>CM063712.1:8413380-9060768 GCA_032441835.1 Slavum lentiscoides | reverse complement strand
ATTAACACACTATACTGTATTATCATTATTATTATTATTATTATTATTATTATTATTATTATTATTATTATTATAATATTAGTACTTCCATAATATTGTCAAATTTAACATACCTACATAAATGTTTAAACGTGTGTAAATATTAATATAAATTTATTACATATATTTTGGTAAATCGTAAAACTCAAAACTCTTGATACCTTCAAATAACATTTATATTAAACGGAAAAAAAATCATAAAAACTTGAAATAGGTAATATTATTATCCTACATAATGTGTTTAATTATTGTTAAAATATATTTTAATATTAAAAAGTTTCCATGCTTTTTGTTTCGTAATATATTATATATAATATAGCCAATATTATATGGAATTCTTTTAATAAGACGTCTCTTTCCTTCTTTATTTAAACTCTAATTATGTAATGTATTTGTATAGTTTTTAACAAGTAAATTGTTTGGATAACTTAAGTATATATATATACGTATTTGCGATCAATGAATTCGTAAATATGCGAAGCAATATAAATGAATTCTACTCTTTTTGTTTGATATAATGACTTAAAAGTTAAATATTAATAAATGTTTCCGAAGTTACTTTCGCGAAGGAAAGTCCTTTTGATTATTTATTGAAAACCAATAGTGTACCAATAATTTAAAACTATCGAAACGTATTTAGTAAAACTAATTATTCAGAATTTTTTTTTCTTCAAAATTACTAGACGTGTAGTTTATTATATTGTAAAAGACAACTGTAACTTTAAATAAAAAATACCGATTGGAAGATAACTAAACTTAATATTGATCTATTAAAATGATAATAACTTATACTACACATAAACAATTTCTCAAAACACTCAAATTTATTTTGACCATGTAAAATTACATGGTTATTATTATTATTTATGAGTCTATTTATATATATTTACCATGAACTATTTTACGAAAATGAACAATATTTCTTGTCAAATTTAAAATCATCCACAAGCATATAACTAATTATTAATTTACTTTATCCGTATTTATTAATAATATGTCTACCAAATAATTTAATAATTTTAAAACATATAGATTCCATTGATTAATGTTCCATGAAGTCACTCGACTTTTAAATTTATATTTATACAATTATTAAAACAATATTTACAAAAAATTCATGCTCTTAACTCCATTATTGTGTTTCATAGTTTATAAAATTCAGTTTGATTACAAATCGAAATAACAAAAAATTATTCTTAAGTAAATAAATCTTTTTTTTATAATTTTATATCAGATATGAAAATTCAAATAGAATCACCAACACTATCAGAAAAAAATATCTTGTTATTTGTAAACTCAAAAGTAATTGTTTATCATTTCCCGTGCTCTAGTGAAACTAAAAAGATTGCAATACACACTTTCTCATAAACAATAATAATTTATAACATTTGATAAAATCTTAAGTTTCGTATAACCTGTAACCCCCGGTCATACTTATATTCACCTCGTACCACTCGTGATTAAACCACATTAACCACGAAATTGTGGTTGATTTTCTCATATGATGACTATGATCCAAAATATTAACGTTATTATTTATTCATATTTTTTGAATATAAATTTAACATTAACCATTTTCCGGACATTGCCCGTAACAATAATATAATTTATTCGAAATCATTCTCAACAAATTGTATTTAATATAATTTGGTGTAAATATACAACCTCGGTAATAGATTGAATAGAAATATAAAATATATTATGACTGTTATTACCTTTAATGTATTTCGCTTATAAATTATACAAAATCAATAATCCACGGACACGATGTATTTGAATGACAATAATTTATGACAGTTGTTGATGCAATCATATTTACATATTTTTCAACTCAATTCATGGTCAATTCTACTTGGTTAAAATTATATATTTGTGATACAAAATATATCAGTTAGTAAATTTATATTGTGTACGTTTATAATATTTAATGAAATAGTTACCATTTATAATTTATAAACATAATGTTATGTTTAAGTACTGAGCATAAGCTAGTACTTCGGTCATGGCATTAGGTCATTATTTTGAATAAATCCCATTCGAACAATTACCTATGCCAAATGTTTACTGTTAATTTGAATCTTTAATGATAAACGTACTATTATATTCAAAAGTTGATTTAGAGTGTAGCGCTCCGTTTTATAAGTAAATCATCTTATATTTTATTATTTTCACGATTTTTAATGACATTTAAAACAACATATTTTCAATAATCACTAAGGAAAAATTCGAATGTGATTCCTAATCTTGGTTTCCTATTTTATAAAATGACGTGTACAAATTGGATCATATAATACTGTATACAAATTTAATTTACGTGTAATTTTTACAGATGTTTTTAAATAATAATATTTCTCAAATATATTTTATTATATACATACACAACAAATCAACGATGTATCCAAGCCATTATGTTTAAGAAAGGATTAAACGAATACGTACTCTACTTAGAACGTTGTCTTTCAGCGTATTTATAAAGAAAAACAAAAGCCATTAAAAAATCCATTAAATTCTTAACTCTAAACGTAAAATCACAATAAAATAATCTATACTACAATAATATCCGACAGTTAAAAATATTAAAATAATTATAAAATCTAAAATTTAAATTTTCATTTCACATTAAATCATTGAACTATCCTATATGATTGAATTTAATTAATATGAAAATATCATCTAAAATATACACCATCAAATTCTTTTATTATTCTAATTTCTTTTTTTTTTAAATATCAAAATAAGACGCACGTATAATTTGTTTAATTAATTATTTACTATGTACAGAGTTACTACAAACACTATAGTGTTCTTGAAACAAATGGTATTCGGTAGATTTTTTTTAATTAAAAATTATTTTTGGCCATTATATAATACAGAGCATTCATATATAGTTAACCAATTAAAATAAATATAATAGAATGCATGCCGTTTAAATTAGGTACGTTCGAAAGGTACCATATCGAATAAGATGATGTATACGAATACAAGCATTGCTCGACTCTTCTTTTGAAATCATCCCATCATACATTCTTTTTAATATGCCTCATTCGATCTGTCAAACTACAAAATCGCAACGTTCGGAGTGTCCTGCAATGAGAATTAGGGTTGGATCCTGTATTAGGTATAATGACAATGAATAATTTTTCACCGCAACATCAACTGAGTAGTGTTCATTTCATAGACGTTATAGTCTCAGCTAATAGTTGTTTTGAAATGGAAAATTTCGACGAAAACGACGACAGATTTCGGTATCCTCAAACCGCGTAATGTCGACTGAACGGATGTTAAATAGTAGTGCCTTGCAATGTTGTAAGGACGATAGTCGAAGAAAACAAATCAATCTACAACACGACGCATAATACGCGTCTTCTTAGCGAAACACGACGAGTTGGTCGCATACTTTAGGAAAATCTCGCGAGTAACGTTTTAATTCCAAGCAATATTGTTGTGAACACGAGATCGTTTTAATAACCAAAATAACTGCTTAAACATTGCATAAATAAAACACATTTTGTTTCCGCTTCGAAAATAAAAAAAACAACCGACTAACTTTGACGGGCTATTATTGTTTCTGAAGAATATAAAGTTTTGGTAAGTATTTTGGCTCGGAATACGTACATCTGGTGTAACTTTTGATCGCCAAAAAGCTATAAACTAAACTAATATTTGTATCAAACGAACGACATATTATACGCGTTTCAGCACACAATATTTTAGTTATTGCATTCATTTATCTCAGAATATACCCCTACGACTTGAACGTATTAAACTACAATATTGTGTTATATAGGTAATACGAGTACGCGTCTCGCGTCTGCGTTCAATACATTTATAAAGCTAGCCATAGATATATTTTAAACTTTTCATTTGATAGGTTTTTTTTCCTCAAAAATCACGTTATACAATAATATATGATATACACGCCAACGCCATGTAATTTCGAAATTCTATGGAAACATAATACCTACTAGGAATGTGTTTTATTTGATAGAACCTGCCGGCTTTACTGCCGTCATCGTATAGCCTGTTGATTATATTTATATTGTTGAAGAATTTTTCTTCGTTTACCGCGTACAGTAATAATAATAATAAAGTTTGAACCTGAAAGGCTGTATAAATTTAATAAATAATATTTATATTCCCGCAATGTTGTCGATAAAATTTATATTTCGAAACATTTCCATAATTGTGTGAATTAATTTCATTAGTTTTAACACTGATATTGTAAACACTGCAGTGTTTATAATGAGTGGTTTTAGCGAAAATCATCTTTTTATTGAATGGGGAATAGGGGAATGGCGTTCACCTTAGCTAAAACTTAGTTTCCTAGCAAATGGATGGTTTTAATTGTTTTCTTACTAATACAATGCAAACATAAACATGTTAAGTCTAACATCTATATGTTTCAGATTTTTTTAAATAAATGTAAATATAAGTTTTTAATGGTTTTTAAAAAAGTGAAAATGACCACCAATCCCCCTATGCCGGGGCAATGGTAGTCAATATAAATACCTACGTAAAATAATAGAGAAATCTACTTTATTAAATTATTATCAATAAAATTTTACAGTAGTATTGAAAATGTATACATAACTGTCGATACATGTTTTTCAATGTATAACTAATACAAATGTTATATTTATGTGGGTATTACAATTATTGTATAACAACATTATTAGTACTATTTAATACTAATTATTTACTAATACTTTCTCAGTCTTAAATAATAATTCATCAAAATATAATTATCAATATACTGTTTTAAATGCATAGAACAAATACCATCATTATTATATTAAATAATCTGGTAGGTATTTAATATCAAATTGCAACATGTTTGGTAAGTTATAATTTGTATAAAATAGGTACTGAATGATTGTAATTAAAATATTTATTATATAGGTACCATTTGATTATATTCTATATATTACTATATAGTATTGTACAATATGTATTTTACTTTAAAATGATTGTACTTATAGTAATATTTATTCGGTATTTATTTAAAAATTCTAAAGTTCTTGTTAAATAACAAAATGATAAGACTCAATTCCACCAAAATATATTTACTTTTATTTTGTAAACACGTATTTCGGTACCTATAACTACGCTACCAGCTTCAGTATATAATAACGACTGTTAATTACATAAAATGTAATTAATAAATTAATGTTCTTGTTAAATACCTAATAAATGCTTGCGGTATGATAGTTGTATGAAAAATGACTATCATTACCCCAAACGTTTTGAACGCCGATACCCCATCATAAAATTAATTTTTAATTCATTTTCATTTTTTTCTGTTAAACGAACATCGATTTTCAATACATATTCATGATCCTCACATTTTATTTGATATGCATAACTAAACTGAAGAAAAATAGAGGTACAAAAATAAACTTATCATAAACAAATTTTTCGGCACTCGTTGTCAACGTTATGCGTGAAAAAATGATAACAGGAATTTCGTCAAGAAAAAATCAACTGATTACTACTAAATACCGAATACAAGGTTTTGATAACAATATTAATCATTATTTACGGTCAGCTGATTTTTCATTATCACAGTTTTATCTTAATGAGCATGACCATCATTGCCCACTGACCGTAATTCCCCCATTCTCCCCTAGTATTTTGTTTTTGACGACACGAAAAATAATTGTGGCACACGACGCGTTTTAATAAATATAAATTTGATATACGTGCGACGCAGTAAGTATGTAATATAACACGTACTTATTAATATACTTATTATATAATACCGACGTGTTGAAAATTTAACGTTCGTTAATGTTCGAAAATTGTTGAAACTCTTTCCTCGGCCGTTGATTAATATTTTCTTTTTTTTTACATTTGATTTTCACTTGTTGCTAACAGGTATAATACTTGTTGAACACGTGCCTATATATAAAATAATATAGTGTACGTACCAACACGTTATTGCGTACAAAACCAAAATGTCGCTGTATAATTTCACTACAAGTGCTCTTTATTCAGTTACGTTTTGCACGTTTGCAATGACAACTATGCATATACGCGCCTATATATTATTATTTATTATATATCGATATGATATATCCGATTATAAGAAAATAAACTAGTTCTGCCCGACAATGAGGACTGTTAAAACAAATTTCATATCATCAGCTCTGTATAGTTTAACAGAAAAAAAATTTAGCTGCGTTTATGAAAACATATTCTTCCAATATTGTTACATTTAATACTGTAATATAGTAGACAATAATTTGCTTTTGTGGCTGGAACTCGGGTGTCTTACAACACGTATTAATATTTTAAATTTGAAAAGATTTCGCCGAGGATTTTAATTAAAATTCCTCCTCTCAAACACACAATCGAAAATAAGACTTACTTATTACTCGGCTATCTTATACACATTTACTTAATTGCTACAATCGCGGATGCGGTTTGGAAATGCTAAATACCCTTGGGCATTGCCCCGATCGAAAATTTGTTATGAGTAGTACCGGATAGTCACATATTGGTCGTAATAACGGAATAGAAAATTACGTTTTAAGAACGCAAAATATTACACAACCAGTGTCTAGTGGCGTATTAGTAAATAGTCACCTACGCACAGGGGCGCATTAAGAATCAATATTTAGGGATGGAAAGGGGGGCAAATATAATTTGCCACCCCTAAATTTACAGTACAGATTAAAATACCAACAGACAAAAACATATAATTCCAAATGTCCATGATCAGTGTGCCGCCCACTAAAAATTGCCGCCCGGGGCAAACGCACCCTTTGCCCCCCACTTAATGCGCCCCTGCCTACGCACCTTCAAACGTAGTATTGAGAGAGAATAATGAAGCGAAAATTCCCTGCCAAAGAACATTTTTTATTTTAATTTTCTTATTCAAATCAGCCGACAGATTGTATGCTATTCTAAATAGGTAAACAAACATGCACAGGGCATGTAAATATTAAATTAGATTTTAAAAAAAACTCCCCTATTCTTGTTGAGCTGAAAATATTTCGTACATTACAGCTGTAATTTCATATGTAATTTTATAAATAACTATAAGTGAACGTTAAATATGAAATATTTTATAAATGTTTTATTTTTACCGGATATAACGGTGACGAAAATTCGCCTAAAACTAATTTTATATGAATATCGAATATATATAATACATTTTATAATGTATAATGTCAAATCTGTTAATAGACAAAAAAAAAATTACCTTTATCTAACATTATATTTTTCGGGTTGTAAGTGTATATTTGGTTTGCCCCGATGAACTGAATTAATCAAGTCGCGTCTGGCTTCCAGCGGTGTAAAACGAATGCCTGCCCTATTAATATATAGACATGTAATATAATACCGAATAACAAAGCAGAAATGACTAACTACTGTGAGTAAATTTAAGACTGTCTTAACAATTACTGTTATTCATTAAAATATACAGTAAATTTACATTTGCAAAGATTTGAAATCACGCGGTACCTATTAACTAGAACGTGATGCGAATTGGATATTTTCGTATAAAATCCTACTGCACTTCGTTATGGTAGTTTCTAAATTAATATGTTAATTGAATGAAAATTTGTTCTCTGTATGTAAATTTTGTAGATACTCGTATATTCCGTACTCAAATTCGTATAGCATATTCTTTTTTTCTAATGGGGCGGATTCAACTGGTATAATATAATGTATTGCTTGTTTATATCTGAAACGAAATTATTATTATATTATTACTACGGAATGGAATTTATTACGAAATGCTTTTTTATTATTGTTATTATTAAACGCTGTGAAACAACGTTCTCTGATCACCAAAATTCGATTCATACATCCAAGTATTTAAAAATGAAATTTTATTTTGCATTTTTCTTCTTTTACTTGTACGTCATTTATTAACAGTTTTATACTTTCATAGCGTTTTTGTGAATTCTATGCTATTTTTTTTTGCACACTTCGTATATTTTACGAAACTGAAGTAGCAATTTATAGTTTCTATCACACAATCGAAATATTGATTTCGTATACGTGTATTCCGTTTATGGAATTGTATTTAGTAATTATTTTTATTTATTGGTATTCTGTCCCGTGTGATGCGTGCATCGATGTGTTAATTGATACATCTTTAAGGATTGTAATAGATTAAGATTATTATTTTTCTTTTCGATTATTCCGAGACTTCAATAATAATATTGTCGTGAAATATTATTTGATTTGTGCAGTTTTCTCGGTAAGATTGCCTAAAATTAAATAATCCGTTTCAAATCGTTTACGTTATTTTATGCGAGAATCACGTGTGGATAGATTTAGTACTGACGGTGTTTTTTAAAATATACAATGTAAAAGTTTCTTTAGAAAAACGATTAGCACTTGACGCATATAATCGATATAATCTTCATGTTCAACACGCACAATTCAGAGTTAACTCACTGATCCGTTTATAAATTATTCTAATAAACACCACTGTTTCACCTTATTTTCTTCCAACATTCCACTCAATAAGTAAAAAAACCAAGACTTTTTTTCTAACACACACCAACAAAGATATTCCAAACGAATCGACATTGAAGAAAATATTATATGTATTTCGTAAGTAAATGTTACGACACTACGCGTTGAATAATATCAGAGCTTACGCAGTAAATAATAAAATATTATTAGATATTATATTAAATATAAATATATAAATATTATATTATATTATATTTAAATATTATCTTATAGTTTCGGCAAGTGAGATACTTTTCACTATACTGACCCTGCAGAACCCGTACTAAATGATTTATTCGTTTAGATACTTCCGTTTTTTCCTCAACACAATATTATAACAACACGCGCGCGCGCCTCGATCCGACTCAGTGTTTGGAAAGCTCTTTTAAAAAAGAAACTACTAGTTCACGTTCACGTTCGTCATGTTTAAAAAGAACTAAATCTATTCCAGTTCCATGACTGAAAAAAGAACTAGTTCCTTTCCTTATTCCAAACAAAGGAACACGTTTCGTTCCTCAACAATTCTAATTTTACACTTTTTCGAGTAGAAAGTAGAATCGAGCAAAACGTTTTTTTTTTTATAGAAATTGTATTATAACTTGTACTTTAGAAAAATCATTTTTCAATTTTCCCAGTAGTTTTTTAAGGACATAAAGGAAAATTACAAATTGGAAAATAATCGAGTCAGAGTCTCGATATTCTTAACAATTATTTACTATTGCGCTAAATGTACGTGATAAAAACGTAAAAACTTTTTAACCACTTTCAGAAGCGTATAAAAAATTGACTTTAAGTTTTTTTTTTAATAATATTATGTTAAACATCGGTCCGCATCGTTTTTAGAATGCGTTGATTTATCTTTGCTTTCAAATCTCAAATTTTTATCTCTGCATTGGTCTCGTGGATTTTTAATCGAGTCTATCAAAAAGCATACGCGGACATTAATTGTATCTCTTAACGGTTTATGCGTCACAAGCTAATAGCTAGTTGAACCTACGTTTACTATCGTTTCATTAACTCCGTTCCTTCACAATTGTGAGTACCTTTATTATAATTGGAGCATCGGCATGACTAGTTAGGGGGCTAGATTGTAATTAGCCCTCCTATCTAAATAAATAACTTATTTTTTTTTATTTATAATTTATTACACTTTCGTACAGTGTATAAGTGTTATAAGTAGCAATAATTCATTTACCCTTATGATGTTAGCAACGCAAATACAACTATCTACAATTACATAGCCAACAAATTTGTTTTGGATATTCCCGAAATTTATTGGACTTCACATTCGTCACTAGAGCATTCTGAATTGTTGCGTTGTTATATTACCGCTAACAGCACAACCTTTTTTTTAAATTCAACTATTTTCGATGGGAAAAATGTTAAGCTCGGTTTGTTGAACTTTGTTTGGATCTTCCCGAAATTCGTTGCAGGACTTTCCTTTTTCCGATAAAACTCTTTAACGTCGTGCGTTGTTAACTTTACCGTCAAAAGTGTACTTTCTTCTACAAATAAAAAGTATAAGAATATAGTTCATAAATAAAAAAATGGAAGTCTTGATATAAGTTAGAATCAAAATAAATAACTACATAATTCCGTTTTAAATTAAAAGGAAAAGGTAAATATTCCGTACACGTGCAATTTTCTTGTTTAGGATTTTAAATTTATATCGAAGAAAAATAGTACGTAGTACTCTACTTAAATTAACATTTTAAAAAAATCTCCATAACGGTCAATTTAGGAAATATATCATAAACTGTCATAACAATCATTGACTTAAAAATGACATAACAAAAAAAAATCCACGAAATGCCTTTGATAATTCTAATTTGGAAATTCTAAAAATGATTTAATAGAATAAATCAAAAACGTCGAAATAAAATATATTTGTTTTTTAGCTAAGTAACATTTTCACTTTAGAGTCTGCGAGTGACGATTTTTTTCATTTTTAACCCTGTCATAAAACGTACTCAACGTTAAAATATAGGTATTTTTGTATAATTTAATTACCCGAGGCTTTCTAAATAAAGCTTTTCTTGCTAATTATAATTAATTAATTCGGAATTTATTAGGCGTGTCTTGAATAAATAAATTAAATTCATTTATTATTAATAATAAAGTAATAATAATATTGATAAATTGGAAGCAAGGGGGCTTTAAATAAAATTTTTTACTTAATTTATCGTCGTTGGCACAAAAAATAAATTTTCCTATACATTATTTAAGTTGTGACTTAATAAAGAAAAAATTCGCAATAAACTATAAAAACATAATAATATTTTATAAAATACTATATAACATTCCTTACCTATCCTTACCTATCAAAAAAACAAAAATCTCATTGCAGCGGCGTATTTGAGGGGAGAGCGATCGGGGCATTCCCCCATTATCAACTAGAAACATATAGATTAATGTCACAGATTATATATCTGCTTAGAGGGATGGTCTTAAAAGCCGCTACCCCTTAAAATATATATATATATATATATGAAGTTAAGTAAGGTACGCCACTGTCTCAGTGAAAAACATAATAATTATAAAAATATTTAAATTTTTGACAATATATATTTTACTACGTAAAAGGTCTATTATTAGACTTTACATTTGAGGTTTCTTTTAATCAGGGACGCCTTTAGGTCAGTTTTATGAGAGGGATCAAGTTTTCTAATGGAAGTTAATACGTCAGAATTTGAGACTTGTCATGATTCTGACAAAACTGCTTATTTGTGGTATTACGTGAACACGATATGAGTCATTAAAAATGGTTCTCTATTTGGAAGTAACAAAACAAAACAAAAATAAGTATATATAAAAAGAAAGATATGCCTAGAGTATTTTTTTTTTAAATTCACTGTTGAATTCCAGATTAAATATTTATAATAATTGATAAGATCATCATGTTAAAATTGTGGACCATATTACGTCATTTTGATATTATGAATGTTAGAAAAACTTGGTATATTTTAATAGTTTTTTTTTTCATAGTAGTCGATGAGTTCATGGGTAAGAAATCATCCCCATCGCCCCCCTCCCGCAAGGACACGCCTGTTTTTAATGCCACACATAATGTTTTTTAAATACTTTTCTTATAACTAATATGATAATGAGCGATGACAGACATATAAACGGCGATTCAAAACGTTCAGTAATTTGACATTAGCCACTACAGTCTTGACCGATGACCATGTTTGGTGCTTCGACTAACGTGCGAGGTAATATTTAATTTTTAAACGTATTATAGTTTATAATCATCTAGAATAATTTCTACCTAAATATCACCTACCATATTATAGTTTTCACAAGGTAATTTACCAAATTCATCTTAATATTATATTAATAATTATTAATTATTTTTATAATATACTTAAAAATAATAGTGTGAGAGTCGCTCTCATGATGGTGCGATAGTCACTATCGTCCTATTCACACGATGATTCTCTCATGAACGGAGAGTATACTCGTATTACTATTTATGTATATTGTATATATATATATATATAATTTATATATTATATATAAATTATAGGTATCATGTATGAATGCAATAACTCCTTTTTACAATTATATATATCACTGATATCCTTGAAAACAAGTAACATAATATTTAATGTATTTCAGAAACAATATTCAGATACACTTTTCCTATTAGAATGCGATATATGATCTTAAATGATTTTCCTTACAAAGAGATATTTCTTACCGTGTCGTATATCGTTAATATTAAAAATCCATATTCCATAAAATATAAGGATAAAAATAAAAATAAATAAACCCTGTAACCTTATTTTAGATGCGCAAGCGAATTCATTTTTTTTTTTTTAATAATAAATTTATTATTCATTCAAAGCTATTATTTTTGTTTACATCCGTTTCTTTTGACAAAATATTTAAATTTTATATTTTAAAAGTTATTTAACTAAAACTAGATTAATACAACAATAGTTTAACTATATATTTGAAAATACCTATTTAAATTTAATACGGATAACATTTTATTTATTATTTATTTAGGCTTGAATTTAATGCGATACATTATAACCTTGTATCAATCGTTACAACTAAGATACTTTTGAACATTGGCAACATCAACATATAAATTAGTACTGTTTGAATATTAGTTAAATTACATATAAATTCATCGTTTAAGCTTCTTATTGATTTTACCTTTACATATACACAATACACCCTTCACTTATAAATCTAGACACGTCTTGGTCTTATATGATATTTTATTCCTATAAGTATTAAATAAATTTCGAAAATTTTAACTCGTAAGAATTATTCCTATGAATAATTTAGTATTTCAAAAATGTTATATATGTGAATATATTATTTTAACATAAAAAAAATAATCCGTTATTTACAATTTGATATTCAAGTGGTTTTGCGGGTCAAGTTTTTATTTTATACTGTTGGGCTGAAATATTATAAAAAAGTTGATACATTTTAACATTATTATAATATTGCAGTATATACATACGTGTATTTAAATTTATGGAAACATTAAAATAACATGTTTTAAGATTGTTACGTAATTTTCCCTTACATGATGAACACATACACACAATATATAATATTGTTATATAGAACTAGTAATTTCAAAAAATAATACCAATAGTTAAAAATAACTAATATAGAATATTATATAATTTATAAGGTTACAAGTAGGTGTACAATAAAATGCATGTGATAAAGATTAACGACCAATTCCAAAAAATAAATAAATAAATTAATGAATAAATAATAAACATGTACATAATAATTCTGTAAACTGTAAATAAAATTTATTTTTAGGTTTCTTTACGAAATAATAGTATAATATTATAATATCATATTCACTATTTTGTCACGAAATTATCGACCGTAGGCCTGTACTTCACTGTGAAGGTATAACTAACATTTTGCAACTTTGGTTTATTGCAATTTAAAAATTTTAAACTTAAAAACATACCGAATGATAACGACAAATAACAATAATTATTATTACTATAAAACGAATACGAATAGTAAATGAAAATCACTAAATGAAATATAAATCGTATATCATATATATACACTACATAGACACTTTGAATTCAAAGCGCATGATTACTTTTTAATCAACGATATTGCAATATATAAATATGTAATCTGTAATAGTGAGCCGTAGAGATACTCCTGCAAGTACGAAGTTAGTGCATACAATATCAGCTACTCATATATATATAGTAGTATATATTTATATAGTAAGTACTTATAGCTTTGCTAACTTTTGTCAATGGGCCGTATCAATTTAATATACGGTGAATTAATCGTTGAATTTCATTTCTATAAGCCGTATTATATAATAAATTATAATATAATATGCTGGTATATAAATACGGATAAAGTTAAAACTATTTCAAATAGTTCGTTGTTTATACAATGTCTGCTTCTTTTTCTTCGCATTACACTACCGACTATATGAGGTCGGCCATCCTAGTTCTACGCCTTCAAAAAGCAAGATCTCCCACCTCTCGTACACTCTCACTTTGTATCACCCTTAACATTTCATCTATAAACGTCTATTCTTCCGTCTTCCTCTATCTATTTTCCATTTTACTTTCATTTCCATAACATCTCTCACAGCCTCTGAATCATCTCTCCGCATAGTACGTCCATGAACCATCTAAACCTCATTTTATCCACAATATACTTATACGCGTACTATTCAAGATCTATTTATGCATAAAATCATACATTATACAATAATTAATACGTAGTACTTCTGTAATATACGCATAATGTATAAATGTATAATTAACAACCGAGTTCAGTATAGTGATTTTACGGGGCTATATGCCCATAAACACTATATATATATATCAATATACTCACCAAGTTTCATGTTCCTATTTATCCTTAAGGACGATATGTATATAATACACATTATACGTATTTAGTGTGCTATTTATAACGAACCTTAGCACGCTATATTAAATTATCACAGCACATTGACTGGATTAAACTGTTATTGCAAGTAATGAATTATTACCTAATACCTATAACTATACAGATATATATATATATATATATATATACTTGTATAATAAATATAGGAATAACAAATAAAAATATGTCGGTATATATTATATAGTTTGGTACTTACTTAATTGTAACAAATAATAATGATAGGTATGTATTTAGGATATTTATAATTACCACAGTCAAGAATATCTGGAAAAATCACTTATTGAAGTCGTAACTATATCTGTACCTAATTAGAGTTCTACGTGATGGCAGCTAATTATTAAAATAATCCAGGAGAGCTTTTTTGTAACATTTTATTAAGTACATCAATACATGTGTGTTTTACAATACAATACGCGTATAATTAATAATCAAAGCACGGAAAACTTCATGCATTTGCATATTTCTTGGGAAACTGTGCATATTTAAAATCTGATTCGACACAAATTATTTCATAATACATACACATACTGCAACTCGAATCCAAATATGTATGTTATATATCAGTGCATATTTTAAGGAATTTTCACTGGGCGATATTAAAAAAAAAAAAATGTTTAGAGACTTCGCCTCTTTTCAACGCAAGACTGGTAAAAGCGCAAAGTAGAAAATTACGAGTGCTTCCCTCGCCCCCCATAAAAAACAATAAAAACCCCTCAAAATTTCAACAAATTACACGAAACGTCATTCTCCGGGGGGTTACATTAAATTTAGCTCCCGTCGAATTTTTAATTTTGGTTCTCAGAATCGCATTTGTGACTATCAATTTTTATCAACCTTATAAACTCAAAAAGAAAATTAATTCTATTAAAATATATTTTTGAGTTAATTTAATTGCTACAACTAATTTTTTGAATTCTTTATTGTTATAATTACTACATTGATTGACCCCTACATGACCCTGAAAACTTAATGTTTTAAAATGAAGATTTTGTTTCCTATAATAAATGTATACAAAAAAACTAATCTAAAGAAGGTCTGAAGGTAACCGATAAAATATATGCAGTTACATATTAACTGGCTGACGACACATATCTTGTATAGGTAAGACATACGTATTATACTTTTTAGACACGCGGAGTTTTCAATAGCCAATAAACAATTACGTTGTACATCATTTTAAAAATAAAAACTTTTCTTCACATTTCAAATTATTATTATACAAAACGATTAATAAATAATTTCAAACATTAAACTTTAAAAATTACCGTTACCTACATAAAATAATTAAATAATTACAAATATACTGTAATTTCTGTTGAAACACCTGTGTCGCCCAGTAATTAAATATACCGCAGTTACTAGGCGACAGCAATTTTTTACTGAGCGACAATTTTGTCGCCCAGTATATCAGTTAAAATATGCACTGCTGTGTATTTTACCGAATATAAACGATTCAAAGATTTTATACGTCTAAGTGCATATTTTATTTATAAATCAACATGAAAAAATAATTTTCAATAATTAAAGAAAAAAAAAATAAAAGACCTAACCCACCGTCGCGTCGTCTATATTTTATTTCATATATATATATACACACATCAATATACCGAGAATATTGATTGCAATGACCCGATTTAATATTTTTTTAATAATAATAATAAAATCTATTATTAACAAGAGCCGTTACTGAAGTCATTTATTTATTAAAAATGAACTTATAAATTAATAATTATTTTTTATCGCGTATACATACTTCATATTTTAATTTTTATTTCAATTAAAAACTTGTTTTATAATAAAATAATCGATATAATGTATAATGATATGCACACAGGGCCTGATTAAGGATTCGGTCACCAGTAAGCTAGTGTTGATTTGGCACCTCTACGGTGGAGTTCGGGTGGGGTATTCTAGGATGAGGCCCATAAAAAACGTATAAACATCAAACTTTTATTGTTTAAAATAAAGTTTGTTTTATGTTTGATAGAATATTATACAAAAGAAATTAAAATTTTCATATTTATGATTGAACTGATTATTAGTTAAATATATATATAAAAAAAATTACCTTCGTTTTACACGAATATTTTTTGGAAAGTTTACGCCAAACATTAATTATATTTAATTATTAATTATATTTTCCCTTATGTTCCACATTATAAGATTAATACGATTATATTATAATAATATTATGTGCTAATACTTTGAAACGATTTAAAAAATTATTTTACCTTTTTTTTAAGTACATATATTATGCAAACACAGCTTATAAGTACGCGCTATGCCACCGATATAGAGGTACACGTTTTTTGACAAAATCAATTTAAAAAAAAATTATTTTGTGGCACCCCCAATTTGACATTGGTCGATTGGCGCCCTAGGCTGTAGCCTACTCAGCCTAAAGGTTAATCTGGCCCTGTATGCATATCATCAATATTTCTATTTTATATTACTACCTATAATATACCTGTTATACCTTACACTATTAAAATTATTGTTTATATATTTGTATTTAATACTACATTGAACTAAAATTGTAAAAAACACTCGCACGCACCATTACAATGTCTGGGAAACATAGAATCGCATAATCATACATTCGTAATATTTCAGCACCTATTTTTATATAAACTCACAATCTATTTTAATCAACAATAATAATATAAATAATATCCATATATCTTAAACAAATATGTAAAAATTCGAAATATTATTATATTTAATATTTGACATCGTGATATTTTAATTCAAAAAAATTGAATACCCATGATTACTTCGAAAGATGAAAGTTTAATAATGCGTACGCAATTAAGTAAAAAAGTAAACAAATTAATAAATAAAATATGTTGCCCAACGTCGTTCATACGGCTTAAACAAATAAAGCCAAAAACAAATACAAAATGAATAGCACGGCACAGGAAATCGCGACACATCAAGACGTATACGCGCTATATTTGCCAAAGATCAGAGTCTAAAAAGACTAATGAAATTATATCAAAATTCAAAAGTCAATAGCGACTTCCGATGTATAAGATCGGAATGACACGTATAACTAAGAAGTCAAAATGACCTCAAATCTTTAAATACCGACGACCAGAGTATCTTCCATGACTGTGTTGTTGTACTCCCACGGAGGGAGTCTTACTTACAATTACTTCTTCCCGGTTAAAACCAGAGTGTGGCCGCACTCCCGTGAAGAAAGACTTGTTGAAGACAGACATTGTGGTGGACCGTTTCATTTTTTTTCGCGTAACTTTTAACATTTGATAAAGTATAGTCGTTCTGTACATAATATGTAATTTATTATTATTTAAATAGTGTGTTTCAATTGACTCATTGGTATTGTGTGTACAAAATAAGACTCTAAGGGATTAAAAATAAATAGTAATACTTTATAGTATAAACCTTTAACACAGCCATAGCCCATATGGGCATCGAAATGTCTATAAATACACTCAAATGACAAGATGAAAAATGACGGTCTAAACGTGTTGGACCACCGACGCGTGTTCACACTTGTAAAACAGATGAAAACGTATGATCATCATTATTCAGTATTAGGTAACAAAAAATTATTTACTTTCAACAGTACGTATAATATGTGCATAAAAGAGATGATTAAAGTGTATGTATAATGAAGAAAAAAAAATCCACCACCTACTTTAATGAGGAAAAATTGAATGCGCATAATTACGTATAATTATAGATTAGGCATACTCACCTGTGTTATTTATTGTATCAATAATAATTAATGATTATTATTACCTGTTATAATAGAAAACATGTTGAATTTTATGTCAAAAAGTTATTTAGAACGATATATAAAACACTATGTTATTATCGGTGTTGAATTCAATTGTGGAATTAATATAACACAAATTCATCGACTTTATTATATTTGTACTAATAGATGTTTAATTATTTATTTACCCACATTCAACAGGGGGCAAACAAAATTTCAGGGGTGGGGGGCAGTAGCCCTCCGGTGTATACCTGGATTCAACACTGGTTATTATAAATTATAATACGAGTGTAAATCGATATAATAACTGCAGATATTTAAAAAGAAGTTATTGTAATACTTATTGCTTAAAGTAATTTATTGATATTAAAATAATCTTCGTTATTATATATAGATGCAATAGTATAATATATATTATTATTATGTAGTCTCCAGAGTACTCAGCAAAAATATCATCAGATTAAATTAATTTCAATAAAACGAATTGTATTAAAATATATATATATATATATATATATATATATATATATATATATATATATTGCCGTACACAACGACAATCATAATATTAATACGAAATTCAATAAATATCGTATTATTTTCCTCTTGTATAATATAATAATATTACCTATAAGGGTACACAGACTTTTTATTGATAGAATGATTTAGTAGTTTTACGAGTAAGTTTATAATGACATTTTATTGTTAAAACAACTGTTTCTTTTCCATCGCAATATTTCAATATCGATTTAAAAATAAAATAAAATTTAATAATATTTCTTCGAAAAATGTATTACTGAAATAATATTTCAGTAAATTAAAAATATAGGTACCAAACTTGTTTATATATATATATATATGAATATAATGGAGCAGTTTTTCCTAGTTTATATCTTTAATACCATATAATAGGTATTAGGTAGGTATCTATGACTACATCCTGTACCTGAAAATGTTATAATTTATAATGTGAATTGTGATTTATTTAGCGGCATAAACCTGTAGAAATTAAATTAATTAAAAAGAAGCTATTTTTCACTGGAGGCTTATAGTTTAATAAAAGTGAATATTAGATAAACATTATCTCAAATAATAATACATTTACCTCGCAACCCATTAGAAAAGTGAATATAAAAAATACGAATTTAATATCTAATTAAATTTATTATTATAAAACAATATATGCTATCAATGCAAGAGTTTGAATGAAGATTACAGTAATTAGTAAACGTATTATCTGTTCGTTAATATTAAATAGAATATAGGCTTCCTCAATTTTAGAAAAACTAAACTAAATTAGTCTCAACGCAATATTTAGGAATAATAAAATTGCACTCGCATTCTAACCACATTTTTTACTCGTAAAAATGTTTACGAGTCATAATACTTCTCTGCCCTTGTTCTTCTTTCGGGTAAACGGCCGCTAGGACCATCCCGTTAAACTCCCTTTCCTCCAGCCTTCTCTGTCGGATGTTCGTTTCTACCAATATGAACCTTTACCCAAACCCTCCATATCTATTTTCACCACTTATTCCCATCTCATACGAGGTCTTCCCTGCAGTAGCCTCTTTCCAGCCCACTGTAGTCTTCTATTTTTATGTTCTCCGAGATGTTGGGTCTGTAGAAAATTAGTTTTAATTCATTATTCGTCCTATATTGTCCACTCGTTATTGCTATTGATATCATTTATCGGTCCATAAATCTTCCTCGGATCTTTCTCCATCCATACTAGCAATTTTCTGTCATCTACCTTTCGCTGGATGGCCACGTTTCCGCTCTATATATGACAACCGGGCGTAATACGCCGTGTTATATAGCTGTATTCTCTATCTGCCAAATCAAAACATTTCCCAGTTCAATTTAACCGGCTCTACGACGTAGTCTACGGTGCCATTGGGTACAATGAAACAAATTACAATCGAAACGCTTATGTTTTACAAAATAATAGTAGGTATATCATAAAAATATTTAACACGAACAATTCGATAGACAATAATAATTAATAGTATCGAACACAATAGGTGTAAACACGGTATTATTTTTAGATCACATAAAATAATATATTATTGATATAATTCCGAAAAAAAAAAATGTCATACTATATATAAATATATAAATATAAATACACAATAATATTCTTACATACACTCTAAATCGAACATTCCCGCTCCTCTCTTGCATCCATATAATATAATACATTTTTATGTATGTGAACAAAACACGTATAACTCGTTGATTTTATTGTAATAAATAATTCAATATATGTACACCTATTGCGTGCGATTTGCATTAAAATATGTAATAAAAAATTTAAAAATATATAAGAAAGTAATTTGTTGAAATTTATTATAACCATCTTTATTTAGTTGATGTAGAAATATGTTGGATCAACAAAAAAAAAAAAAAGGATATAAGTATGACAGAATAATAATAAAAATGTATATACAATAGTACTAAAAACTACAGCGTAAAAATAAATTTGTAAAATGTTTTGAAATTTGATGGCGACGGCAGCTCGTGAACAAAAATATTATTTAGTACTATCGTTTCATGACGAAAAGTTTAGTCAAAATAACCGAATTATTTTAGAACGTATCTTAAAACACATGATTTCATATCTTCGGATTATGTCGATAAATTAAATCACAAAAAATAAAAATAAAATACTCGGTCAAATCGATTTGAACCATTATACGTTACGATAAAAATGATTAAAAACGAAGAATAATAAATCTACCAACTTTGACAATTTTGTATTCAGTAAGCATATACTCATACATATTAAAATAATAACTGCAGAAATCAATGCATGTTTATATTTAAATAAAACTTAAATACTTTCGTAGTAAGTGCTTTATACCCCTGCAGTCTAAGTTAAACTCTTCTAAAATAGGTCAACCACTTACTATGGATAATATTTTATGTTTAATAATAACTATAGATATTCACTCTAAAAAAGGTTACGGTCTAACGATAATTTGTTTTCGTACTTATCGCGTACCTATAAAAATATCCACAATGAAAACTAGGTCGTAATTTTTTATATTTCTTAAGTCGAGAATTAGTGTTACACCATTTTTATTTTTTTAATACATAACATTAATAGTATTTTTACTTTAAAAACCTTATTATTGATGAACACAACAAGGTTTTATACAGGCGCGTCCTTGAGGGGGGGAGGGGGGCGATCGCCCCCCATGAGCTTACCGACCACTATGAGGAAAAATACTATTAAAATATACTAGTTTTTCAAACACTTATAGTATTAAAACGACATATATACACGTATTCTTTCATCTAGAAAATCGCCCCCCATAAAACTGACCTGAAGACGCCCCTGGTTTTATATCCGGCAGGTCTACTATGTACCACGAATCTATTATAGTATTCCTACGCAATACGTCTTGGATGCATTTACAGCTGGGCTTCAAAAGGTTCTTTCAGGGCTACAGATTTCTCAAAAGCATTTGACACGATCAATCACAATATTCTTGCAGCTAAATTATATCGCTTGGTCTTTTGTAACCGTATTCGGTTAGTCTCTTCCATATCAAATAGTAAGCAATATGTTATATGCGTTCAGTTGTTCAAGTTATTTAAAATGTAATCTCAGGAGTCTCAAGAATCACATCTTGCACCGCTCCTATTCAATTTGTTCATTGACGATATTCAATTTCCAATTCGTGTACATATGTTCTTATTCGCTGATGATTAATACTCCTATAAATAGATACCATATGAATTTAGTATATAATTGTATTTAATAAATAAATATTCACATTCCATCGAACAATAACTAGGTACTAGGAGAGAAGATATTTTTTATATGATTTTGCATATTTTTATAAGTTAGTCAGAAAAATAACAACTATAGTTTATACCAAAATGTGTTTCGCAAATTAATTAGTCGGTACCTATATGATAACAATATTTTTTTGTTGTATATTTTGGGGTTTTTGTATTTTCAAGGCACATTTTTACCACGTTTTTATTCACTCGCTTTCTCGTCTGTCTGTTTGCTCGATACAAATTTCGTGCATGATTTTCTCAGTAATTACTGAAAATAATAATAATAATAATAATAATAATAATAATAATAATAATAATAATAATAATAATAATAATAATAATAATAATAATAATAATAATAATAATAATAATAATAATAATAATAATAATAATAATAATAATAATAATAATAATAATAATAATAATAATAATAATAATAATAATAATAATAATAATAATAATAATAATAATAATAATAATAATAATAATAATAATAATAATAATAATAATAATAATAATAATAATAATAATAATAACGATTATGATGGGTCAACAAGACAATAAATATAAGATTTTTTTTCTTTGTCATAGGTCTAAATAAATAACAACAAAATTCGTGTAGTGCCTTTCAATAATAATAGTACTCATTCACTATAACGCGATTCGACAAATAACACAGCTGATCAAAAAAAAAAACGATATAAAATATATAAACGATTTAAAGTAGAAAACGAAATAAATATCCTTTGACTCTATAGGAGAAGAGGATACGGTGGCCAACGGCCGAAAAGTTTTGACTCCTGGGTAACGCGTGGATGTGTTACTACGCGCGATTTGTTTACTTAGGTGCGCCACGGATTCAGTAGGATGTCGACTGCGGATGCGTACAGATCATATTGTTAATTTCGTCCATAATCTTTGCAATACTCGCGCGTTTTGTGATATTGTCGCAATTACGAACGGATTCGAGGACATCTACACACGGCCAAATTTCGGTATTTGATAATATAACGTTCAGTCGTGCGCGCGTGGTATATTATATCCGTTTCGCGGAGATCGAATCGGCGCGCCGGTAAGAAAAGTAAGGGAACAGAAAATGGCAAGATACAAGACAAACGACGGGAAACCGGATGCGTACGGAACGCGTTTGTGGAAAACGTTCGCGCTGGGTACGAGATGGCCGATTCCGAACGAGCGGGAAATGTTCGTCGAGCCGTTATGGGAATCGGACGATTTCGCGCGTTTGAAGACCAAACTGAACGACACGAAGAACAGGCTGAACGCGTACCGTCTGGACGAGTGGCACGCGCACACCACGCGCATGAATCCCGCCGGCCTGGTGGTGAACCACGTCAGGAGGCACGTGCGTCCGGACTTTCCGACGCAGGCGTGGTGCAAATTCTACGAGCTGGCGTGTAGCGAACCGGAACTGGTGCCGCGCGAGGCGATCGACAGTAAACTCGCGTCGACGGTGCACCTTTGCGAAGCGCCGGGCGCGTTCGTCTCCGCGCTCAACCACTACATGGCGATCAATCACCGGGACGTCCGGCTGCAATGGTTGGCCATGACCCTGAACCCGTATCACGAAGCGAACGGACATTGCGAAGCGATCACGGACGACCGGTTCATTAGGAACACGTTGGAGAATTGGGAATTCGGTCCGGACTACACGGGGGATATATTCCAGCCGGGATATTCCGAACACTTGTACGGGAAAGTGCGGTCGGACGGCGGCGCGTGCTTGGTGACGGCGGACGGCAGCGTGGACTGTTCGGACGATCCCGGCGAACAGGAAACGGTGGTCATGCGCCTGCACCATTACGAGACGATGGTCGCGTTGAACGTGCTCCGTCCCGGCGGTTCGCTCGTGTTGAAAATGTTCACCGTGTTCGAATGCAACACGATATGCCGCATGTACCTGTTGTGTTGCGTGTTCCGGTCGGTGGCGGTGAAAAAGCCGGTGACCAGCAAGCCGGGCAACTCCGAGGTGTACGTGGTGTGCACCGGGTACAAGGGCAGGAAGCTGGCGCTGCCGTACGTCCGCACGTTTTTCGCCGCGGACGAGAAACGACAGAGCGCGATGGCCATGTTCCCGGCGCGTCGAGTGCCGGAAAATTTCCGGAACGTCCTGTACAAGTGCGCCGCGTACTTTTCGCGCTCGCAGACGGCCACCATAGAGCGGAACATCGAAGCGTGGACGGACAAGGAACGCCGTTACCGGGCAATGGACGCGGTCAAGGGGACGTTGTGCAGACGGTTCGTGGTCGAGTGCGGTCTGCGACCGATCCGGCGCGACCAGGAACTGGTGCCGGGCGGATGTTGGAGGACGCGGTCGGAGACGTCGCGTGGCGGCCGGTTCGCAGAACGTGCGTCGCACGACGATAAAACGCGTTCCCGGGACGCGCCGGACTTGGCGAGGGACGCGGACGCGCTGCACGACGAGCTGACGCGGACCGTACGCCGCGACGACCGGCATCGCGGCTGCGGCCCGGACGAAGACGACGCGGCGGCGGTACACTATTACCGGGGAAAACGCGACGGTCTGACGGTCGACCCGTCACACGTGCGGTTCCGTCTCGGCAAACCGGTGACCGCGGTGATGGGGTCGATGTTTTGCGACGAGTCCGCGATACGTTGCCGCGTGCGGGCCATGACGAAATTCTCGCCGCCACCGTCGCCGCCGCCGTCGCCGCGGGCCGCGCGTCACGCGAGCGATCGCCGCGCGTCGCACTACCGGTCCCGGCTCGGCCGGCCGCACGCGCACGTTTGCGACGTGACGGACGTGTGCGCGGCGTACGCGGCGGACAACGCGGCGCTACAGCGCAAGTGTCTGGAGGCCGTTATCGGCGCGCTGCGTCGTCTGCGCGCCGGCGGCGACTTGCTTGTGGTCGGTTATCCGCTGTACACGCAAACGTCGGTCGCGTGTTTCTTCGCCGTGGCCAGCATGTTCGGCGCGCACGGCCTGACCACGCCGGACGACCGGTACGGCCACGCGCTAGTTTTCTACGATTTCCAATGGCACTGCGGCTGGATGGACGTGCTGAACGCGGCCAAACGTCTCGCGCCGCCCGAACCCCGAGACGGCCGCTACGCGTTGGTCTCGTGGTTTCCCATCGACCTGTTGTTCGATCAAAAAGCGTACGCGGACATCGTGTCCTTTAACGGTCTGTGCATCGCACGCCAAGTCAAACTGTTGTTGAGGTCTTTTATTAATCCCGTCACTTCGCGGTCATAAGCACTACAAACCACCACGCGTATTATTATAATATTACTGTTGTTATTGCCGGAACGATCAGCCGCCGCTGTTTATTATTGCTTATATTATTTCTTCCACTTGTTGAGAATTTGACACGTTCAAATTGGACGAATCCCATCCGTCATTATTATTGTTTTTTTTTCTCTGTTTGTTCTATTCTATTTATATTTCTTGATTTTGTTATACATATTTTGAATGTTTCGATGTTTTGAATTAAAAAAAAAAAATTAAAAAGAATAATTACTCTTAATTGTAAAAAATGTTATTGTAAAATTGTTATTGTTCAATATAATATTGTTTGTATACGTTATAATGCTAAATTAATAAATTATGTTTTTATTGTTGTTTTTGCATAAAAAATAATGCGGTTTTTTTTTTTACTTAAATTGCATCACTTTTGTACAATGGGTGTGAGCATAGGCGTGTTTACCGCGGGTATGGCCAATATGGCCATTGCCGTACCTGCGATATCAGCCTCTCACAGAATTTTGACATAATGTCAATAACATAAATATCATGCTATTAAAAATAGTAAAATACTAATCCGTATACAGCGGCAACGCTGACGAGCCAATTTTTTCGGATCAGGGGCTAGACGTCTTATCGTAGCCCATAAGTTAATGGGCAACCATTTACCATATCTACCTAATATCTTACGGCGTTTTCCATTTACCTATACTCGTGTAGTCGTGTTCACTTTTTGTGTGATAATGATTACTGATTAGCATTAACTGGTATTAATATAGTATACAGTAGATAATGCAAATTTCATATGAAAGTACGGTGCAAGGTTGAAGGTACACCATGGTACGGTGTATTTATTATCTATTATTATATCATCTGTATTTGCTGCCATCACTATACTCCGTACCACGAGAGAACGCATACGGCGGCCGACCAAAACTCGTCGTTTTCGCGCACGAGCGTCCCCCTCCATTAAGCAGTATAAAGCCGAAACTATAATCGTTATAGTTATCGTTATCGTTATAGTCGTTCGCTATCGGAACTATTCGGTTTTCAGTTGGCGCACATGTATACAGACTGGTTGTTGTCAACAACGCAACTGACAACTGTTGATTTGTACGTCGCTCGCCGTTTACGCTACTGTCTTGTTTCTTTTTTACCGAGAATTTATAACCGAAAAAAAATTGGTTTATTGCTCTCATAACAATATTAAGTGATACATCTACTTATACGCGTGAGTCCGTGATTGTGCGAGCACGTAATATTTTAATCATTTGAACCCGCTGTATACACTTATAAGCTGGCGTGAAGTGGGAATGTCACGTATTGCCGTATGCGTTCTCTCGTGATACGGTGGGGGAAATTTGGCCTCGAAACGACGGAGCGCAATCATTCGGATGCGCGAGCCGTATGCGTTCTCTCGTGGTACGGAGTATACCTGTATTTCTTTTCTTCGACTTTTAACCCTACAGTAACTTTTTATACTTCCCTAAGACTTCAAGAGCAATATTAAAAAGCATGGGAAACATCGAAATCATCGAATCCCCTTGTCTCAGACCAGTTTCTAATGAGAAATCTTCCGGTGTTTTAGAGTTGAACTTTATATAATTACATGTAGGTATTTGAAATTTTGTACCCATACTTTCACTAATCTCACAAGTTTTAGTTATCAGTTTCAATAATTAGTAGGCAACACAAACGAATTTGTTGTGGGTTTTCACTTCATCATACATATACCTACCTATCAACTATTATCTATATTCTATCCTCGATAAAAATTAACAATATTTGCATAATATTTGTAATAAAATAGATACGAAATACGAATATTGCTGTCAATATATTATTATGTGAAGAAAAAAAAAGATTTTGTTACGTACCTACCTAATTAATTATATTAATTTCAATTAAATCAGTCGGTGGAGATCCTGGGGCTGTCCTAAATCCAGCCATGGACATAACAATAATACTATTTAATTCAAATTGTCATACCTAGTAGTTTGCCATGTAAAAATAATTTCGAATAATTAATTTAAAAAAAGTATCATATGTATTTTCTCATTGTAGCATTGTCCAGAGCCATCAGCCATTGAACCTAACCAATTGATATTTTTTCAAATCTTCTTATCATTTTCTACACAAAAAAAAGTGCGATTTTGTTATTGTCTAATCACGATATAGAAAATAGGGACCTAACCATCATCTTCTACAGGTACGGTATCTAAGTTGGTGAGTTGATCTAACGAGTAACGAATATCATCATTGCTGCTAGCATATGATATAGTTACAATTTGTATGTAGGCGCCAGAAATTTTAATTCAAAATAAAACATATATTAATTTCAAAAATTGTTGTATATAATTTTATTAGTATGAAAAGCTTGAATTTTGGAAACACGATTTTTCATATATACCCATTTCCATATAATATATTAATCTTTTTTTTTTCTATTACAATTTGTAATATTGACAAATTTTAGCATAAAATTAAAAATTCAGTATAACATTAAAGATATACCTATTTTCCTTTATGTAAACGTATTAAAAAAAATCTATAATAAAAGCATTTAAAATTTTATAGACAACAAAATTCAATAATCGCATGTATTACTTATATAGTTATATACATTGATATTATAATAACATCTAATATTGTTTTTAATTGTTTAAGTTTTAAGTAAATAAATTTATTCGAGATTAATATTTTTTCATGTAATATATTATTGATTGTATAGGTAATACATACAGAACTATAATTATTCTGGTTGATGATTGCACATACAAATTTCGTAACATAAATACTAAGCGTATTTACCTTGAAATATCAATCCTGTCTTATTATATCACATTCAATTATTTATAATAAAACAAGCTTCGCTCGGAATTATTTTTCAAATAAAATTAAAATTATTAATCATTGTTTTAATATTTAGAATAATAATAGTATTTTAGACACTTACCTACTAAGTAGTATACAATGATTCAATATTACGAAATTAAGACGTTATTTAGTAAGTATATGGGATAAAATATAAAATATGTTATAATAAATGGGTATAAGAAAAAGCGAAGACTTCAATGGATTTAAATATGAAATTTCTTGTGTAGTATACAGTTAGTAAATAAACAAATTAAAACATTAACGTTATAAGAAATATTTCAAATATTTTTCAATACGTAATATTAATGAAAGTTTTGGAAATCGTAAATTATTGATTTAATTTTATAACGGAATAAATTTAATACTATATATTATGTATTTATGTACATATATTCAATATTTATTTTATGATATAATACGTAGTATCTAATAATAGGTTCTTATTTAGGGTCAATGCCAAAGATTGGCAGTAAACGAAAATATATAAAATAATAATTTAGGAATTATTTACAACACCTATCACACTGTTAGCCATTATACTAAATCATAGTACCATACTATAGTATGTACTATATAAAGGTACATATCATAGTACCGATACTAACTAAAATGTATAATTTTAGTAATTTTCCTCATCTTAGGAAAAACAGGTATGAAAAATAGTTTTAATAATAAAAATATGTATCAAATCTGTATATCATCCCGAGATAAAAACACATATATCTATTAATGATATTTCAATATTTGATTAGTAAATTCTAAACTCACAAACATCGAATGGAACAACAATTATATTAGATTGTAAGTAAATAACAATAAGTTTAAAACTAAAATAACACAAAAATATTACATAGCTTTAATAATACTAAATACTTATTATTTAATAGGTATCATTTTTTCACTAACAATTCACATACAATTTCTTTCAGTTATTAGATTTTGGTTTTGTTGCCTCAGAATAAATATTATACAGCACGCCTATTCCAATGATTCCCACAGCTGTTCCTTGAGCTGCTAATCGTAACTGAATAAGGTACAACGACGTTCGTCCTTTCCGAGATTTAAATTTGTAGATTCCATATGCTGCTACTAATCCAAATCCCAATATTCCTAAATTGTCAATCATTCGAATACAATATAATTTAAATGTAACATACAGATTATATTTAAAACACATTATTAAGATCAACATACCAATAGGATACAATGGAAAGTTCTTTGTTTGTTTAGTTAATCTGTTGGTAATTGAGTTCTCTTCCTCCATGTCTACTAAAATGTATAATATTGAATTAATGATTAGTAAATACTATTAGTAAAACGTACTATGTACATAATATATATATATAGAGAGAGATTAGTTAAATTGTTCAAAGGCCAAAAAAATCAATCTTTAGTTTATTTTGGGTTTAAAATACGAATTTAAGTAATAAAAACATTCTAAACTGGACCAAACTTAAAAGAAAAAAATCTTGAGCTGAAGCAAACATTCTAAATGATATTATTTTTAACACAAATAATTCGACAAAAATAAAATCATTCTATAATAATTTAACTATCATTTTATGGATGTACGATTCGTACATTTCATTATTGGTATTTATAAGTATTGAGAAAATATTAAATTATATAGAAAAAATAAAACCTTAATAGTTGATAATAAATATCCATTGACAAACAGTTTTTTTTTACATTTATAATAGTAACAAATTTTAATTTTATAAAACTTACCACCGATCTGGGGTATTTTTGACAATGAATAAAACGATTCTGTTCGAACATTTAGATTTTATATATACCTACTATAAAATATTTATTATAGCTAAATGCGTTAAAATTAATACATTATCTAGTACTCAAATAAACAAGTAAATACAAGAGCCTATATAATTTATATAAAGTTAATTAAAGGCCTAAATACCTAAAGACGTAGTACTTACTATTTAGCGATATGTACACATACTTATTAATACTGAATAGTTAATTGTTCAATTAAAATTTAGTTGCTCTCTTGGAGCATCAAATGTTATCATTTACCAATGCATACAATATCATCGATTATATTTTATATTGCTAAATGCTGTTCAATGAAAATACATTAAATAAATAAAAAACTTTATTTTTACCGCCTTTAAAATAAGAAAATTACATGGAAAATTGAATAATAAAATAAATACAATACGCATTTCCCTATTATAGGTCATATACAGTTTCTTCAAGGACATTCCTACCATTATAATATTAAGTATTTGTAATCTAATTCGCAAATATCTATATAAATATGTTATAAGATTTAAAAATGACAATCTATTTTTCATATAATATATTGTGGTCAGAGGTGAAACTATGAATTCTGATGCCCAGGGAAAATATTACAATTAGGCCTTTTTGTTTTTTTTTAGCTTCTAGTAAAACTATTACAGCTCGACAATTATAAAATATGAAAAGAAGAAAAAACACAGAACTATTATATAATGAAAATATTATTCCAAAATAAAAGAAATAATTAATTTAATTGTGGGTTCAGATTTAGAATTAAGAATAGAGGGGAGGAGATCGATCGAAATTTTCAATGATTTTAGAGAATTAAATAACGATAAACATTTAATGTTATAGGCATCTTTATGGCTTAATAATTTTCACTAGGTTACCGAAAAAACACTCTTGTTTCTACATCCGGTTACATTCAGTGTAACACATTCTATCCAACAGGTAATACAATATAACCAGTACATTGCACGACACACGTCTAATTCCTGGAATCCAAAAATATTATAAAAATAGTTTATTGGCTACTTTTAAAAGTATGTTCAAAAAAAAAAAAATTTTACGCCCGGGAACAAATCCCTGTCTTCTCCTAAAATGATTACAATTAAGTGGAAATTATTTCTCGAATAACATTATGAAAACGTTGTACCTACCTAGCCTATGAAACGTACTGAACTTTGCCTATACAATCGAATGAAGTAAAAACGAAAAAATCCATACTATGGCGTTATTTACCCACCGATTTCAGAACCATTTTACTCAAGTGTTAGTTAACCGAATCGTAACACTATTACATCATTATTGGAGATTTAATATGACGAAAAAAAAACGATTCGATCAATCGATGAAGTAACACCACCTATGAGCAGTATCTACAAAAGACTTGTGTATAAAAATCAATTAAGTACTATATCAGTACTCACTTTTTTTTTTTTATTATATCCGTACGTCGGGAACAACACCAACAACGGAACTCCTCTGCGAAACGGTAACGTGAAACTAAAACGATTATATTACAATAATTATGTTCTCTATATTGGACTAGGTCATTTTTGTGAATACTGAACTTGAAACTTCGCGAATCACTCATTCGTTTTATTGGTCAAATTGATATCAATTGACATTATAAATTGATAATAATCACGCACGTTACCGCGGTATGTAAGATCTTCTATACCGTGTTATCATATCTACCAACTGTTATGTCCATATGGTTGCTTATTAGAAGCGGTGAGACTGAACGCTATCGGCATAGGCATTGTTAACGAAACGACCACTTCGTGAGTTGATTGAACAGGAAAAAAAATTAAAAACAAGAATATTAACAAACAGGAAGAGGACTATTATTAATTTTCATAATGCCTAATTAAATGTAATTACTAATTTTTTTTAAATTTCAATTTGTTTGTCTTGCCGTACGTCATAATTCATATTGTTTAGAATTCGAATTTTTCCACGTCGCGTTTATTTTTTCAGCCGAAATAGAAAATTCCGTTAAATAAGCAGTTCACGCTGACACGATTTCAATTAAATCGACCATGTCTGTAGAAAAGGAAGAATGCGAACTCGAACAACTGGTGTCGTCTGACGAAGAACACAGAGTGACAGACAACATACGCGATTCTCCTTCGGCTACACCTAAGCCACCGCCCAGAACGCATTCATATACAGACAGCCGTACCAAGACTAGCTGCAGTGCGAGCAATAAAGTAAAAAAACACCGTTGAAATTGTAAAAACTTGTCAGTTTCGTGACTAATAATGACATTAAAAAATTTTAGTCGCTTTCAATTGGAAGTCAAAAGAACGAGTGTCACAGACTGTCGAGCACTTCGTCGTTACACCAAGAAAAATCACAAACACAACCGCCCAGTATGACATTCAATAAAATACCTTCTAATTGTGCATATAACAATTGCATTAACTCGTTTTCAATTGTAGAAGAGACGGGTGGGACTTCTCGACTGATGTGTGTGAATGAGAGATTAGGACGCAGTTCTTTACATGACTATAAACCACCACGACCACCTCCTCCAAATTTTAATAAGTTACAAAATAAAAAAGGTTTGTTCAATTTTATTAAAGTTATAAAATAATTATGTAATACTAACGTCTTCGAAATAATAATATTTAAAAAGTTGTTTACAAATGTATTATCTTTATCTGAAAGTTAGTTCTATTTACTTAAATTTGATTATGATTTCATATCAGCCTACACAAGTAGTTTACTTGTAGTAAATTAATTACATGGTAGATTGTCTGATCTTTTGATTTTTCTATTTTTAATTTATTCTATATACATATGGGTAATCAAACCATTAAATATTTAATAATCTTTAATATTGTTGTTTAAACGCTGCATTGTTAATATCAGGTGCACTTGGTTTAATCAAACTTATTTATTTCTAAATATCTAATAAAAACTATACCCTATATATATATATATATATATATATATATGTGTGTACACAAGTACCTATTATTGTATAAAGTAAAAAATTAGGTGTTGAAGTAAATTAAATACAGTTATTTGAAAAGGTAATTTAAACAAATAGGATACATGTATGGACAAATAATTTGTATAATGAATAAATTTGTTACTAAGACGTGGATACTTATTTATTTTCTCTTGACTTATTCCAACACAACTTTCTGCATTATCTTGATTTGTCTTTTGCCAGTTTTATCATTTTTGGTGTTAGTGTCAATTGATCTGTGGTCAAATTTTAATATAAGATATGTATACTACATATTTAAAAATATTTCTATTAGATATTTTTGTCTTAAAATTTTAAACATCAAAAAGAAATTGATGGAAGATAATAAATAATGATCTCATGTTCACATTTTAAACTTTAGAATAGGACAATTGATAGAAGTATTTAAACATTATGCAGAAAGACGTGTATTTCCTATGATACTGCACGTACTTGAAAGAGAAAATAATTTTTTTTATGATTAATGGTTTAAAGTTTTTGTTCACAGTGTGTCTATTACTATTAAAAAATCACATTTATTGTTGTGTAACGTTTTCAGTATTATTTCTACAAATCATTAATAAAGCTATTAAAGAAAATAAATATTTGAGAATACACATTTTCATTAACCGTCAATAAATAAATGTTTAATGGATTGTATTTAAAAAAAAGAATTACCCGCCTATATCATTCTTCATTCAATGTACAACTGCTATGACATTGAAACGCCAAGTGTATTGGGGCCAGAATTCCTTACAATAATAATAATTGGCAATTCATTGTAATAGAGTAGTTTTGTCCTTTACTTTTGTTTGGCAGCCAATAACATTAAAGATAGTCATAAATATAAATTTCCATGTTCATTTTCATTTGCGATACTATCAGGATGTAATTTGCTTTTTTATGTTTCTTAACATGTAGAATAAAAAGTAATCAATTAATGAATAAAAATGTTTTATGCCTGAAAATATATTATTAGTAACTGTTACATAGATATTAATTCAGGTACCTATTATTATTCGTATTTTTTGGTTTAAAATTTTTAAAGTACTGTTATAAATAAAAATATCAATTACTTTTAGAGTATCTAGTTTAAATATACTTTCACGAAGTGCATTTAATTTTCAAGTTTTAAAAATAATTAGGTTTCTTTGTTGTAGTGTGGTGTGTACCGTGTATGTTTTTCTTTTTGGTGAAAATTATATAATATTGTAGAAATATCAGGAAAAACAGTGAAAAAAATGAAAGAAAATTTAATTTTAAAATTAAAAAATTTTTTTTTTGCCAAAATCATCAGGTTAGAGGGATTTAAATTGAGATAGGTAGTCTAGTTGCATCCGGATTGTAATCACAGAATCTCATTTCTCACTACATTGTGTAGTACATTTCAAATATATTTAAATTTAAGTTTAAAATATAGATCTTTTTATGTTCTCTAGTGCACAAGTACTTTTAATTGTGATATATAAAAAATGTACCATATTATTTTACTTTTACATGTCATTAAAATTATAAAAAATTTTATAAAAGTACTATTTTCCTGTGATGTTTTTGTAAATAAAAAAGGTATATTATCATCTTTTTTCATATTTAAATTAGAGTATCCACACTGTTTGATAATAAATTATTGACAATTACTTCCAAGATCATCCAACTTTTTGTTTGTTAATATTTAAATTATTTTTAGTATTTTTACTTTATAGCATGCTCTTTTTGATAATAGTTACATTGATACAACCTTAAGTTTGGAGTTCTTAACAGCTTAGACTTTTTATTTTAAATTTTGTATTCTCTGCATGTTTTTATTGTTTAATATTCCTTTATGTTTAAAAAAACTAAACTCTTCTCCTTTGTATCTACCTTTTTTTTAGATTCTGAGCGAAGTGAGAAAGCTATTGGTTTTAACATTAATGTTTATTATTTTTTTTCTTACACATTTTTGACTAGAAAGAATACTCTGATAATCTAGTCATGTGTTATGTTCCGGTTAAACAGTTATATAATACAAAAAATCCAGTACCTATATTATGTATTTAAAAGCTAATAAAATTGATCTTCTAATATTTTACCAAAATTATATTTGACTTAAAAAGTAAATAATATTATTAGGAATTTTATGTATTGCAGAATCTATTTTCTAATATTTACTTTCCTCTAACTTCTAAATGTTTTTATTTTAAAATACTAAAATACATTTCAGAAAAAATGTTTAATTATTTAAAGAATGAGAAATAAGTCATCTGTGTACAGTGTACGGATAATTTTAATCTACTTATTTTTACAAATGCAAATTGTAATAATCTAATTAGTCTTTCTTTGTAACCAAAGTAATTGCTTACAATCAATATAAATAACGCACTTAATAAAAAAAATTTAATTTGAAAATGGTTCTTGAATATTATAGTATTTCTTTATATTTTCTTTTAATTATGTAGATTACATTATTTAGTGTCTTGTCAAGTGACTATGATATTTATTATGACATTTACGGGTACAGATAAGAAACTCTAATAAATTCAATATATAATCACTTTGTTCTCTTACCATTTATTACTTTTCATGCATGCACATAGTTCTTTCTTGCATAATTAATTATATGTAATATATTTTATTGGAACATATTTAATATTAACATAGTATTTACCTAATTACTTATATACGTTTTATATTTTATTATTTCAGCTTATTTATTTATTTGTTTGTTTTTTTTTTAATTTTTTTTTTTTATGTATTTCTTTATATATTTTGTGTGTTGGTTGCTTTTGTTGTTGAATCCTGTCCCATATAAAACACATAGTATTATCTGAACAAACTATGGACAGAAGTTGCCTACATCATTGTTTTTTGTCAGATGTGACCGATGTCAGACAAATGGAGCAAGCCCTTCAGCAACTACTCGAAGACTTTCACTCTGGAAAATTACGTGCATTTGGTAAGTAATAAAGTATTTGGTATGTAATAAAGTAAGTTATTTTGTAATAAATATATGAAAATCGTCAGATTTGTGTTAAAACAAATATGCTGTCCTATTAAATGTACTAAAGAAATTAATCATTTTTCATACATAACCTTTTTTTACAAATATTAAGTTTTATTAATTTTAATTAAAAATACTGAATAAAATATAGCATTATGCGATTTTAACTATCCCAATTATTATAAATACAATTTTTCATATTTAATTACAAAACAAAAAAAAAAAACAATGATATATAAATAATTCCAACACTTGACCATGTATAATGAAAACATTAAGAATACTAATTTATAATATTGTTAAAAACTGAGTACATCAAATATAATATAAATAATAATATACCTTTACGATATACATTGTTTAGGTAAAGACTGCAGTATGGAACAAATGACAGCTATTCGTGAACAACAGGAGCATTTAGCATGGTTGCATTTTGAACTTGGTGTGAGACAGGATGGATCGACTCCGCTCAGCGAACAAGGCATTGCCAAAGGCACCGAAAATATGCACTCCCTAATGGCTAGCTTAGAACAGCTGTCTTTATCCATTGAGAAATTACATTCGTTCAGTAATTCAACGTTTGATTAAAGCACAAAATATGTGCCTACCTGCCTTTTTCATTAATACTTTGGATCGACGGATTTTCAACATTGACTACACGGCGAATGGGAATTTATAAAAGAAAATAATATTGCTCATAATATAATCATTCCATGAACAATTTTATCAATTATCTAATATGTATCTTATATTTTATTAAACTGTTAAATATAGTGAAATTTTATAATTAATTAAACTTGTTTAAACAATGAATGCAATGCCTCATATGGCGATAACATTCTAGTAGATCCTATGCTCACTCGAATTCCACAATTTTTTGTCGCTTCACAAATTGAATTTACTTCGTGTCCACTTATACCACCAATAACAAACACAATCAGATGATCACAATCAAGTGGATGCTTATTAACTGTATTGATGATTTTACTGAAAAAGATAAAAAAATTATTATATTGTTAAATGTTATCGCATGTGACACTACTCACTTGAAACCAATTTTAATGAAATCTGTAATTCCATCAGACTTGGTTTTTAAAATTGGTAAATTTGGTCGCATCGGACTACATACATCAGTCATCAGTTGATTTACAAAAGAACTGTACATTGCTGGCGCATAAGAGTTTTCCTTTAAAAACAATTTTCTACAAACAAAATAAAACATAATTATTATTTAATACTAAAAAATGAATAATAATTTTTTTATAAATATATATATGTACACAAATCATTGATTACATACATATATATATGTGTGTGTATTTAATCAATGCACAAGTATTATTATTATTACTCTATAATATATTAAATAGTTAAATTATTTTCGTGTTGTTTTATATAATACAAATTAAGATACAAAATGTAATGCATTCATTAAAATTATTTATTTAAAAATAACATGTTTATGTAATGATGTAAAATAAATAAAAAGCGCATTAGGTAATAATATTATTGATTAGTGTCACACATTTTAAACTCTGAAAGTATAAAAAATTAATTTTTAATAGTAATAAATAATTTTAAAAATATGTATTATTTATATGATTCATATCACAATATATCAGAACATAAAATATAAACTGTTGAAAAATGTACTTGTTTAAGTGAACGATTAAGAAATAAGTCGATATATTTGAATTTGTAATTGACTTTTTTTAAACATTATTAAAAAGGTATCAAGCCACAGGGTACAGTTGTGAATGTTGCTAAAGTGAATTACTTGGATAAAGACTTTAAAGTTTTGTTATTAAGTACTATAAATTTGAAAGCAATGATAAAACGATTCTAAGTAGAGCTTCGGTGTAATATTATTTATTATTAATAATATAGTGTGTTTAGAGTGCTTAACTTACGATTGACCTTAGAATACATTGTTTCGATATAAATTCTTAAAATAAACCAAAGTAGCTAAACATTTTCAAAAATTATTTTCTTTAATACAGTACAAAGTTACATATTTGGTAAAAATTTAAAGACTCTAGGCCTATTAGTTTTGTACAAACGCAATTTTCCAATAAAAAATAAAATACACTTTGTCGAAAAACTTGAAATGTTTATCAAAAAAAAAATCGAGAAAATTGATATTCTCAGGATTTTTAGAATATAGTTGAAGTAACGCGTATGTCTGACATTGTAATCAATTTTTAAGATTTAAAAATCAAAAATTACCATTTTTTTATGAATTAAATACCTCAAAATCTATAATTGCTATAAATAAGCCAAAATTAAAAGCAATTTTCGAAAAAAATTTTTTCTCTAACATCATATAAAGTTATATATTTGGTGAAGATTTCAAGTTTCTATAACCATTAGCTTTAAAATTACGAAGAAATAACGATCATCGACTTTGCCGAAATCGCGTTTTTATGTAATTTCTCGGTAGTTCTTTTTCGCTTTTGAGAGACTCGAAAAATGACCTCTCTAAAGTTAGTACACCATCTAGACGAAATTCGCTACCGAATACTATAACTACTACGGTAATAAAATCTGAGGCACTCCTTCTGGTAGAATTTTTATGTACAGACATAAAAAAAAAAACGCATCATTGTAAAACCAATACGTTCCACTACTTTCGTTCGGGATCTAAAAATCATTAACTCGCGAAGCATTAAAATTCAAATTTTTCTACAGTTTTTACATTCTGAGCGGAGCGAGGGATCTAGTGGTTTTACAATGATGTTTTTTTTCTTCTATCCTGTGTACAGATTTTCGACCAGAAGGAGTACTCCGAATTCCAATCTCTTCGGCCAAATTTTGTTTCCGGCAGTAATTCGCATCTAGTTGATTACTTTAGAAAGATCATTTTTCGATTTTCTCAATAGTCTTTTAACGCGACGCGATAAACTACCGAAAAATTACGAAAAACCGCTAAAAATGGGATTTCGTCAATATCACGTATAGTTTTTTCGCTATAATTTCGAAAATAATCATTGTATTGTCTTGAAATTTTCAACAAAAGTGTATCTTTGTACCATACAACTTCAAAAAAAAAAAAAAAATTCAAAAAGTTTCATTCAATTTTAAGCTATTTATAGTTATTTTTAGATTTCGAAGTTTTTCATTTATAAGACAGTTAATTTTCAGTTTTTTCACTTGAAATTTGGACACAACGTCGGACATATTATATTACTTTAATTTTGTACAAAAAATAGACAAAAGTGTATATTACACCGAAGCTCCGCTCAGAATCGTTTTATCGAACGCAATGATTTATAACCGCTTTCAAATTTATAATAAAAACAAAACTCTAAAATCTCTAGCCAAGCATGTAATTCACTTAGAGCGATATTCAACAACACCCCGCGGCTCGCTACCCTTTTTTTTTCTTTATAATTTTCAAAATTTTCCTAAAAAAATCGATAAATCCGTGTAATGGAGAAACGCGGTTACAAAAATATTGAACAACGGTGTCGTGGAAGAGATACGGACGGATTATAATTTTCTCCATGATACCGGTTAGGTTATTTTTACGCAATGAAGTTGGTAACAAAAGTAGGAGAACAAAAAACGGAACGCGCACGGCAGCTGGCCGTCACCATAGGGGTCCGTATTACGTCCACGAGAATTGTATACGGAATTGAGAACGCGCGTTCCATGTGGTGTGCATTCACAGTTCGGTGTAATCGAATTGCGCAACAATGTAAAATACCACGCGAAACCGTTGATAATATTATTGGGGAGTCGTATGCGAATCGTAACCGAATTTCGTTTGAATCGGTCGGAGTGTAGTACGCGTCGAGAAGTGAAAAATTACGCGTGGAAAGCGTTCATGTCGAATTGCGCACGCGGGAATTGTAAACGATCGAACGGTGCGGACGAGAAGAGTTTCGTTTCGTTCACGCGGTCGAGAAAAATAATATGTTCCCGACGAGCACGCAGAAAAAAAATTGGATATTCAAAGACGAGTCGGATTTGAACGCGTTGCGAGAAGACGCCAATCGGAAGTTCGTGACCAGGTTCGGTTCGCACATGAGCGCGGACGAACGGAACGCGTACTTTTTGGACGTAAACGAAGAGCACATAATACAAAAATGTCACGAGTACATATTAAGAGATTTCTGTCACAAATTCCAGCCGCCCATGCCGAAGTACGTGTTCGCCACGGCGCTAAATTACCTCAAACGATTTTACCTCTACAACTCCGTCATGGATTACCATCCGAAAGAAATAATGGTCACGTGTCTGTTTTTGGCGTGCAAGATCGAAGAGTTCAACGTGTCGCTCGCCCAGTTCGTCGCCAACATCAAGGGCAACCAGTCGAGAGCGACTACCGTAATACTGAACAACGAGCTGTTTCTCATGGAACAGATCAAATACAATCTCAAGGTGCATCATCCGTTCAAAGCGATCGAAGGGTTTCTGTTGGACATCAAGACGAGAACGCGCATGTCCGATCCGGATCGTATGCGTACTCACATCGACAGTTTCATCGACAAGTTGTTGTTTACAGACGCGTGTTTGTTGTTCGCGCCGTCTCAGTTGGCGTTGGCCGCCGTGTTGCATTCCGCCAGTCAAATTAAAGAGAATTTGGATTCATACGTGACGGATTTATTGCTGGGCGAAACGGGGTCCGAGCATTTAAAAGATCTAATCGAAGTAGTGAGAAGAATAAGGATATTGCACGTCAGAGTAGTCGATGACTATACAAAAGAATTATCGCGCATCAGCAAAAAATTAGACAAATGTCGCAATCAAGAGAACAATCCGTTCAGTGAAAAGTATAAAGATAGAATACAAGAAGCTTTGAATAATTCTTCGTAATAACTTTTAAATACCTTTTTTTCTTCTGTTAATGGGAAAATTATTTATAATTTTCTAACACATTATTTTTATATAATTTCTTAATAACATAATAATCGTATTGTATCCGTTAAAAATACATTTATCTGTTGGATAAAAAATCTGTTTATGAATTTCGCTACTTAGCTCCTAAGAGGCTGTTAATAACTGTTTAAAAAGTAACAGCCTTTTAGGAGCTATGCAGTAAGATGCATACAAATACAGAAATAAAACTTATAACTCAGTGTATTAATAATAATTATTATTTTCGTTATAGTAAATATATCGTTTTTCATTAAGTAAAATGTATAAAACAGAAAAAATAATTGTAACAAAACTTTAAATACTATTTAATTATTTATTATATAATATATATGTAAATATACTATTGTTAAAACGAAATAATAATATTAGAGAGATATTATAATAAGTGCTTATTAGTTATTTAAGAAATTATACCAACCTGTAATTAATAATATTTAATTTTTAACACTAATGTTACAAGAGTTATCCGGAAAATAATGTTACAACATTTAAAAACGATACAAAAATGCATATATTTTAATGGAACTCAGATTATAGATATAACATTTTTTTTTGAGTAATCACAATTTTTTTTTATTTCAATTAGTTTTATCTAACATATGTCGAATTTTTTTATTCATGTGTTATAATAGAAGTCTCGCACCATCTCTTTTTGCTAGTTCTCCATTTTGATTTTCACCTTTATCGGAAAAGTGTTTCCCACTATATGTTCCCTCAATTTAGTGAAAAGATGATAGTCGCTAGATGCAAGCTTTAAACATCCAGGTTATTATCAATGGTAGAATGGTGATTATAAATAAGATGCTCTTAAATGTTCTGTACCACTCGTCAGTCAATATGGACAGCTAGCCACTTCTCTTTGTGAATTCCTGTATTTCCAGAATTAAAATTCTGTTTCCAATTTATCAAATGTAGTTTTGACGTAACATCTTTCCCAATAAATTTAAATGAATCGTAATGATGCTCATTTATATCGTTTGTATTCAGGTAGTGTATTACAGTACACAATTGTGCGAGACAGCATAAGGGCACTCATATTTAATCTTCACTAGAACAAGAGTGTTGGAAATGTAGTAAGCTACTGACATCTAGCATAGCTTATTGAATTCAGCTGATACGGCAGCAATGTTAACTTTGGAAAACATTTCCATGCAAAAGTTACGCTTTTATAACCTTACTTTCCACATAACTCTTGTATGATTGTAATTATTATAGAAATCATAAATTTAAAAAAAATTCTATATTAGTAAACACATTAAACCAATAAATATTACCTGTACTGTACAAAATGTTGTCTTGATAATTTTATATGTTTTAGAATAAAAAACAATTTTTCAGCAGCTTGTTGACATGCCAGTGGTGTAGAATTACCTCCTAAACATATTTAATATAAGATCGCTTTACAAAAATTAAATATTGACTAATTAATTTTCATCGTTACCTATTAAATCTTTAATTATGTATTCTGGTAAATATTCAAAGTCTTCATAAAACGCTTCACCGAGTGTATTTTCTATGTCCATCTGATGTTCGTCCGAAATTTCAAAATCATTATCAACAACAGAATACAATTGAACCAGAATACACAACAGAATTTCTAATGTTAGTTTTCTGTCTTTTCGTGTTTTAAACAATTGACTAACCTTTTACATAACACAGTAACATTGAAATTATTAGGAACTCGCCAGAAATAAAAAAAACTCACTTGTATCAAAATGTCTGTATCACTTTCCATTGAAATATTTTGTAATAATAACTTGCCAATATTTTGAGCAAGTTCAATTTTTGAGAGATTTGGAGATTTTAGAGCTGCACAAATACATAGCACTTGCTGAAATATAGATATATATTTTACAATACAATTTCAAAATTTGTTAAAAATTTACTAAAAAGTTTTTGTTTTATTTAAAATTTTTCTTTACTTTTTTCTTTTTTATGAATCAATAAATTTTATTTTTGATGATAGAAACAAAAATTCATTATAATCAAAATAATATTAGCATTAAGTATTATAATATTTGTTTTTAAATGGTACTCAATAATTTAGTTACTCTATCCCACAGGTTAAGTTACCCTTTTATGCGTGTAAAATGGCAATGATCATTAGGTATACAGTATACAGTATGGTAGAAGGATGCACAAATTGGTTATATTTTGGTCAATGTGCAAGTAAAATCTCTCGTAAACAAAAGTGTAGAAGAAATTAAAAAATATACATAATTTTTAAAGAATACAATTATAGTTTGTAAAATTTTACATTGTACTTAAAGAAATCAATAATTTAAAAATATAAATGCTTATAGTTGAATTAACACATGTAAATTTTGTAATATTTTATTCTTATTTTAAAATACCTAAAACAAATAAAAAAAAAAAATAATAATAATAATAATAATGTAAATATTCAAAATAATATTACTATGTTATTAAAGTGTATTAATTTTAATTAAATTGAAATTATTTAATCGAATAAAATCTTTTAGATTTTAAGTTAACACGCATTTGTATTTAATTAAAATGACAATAAGTTGATTAATATAAGTGTCATTTAATTTGTTATAAAATTATTATTATTTTAAAATATTAAGAAACTGAACAATATTATAAAATTTAATATTCATAATTAACTTTTTAAGATTTATAATTTATAAATATATCATGGTATTTTGATGTTTTTTTCTTTATTACATAGATAATTTAAAACTATATTTACTTGTTTAAAGTCTATAAATTCTTTATTATCAAACTTTTTATTAGAAAGTAGTGTTTCTAAAAGTTGAGGTGTAATCCTAGACATAGTTTTCCTGACAGGTCCAGACAATTTTTCTGTCAATGTAGTACATATGCTTGCCAAAACATTTTTTTCATTTTTTGTTAATAGCCAATCAACTACTGGTGTTGGTTTTAATGTTGAAGCTAAACACATTGGCACTTGTAAATGATCGCTGACTGATTCAAGCCTAAAACAAAAAAATTTTATATTAAAATATATATTTATGGATTAAACATACTATTTATTAAAAATAATCAGTAAAGTGAATATTATGAACAAAATTAATTTGTAATATTAAATTAAAGTTTTGAAAATTATTTATTGAAAACAGACATATTTCCTAAATTTAAGTTTAAATAAAGTGCTATTAGAGGGGAAAATGCCATACAAGTGGAGGAAGAGTGTTGTGGTACCTATATTTAAAAGCAAAGGAAACGTACAAGAATGTAGAAATTATGAGGCATAAAGCTTATGGGCCATAGTATGAAGATTAGGGAAAAGATTATAGATAAGAGTTAAGAAGTGAGATGTCAGTAACTAAAAATCAGTTTGGTTTTATGTCTGGAAAGTCGACGATGGAACCGTTATTTTGTTTGAGACAGCTTGTAGAGAAGTATAGGGAGATTAAGAAAAGGCTTTGTATGGCGTTTATAAACTTAGAAAAAGCATATGAGAATGCCGAGAGAAGTTTTAATGTGGGCGTTAAAGAGAAAAGGAGTCCCAAAAACGTGTATTAATGTGGTGGAGGATATATATGAAGAATCACATATCAGTGTTAAAAGTATGTGTGGAGAAACGGAAGATTTTTGGGTACGAGTAAATATACACCAATGATCTACTTTAAGCCCTTAACTGTTTTCTGTAGTAATAGACGAAGTTACAAAAGAGATACAAGGGGAGGTAACATGGTGCATGTATATTGCTGATATAGTTTTGTTGGAAAAAATAGGGAGGAAGTTAACCAAAGGCTTGATGTATGGAGATTAGCTCTGGAATGAAAGGGATTAAAGATTAATAGAAGTAAGACAGTATACAGAGTATGAGTTTAGTGAAAAAGAAGAAGTAAATGAAACGAGAAGTGTAATGACAATAGGTGGGGACAAAGTGATTGAGGTTGAAAGTTTCAAGTATTTAGGGTCCTTTGTACAAAAGAACAGGGATTTGATTATAATATGAAACATAGGATTAAGTGTAGATGGATCAAGTGGAAAAAAGTGTCTGATGTTCTGTGCGATAAAAGAATTCTAATGAGGCTGAAAGGTAAGTTCTATAAGAGTGTAGTGCGACCAACTATGTTGTATGGTTCAAAGTACTGGACGGTGGACAAAAAAATAGAGCAGATAATGAGTGTAGTAGAGACGAGAATGCTTAGATGGAGGATGAGTGAGGTGACAAGAGAGAATAGACAGGTGGTTTGGTCATGTTATGAGAAGAGAAGATTCGGAAGCAGTAAGAACGATTTTGGAAATGAATGTTGAAGGAAGAAGAGGAAGAGGAAGACCCAAGAAGTGGCTGAATGCGATTGAGTGTGATATGAGGACTGCTGGTGTATGCGCGGAAGATGTGGGAGATCGCATGAAGTGAAGGTTTAGGACAGATGGTCGATCCCAAACAGATGGGATAGACGCGAGGAAAAAGAAGACATTTTTCCTAAGTTTCTCTACCCATTTTCAATACAAAGTTAATCAATAAAATATTTATACAACATACTTTAAGTCGTTAAACAAAGGTTCAGTAATAACTGCTATATCAGAGCACGTTTTAGGAAATCTATTCAATAACATATTCATTTTATCCAACGGACAACTAGATGCAAAATCGGTAACTGCATACATATCAACTATTCTGTCAATGAGTATTACGTTTACACGGCTAGACTCTGTATTTACAGTCTAAAAAAAAACAAAATATTAATATTTAAAAAATATAATTAAATAATTATGTGGATACTTTTTGAATTTTAGAAAAATGTTGAGATACAGCTTCGCTCAGTGGTCCAACAGAATAAACATCGTGTTTGACATTCAAATGGTCAAATATGTTACTTAAAGTAGTTGAAATTTTCGATACATAAAATTCGTAATTATTCTAAAACATAAATATGAGCATACGTCACGTTTAACGTTTTTATTTCATTTTATTACAGTATAAAAGTCATTATACAACATACTTCTATCAATAAAGGAATGTCTTGTAAATGTGGCACTAAAAATAATGTAGGAGACAAGCAAGTCAGTGAAATTGGTATATTCATTACATCCACTGTTCCATCCTAGAAAAAAAAAGAATAAAGGAAAAATGTTAGATATTATATGTGTTTGATACATTTATTATAATAATTATTATTTTTAACAGCGTTAACATGTAAATGCACAAAATTGTAATGGGTACTGTTATAATGATGAAAAAAAAATGGTTGATAAGTAAAAAATGCCGATCTACATTGCTGCAAAGAAAAAAAAGCTATGTATAGTAAGAAAATAATCTATCATTAATCAACAACGTTTGTTTCAAGATATTAAAAAAAAGTTTTAATTCACAAAATATTACAATGTGTTACCTCATACTTGGCCGAAATAGTTTTGCAAAGTTTATTTTCTAACTCTTCTACATTATACGATTCAAATCCACATCCAGCGACAAACCGGCAGTATCTAAAGTTACTGTTATTTAACACATGTTGAACAATTGTTACAATCAGTTCGTCAACAGGTTTCCCGATGATCAATAAACACCTACGGTCTTTTGGATTACCGCTCTACGGTTGTAAAAACAAATTATACAATATTAAAATACCATAGAAAATCGATCGCAATTCGAAACGCGATTACCTCGAAAGAAGACAACTCCTTGACACTCGTAGCACCCGCTCGATACAGAAGCACACAGCCTCCGTGCCAATGCAACGATTCTGCTGCATAATCGTCCAAGAACACTGCCGCTTCTCTAGCGTACTTACATACTTCATTCCATGACCAATCGGCGATCACCGAGAGTGGAGTGTCCACGTTAAACGTCATTGGATTTCTGTTCAGTACCTATGAGTATGACATTTACGTTTAGCCTATGTAATATACATTTAATCGTTTAGCCGGACTTACATTTCACAACGGTACTGCGACTAGACCACTAAAAATTCGACTCGAATTGTAAGTCTTTGATTAAACAACCAATGCATTAAAACTGAATACGTTTACCTGTTTTCGTTTCAATATTTTCAAATTTGAAACGTTATCAACGTGTGAACATTTGACACCAGCTTGTTTGTGTTATCAAGTCCAAGATGGATTGATAAGGTGTACACCCTTTCCCACGGCTTACAACGAATACTATGATTGAAAAGATGACACCAGTTGAAAATTCTGCTAGGTCATGATGAAAGAGCTCATTTCTATGATTTTATATGATGTATTATTGTGAATAGAACTAGTAAATATGAAACATTTATCTTTTAAAAGACCTTCAATGTGTGTAAAAATCATTTTTTTGATCCATCTGTATGGAAACCCTACACTGGTCCTGGTAATTGAACATTTTTAACATCCTTATAAATATCGTATACTCGATAATGTCTGGTTCAGTTAAAAAATTCACTAAGTGTTACATCTTCGTTTGAATTTGGTGTTAAAATTGTTTCATTTAAACTCTATTAATTAATTAAAAAAATTAATTGTGTATCCTTCTAATATACAAAATTACTTTGAAATCTTACAGTTTTAGAAAGTCTTATTTTTCTTGATGAGAGGTTCGATCTGAACCAATAGTTTTGGTTGAACCTTCCTTAAATTCAGCCTTGCCTCTTGATATATAAATATATATGTTAATATGTATATGTATTTTATAGAATAAAGTGCAAATTATGTGTGTTAATATTTTGTAATACCATTGTTAATTTTATAATATTTTATTATTATTATTTCTAATACTTTATTCTATAATCAATGGTAATACCTAGTTAGGTACTATATTTGGCATAATAAAACTAATATAAATTGATCCTCGACCTTGTATTCACTATTCAGCGTGATTTATCGGTGAGTTTTTCTGGTGCGATAATTTCAGTCCACTATACTAATGCCAAGTTTTTACACTTCATATCAAATATCAATCCACCTTGGACACCAGCTTCCTTGTCATCAAGTACATAGACGACATCAAGTTCGAGTCGTAGATCGTATACACTGTCGAAAGGTCGCCGATACAACATGTGATTTAAGTTGCCTGTACAAAACTCCTTAGAATTGACGTGTTTGCAGGGGCCTTAAAGGATTTATGATTGCAATGTTATACGACTGCTGCTACATGGCGACGTGTGTACGCACTACGAACAAACGCGTTAGTTCCGAGTTCGACCAATACGAAGTGCTACCAATACGGTTTTGCACACAACACACTACTAACACTATCGGCATGAGGCATGATGAGTTGCCTATACAGTCCGCCGTAGAAAATGACCGACTAGATTACTAGAAGCGCCTTGTGATATATTATAAAAATGTATAGAAATTAGATGTACCAAGGGATGTACCTATACAAATGAATAATCCAAATTAGTCAATAAGCAATCATGAAATCAATTACATATTTAAATTGAATGGATTTTCCCGTTCTTTTGTGATTATGCATTGTTGATATATATAGCTATTAAAAATAACATATAGTTATTGATGAAAGATCCAATATAACCTTCCTAAGTATTCAGTCGAAAACGGCAACAGATGAGGTGCATATCCAACACTGCATTGTTTACTAATTTCGACAAGGAAAAAATGCTGCAAGATCATGCGAATCAATTTGTTCTTTTCTCGGCGAAGGTGTTATATCGTACGATATGTGCGCATTTTGGTTTAAGCAATTTAAAAGCGGTATAATTTTAGTCTAATTGACAAACAACGCCCTGGAGGCCCTCGAAAGTGCGACAGCGAAGATTTGAAACAACTGCTCGCTGAGAATTCGGCACAGATGCCAAAAAAAAAACTTTGCGACGTGTTGTCATCGGCCACGTGAGCAAAATTACCGGGGGTTTTTTTTTCAATATAGGTACCATATAGTCTTTTTTTATATGTCCAATTAGTATTTTCAAATTTTATTCCGGGCAAAATATTAAAAAACTCTTTATTACCTTTATTATAATGTTATTTTACTTGATACAATAAAAATATTATCAATTGTGTAGTAAAATATATAGTGTCTTCACAACAAAACATTTTAATATACAATAAAAATCTTCACTTAAATACAAATTAAAATTAATTGACTGCCAATTTCCTTATTGATGACCACAAAAAACTGTAAATGAAATAAAAATAGAAAATGAAAAATTATAGTTATCTATAGTGTCTTTATAACAAAACATTTTGTATTTAAGAAAAAAAAACACACGATTTTAAATCCAAATATACCAAAACGTAGTAAAAGTGTCCAAGAATAAGATAACCAAAAATTAATGTGTTCGCATAAGGCCGATAACATTCGGAGTGTATTAGGTAAAATTACACCCGTGACAACACCGTGTTGTCATAGGCATTGAAATAAGGGTAACGAAAAGAAAATTTGTCGGAGGTCTTGGTTTCGAAATTGTAGCGATTAAAAGTTTTTTTTTTTATATCATCTAGAGACTAAAATTTCACGCTGCGTTTTCGTATCGAAAGAATCGTTTTTCACAATCGAACGACAATGCCTGCGTCATTACATAATATTTAAAACAATATTACACAACGATTAATATAAAAAAATTCACTGCGATAATGCAATAATGTTACACTCAAAACGCGTTTACATAGTCCTATATACAGCTATCCGACGTGGTTTTTCACAACGAATCGATACAAAATATACATTTATAAAATTTAGGTATTATAGAATATATCGTGTGGATTGCAGATAAAGTTTATAAGGTTTTTTAATTCCGCAATATCAACTGCGCACGTCGATTGAAATTCGTAATTTTTTTAGATTCTGAGCGGAGCGATATACAGTGGCGTAATTTGGTCACGATTGTGGGGGGGGGGATGAAATTTTTGTAGATTTTATATATTGCCCTACCCTCCCCCAAATAATTGTCGTTAGATATTGTTAGATAAAATAATTGTCAGTTGATGTATATACGACCACGACTTTGCGATAAAATAACATTCGACGACCGCTCACACACTCAGAGAATTTATTTTTAAATTAAAATCCAGTATAATGCAATGTGTATTATCGTAGTTGTATATAGCTGCTAGCATAGGGGCATAGGGCACTCGGGTTTTTTTTTTGTATTATTTCGGTGAAATATACTACATAAATGATAAATGTTAAATAAGAACATAAAAGTGGTGAGCCAGTGGCCAGTCTGCAGAAAAAAAAGGTTATGGAGGGGATACAACATCCAAATCCCCCCGTTATTACGCCACTGTCTCCACATAAACATATCTCCCAATATATATGTATGTATAGGTATATAATATATATTTATTTATATAATCCACAAATCTCCAAATCCTCATTCAATAAACTCTTAACACGTCTTTTCCTTTGGCCTATCTTTGCCTCGACTCCTTCTATAACTAACACACTTACCTTCTTAACTAACTCAAGATAAAGATCATTTATACTTTTTTTCTATCGATAACATGCCATAAACCATCTCAACATATTCCCTCGTATTTTTCCAACTGAAGTTTAATTTCCAATCAACCTACCTTTTATATATTCATTCCAATTTCTATATCAAACCTAGTACCTCACACATCGACCATAACATTTTCATTTCTACTACTTATATTATTTTCATCCTTTTTAATTAATGGCTAACATTTAATTCCACACATTATCACAAGGACAACTACACTTTTATAACATTTTCCTTTTACAGTAAATGGCACATTTTTATTGCACCATTCATCCATTGACTCTTTACACTTCATCCAGCAATACAGTGTCCTACATGCTACATCCTCTTCAGTTTTTCCATCCTTTAACATAATTGAACATAAATTGTTGAACTTCTCAGTCCGATTTTATACTTCTCCTTTAGACTAACTGTGTCACTAATACTAATCTCACCTCTCACATTTCCAAACATAAACTCGAAATACGAGTATTCTGTTTTAGACCTACTTATTCTCAATCCATTTTTCTTTGAAACATTCCTCTATTGTTCTAGTTCACATTCCAATACCTAAGTACTTTCGTCTATCGAGACCAATTCATTTGCAAACATTATATGTACACCAAAGTGCTTTGCTCTGTATCATTATTATTATTATTATTATTATTATTATTATTATTATTATTATTATTATTATTATTATTATTATTATTATTATTATTATTATTATTATTATTATTATTATTATTATTATTATTATTATTATTATTATATTATTATTATTATTATTATTATTATTATTATTATTATTATTATTATTATTATTATTATTATTATTATTATTATTATTATTATTATTATTATTATTATTATTATTATTATTATATTATTATTATTATTATTATTATTATTATTATTATTATTATTATTATTATTATTATATAATAATGTGTTTAATAAAAATCCTAAGATTACCTATTTTCGTAATATGTATATGAAATTGAAAATTGTATTACATTCTATAAATAAAATAATGTGTATGATATTCAGACGAAACAATATTAGAACTCTTATATTCCTTATTTTATATTAAAGGCTAAATTCGGTGTTATTTTCAATTGGTATAATTTTCAGTTTATGGGATAAAAGTAATTCATGATGACAACCTACAACGATGTGCTATAAATTCCGTTTGCTGATAAAACCTACGTTCGTACAATACAACAAAATTAGAAAAAAAATCACTGGCTTCTCAACTTTATACTACCACATTCATTAACTTGTTATAGAAATATATATGTTTTAAATAGAAATGTTCGAAATCCCTCTCTAATTTTGTTTGTATTTTATTAATATAATAAAATACGGAATTTATGTTGTGGTAGCGGTAGTACAAGGGGCGGAAAGCTAATGACGATTGTAGAGGGTGTGTAGTTTTTCTACAGGAGGCGTGTCTTCAACAGGTGGGATACTCGGGCTTTAAGAGCTTTTCCGCAGACACACAGAAGCCAGTCGTCAAAATCAAACCGACCGGAGCTTCGTTGTGCACTTATAAAACTAAAACTGTTGTTGAAAAAGACGTAAGTACATTTTTATTAATATAGTGTTGTTTGAAATTTTTGTATTATTCATAAGATACATAAATAAAAATAAAATATAGTGTTTATGAAAAAAATATTACATTTTTATACCTAACTAATCATAATAAAAGTAAATAAATAAATTTTAAATGGATATATATATTGATATATGGATATATATTTATGTTTTACAAACAATAAAATACTTTAAGAATTATTGTTTAATAAACTTTAAGCGTGTTTAAAAATAATATCATTTTATTCACCCTAATAAATAAATTAAAATCATTTTTTATTATTCATGGGTATCCTGTTTATGTATATAATATAATAATTGTATTGTAATTTAGTAATAATAATAATAATTATGATGATGATTATAATAATAATAAATTTAATTTAATATATGTCCATAAAAATATTTTAAATAAAATAAAATTTGTATATTAAATAGGAAATTTATTTTACTTATAATTTAAATGCTTATACATAGAGATATTTTGTTTAGAATATTGCTATTTCATTTATGAAAGTATGTAATTTTATGAACTACGAAAATGTATGATTTATGAATATAATATTTATTTAAATAATAATATATTTACTTAATATTTTTAGTTACACATCTTTTGAAAATATATGTACACAAATATTTATGCTTATTATAAAAACATATATAACTTAATTGATTAGAAAAAATGTTGATTAAATAACTAAACATTATATATATTTACGTATTTCTTAAAAAAACACGGTTAGGTATGTTGAGTAAATTACAATGAAATTTAATTATTTTATAACCTTTTACTAGAGTAATAACATTTATCCTAATAATAATTCGTATAGTTTTAAATAGTCATTATTTACGTTTTTAAAATTGTATCACATTTAATAGTAAATATACTTCATTATTTGTTAAAAATATTTATGTATTATATATTAAATAATTCAGTAATTATTTACCATCAAGTGCTTATATTTTATTGACCAATCTAATATTTTCGGTACCTATTTTATACTCGTTTGAAAAAACAATCTTCAATGTGTTCGTGATGTTTGATCAATTATTCGATTATAGTGTAGCAGCTATATGAATTTGAAAACTGCAAAATAATTATTTGATAATTATTTACCTTATTATTTTAATTAAGTTTAAACAATATTTTTATCAGCCACTTAAACACAATTAATTTAATCTTGTTTGTAATATATTCCAAAATGTTTACTTTATTTACTTAACTATCGTTAATCAAAATAATTTCTTTTAACATTTGATTTAAACAAATTTAGCGTTAATATAATATTATACATTTTTCCTTCGTTTTTTAACACATTTAATTTTATCTAAAATATAATAATTTATCGTAGTAATTAATTATTTTGTCAGTTGTCTTTTACTTAATTTTAACAGGATAATAAAATTTTAGATTTTAAATTATAGTTTTGGTTGAGATGTAATTTGTTTAATACCATTTTGTACTTTATCACTATTTAATTAACTTTTAATGTCTGAGTTCCTTAAACAACTTGCATTGGTTTCATAATAAATGTTGAATATAATTTCTAATCATCATATTGTATACTATAAAGTGAACAATAATTGTATCATTCATTTTCAATGAATTTACGATTTTTTATGAGATAAAGCAGAGCAAAAACAGATTTCAAGTAAGTTACAATGAAATTATGGAAACATATTAATTGAAATAATTATGATAGGTGTTCTCTGTGAAATAACATAAAATATCACTTATCATTCGCAATCGCCCAAATATAATTTTATATATACCTTTTGGATACCCGTCAAACGTCAGGTGCTTTAATTTAGTTACTCATATGTATAATTTGATCTCATAGTTCTGAGAAAGCTACTTGAATAGATCTCGAAATAACTGGTAAAAATTATTTAGAGAATTTTTAGGGGGTTTTTAGTTAGAATAAAAATATAGGAATCGGTTACTAAATTACAAACATGTAGAAATGAACGATTAAACGTAAAATTGAGTAGAATAAATTTTGCAAGTTCCTAGACAAAATTATTTTTAAGTCAATTGAGTAATGCTCAAACTCCTGGTATAAATATTGTTTTTAGCTATAATGTATATGCATTTTGAATTCAGTGTGTAAACTAATTATTATACAATATTACAATGTAACGAACGGAAATTACGGTAATATTGTATTCTGCATGTTTGCTTTATCGAAAATGTTTATTATCATAGAAATTTGAAACGTTGAAATTGAGGATTTGATAATATTATCATCAACGTGTTTCGAAAGTGTCATTATGCAACTTTGAAAATAATTTAACTCTTTGAATCAGTATAAGTGAAGCGTAATAAGTGTTTAAAATTCATTTTTTTCCTACAAATAATCAAATAATAAGCAAATAATCAAGAAAATATATTAAATGCACTGTATCGATATAATTTTGATCAGTAGGAAATTGGTATTGTTCCATTGTGTAACTAAATTAATTAATAAGTGTAAATGTATATACACAATGTATTTCCAGTAAGATAGAATAATGTATTTTATAATTAATTTATCTATTAAAAATTGCACTAATTCGTTAAATATAAGTAAATAAATCAAATCCAAGAGTCCTTAAAAAGTTTGATCGAAAAACATATTTTATTTATTTTTCCCCGTTATTTTTCCACGCTTTCGATAATCATCGTTAAAAATTAATTAAATTAACATATGTTGATCGTAAATAACATAATATTAAATAAACTTAATTGTAATAAATTAACAATTAATAAATAATAATTAATAAATTATTGTTTAATATAATAAATTGACATAAAAACTAAATATTTTTAATATGAAGTAAAACGAATTATAAACAATATTACTTATAAAATACTAGACGTAATGCCATACTCTTAATTTTATCATCCAAAGTCAGGACCCTACAAACATATTGACCTACATGATATTTCAAGGACGTAAACGTCGTACAGAAACATATTGTTTTAAAAAAATATTGACCTTCGTAAATGTTTATTTTTGTTTTTTTTTATTTTTTGGTTGAATTTTATTATTTTATTTTATGATTATGTCATACATGATTCTTTAGCCAGCTCAGGAAACACCGAGTAAATAATAAGACTGATAGGGACTGTGTGTTTCATTGGCAATTTTTTTACTGTTATAATATTTTTATTAGGGTTTAGTCTAGGGATAGCGTAACACGTTTAAAAGTCCGATAAAAGTTGGGGATCAAGTCACATTTGCTCGTATAAAATAATATATTTATAACGTATTTTTATTTGTTAAAAAGCAAGCCCATACTGTACAAACTACGGTAAATATGTATACAGACGGAACTGTTTATAAATGTGTGTACGATAATTTAAAACATTTATATTTTCGATATAGTTTTAATATAACGTTAAATATGAAATACAAATACAAAATGCTATTTCCAACAAAACAAATACCACACAGCCACCAGGCAGATTCTATCTGTACCTATATTATGCGCAGCCGGTTGTTAACTTATAATACATTTTCGAGGAAATAACATACCGACTGCAGAATGTTTCTAATTTACTTATAGTATTTGTATTAGCTAATAAAAATATTCGTTACGACATTATGTAGTAGGTATATGTTTTTTTATTGCTAGAATTTTGAATAAATTTTAAATACTAATTATGAGTGAATAGAAAATTTTATATTATATAAAAATAGCTAATTTTTAAATCTTCTGTACTTTTTAATATTAAAATTATGTAAGAACGTATTTGTTTTAATCATAAAATACATAGCTAACTCGTATACTTTCATCATAACAATACATAAAACGATAGTTATGTCAGATTTATTAAATTTGGAATATTAATGAATTATATAATTTCAAATTGAATAAACTTTAAGTGTATTGATTACATTATGATTTGTGACAAGATTAAAACATTTATAAGGCAATTTAAGTTGTATAATATATAAAAGATAATTTTATTAAAATTAAATAATTTATAAAATGTTATTTAATTTGGTGGGGGTGTTTGATTTTCTATTAATAATAGGATGACATGGAAAAAAAATTGTAATTAGGAGTGAACAGGAATTGCAAAAAAAAATATTGAGTAAATAATTCTGTACATTTTTGTAAAATTGTATGACAAAAAAATGTTTATCTTCATTCCACAATTAGGAATATATATATTTTTAAATATTTAACTAAAATGTCTTCTCTGTACTTTGTGGTACCTACCTACATCAAAATTTAAAAAAAATATTTGTATTAACGTTTTATGTTAATAAAAGTTTTAACGTCTTATGTTTAATACGAGTTGTGAAATTTATTTGCAATATTATCAATCAAACAAACGACTAGGGTCGTCCGGTGTTCGTACGGCACTCTGAATAGGCAATTTTGATACATTTGCACGGTACAGGTTCGCCGATTTGCAGTTGTTCTCTGCGGTAGTGGTAATATATTGTAGAAGTTCTCACATTGCACATACGACACGCATCTTTATATATATATATCCGATTTTCGAAAGCGCCTGATCTTCACATTATTTTGTTGAGACCGACATGAAATATCATTGAACAGTTTTTTATCTATCGTTAACGATTATTAATGTGTTTTAATGCCTATTTAAATGTACTCGTTTAATAGTAAAGTAAGTAATAACAGTTTGAATCATAGATGTTTTGATAGTATTTAATAATTTTGCTTGAATGAAGAATATCCAAAAACCACATGGTGCTATTTCGGAATTTGACTAAATTACCTACCTATGCGACAAAACTTATTTGCGTTAAAAATAAAAAAAATAATTAAAATGTATATATATACTTTTAATATACATTTAAATTGTTTATTTGTGAAAAGTATTTTTGACAATTCTTCACAGTTTATACAAAACTGGACTAAAACTACAGGTATCGTTTTAATTTAATATTAAACATATTCAAACATTTTTAAAAAATATCTTTTAAATAAGATAATTGATTATAGACATATTTTGAGGTTTCCAACATAAAAAAAAAATCGTTGAAATACAGTTCCTTTGTGTACCAAAAACCCGCGATGGAGATGGTATTTTTTCATGTATAATTAGGTCAGTAAACTTATAATTATTATATAAGAGAGATCGAAGTTTAATTATAAACCGTACATCGAAAAATGAAATTCGCATATTTACTCGTTTAAATAATAAAGTTAAAATATATTTTTATTACACAAATAATGTTTTCTAATGTTATAATAATTTATAATAGAAAGTTCTCTATTCCCATATTTCTAGTTTGTCACATATTACTTTTTATTATTTCACCATATTTAAATTTTATATTTAAAATATAATATTTTAGCTATATTCGAATAATTTTATTTAAATAATTATTTAAAAGAATATATTTTATGTTATATAAAATATATATAATATATATACATATATACATATATAATATATATACAGACAACATACTGTGCAAAACATCCTCGATATTTCAAATACTTATATTACTTGTTTTACTTTACGATCACTATAATTAAAAATAATGATAAGAACTTAGCAAAAAAAAAAATGAATACGGGAAAAATTAGTACAATAGGAGCAACATAAAATATTTTGTCTCAATTTGTTCTTTTGGGTAGTTTTAGAGGAGATAAATAACATCAGAATTAATTTTATTAAAATTTATTGATGGTTTCCAAACAGATAATATTAATTGAATTTAATAATCTTATTTATTTAAAAGTTTAAATTTTATTATAAAATGAAAACGAGTTTTGACACAAATATTATACTTAATATACTTATTGTCACTTTTATCAACATTTTCTGATGCCCACCAAAAAATAATTCTGGATACGTAACTGGAATGATATATTAAATACACAGCTTTGAAAATTGACAAATTAATATATCACGTCAAAATTTGTTAATTTATTAAGCACGCGTATATGACTTAATTTTTGTACTTTTTGTATAAAACGGAAAAAATGTTTATATTTTCTAGTTTTTTTATTATTTATTTTTAATATGCATTATTTGTCACTAAAAATAATAATTAATTTTAATTTAAGACTCATATTAAACTTGTAATCTTCTCCTGTCCGTTTGTATTATGAAAAGTATAAAAATGAATGGATGTTTCGAACTTTATTATTCAAACAAAAACCATTAAACAAGTATATAATTGGATGGGAGGATTAATTTATTGACATGCAGGTTATTGTTTTTAAGTAAACAAAAAACTTTTTAAAACCCGTAATTATAAAAAAAGAAAATCTATTAAAAATGTTTTAAGTAATAGGTACCTTTTAAATCTATCCCTATACTTATTCAGCAAATGAAAAGCTTGTATATTTTTAAAAGATAGGTTATATATATATAATATGTACAACGCCTTGTGGTTTTTTTTTAAGAGGATATAATTACAAAATAAAAAAATATATGAAATGCCCTGTTTGGTATTTTATTAGTTATATTAAATTAAATGGATACTAATGAAAATATTGTAATATTTATATTCTGATCTGGGAATACTTGTGTGTATACATATATATTTTTTAAAGGGTAGGCGTTTATAAAGTTACAACAGTATTATTTCTTCATATTTCTTATAGCTTCTAAAACGTATCATACTTAGAGAATATGGATTAATTGTAAGTAACTTATAGACTTTATTTAAACATTTACTTCACTTAAAATATTTTGCTAATAAAATAAACAAATTAATTGTTAATGAAAATTAATTTATACATTAAAACTATCTTAATTAAAAAAAATTTATATTCAGAAAAGTCTATTGTTGTTCCTAACGACAATTATGCTATTTTTCCTCAACGTCTGGTAAATATTATCATGTAATGAGAGAGCTTCTTCAATCGAAATTCATATATAATAATTTAAGAAAAATATACATTTTAATAAAAATTTCGTCTCTTGAAACTTATATACGTATATGTGTATTTTTAATGTCGTAAATTGTAAACATGTTATTGATTTGAATTTATACGAGAAAATATATATTTATTTCGCATTTATATGTAAAAATAACATGTTCATAAAATGTAATAGTGTGTGCATACTGCATTAGTTAACCTGTACATATTTGATATAATATTATAATATAATCATTGGCTAATATAAATATAAAATATTCACTTTATTTTTGTTATTATAGGTTATAAATGATTAAAATTAAGCTCGGATTTTCCGAGTAATTATACAAATTATATATGTTATTTTCCTAAATTTCACACAAGGAGGTATTAAATTAGAGTAAAGTGTATAGTTCTTCTTATCTAAGATTAAGCGATAAAGTATTTTAAGCAAGAAAAATCTTACACAAAAAAATATATATTTAAATTTAATTTTCCTTCCGAATTTACTTTTTGTAAGAATATTTGAATGTTTAATTTCCATAATTTCTCAAAGAAGTCTTACTTACTTAAAAATAAAATCCCAAAATGATTAACGTGTATTAATATATTATAAATGATTTTTCTGTGAGATTCTATATTCACGCTAGTATGTGTTTTTTAAAATTGAGATCATTTAGAAATTTTTTTCGAACATGATGATTTATTTATAATATTTATTAGTTTATAGTTATTAATAACAATTTAAGACAGGTTTAGGTATCAGTATCCAACACAGAAATTAATGGATATTATTATTTCTTTTTCGATTGTTAGTATGTTTTCAAATACAAATTCGAATATATATATTTTTGTAAATTATGTAATAGCTCATAATATTTGTGCAAAAGAAATTTGTAATTTTTTAACAAAATAAATTACACAAATTATGTGGTTATTATAAGACGACAGTGAGTTCGCCTAATATTATTCGTAAGCTATCCGTTTTTTGTTTAAATATTTAAAATTTTTAATATTAATATAATATGAAACGTATTTTATTTAGATACGAACTAAGAATAACGACTGTTGGTAAATAAATACAAAAATTCAGTCAACATTCTCTCTGTATAAGTTAAATCACATAAACGATATAATAATAATTAATTTATACGTAACTATAAATTATTATGTATTGTCACTAAGAAGAGAAGAATATTATGCAACAAATTTGAACAGGCTGTAGACTTTAGAGTATAGACAGAGTTTGGCACTTGTCTCACTTCGTTTACTTTGAAATGAACCAGTATAATTCTACTACATACCGTAATTGCATTATTGTTTTAACTGGAAATAATTTAAATTATTCAAAACCATTCTAAACACAGTTCGGTTTACGATTAAATTAGGATATGAGGTGAAACTTCATGTTTACCGTAAAAAAAGAGGTATAAAGTAGTAAAATATTGTTTTAAATCCAGTGAATCAATACCTAGTAAATTCATAGTGTTTATTTGTAAAAAAAAAAAAATTATTAGTTGGAAATTGTTTATGGTTACTGATGTATATGCAAAATTCTTTACGAAAAAACTGAATATTATAATATTTATCAATATTCAACACATAGTCGCACTATACATGTTACAGTTTACATTATCATTATGTAAACACAGTAATAAACTTGCTATAAATGTACTTATGTGGTTATTTCTTAAAATAATTATTTTAAATAAATTAAAAATATTATAATTTATTATTCTATTGTAATCCTTTTAGAAACACTTATGTATAATATGAGGTTGTTTTAAAGTTAATGTTTTTTTTTTAAATGTCTTTGGTTCTTTTTATAAATAGAAATAACTTTTAATAGTAAAATAAACTTTTATTTGTTAAATAAACCATAAATTCTTGGTATAAAATATGTATATAAAAATCAAAATTAACGAAAAATTGGCTTAGTAATTTTATGTTTTTAAAGTTTAGACAAGACAAGTAAGTGAGAAAATGTAAAAAAAAGTTGAGTCAATTTTGTCTTCTTCGATCACTTTTATTTTAAACATAAAATAGTTTAAATATTATTTACTAATTGAATATTTATGAATGATATCAAAATGTGTTTAATGAAACAAAATGTTGATAATATTTGATTCAAATAAAACAATACAATTTAGTAGATAATAAAAATATAATGTATAGATACTAAACATTTATTAATATTCTTTATAGTGTTTAAATTTTTGTTATAAACATTGTTATATAACATTGTATAAATATTTATTAGTCCAAAAATATATTTGTATAGTTTAAGTTATTTTAAATGAAGCACAATACAAATTTCGTTGTACATTAACAGTAGATAGTATTTTTTTTCTCGTTCAAAACTAATATTAAATATTACATATCTCTAATTTGCTGATTTCTCAATTAGAAGGCTATAAATAATGTTCATCCATATACTGTCAAACAGTTTAAATAATAAAAATGTATTGGAATCTAGCAAAATGTAGGACCGACTGTATACGAGTTTATTTTAATTTATCTGCCTTTATTGTTATAAGGTATTAATAGGCGAAATTAACATCGATACAAGAATACGAGCTTTAAAAAAAAAATATAAATTTGCTTGTAGAATTATTATTATTATTGTTGTTGTTGTTAGTTTTAATGTAATTACTAGTTTATAGATTTAACTGTAAGTCATTTGAAATTTCACGGAAGTGTAGACTATGTACGTTTAACTCCAGATTCGTTTACAAACCTAATGATTTTCTGTCATGGTTTCTGATATAATGATCTTTTGAAATACAATATCTATGTAGTCAACATAATAATATATATGCCAATATTTGTTTGTGTTTTGACAGTATTTTAGATGTTGTGTACTGTGAAGTGATGTTACTCAGGTCGATCTTCTTGTGTATTATTTCAATAACAATACACACATTTAACACTATTGAACACTATTTTTACACTATTGAAATAATTTGATTTTCAATTTTACAAAATTAATTCTTGTAAAATATTTACATTTAATAAATATATTTTTAGTATTACTATGTCTGTTTACGATTTTATAAGCGATAGAACATTCAACAAATAAATTAAAATATCATCATTTGGATAACAAAACGATGATATTCCGTGTTAATATCACTACACAAGTTATCTAAAATTGTAGATAAACAATTTGACTAAAATATAGTGTTTGTGTACATAAAAATGTAATTAGTAATATTATTTTGTTATTGTTTTACGTAATTATTAAATTAATTCAGATTCAAAAATAACATTTGATGCGTGGTTATTATCGATTCCAATTAAAAAATAAGAATTATTCAATATAATTTTTTTATTAAAATAAAGAGTCCGATAGTCTTAACGAGAGGCCCGTATTTATGGGAGGTTCGGAGGGGCAATTATCCCTAGCGGCTTTATTAGCAAGAGGTTTAGAGGCGGCAACATTTTGTGTTTTTTTTATAATAAATTATGAAAAATATTGTTTATGTCTGAGTTATGGTTTCTATTTATGTAACTATATGTACCACTTACAAATGCAATTTATTTATTTACAGTGTATTTAGAGTGATTTTAATGGTTTAATTTTCTAGGTTTTATTACTTTTAAAACATTTTTTATATTGTATTATATTATATTTAACTCTTATGGAAATCTTCTGTATGCCGATTTTCTAAACTAAGTACTATAGCTACGCCTATTATAAATTGTTATAACGTATAAGTATTATAAAGTGTGATTTGAACTTCATCAAGCCCTGTAGGTCTATCATTTATCAGTTTCTATTTAAGAATATTATACACGCTGTACTGGTTTCTAAAATATGGAAGATGTATTATTTTTACAATAATAATAATTGATATTTTAAATTGAAACAGTTTAAAAAATATATATAGCTATATTTAAAACTATACATATCTAATTGATTTTCAGTACACTAACACTGTACCGAAATGAGTAAGATAATAACTAATCTAATACATATATATATATATATATATATATATATATATATATATATATAATAGTCATGTCAAATTTCCATACGTTTATTGAGGTCACCAAAATATGAAGCATGTAATTTTTCGACCATCGTTTACGCTTATAGTATTCAATACGTATACGAGTATTGGTTACGTAGTTTGGAAAAATAAACTGATAGGTTTAATAAAATTTAATAAACACTACTCAAAATTTGGTAATCAGTATGGATTATTACATCTGTCTATAACGAATCAAATACAATCAGATTTTTTTGGAAAAGCGTTATGAAAGTAATTCATTTAAAAAAAAAAATATTTGCATATTACGAATTAAACTTTCGTTTATTATTTTTCCAATAATATTACAATCGTCTTTTGTCAAAATGAAATATTACGAATTTAACATATTCATGTATCGGGTACTTTTTCAGCACATTCGGTGATTTTCGATGAATGATGGATAACGAATTATGTGGAAATGTAAACTTTGTCATTGTGTTTTGCTTAGCATTTTTCAAACTGACTTTTATTGTAGCGAAAATAAAATGATATATACATTTTTTTTATCACAATGCTTTGAATACCGTATTTTAAGCGTAACTATTATACACATTATACCGATGGTTATTATACTTGAATAGGAATTTTGAATAGTTTCGGTTTACAGATTTATATTTCATGAAATATTCATCCAGTATTGATTTTCAATTCAAATTTGACTATATTATTTACTTCAGTACCTAAAATAACAAAATCGTTGTGCCTATTCGAGCTATTACACATAAAACATTTAAACATATGTAGACACTTCATACACGCACGCACACACATTTTGTCGACTTTCTCAAAAGCGCCTAAAAATTTAACTCAAAAACTACCGAAAAAAAGGTATAAATATATTTTTTTTATGTCTGTACCCGAAAATTCTACCAGAAGGAGTGCTCCAATTTTTACAGTCACTTTTTGTTTTCGGTAGCAAATCTCGTGTTGTGGTTGGTACTTTAAAGAGGTCGTTTTTCGATTTTCTTAAAAGCGCCCGAAAATATAAATAAAAAATTACCGAAAAATTACATAAAACCGGTAAAAACGCGATTTCGTCGAAATAGATTATTATCGTTATTTCTTCGTAATTCTGAAACTAATGTGGATAGAAATTTGAAATATTCATCAAATATGTAACTGTTTATTGTATTAAGGAATCAAAATTTTCAAAATTTTCTTTTCATTTTGGACTATTTATAGTAACTATAGGTTGCTATAAATAGTTGCTATTATGTATAATTACGAGCGAAGCAAAATATATGTAATACCTACATAGTTTTAAATCAAATCAATATTGGAAATGGTGTTATGTCTTTGGTATATAACAAAAACTAATTCTTTTTACGAATTAAATACCTCAAAACTTATAATTGCTATAAATAGTCCAAAATTAAAAGAAAGTTTTTGAGAATTTTTTTTCCTTGAATATAATAAACAGTTACATATTAATTGATGAATATTTCAAATTTCTATACACATTAGTTTCAAAATTACGAACAAAAAACGATAATCGATTTTGACGAAATCGCATTTATACCGTATATATGTAATTTTTCGGTAGGTTAGGTTAGGTTAATACAATTTGCTACCGGAAACAAACTTCGACTGTAAAGGTTCGACTGTACCTTCTGGTAGAATTTTTAGGTACAGGCGTAAAAAAATAAAAACACAGCAGCTTCGTAAAACCAATAGATTTCTCGCTCTGCTCAGAATCTAAAAAAAAAATAATGAAAAAATTTAAGTTTGATTTTTATTTTCAACAGAATAATACTGTATTTTGCACATTTAATCACATTTATTGCGGGACTTTGTCGGCCTCCGCCGACACATCGCTTCGTATCGCTCGTCCACGCTCGGTCACTTATTGTTTTCGCTTAGCGCGTTCTTTCCGACATTTTTTTTCTTTTTGCTCGGCTTCTAAGGATCGTAGCGTGATGTTAAATCCCTTGTGACTTTCTTCAAGAACAAGGCTATCAAATTCAAAAAAGAATTGTTCAAATCCGGCCGGTAGTTTCGGAGATTAGCGCGTTCAAACAAACAAACTCTTCAGCTTTATTTTATTAGTATAGTCGTATAGATTTCAATTTCCTATACTATATTACTTTGCTAGTGGGCATAATACATAAATCGATCGGCCCACATAAATCTTAGGGTGGAGAAAATGCCCCATCCTGTCCCCTATCCAAATGACGCCCCTGCAATACACTCTAAAATCTTTATCCAAGTAATTCACTTAAGCGGCATTCACAACACCCCGCGGCTCGTTACCTTTTAAAATGAATTTTGATTAATATTTTCATTTCAAAATACATTTATTAATTTAATATCCTGAAATAAGTATTGTTATTATCATTTATTACAATAATAATAATTATTATTAAATGTTTAAAATAATATTGAACTACTTTGACTGGTACTAAAATGAGCTAAATAAAACGAATGTTCAATATCCAGTTATTTTGTACAAGAATAATTTATTACATGTTATATGTTATTAAAAAATGTTTTGGATAAGATAATTTAACTGATTACTTTATATAAAACAATAAAGATAAAATTGTTATTTTTCAGAATTAGTGAAGTGGTTTGGCCTAAAGGCATTTACCACTATGTCACTACAGTGGGTGCTGTTCCTGGCTTTACTCACAACTATAATTGCCGCCGAAAAGGCTGCATACGACGAAACTGGCAATGATCTGTTACGATGGTTGGATAATAGTGGAAGGGGTTTTGGTACATGGAGATCTCCTCCAGAAGAAGAAGATGGTGAACTAGAATATTCAGGAAATTTATTTAAAAATGGTAAGTACATAAGTAAAGTTATGATAGAAAGAGTCCTTATTAGTGTAAAGCATATAGAATGTAGAAAAAGGTAAAAAAAAATTTAATTACATAATTCTACCATATTTTAATGGTTTGAATCATATTATAATGGTATAACAGAAAGTAAATTTACACATTTCATTAAATGGTTAATTCTTATTTTATACAATTTACCGAGTATTCTGCATTGCATTTGTACATTACATGTCATGCTTTGAAAGTTTTATTCATTGTACTTCTAAATAGTTGTTATGTAGTGTTAAAATAGGTTAATTTTCAAAAATATATAGGTATTATTAAACCGTATTTTAAAAAAAAAAGGAAATATTTATTTTTCAAATATGTATGTAGGATTGCAATAAACAGCATCAGTTAAACTTTTTATTGAAAATTAATATTAATTATTTTTATTATATGAAATTTACATTTCTGTTATTTTATTTATAAATTATAATATAATTTTAAATTTAACAATTAGATTACCGTAGTTAAAAGTAAAAATTTATAGTTTTAATAAAAAATAAACGATGAACATAAAATATAAAGTACAAGCATAGGGTCCTATGAGTTAAAAAAACATTTTAACTAGTAAGTGGTTTAAAAAAATATTAAAAATAATTGTCGTATAAAAAAATAGTAATTTTTTTTTCATTTCCCACCTTGACAAAAAAAAAGTTATTTATTGCCACCAAGATAATGCACCTAGATATTTAAGAAAATACTGACTTTACAATAATTTAAATTAACCTTTTTTAAAATATATGGTTTTATAAACTATCCAAATAAACGTTTTACGGAAAATATACCGACCTCGGATTTGTTGGTGTTTAATTACCATTTATAATTAAAAGAGAGTAAACAAATAAATTATAAGTCATTCAATATTATTTTGGACGCAGGAAACAAATAAATTTAATTTTGTTCAGTCCAAATTATTTAACAATAAGATACCTATAATTTCCACGCATTTACAAGGTGAATATTGTCGAAAATAAAAATATAAAACATAAACATATTATTTTACAATAGGTTCTATAGTAACACTAATAAATTATTGTCTTTGAACTTTTGCTTTCGTTCACACATGTAATATGATTTAATATTGCCTTTTTTTACAGTAAGCTGAATAGGATACTTATATCGATCGAATGAAACCTATTTAATAACTACAGTATGACAATCCTAGGTTTTAGACAAATTATTTCATTGTATAATATAAATAATATACCTACTAAAGAAGATATTGAGATTGAAAAATATACGATTTATTTTATTAGAGAAGATATAGATAGTTAATTATTATCAATCCACAAATCCGAATATAAATATATACATAAGTATAGGCGTATAGCAGCGAGGAAAGCAAAAAACAAATTACTTAGAAATAAATTATTTTACACTATTTATAAGACATTACTTAGAAATAAATTATTTTACACTATTTATAAGATTGATTGATGTATTTTTCATATAATTTTAGACCTAAAATCTAGACGAAAATTTTACCACTTCAAGTAAATTGGATTCAGTTGTATAAAAGAGTAAACATATTTGAACTTATTAATCTTTTTTTTTTTAAATATTTATTATTTTATAATTTGGTTTTAGATCATTTAATTAAAACTATATTGATTTTTATATTTTGAACATTAATCGTTCCGGAATTTATATGAAAGAAAGAAATGAAACACTGTTAATTTAAAATCGATTTCCACAATAATCTAGAAAAAGGCTGACGAGACTTTTGTCGAAATCAAATTTTATTCATTCCAAATCGTTGAAATTTCGCTTAGGTTTTAGATCTAAATCGTCTGTAAAAATGTATGCGCATAAAATTATTTAAAACTCTTTCAAATGATTGACATGTGCAATATGTATGCGTATACCAGTAGTAGTTTACGATACACTCGTATTAATAACAGTCATTTACTTTTTACACAAAGAAAAAACGCACTCCCACACTTTCCGAGAATTCAGTACTTTTTAGAAAAATTACGTTTCTGATCTCCTTAAAATTTTAGTTAAAAAATATGTACAGTGTTACATCTATTTGACGAACTACTGTTTAGCAAAACTCTGTATATAGATAATGATTTTATTAGGGAAACATGAAATTTTGTTTTAAAAACGTTTCAACGAATTCATTTTGTGACGTTATAACGTGATAGTAAAACTACTCCAATACAATTTCGCAGTAATCCAAATACAGATAAAATTGTGTGCTGCCTTTTTATTAACTTTATTAATTTCTTGTTATCAACTGACAGACTGTATACTTTTAATAAATATAATTTTGTATCGAAAAAATTAGCCGGATTATTGATTCGTTGCAGTTCGTTCATACGTTTTTTCGTGTGTATATCGAGAATGGTATCGGCATGTGAAAATGTTTTCATTCAAATAAATAAAAGATTAATTGTATATGTATTTACATATTTATTATTTTATAATTTACTACGGTGTTAGTGTTTTCACTATTTTTCTGGTATAATGTAAGTATATTTATATAAATATGTATTATTAAACATATATACATAATATACATAGATTTTAAATGAAAAAAGTCATTTTTTTCAACGAATTTTTTTCAAAAGTACTGTTAATTTCGTAAAATATGGGTTCCATTGTATATTTCATTAATAAAATCCCAATCCACAATCAAATTAAATTAAATTTCATAATATAATTTTTAACGTCGATAATAATTAATAAGATACTTGCTAATGAATATATGTATACGTATTATCGTGATGATTTGCACGTATGGTAACAAAATATTGGCGAGTTTTTATAGAGAATAAAATGCATGTAACCAAATTCCTTGAGTTCATTACATGCATCAATATAACAAAACACATTGAGTAGAAAAATGATCCAAGGTAAAGTTTAGGGGTTGGTATTTTTTGTCTTAAATATGTTCGCCCTTCATCAAGTTAAAAACTGAAATTGCGCCTATGCACTATACCATGTTATCAATAATATTTTGGTGAATACAGTAATAATATGAATATAGCCACGATAAGCCAATAAATTATTACCAGGGCTTTGCATCTAAACTCTTAAGTTGGGTTTCGGTATTCAGATGTTTTGTGCATTTGGGTGTTTGAAACCAGCTATAAAAATATAAAATATTTATAAGGGTTTTCAAAACCTTTATTTTTATATTCATTCGGGTTAATATTATGAATAGGGAAGTAAAAATATAATTGTTATTCATTGTCAATTTGTATAGATAACATAAGCACAACATAACTTATATAAATAAAAAATAGAAAAATAAAAATTAAAAAATAATAAAATAATAATAATAATAATAATAATAATAATAATAATAATAATAATAATAATAATAATAATAATAATAATAATGTCAACATGACTTAAGTCGATTGTAATAACAATCAACGTATTTTCAAATATTAATTAAAAATGTGGTGACAACGTTGAGATCAATAAATACTGTTGACAAAAAATGAATTAAATATAAAAAAAATATTTAGTAACCTTGTGAACCCCACCCTAGGTAATATCCTGAGCACAGACTCGCTGGTGTACGATATTATAAGTGTTTTACTAGATGATTTTTTTCCGATTTTTACTAAACATTATTTACTTTTAGGGTTTTAATAAACACAAAGGAAACGTTTATCAATATTAATTGTAAAATATTACTGTAATAAAATTGAATTATTGCTGAGTTTTAAGACCTAAATCATTTGTCTGTTTAGCCAAATAATATTAGTTCTCGTTAAGTAATAAGGTGGCATACGCTTACTATTGAATAATAATAAAAACCTAAATATAATGGCGATTAAAATACATTTTTCTAAATCTAGCTGACATTATTTTAAGAAGGTTTGAAATGTTATTACTGCAAACCCAATTCATCAAAACTAAATTATCCCAAATATGTTTAAATTGTTAACTATGTACTTACAATTCATTATACTATGCCCGATGCCGTAATAGAAGAATTTCGGATCTGCGCTTCTATATTCTCCTCTATTTGTTCAATAAAATTTCTGTAAACGTCTAAACGTGTTACTTTATACGTAGGAGACGCGCAAAAATTAACCGATTTGGGTCGAACCGCACATGTTTGCTCGTGGTACCCGATGCTTGCAAATAAAAAAATTATTTGATCAAATCGGTTTAACTTATATCCTTTCAAATCTTTTCCAACATATATTTAACAATATGTCTGATATACTCGTACATTGCGATTGTCTGACCAAGTCTTGAAATAGTTTTCAAGCTGTTGTGTTTAAGGGGCTTATGTACAATTTATATAATTCCATCTACTACGAATAAATGGAATTAAGACACATTGCCCGTAACCACTGATCATGATGAATGTATAATGTGTGTTACAGAAAACAGAAAACGAGCATTGTCATTTTTTACACACTGGAAACCGTGGAACCAGCTGAGTGGCAACGGTAGACATGTTATTCGATCGCCGTTCAGTTCGTTTTTCCCAGACTCGGAAGTACCGTCAAAAGGCAACAGGCCCGTAGGACAACCACTTAGATGGGGACGTCGTAGACGTCGATAAGTCTTTATAAAAATTTAATCGACAATAAAAAACAAAAAAAAAATGTTTAATCAAATTATTATTCTATTTATATACAGTTGTCTTTGATGATTTAATATATTATTTTGTTGTACTTTTGGTCTTCGTAATCGAAATTAATGCATAATATTAAATGTTTAATTCTCTGGATGTTATAGATTTGATTGAAAAAAACTACATTTAATTTTTGGTTTATCTCCTGTTGTACATTTTTAGTAATATATTATAATAATTATTAATGGCTTTAAAAAATGAATTGAATTTTTATTTTTTTCAACGATTAAATATGTTGGGAATTTCATGTGCATTTAATGAAGTTAAAAAGTACATTATTTACTTCCTCATTATACACCAATTAATAATGAGTATTGTACATTGAATATTTTATTTGCTTAGAGTAATGTTTTATTCTTGAGTAAAACATATAAAATTGATACGTTTAATCACAATAATAATATTAGTAGATCCGTGGTTTTAATATGGATGCGGTTGCAATATTTTATTCATCTTATAATATACCTGTAAGTATAGGTATACAGGATTAATACTTCTGTATACTAAAGCACAAAATATGACAATTTGGACATAAAGTTATAATATCAAAATGTTTTTACATTCTAACAAGTAAGTAGGAATATTAGGATATGGGATTTTACGAATATAAAAAACTAATTTTTAAACGTACACGTAGTTTTCATACTGGTAAGTATTTGATCCACTTCATAATCAGTAGGCAGTAATAACTCGTTCTACAAGTATTATTATAATGTTATTTCCAACTTTTAAATTTCCTTAAATATATATTTACATGATTTTTTAGAAACTTTTATTGCACTATTTTAAAATATAAATTTTATATATATATATATATATAATATAATATGTGTGTGTGTGTATGTAAATACATATTGTAACAATACGATCCATATACGTAATATCGTATTTTTTAAAAAAATGTATAAACATTCAAATACGCGTATTAATCAAAAATTTAGTACATTATATACACTGGCAATCAAAAATATTACTGTTCATTTTTCTACACTGTTTTAATGTTTCTTTCGACTCAAAATTCTTCGTGTTAGTAAATTTTATTTTACTAATTTTTTTACCAGACACTGTTATATTTTTAAGTGATCACCGTACGACAAGGTAAGATTCTATGGTATTTTTTTACCTCTAATTATAATCTAATTAAGTTGCTATACTATTTTTAATAAATTCTCTGAATGACGACCCTAACAATCCCCTGCCCTATACAGGCGTTTCAGTAGTAACACAAATGCACCCATTCACTGTTGTATACACGTATTTACATTTTTATGTATTGAAATAATATCAGTATATCATTATTTTGCATTAGTAAGCACTATTTGCCATAAGTGATTGCTTAGTCCTCCCTAAAAAATTACAAAACAATAAATTAATTAATAAAACAACATAGAATTTATCGAGTTAAATATATATATATTTCGTTGCACAGTATGTAGGCAAGAAGATAAAATATCTATTGGTAATTCTAGTTCTCGATGAGCCTACGTATAATAATATCTGTTTGAAAAACCATCTGAACGTCAATATATTTCTATAAATCTGGAGTCTGATTTGATTTGATTTTTTGTGATCGTGAATGAGACTTTGAGAGAATGCTGTGAATTTTTGAATTGGAAGGTCAAGTTCAGTGTAAGACGGAATCATTATTCATTGTAACATTGTCTGTTATTCTTCTGCTGTTGGCCCTGTGTAAATAAATGACTTAATATCTTGTAGAATTCGATTGACGGCTTCCATATGACCTTGATTGTTTAAATGGTTGTGTATTCTTCCTACACACGGATTTTTCTCAATAATTTTTTGAGAGAAGTTACGTTGATCCCTTATATATTAATATTAGTAGATATTTGTACAGTTTGTTTGATAATGTCATCGGGATAATCTATCTTTATAAAAGGTTATATTTATCCTTTTTTTTAGCACATCATATCCAGATGGAAGAAACCGAAAAATGCTTGGTTTGTGGTTAGAATAAATATAAAATAATATATATCTGTTTACGAGAAATCAACTAGAGTATATTATTTCATTATTTTGAAAACGTGATCAATTATTATGAATTCTATAAGAAAGAAAAGCTCATTCGGTATTGAATAATTTATACAGTTTTTTTGATGTTATAGTTATACTATTAAAAATATGGATCTTCGATCCTCCAATTCTTTGTAATAAGGAAGATAATCATTAAAAAAAATAAATAAAAAACAATGATCCAATAATCCCAACAGATATACCGATTCAATTTAAATGAATATAAATCCCAGTGAAGAATTATTTTACAATATTACAACAAATAAACCAAAGGCAGTCATAAAAGTTAATAAGAACTGATTTGCAGTATATATAACTGTTTTTTAATGTTCAGCTCTATGTTATTCTATTTAGAGTAAACAAAAATATTTCACAGTTCATTTTATTTCTACTAGGTATGGATATAATAAAAGAAAATGTCCTATATCCAGAAGTTATTTGTAACACATATTTTTCAGCACGACTGTATAATATGTATGTTTTAAAATTTTGAGTTATGTTAAGTCGATATTATTGAATAAGGCATGAAAGAAAAATACACATTATTTGTTTCAATTATTTTATCAATATACATATTATATCAATAAAAATAACCAATGATTTTGAAACAATCGGGAATAATAATACTTAGCTATTTTATTATTTTACCACACGGAAAATCTATGCTTATACAGATATATTTTATTTAATTAATGTTTTATATTTTTTAAAAACAGCTAATAATGTGACGTTAAGTGAATGTGATTATACCGGGTAAAATAAAAATTATTGACTCGATTGTAACAATCGGTAATCGTTGATTTTCTTTTTATATATAGGTACCTGTATGTATTAATGAATATAGGGCAACATCTCTCATTTCACACTTCACTTATCAAAATTATTGGGTTGGCGTCCAAGCGTTGGTATCCAAGACAACTAAGATTGTAGCAATAAACATTATAAAAAAATAAATAAAAATAAAAGTAAAAATACTTACTAGATTATCTTGAGAAGTAAATAGTGACGAACAATTCATATTTATATGGACGAAGTCACATTTAATATAATAACTATAATGGCGTGTACGAAAATGAAAATGATTTAGCGATAAGAAATACTCGTATATATAATATTTACATGCTCCATTATCTAATAGTCAACTTTATTTATTATTAACTATTCAAATACAGTACTTATATACTACATGTTTATATTATATTCGTATATATTGTTATTTTACTGAGGAATTTAATCACACTACATGTGAACAATTATAAGTTTATGCATTTACTATAAGTTTTAGTTTTTAAAATGTTTTATTATACTCTTCAAAAACAGCTCCATATATTGATTGGTTCATTGATACCAGTGTTTTTTAACAAATTGTCATAATAAGCACAAATTCCGTACTTTGCGTAGGAAATTAACAAAGAAAACTTTGGTTTTTGTGTTGAAATCTTATAGAAAAAACCTATTAATAACTACGTGAGTTATAAAATGTGATCAGGAGTGACCTAGTTAAATATAAGTTATCTAGGAAAAGTTGTTGTTATTTTTATACAAGAATAGCCGTATAGTTTGAGACCAACGCAATTTAAGGAATACTCTAAATACATAGGTAAATATTCATTTCGATAATTATTATTATTCAAATTAATTACTTATCTAATACAACAGTTAGGGTACCTAACTAACGCGGAGTTTTAAATAGGCACGTTTAAATCGTTCTACAATAATAGGTCAACACATCGTATTCGTGCGAAATCTTATAGTATTGCTAGATAATGTTCGTATCTCGTTATAAAGTGTGATCAACATATGTATACCGTACACCATGTACCTATATGTACTATGTGTCTATGGAAAGTGCGTAGTTTACGTAAAACAATATATTGTTCAAATATCCTTTGTCTGGGTATAATGTTCTGCATCATACACGCACATAATATTAAATCAATTTAAATATGTTATGTTATAAATAAGATACAGTTTTTTTTTATTAATAAATCAATCTAGTTAATAATAACATAATTATGTTTGGATGGGTATTTTGACATACTGATCGAAAAGGAAGTAACCCGATCGTCATACTCTTAACATTTAAATTACTCTCAAATCAGTTATTTATTCAGTAAATTTGTGTACTATTATTTTGCACATTATAGATACAAAATATTATAAAGACGAATTAACGTTTAAATGTTATACTCCTATTTATTTATTATGAATAGCTCGTTTTATATGGAAAAAAACAATACAGTCTTATTAAAATTTGTCTTTCTATATTAGTAAATATTATGTTAAAAATAATACGCACACATTTTAATTGTACTGTTAATATTATAATCAAAATGATAAAAAAAAATACCGAGGCGACATTATGTTTAATTTTATAAGTTTAATATTCATACAGTATACTTGTTGCAATGAACCTGTGACATAAACTAAGAGAAATAATGACTTTTCTTAAAGAATTACTTAGAGGATCATTCAAAATTCGAAGTTATTAAACACAATACGCGTAGTTCTTTATTTATTGTCTTGAACTTTATTTATATTTTACTTTTTTTTTTATACAAAAATAGGATAGTGTTTGAACATATAAAATGAAATTGTTATACATAAAACCTTTACATTTAGCGTCATTGTGATAAAAACAAATAATTCAGATGCGTAGCAAAATTTGCAATAACAAAACGTGGAACAGGTGTTTGTCGGTGGTTCACTTTCGGTCACGTTTGTTGAAGTCAGAATAATAACATACATGAATATTATTGTTTGATTATATTATATTATATCCATGATAACAACATATCGATTTTGGATATATGCAATATTTATAATTCGAATTTACCATGAAAACGTATAGCAAAATTAAAAATATGACATTTAAAGAATATTTATAAAAAAAATTTGTTATAACTATTATTTAAAGAAAATGAAGTTTGAATTTTGAATTGAAGGATAATAATAAATTAAGTTTCACTTAGTTTTTTGAAAGCAATGATTTATAGTTACGTTCAAATTTAATATAATAATACAACTCTTACAACACCTGATAAAGTGATTTACTCGAACCAAAATTCACAACACCACAATATGTGTGACTTATTCTGTACGTGGATTATAGTACACTTCAAATATTTAAAAATGTAAATAAAATAAATGTTTAAAACTTTTTTGGTCCAGATTTTTTAAACGTTTTACATGTAGTTCTTATATTTATTGTTAACCATATGCATTACAATTTAAAGTTTATAGCTTTTACACATAAATATTATTAACTATGATAAATATAATATTGCATATATTATAAAAAAATTAAAAAAATTAATTATTCTTCAAATCAACAATTTCAAACGTGTTTAGTGACGCCCATAACGTAGGATTGAGATTCGAATTTAATCTGTATTAAAATAATTTAAATTCATTAAGTTTAAAATTTTATAAATTCTAGTAAAATAAGAAAATGAATTTTGTTAAAAAGTAAAATCTAACGCGTATTAAATTATTTTTATGGTTTTCCAGAAGTTTTTATTTACTTGTAAACTAAGGAGTGACTCTGGACATTGAAAAATTACTTGTTTTTTTTTCATCTGTGTCAAATTCGTCTTACTGTAGACAAGGCCATGTATGGCTAATGAAACTTTTGGAATACCGCTTGTCACTATATCTGAATTTCCGTGTACGTTTGAAGTAGACAAATAATATCATCATTGTAAGACCAATAAATTCCTGGTTCACCTAAAAAAATGGAAAATATTACATATTCAATATTACTATTTTTTATAGCTAGTGGTAGTCATTGACTTATAATACACCCTTATAAATTGCTTAGTTATATTTTTAAATTTTATGTCACACACGTGTGGTTTGTACCAAATACAGTTTCGCATGAGAAAGAAACTAAAAACACTTCAAAGTTATAGTTAGAAAAGTAGAAAAAAAATTTCATCTCGAGATGGACGACTGCAAATTTATGTGTGAGTTGTCACTGGTATTTTTTTAATATCTCTGATGTAAAAATATTATTGATATTTTTAATCTGGTATTTCTCTTTTTATTTTAAATTGATATGAAGACTTAATTTTTAAATTGTGTAATTTTGTCGATATAAAATTATTATAAATGCAAAGGAAATTGTTTTAAATTTTGAATTAGCTTACAGTATTCGACTGAAGAGTTAAAACATGTTTTCGTATTTTATAAGTTGTTATTCTTGTCGTGTAAATACCTTTTGTAATGAAATATTATTTATTATTAATTATTTATATCATTGTAATATTCTATTTTATTTTATTTTATTACATCATAATCCGTACATACATATATATTTATATGTTATTATAGTTTTATTCTATTTTGTGTCACTTGAATTTTAATTCAATCGTTTTTCATGTTAATCTTGTAATAACCGTGTATATTCCAGTGTACTGTTGCCAAACACGATAAAAAAAAACCATTTTGTCTAGATAATTATGTGAACCATAACTGTTTTTTTTAAATATTTTTTTTTTTTATTTGAAATTGATACATTTTAAAATAATTATTTTTATAAACACAATAATTACTCATAAAAAACTCCAACGAAAAAAGAATCTGCAACACCATACTACAGTATACATCATATCATTAACACATTGTATGTTACAATAAAAACATTTGATGTCGACAAAATTTAAATTTCATTAAGCACATAATAATCACGATATCATTGAATACCAAATAAATAACTATTTTCCTCAAATTTTTTAAAAATTGTCCGTACTTGACCTCTTAAATTTTTTTAAAATTATTGCTGTCATAATAGCATTTTGTTTATTATACGCGTCTGAAAAAGAAAACTGTAATCTACTGTAAAAGTATTCTTGTTACAAAATTTCATAAAAATAACCTTACTCACCGTGTACCTATGTAAACTCTGATAAATGATTACTTTTTGAGTTCACGTTTAATAGATCACGCGTTTTGTCCGTTCCGGAGATGGAATTTTCTCTGTTATCATCTCGGAGTGGATTATTTTTGTCCGGTGCTCATTGCCTTATTAAAGTCACACGAGAAAAAGCGCATACAAATTTCATTAACGTTAGTTACGTGTATTTACTCTGTAGTTAGACGCAGAATATGTTATTTGGTTGTAACAAAGTGTTTTCTGTCCCGACAGGTCTCCGTGAAATAGCATGATATTATTAATAATATGTACCGCCGGAAAACGCATAAAAGAAAATAATAAAATATAAATGGTAAAAGTCTCTTTACACTTTTAAGTTAGTAGTGATAATTACTACAATCGTTACGTTTATTTAAGACTAATAAAATTCGTCCTATTATTATATTTTTACGTAAAAAATTGTCTATGTCCTCTTGCTGATTAATTGTATGTGCGTACCTATCGTTTCGTAAACAAATAAGAAAAGCAAGTATTACGTTTCCAATACTACATGGATAAGTATATTTGCTTATGAAGTACTACGTGTAGACAATTAACAGTTCGTGAGCTATACAAGCAAACTAATTATTTTCATTAATATAGTTACAATATCGATATAGTTATTGTCGTTTATAATAATAATATAGTATTTATTTTAAACTATTGAATTGTATTTTTTTTTCAACAAAATATTTAGGTATTTTAACACAAAACAGGAATGTAAACAGAGATGTATAAAACAAAACTTTCAATTTATCATTAATAACTTTTAACCTAAATAATACATTTTTATTTAAAAGAGCATTTATGAATATTGAAGAAATGTTAATAAAAAAATTACATCTTAAATAAATATTTTGTCAATGATTTTAAGTCTATATGTTCATATAAATATGAGAAAAAACGTAGAAAATATACATGATTTTGAATACAATTTCTTTGTTTTTATTTTTTTGGAATTTGGTATTTTTCTTTTTTTTTTTACAATAATTAAAAAAATAATACATTTTATAATATATCGTTATAGTTTCCTTAGTTACATTTCGTCATAATATCATTCAACTTTATATTCAATTTAGTCTCCATTCACGCGGTCCACCATGTCCGCAATAGTCGGAGATTATCTGCAAATAATTTGCAATTTGAAACGTAATAAATAATAATAATTAATAATGTATACAATTCACACTTGAACATTAATAATAACTTTGACCAGACTTTTCAAATATTATTAATCGCCATTTATATTTCAAATACCATACCCACAAGCATATCTAAACGTAACCAAAGCGTTATTAGTCAACTTTTTTTTTTTATCAAGCAATATCCAAGCAGATATAATATACAATTTTCGATCAGAATCTCATGTTATAAAATGCGATTATTTGCAAAAAAAAGAACAAGTAATCAACATTACCATTTGTAAAATCAGCTGTAGAAAGTACTTGAAATATTCAAAAAAAAAAAAACGTAGTGAGGTCTTCACAAGATTTCAATGAGTGATATAATTTTGTCATCGATGATGACAAATATTACGTTGAGATAAGATCATATATTTGAACAATTGTCCAGTGTTATATATATATTTTAGATATTGAGCGAAGCGAAGAATAACAGCGATTTCTGAGTGAAGCGAAGAATGTGCTAGTTTTACAATGTAGTGTTTTTTATTATTTTCTCTGTGAATTTTTTTTTTCGTATAGAAAAAGTAATTGGATGTTTTCGACATGCACTACTTCCTGGAAGCAAATTGTATCCTGTCGATACTTTATTTGACACGTGTGTCGAATTTTCTAGTTGTTTTTTTGAGCGTAATTAAAACAACTCGACAACTGAAAAAAAGAGCTAAATAAAATTGTTGAATAATCGTCTTGTATATGGGTAATTTTAGAATTTTGAAGAGATAAAAATTTAATACAAGCTTTGACGTATTATGTAATATTTATCATATCCATTAATTACTCGTATAATAAACGACTTGTTTCACTCGGAATTTTTTTTCGAATAAAATGATTTATCATTGTATTTAAATTTAAAACAATAAAAATAATTCTAAAATCGTTGTCTGATAATCCTACATGACACGACATCCAAAGCACTTGCGGCTCAATGTCTCCATTTATATTTTCATTACATAAGTAAATATTATTTAAATATTGCAATATTAATATTAATAATAAATATTATTATTATTGTTATTACGTCTTACGTGAAGTAGCAAGCATGTTGGTACCACATATAACCATCATATTTTGAGAATATTTAAAAAATTATTTGTCATGACTTTTTTTTTTTAATGTGTGAAGTTTAAATTTCGAAAAAATAATTATAAACGAAGTTTTGTTCAGAATAGTTTTTGAAATTAATGATTTATCGTTGCTTTTAAATTTTGATACAACTCTAATGACACCCGGTCAATTCATCCATATGAACTGATATTGCGGATAAATTTGCGTCTCGTTAACTTTTTATTGTTATTATTATTATTATTATTATTATTATTATTATTATTATTATTATTATTATTATTATTATTATTATTATTATTATTATTATTATTATTATTATTATTATTATTATTATTATTATTATTATTATTATTATTATTATTATTATTATTATTATTATTGACTTCTTCAAAAGAACTGTTTATATTAATTTATAAATAGTTATGTACTTTTGTGAAATTAATATTTTATAATTCTGCTTTTAACCGAATTATCTATACATATATATAATTATAATTAAAAAAAGAATTACTGCGGAAATTCAACTTATAATCGCATGGTATTAATACAAAATTACACACTTTACAAAATTTTCTAACAGCGTTAAATATTATTGTTACAATTCCTAGACAGTGTTAAACAATTTCTTGGGAAAAATTGCCTGATAATTTTATAAAACTCCTAGTCACTGCATGTTCAATACTTAGATTATTCATACAGCCGGTAATATTTAATATTATACATCATATAATGTAAAAAATGAGCAAGTATACCATTGAAAATTATGTATGGAGATTTTCTCCTCAATAACATGCAAAAAAGTATTAAAACTGAGAGCATGAATGTACATTACATTTAATTTTAATTTTAAATCCTATGTAAATCATATATAGATTTTTAAAATTATAATTCACATAAATAAAACGGATTATACACAACACTTTGATGTAATCTTTATATTTTTTTACATGGAATTCGGATAAAGACTCTGTGTGTGTGTACGTGAGATTTTATTATTGAGAGAGTACGAAAATATTGTGCTCTAAGTTTTTATTTGTGCTACACATAATAATATAATTTATTTGTCGTAAATTTTAATACATTGCAGTTGTCGTTTCAATGAAAGTTTACGAAATAGAGTTGTAGTATAACTGTATTGACGACTTATCGTAAATAAGTTAAGTCCATTATTAAAGGTTTATTGTTTCGCAGACATTTCATGTTTTTGCAATATCTCGTTAACTTGTTTCAGCGAGAAAAAAAAACAAGACAACCAATAGATATTGTTTTGGAGTTAAATCCGATTTTACGCGACCAAACACAACTCGAACCTGAAAGTTATACGTCTCGAATATTTTTGTCTTATTCACTGTTCGTATTGCGTGCAACGAATACGACCGAACTGTTGTGTAGAGGAGATAGTATAATATGTTCGCAATGATAATTTCTTTAACAATATAAGTCACAATAAAAGTTCAATAAAGTCTCAACTCCAATGAAACGCCTTTTATTAATCGCCTGAACTATCATTGGTGTCAAATTTTGAATCACTGCTACATTCTTTCTATCTTATTGTTTGTTTAAACATTCTTTCCTTATTTCGTCGACATCTTAAAAATAATTTATTTTTTAACGATTTGGTATTCACTGTAAAAACAAAAACTACACTTTATTTAGGTTTATTAGTTTTTGAAATAAATAAAAAAAAAAAAAACTCAGACGTTTATTATTTTCAATTGCATGGTAGGTAATTGGTAATTAAATGTTATTTTATGCACGCGAGTGTTATAGATCATTATAATACGTATATTGTTTTATAACGAAGAACTCGACAATTTTAAGTGTAATCTATCTTTGAATACCGGACTTGGAAATGTTAATGTAAATATGACGGAATTCTCGTAGAGAAATATTATATTATTATTATTCCGTATGATTTGCTCGATTATCAAGAGACTGCCTTTAATGTAAATGACAGTAACAAATTTGAATATTAGTTTTAATTTACCATGGCGTATATGATAAACATATGGTTGAGTCTGTTTAATAGTCAGTACTGATGAATGTATTCCAACTGAAGTACTATAACGTATTCTGTAACAGTTCTTTACGGAACGGGTATCGTTTTACCGTGATATTTTAGAACATAATACGTACCTACCTACCTATAAAATTTCCTTGATTTAATACTATTCATAACTTCTTATTTTTTACCCATTCTTATCAATACTACTTGATTTGTGACTTTATCTATCTATGATGTATTTAAATATAATACATTTATTACAGGTATAGCTGCATTTTTATATTTCAATGGACAATTATTGAGACACGAAAATTAATGAATATTTTTTTTTATGAATTTTTTTCCACAAATTTATTCCAAATACATTTCTTTTTTTTTACGTTTTTACCCACGGGAGGGAATGGAAAATAATCAATTGAATTTTTTTTCTGCGTAACCACACGTGTACGGCACGTGAAGTGGCAAGGAAACCCCTCCCCACTTATGGTATCATTCGCGAGCGTTTTTTTATTCAAGATTTAAATTGATACTTGTTTTCCTGGTAATAAATCAGAAAAAAAATACGCGCTATTATTATAAATGTACGTTTGCGCTATGTGTATGTGTTAAACGAGTGCTGTTACATTATTTTCTATACGGTCGCACAACAGTTGCAGTGGGGGGAAACGTCTGAGGAAAGCTCATTTTGCGAGCGCGCTAAATTCCCGATTTTTATACGCATTTTTTATTTAATTTGTAAACTAAACTTTTGGTCAGTGAATTGTATTACAGTGAAATTACATTTTAAATGTATACAAATTAACGGCGTTTATCTTAAAATAATAAAATAATCTTTATTGATATAAATAAGTAATCTTTGACGTATAGAGAAGTAGCCGAGCAATTGATCAGTTAATATAATAAAATATCAACTTATATTAATATATTTCATTTGAAAAATATTTATATGGCCGATTTCGCGATAATATATTATTTAACACTAATGTATTAATTGCAAAAAAAAAAAAAAAAAAATTATTGAAATTATTTTGCAAAATCAATCGAATACTCATGTACTTGGTTTATAAACGATAGGCGAATCATTTATAATAACGTCGTTATATATATTTATACGGAAAATCTAACGTAATAATTTATTAAATATATAAATACCAATTTTAAAAAATTTTTTTTTAATCGCCTTGATAAGAAAACGTGAACAATGTACTACTATATATATTTTTAACTAAACAGATCAGACGAATAATAATTATCTGTTTGTTATTAAAATCATTGATTACTCAATATGTGTTTAAACGAAACGATTTTCCTCCAATTTCTTTTACACCTATTCAAAAATATACAATATTAATTGCTTTTTAAATACATTTTAATTATTTATTTAATTGTTCGATATTCGTACGTACTGGTACCAGAACGGTTCGACTCCGTAAAAATTTGTTATTTCAAATAAATTCACGCAATTATAACTTTTATAGAAAAATTATTTTATTTAATCACATCTATGTTTATATTATGCTACGAGAGAAATTGTGTTTATCGAATACGTAACATAATATAATATAGTTAACGGCGTGGTATGGTAATATTGTTGAAAACGTAAATAAACACATCAATGAATAGCACGTGTTATGCGCGGTGCAAATGTGGCGTTCCCGGTAGGTGAACTCAAAGTGAAACATTATACGTTTTACGTCTGTGTATTATATTGTTTTTGGCTTGTCCGTGTGAAATATATAACGATATACAGGGTCACTGTAATATAACAGTAATATAGTATTAAATCGGTGTTTTCAAATAATGTAATTAAAAAGTTCACCGACCAACGGGTTAAGTTCATCGGTACGAATTGTTCTAATCAATCTCGTTAATGTGCCGATCGCCAGCCCGCCGTGCGCGCATTTCATCGTGTTGCTTGTAGAATTCATTATTATTAATACAAGCTGAAAACAGATATATGTACACAGTACATGTTAATCACTACATCAGTGGTTGCTAAAAAGGCTTTTATTCAGTGATTAATATCCATCTATTTATAATTTATAACGATTTGAGCGCGCAGCTCCGATATCTAAAAATTGTAATTTTTTATCGTACTAAAAACACATTATATACAGTGACGTATTTACGAGGGAGGGGGGGGGGTCCAGGGGTACTGGACCCCAGAACCAAAAAAAAAAAAGACGATTAGATTTTGTACTTTAAAATTAAAAAAAAATTGTTTTAAATAAAATGTACTTATTTGTTAAAATTATCCAAAGATATTTTTTATTAAATACCTTTTCATATATATATCAATATATCCTGTTGGAATTAAAAAAAAAAATTTGGACCCCCCCCCCAGAAAAAAGTTGAAAATACGCCACTGATTATACATATATATATAGGTACATATACATGTAGGCGAATTACGTGTTTGATATTTGCATTACTGTATTAATGATAAAACAACAATTTTATTTATTTAAGTTTTAAATTAAAAATTATAAAAAAAATATTTTTTAGATTCTGAGCGGAGCGAGGGATCTATTGGTTATTTTTTTTCCATCCAGTGTACAGATTTTATTCTAAATACAGATGAAAATAAAATCTCCCGAGTGTGTTTATTCGTAAAGTCGCCTTCTATGTACGAGTAAAAAACTGAATGTTATAGACACCCTTTTGCAATTGATATTCAGATCGAATAAACGGGCTGACATCGCGTCGGAAGAAGACAGTCTTATAAAAGTGTCTACAAACAGTAGCTTATAAAAATACAATTTAATAAGATTTCGTCGGAAAATTTCCGGCCATAAGTACAAAAAGATTATCCAGAAATATCAAGTGAAGCTCTGAAAATTCAACTGCCCCCCACTATTCGTTTATGCGGCAAAAAAGCTTTCACCGCTCTTGCAGCTTACAATAGTTAAAACGGGTTCCGAAACCGCTCGTGAAAAACATTGACTCCGAACTACGCGATTTAACGCTTTCCGGTATTGAGCTCGATGTTCAAAAACGGATGACTAAAATGCGATACCGTTCTTCGTATACTATTAAATGCAAAAAAAATTTAATTTTTAATGTAAATTTCAAGTGTAATAAAATAATAGAAATCGATTAATAATTTAATGTGTGTGCGCTATTTTGCATCTACTTGTGCGGTTTATAATATATAAAAAAAAAGGTAGCGTGCCTCGGGGTGTTGTGGATATGGCTTAAGTGAATTGCTCGGATAAAGATTTTAGAGTTTTGTTTTTATTATAAATTTGAAAGCAATGATAAATTATTGCATTCGATAAAATGATTCTGAGCGGACTTTCGGTGTAATAAATAAACGAAGAAATAAACGACAATCGATTAAGACGAAATTACGTTTTCATGTAATTTTTGGTAGTTTTTCCCGATATTTGAAAAATATTATTGAGAAAATCGAAAAATGACCGCTTTAAAGTAGAAATTAGAAGCGATTTGCAATCAGAAAAGGTGCTACACGAAAAGATCGGAGCACTCCTTCTGGTAGAATTTTTGGGTAAAGATTAAAAAAAACACATCATTGTAAAACCAATACATTCCTAACTCCGCTCAGAATCTAATAAATTTAATTGTCGATTATAATAACACTAGATATTTTGTAGAGAGAAAAAATGAGAGAGGTTATTCGGAAGAAGATAACTGGTAAGGGATCCGTGGTTTGAAAAAGTTCTTCATCATGGGCAGAGCCGTCTTAAGGTTATGTGAGGCCCAAGGGCCCAAAATAATTTGGGGCCTTTGAATACTTAAATTACGATATATTCGTATATATATATATTTTTTTTTTTTTTTAACACATAATATATTACAAGTATATTAGATATTAAAAATTATACTTTATTAATAAAAACTAAAATAGCAATTTTTATTAGAATATCTGTTACTTCATTGTTTATTATGATAATTTCAAAATGTTAATAATTTAAAATTAAAGTATTTTTCTTATCATTGAAGATTTATTAATTTTTTTTAAATATCTAAGTAAAAAGAAAATTAATATGTTATTTTCTAAATAAATTGGGGGCCCTTAGAATTTGGGGGCCCCGGGCTCGGGCCCTCCAGGCCCATGCCTTAAGACGGCACTGATCATGGGTCCGCGCATTAGCGCAAATAGATGAGTGGCTTAGCCCCCCAAAAATATTTATGGTGTATCACAGAATATTAAACATTTTATACGACTATACTTATCAAAATGAATAAAAAAAATGTTAGCTCCCCCCCCCCAAATTTGTTGTCCTATTTGCGCCTATTGGTCCGCGCAGGAGCGTATTTAAAAATACGGAGGACCAACGAAATTTTAAAATGGGTGTAGATATTTACAATGACATTTCTTAAAAAAAAAAAAAAAAAAATTACGGAGTTAACGATAAAATAAAAGCGTTTTAAATAATTAAAATTAAATTAATTAATTATTATTATTTAATTAATTATTTTGTCGTATAGATCTGTAATAATTACGAGTTTTAATCGGTATTAGAATATTAATAAACATCGATTTCGCAGCATTAAATTATTATTTATAAATAGAGCGAATGTGAGTGGCACGAGCCGCCTGTACCCCTCGGCTCCCCCCCCCCCACCCACCCACGGGTTAAATACGCCACTGCAGGGTATTACAAATAAGTAGTACGATAAGAACCCCGTTGGTCGCCTACACTATATAATATAGAAATACAAACGAATCTGGGAACCACTTGTCCGCATCGCACACATACGTCGCGCAACCGATTGCGTTAATCTCCGAAGCATGTACGTTAGCACACGCGATTGCGTTTTGTTTCTTTCACGATTTTCGTCCGTACGAGCTGGCCAGTGTGCTGCAGTGTGCGGTGTGGGCGATTTACATGCGGCAGCCGTCTGCAAACGGACGACGACGACAAACGGATTGTGTGTGTGTGGTGTGTGTTCGTGTGCGTGGTGTGTGTGCGTGGTGTGTGTTCGTGTTGTCCCACGACATCGTATTCATTGTCCGAAGGGTAACCCGATGACGCGAATACTACTGTCCGCCGTCGTTTGCGCACTGATCGCCGGCGTTTGGCCGCCCGGCACCGTTTCCGCCGGTACTCCGCCGGAATCCGCCGCGGCCGAATCCAACGGTAAATACCAAAACACTGCTTTACGCGTATTACACAAAAACCATTAATGCCGTCATCATAATTCACGCGCAGTGGCGTATTTAATAAAGGGGGGCACAGGGGGCTCGCGTCCCTCACATTCGGTGTATTCATATATATCATAATAATTATATAGGGTTAGGATTTATACGCATTTCTTTTTCTCTTTAGTTTTTAGTAGGTACGAATAGATTGCTGCTGATCCACGATTTGGCTATATATATTGGATACAGCAATTTTTAGATTCCGAGCGGAACGATGAACCTATTGTTTTTACAATGATATTCATTTTTTTATTAATTTTTTTTTTATCCTGTGTACGGAAGGAGTGCTTCGATCTTTTCGGTCACGGTCTGTTTCCGGCAGCGATTCGTATCTAGTCGGTAATTTAGAGAGGTCATTTTTCGATTTTCTCAAAAGCACCTAAAAATATAACGCAAAAACGCTAAAAATGCAAAATCGTCTTATTCGATTGTCGTTTATTTCTTCGTTTATTTATTACACCGAAGCTCCGCTCAGAATAGTTTTATCGAATCGAATGATTTATCATTGTTTTCAAATTTAAAATAAAAACAAAACTCTAAAATCTTTATCCGAGTAATTCACTTAAGCGATATCCACAACAGAGTTTTTGTAAATCGAACGATTTTCAAACGATATTCGTTCAATAAATGTTTTTATTATGTCATTTTCATTCGTCGAAAACATATATAAACACAGAAAAAAAAAATTACCAAATCGCGTCATTTAAAGTATTACGCTCCAGTAACGTCGTGTGTTGCGGAAAGAAGTTCTAGTCAATATAAATACGTTCTTCGTTTTCCAATCGTCGTTCGTTCGCATTTGAAATTTTGAAGCAACACATCATTATAGGACGTAATATTTAAATTATAATATCTTATAATTATAAATAAATAAATAAATAAATAATAATAATAATATTATTATTATTATTATTAATAATTAAATAATTGTATTTCACCGTGTCTACAATTTACTAATATATTTCGTTACAAAATATTTTATTTATTTTTTATTCTGACAATGTGTTAAATAAATATATTTGAAAATATAATTAAACTTTTATATAATTTAAGTTTTAACAGCATAGAATAACTTTCAGTATAATTAGGTAGATAACGTTATATATTGGTTTTACCGGATAACCATAAATTCTTAATGTTTACTAAGACCTAAAATATATTTATTCCTGACAACAGAATTTACCACATTGAAAAGCGTATCGATATTTCGACAATTATTTGTCTTGAAATATTCTGTATTTCATAACTTTTTAATGCGTTGTTAATATTTGTCAGCCACTATTTAAATTGTATGTATATAAACACAACTTTATACAATTATTTGAAATGTGAATTGAAGTAAAGGGACAGTGTGGAAAATAATATTATAGAATTTTTTTAATAAAATATTTAATAAAACAACATATTTTTGAAGACATTAATTATTTTGTGTTCATTAAAAGAGTAATATACAAACCGATATATACTTATGTTTATAAAATAATTTAAGTATCACGACTTGTATTCATATAATACTGATAATAAATTTTCATTAAGGAATCAGTGATTCTGTAAGTTAATAAAATAGGACTTCTTAATACAAATGTGTTCATTTTCGTGTAAATTTGATAACGCAAGAACGAAAATGTGCCATTGTTTCACAACTAGTATTGTTATTGAAATATGTTTTAAAATGAAAAGATCTTCAAGAACTTTCAATCTTAACTACGGTACCATATTCGGTTTTATATGACGACATTTAAATATTTATTTACAAGATTTTATATACAAAATATTTTGTATTTCAATTTAAAACAGGAAATTTTCCTTTATGTGGAAAGGTATCATTTTAATTTGCTTTCGTAAATTATATTAGTTTAATTTTTGCGTAGTTAATTATTTGTATTATATTCAATTATATTTTGATGGATGTTATTAATTGCACACGCATGATTCTTTGTATTGTATTGCTATCATTATAATAAATTATTTTTATTTATATTTAATCATAAAACATTTTTTTTTTGTTTAATTCAATTAAAATATTCACTTATTTTGCGTAAATATGGAGTAACTATTTTATAAGATGAACAACTATTCTTGTTTTCTAAACGGTTTATATTTTGTAATAGTTATAAATGTTTTTATAATTTTAGTGAAGTGAAATATTAAATTTAATTAAAATTTCTAACGTCGAATTATTTTGATGTAATGCTGTTGTATATTAATAATTTATTACAACTACATTAACATTATCATGGGAATTCTTTTCCGTTTCCTATTACAATTTTATATTATATAGGTATATATGATTTTCTATTTATTGGATATCAAACTAATGAGAGATGATTTTCATTACTTATTTATATGTATACATTTACGCTAGAATATTAAATAATCTATATAAATTTTATATCAATAAGACTATACGAAAGCGTTGAAAACTAATTCCTTTAGAAATAAATAATTGAATTTAATAATCAATGAAAATTTCATTCATAACTTTTAATTCTCGTGTTTTGCGAGTCTCTACAGTCTACAATATAAATAATATTTATTGTATTACATCATATATGTTCGATTAATATTCATTTTATAGTAAATTGATGATCATGTGTAATTTAAATATCGAGGAGCCTTAGTAATATTTTAAAAATAATTAATAATAATAATAATAATAATAATAATAATAATAAAATAAAATATTATTAGTAAAAAAAAAAGTTTCAATCCATATTTTTTTTTATTGTATATCTGTTGTTCAAGGTTTTGTTAACATTATCTTTTATTAAATACTATACATTTTTAAATACTTAAGTTGTCGATAGAATATATTTTACATTTTTTGTATTTAAAATATAATGATGTCCTCTAATTTTGCATTTAAATATTATTTGAAAAATTTCAATATATTTGGAAAATAATTTGCAACACAAAAACTTAACAAGGCGCATCATTTACGGAGGAATATAAAAAAAAAAAATTAGGTGGAGATGCCGAATCACCGGGACTTTGTCAGTAACAACTCCAAATTAGAACAGTTTTGATGCTAATTACTTGCAGCAATTTGCAACTCATTTTTTATGACGAGTAACAAAAATTAGTCCGGAGTTCTCCAATTTTGTAACAAAATTTTTGCATTTTCGCAAATCCGTTATTTTATCATAATCGAAAACCTTAATATAAAGTTCACTTAAAGGTAAAACTAAGGTAAATCTCTATAGATCTGTCAATGTATTATCGTCAATTATGATTTATATTATATTAAATATATACCTTTTCCGAATATTTGAAAAATTGAATTATGAACCGTTTTGTGTTAATAGTACCACATGATATATTTGATTTGTTAAAGTTTTAATTTTAGTAATGATTTCATGAAAATTTTGAAATGTGGTTAAAAATGTTGTTCATTATTATCATTTATATAACGACAACCTATTGAAATATAAAATATATAGTGCGTTAAAAAAAAATTTCTCTCTAATATTTATTAGACATAAAAAGGCGTCAAAAGTCAGATGTATCAGTACGCTTCTAGTAAAAGTATGGAATATAAATATGAAATATATTATATAATTTAAAAAATGCTTTATTATATAATATACAATAATAATAATGGTTGGTAGTATTGAAAGGAAACGTTATTGCAGTTTTTTTTTTTTTTTTAATGATACCAAAGTTTCAAATAAACAAAAAATTTCATTGACAGACGCTTCAACTAGTATGGAAAATATTTTTAACTGTCATTAATTTTCCGAGGACTTTAATGCAAAATATATGTATATACTATAGCGTAAAATCCAAAGTTACAAAAAATTAATGGCCTACCATTTGATCGAATATTTTTATTTTTTTTGATTATGATGAAATAAACGGATTTGCAAAAATACTAAAAAGAGTAGCGACACGCGGGTGTTGTGGTGGATGTCGTTTAAGTGAATTACTTAGATAAAATTTTAGAATTTTTTTATTGCTATAAATTTGAAAGTGATGATAGATCATTGCATTCAATAAAACTATTCTGAGCGGAGCTTCGTTAAAATATTATTTATTATTAATATACCCATACAATAATGAATTTGAACAAAAACGCGGTTCAGCCGTTTTTAACAAAACATTTTGTCATTACTTTGGACCGCGTTAAAAATATTTCGAAAAATGACCTCCCTAAAGAATGCCTCCCTAAAAAAAAATGGGTAAGAGTATTCTTACTAGCCGAAAAATTGTATACAGAAAAAAATAAACATCATTAAAAAACCAATAACTCTGCTCTTACTTTGCACAGAATCTAAAATTTATTGCAAAATTATTCCACCCCGTACTCATATTTTTTATTTCACCGTTAATAATGCATTACAATGTTTTTTATTTGTATTGTAATTCGTTGCAAATTATTCGCAAAATTATGGTATCAGTTCAGAGTTGAACGAACAAAGTCATGGTGCAACGTGAACAATAATTTCTTTTTTGCCGTAAAAAATGTATTGCGAATTATTCGCAAAATAAAAATAATATTTTGGAATTGATCAGACAATATTGGGGTTACGACTTCACGAACGTAATATATGTACTGTGAGTAAGGAAACAAATTATTTTCATGGTTCATTGTATTTAATTTTAATAGCAATGAAAAACAAAAATTATAAAAAAATTTATACCTGCAATCGATACGTAAGATTGATATCTATATACACTTGACTCAGACAGATATTTCGTTTTGTGTAGATATTATATCTATACATAGTGCATGATCATCTACTAAATGTAGCTGTAAATATCTTTTTAAACCTAAAATCGTATTGTCTGTAGATTCTCGACGGTTCTGAGTTTATATTATTTATATATTTACGGTAACGAATAAAACAATTTCTACACTATGTTTTTCATTCGTGAAATACGTATTAAGAATTTGTAATTTTATCAAACTCAATTTCAGATCAACACTGAGTACACACATTTATCATAAATGTAATATAATATCGAGGAAACAAAGCTACAAACCCAGAATATTTTGAATTATTATTATTATATTTTGGTACTGTACTCAAACAACAAATTTCGCGACTTGGGTTATTTCGTACAATGTGCCTATATACATTATGTATGTGCTATTGTAAAATTACCTATATTAAAAAAAAAAAAAAAACAAGTAATGTGTTTAAAATCATTGAGAAATTGTTCTTCGTTGTTCTTCGGATCAAATTTAAATTTGAATATTTTTGTAAAAAGTTCACACAAATTTAGCGCGTTAATTTTTTTTAAAAAGTAACTTTTCAAGTTAAAAGTAATTCGAAAAAAAATAACGCGTTAATTAATTTAACTTTTAAACTTTTAACCCGTTAATGCCTAGCCTTGCCGATTAGTTATTGTACACGTAATACCCAGAGTAAGTGTGACGGATTTTAGAAAATCATTTTATTTATAAAATAATAACCGAATTTATCAAATTAACTGCAGTAACACGTTCGAGTACAGTGTGCGTATAGCACGAATTTTGGTGTACACTTAAAGTTGTCGTCACGGGAAACGTTTGACGCGGTTTACCCGGACACGGTTATAAAATGTATAATCGTATCGATTTGCTCAACGGGAAGCGCGTAGGCCGTAATAAGTTTTTAGGTAGGTTGGATTAAAGATGAAAAAAACACAAGGATATATAAGTACATAAAAACCGTTTCACAAAACACGTTATTATTGTCCGTATACAATAGGCGAAGATTTGGTTGAATTTTTAGGGTGGCTAGGTCAGGTCCAAAGTAAAGTAAACGCTTCAACTCCGCACTCCAATTCCTACGCGCGACTATAACACACTGCTAATAAAAATATGAATATATTACAATGAATGACACTAAATGACGTACGTTTCATAACGATATTTTATTTCATTTTACTAAAATTTTATCAGCAAATATATTTAAAATACCATCGCTGTCGAAATACGTGTTTTGACAAATCTTTTCATTGTGTATACAGTACGGATAGATCACCGAACCTATCCTGATTATTCCTGAAGCATCGACGTTCAGAGCCAGGTTTTTATTTTCCTCGCAGAAGAGAGACTTGACTCGCAAGCAGCCGAGCCGATCGGTATTGTAAACGGTATTTTAAATAACGTGCGCAAATTAACAATACGTCTTGTAAAATCATCTATTAATTAGACATCCACATCAGACCCACTGTTTTGAACAACAATATTCTTCTTCACTACTATTTCAAAATCACCACGTTCCTCGGACACACCCATCAGAGATTAACTATAAATATAAAATAAACGTATTAATAGCAGTTATATTGTCATTAATGAATCCGACTATAATATATATTTGGGTATAAATACATGATAATTAAAATGTAAAGGTTGAAAAAATGATCTATGGACGAAGCAATCGTTAGACTTTCTGGTGAAAACCGTTTTTTTCAAAATTTATTACATAATTGTGTCCAACAATTTGTGTAAAAAATCATTTGTCCCGGAACAATCTTCTGCAGTACACCGTGTACCTACTGCACAGTAGGTACGTCGTAATGTTTAAGGCCGTTTCATACATTTTACACCCTTTCTTGGATCGTTTTTGGGGTTGAGTTGGGGTGGCACGCGAGGCATACGTAATCAGCCTTCCCGTGCATGCGGCTTCCTGTCCTCCTCCCCTCTCGACCATTGCAGGAGTACCCGTCCGGTACGCGAGGAATGTAATCTCTCATCGCGTTTGCGTAGGAGCCACTACAACAGTATGGCTAAGAGCTGACGTTTTACACGTCATTCTCATCATTTACTACGTTATATCCCGTGACACTGCATCGATTTGTACGCTTTTTTTCTTTTTAAAGGCGTCTTAATAACCTATAGTGATATAGTCGAGTAACGTTATGGTTTCTTCAATTTTTCATTCCTCGCACGCTGCTGTACACGGCAGCGCATTACTTCCGCTATTTCGGTGTACGTCAAAACAAAAAAAAAAAAACGAAAAACGAAAACGCCGGCCGAATAAAGTATTCGTCGTGTAGCAACGCGAACTCGATTTAAGTAAAAAAAAAAAACAAAAAAAAAAAAAACCAGAAAAACGAAGAGAGTGCGGTCAATACTTTTATTGAATTTCGACGAAAGCCTAGACGTTTTGTTGATTCGAAGTCAAAATTCGTTTTCTATCGATTTGTCTATTGAATCGATTAAATTCCGCAATCGCTTATATTGAAAATTACAAAATATCAACAAAGCCATACCTACGCGGTGCGTAGGGTAAGTTGTTCTGCGACACTTAACTAGTTTCATTCGTCACGCGTTGTGGTGAAATTTCCTGTGTTAAAATAAAAAATAAATAATAATAATAAAGTCGCAACTATATAAACCGTTTTACGGTGAATATTTTATATCATACTGCAACGAATTCACGAAATTTTAGGCCTTAAAAGTCGTAAATTTCAACGATCAATTGTTTACATAATATGTAAATTTATACGGTTTATCAATTGATTTCTCTGTTTTAGGTTATTCTTGAACAAATATATTTTTTTATACAGGGAATCGTTTAATCGAATTGAAAATATTTATAAAATATTCATCTTGAAATCTTTTACATAAATTAACACACTGTATTTTACGGCTGGTGAAAATAATCGATTGGAGTTTTTAAACAGAATGCAAATAAGAATTATATCGTTTTTTCACATAAAAAAAACGTGTAGGTATATTTCACGAAGTCGAAACTATATTATACATATCGTAAAATATTTGAAATAAAAACACATTTCTCTCACAGGAAATACACAAAGCGCGTTTCAGTTATATTTATCATTTACTTATTGTATACTTTCCGTACGTATATTTCGTGAAGTGTTTTCACCATGCGTGTGTGCTAAATTACACCAAATCCTTCATCGCTCTGTTTATTTTGTTTCAAACGCTCTGTAAAGAAGAAGAAGAAAAAGAAAGAAATATTCCAATGGTTTTCAAAACGTATTGGAAAAATTGGAAAACAAAACCATTCATGCGATTTTTTTCGCAATGTTTATTCTTTATCACTTTGAACGAATTTAATGTTTACTCAGTTCGAAAAAAGAAAAAAAAAACGCCTTTCCTTTGCTTGATTGATTCACTTTGTAAATAATAATTTGGATAAACTGAAAAATCCCATCTCATAATATTCAATACACCTGCATCAAAATATACTTTATTCGTTCATTAATACGCAGTAGTTAAACACTGGTTTTTCGCATGTAAAACTACGTTTCTTCTTACACAGAACATTCGTGTATAATTAAGATTTGATTTATTATTTTTTATTATAACATTTCATACCGTAGACCGTCCAAAATCGAAACATTTAAAAATATTAACGTATTTTGTGATTTATAATAATAATATAATGGTAATACTGTTTTAAGTACACTTATAATTATTCATCCTAAAGCGTATTGGAAATCAATAAATAATATAATAGTTATTGATGAAATATATTTATTTGTGATTCTTAATAGTTTTTTTAATATTCGGAATGCAAAATAAATCAATAAGTTTAATATTAATTTTTGTGTGATTATTTAAATATATATAGAGGTAAATTAAAAAAACACGAATATTGAAAGTATTTAAAAAAAAAAATGACAAGTTTGTTTTCTAGTCTCGTTACTCGTTGAATTTTATTAAACAATGTTAATTTATGTCAATATTGTCATTCAGTGTGTTTTTATATATTTGCATAGCAATAACTTTGTGGTTGTTTCTTTTTTTTACTTAAAAATAATTTTTCACTTAATGCTTCAGTTATTTTCAAAAATTTAAATCCATTATAACAATTAATAACTTTCGTTTTTAAACAATTTTTACTAAAACTTTGAAGTTTTAAACTTACCACTTTATTTATGCGTTTTATTCAGAAATAACGATTACACTGTAAACAATTATTTTTAAAGTTCATATGCTTGACATGAATTTTAATAAAAAAAAAAACAAAAAAACAGGTTGAATAAATAAACAAAATATTAGTTTTAATAATTAATTTTTTTACTTTTTACACTAAATGTTTGTTTTTCCGTGATTTTCGTCTGTAGACACGATTATTGATTTAAATCGATGACTTTATTATGATATTAGACTAGACAATTGAACGGATTGATTTGCAAGCACGTCGCACGCACCTACCAAAAAAAAAAAAAATAAATAGCAAAGGAGACCCGAGTGGATTTATATTACTACAGAATTTTAAACGTGTGGTCGCAATAGGCTTTGGAGTCGATTGAGGTTGGCACGTGTGATTACGATTTGACACACATTTGTGAAGCCAGTCAAAAGTAAAATGGCCAGACTTACAGTCTATAGCGTCTGAAATTGACAGCTAACGTTTTCCTCTACCGTGCAGCGAATACCCACCGTCATGTCATATCATCGACAAAACCGTGTGGACTTCATCTAAACTTCAAAATGTAATGTAACATTTCACTGTATCGCGTTCAGGGTGTACATCGCTGAGCGTTATATATAATATATTAATATAGTGTCTACCGTCTGGACGGGTAACTTTTTCCGTATTACGGGGTGTAATATGGTTTCATGAACGAACATTAGACCAATTTGATTTGCAAAATCTACGTCTTTTTCTGACTCTAAAACCTGAGTCTAATACCGAAGGCCCGAAACGTGTTTGAATATTTCGTTCGTTAAATAGTTCCATTTTATTTGTATTTAATTATACTTAATTATTAATTTTCGACTCCGTTGGACAACGATTCGTTTTTAACGAGCCCAGACCTGCAACTGACTCCAAGCCATACGTAAATATTAGCACTGTCAATATGGCAGACACGAAATTATAACCGTTCTCTCATTTACTGAAAAACGCGTAAGAGTTACGGTTTCCATAAAACTGTGTACGTGTGGCGGACATTATAATTATAATGACGCGTTTACTTGCACGTTTTTGTGCGCATCTAATTATACCTGATACTTAACGGGCGCAGATATTTTCTGGAAAATTAATTTTCCGACACTTGTTACCTACTTAGGTCTTTATACCGTTCATAAATCGTTGAACATTTATTTTGATCGCTGTTCACAAAAGTACTTACCGTAATAGCCTGACTTATTCGAATACACCGTAAACGTTGATTTGATTAATTCGGCCATTTTCTGTAGAACAAAATTCGCGGTAAAAATAAATATTCCATTTAACACAACGATGACGGTTTTGGAAACTTTTGTACGAATATTGTCGCACATTCATATTACACTATTGTACACTCAACGAAATCTATTATCTAGGTATATTTTGATTTATTTAAAACTATTTTTTTTTTTTACTTAACAAGTGTTATCTGATAAAAAGCGAAATGCTTACGAATACATACTCGATAATTTGTTAATTACTTATTCGATTTATTTTTAGATTAGAAAAACATATTTTATAGTTTATATAGACAACACAAATGGTAATTAAAACATCACAATTATTGATTAATTACTATTGCGTTAATTATTTATTAATTAATTTATTCTGAAAATCTCCTTTTACTTTGATATTTTTACTTATTAAAATGAGTTACTCGTAAATATATAGAACGAATCATATTATTTAGCGTTATGTTACTAATTTGATGTAAGTGTAATTAGTTGTTTTTTTTTTATGGAGGATTTCATTTAATGGATTGGGAAAAAAAACCGTTGGATCGTATTTTGCTTCTATTGTAGAAAATAATACAAGACATTAAGAATAAACGGATTACAAAGGAACTTATAAAGTATAGTTACTATATAAATCCGATTGTATATTATAAATAAAGGTATTTTTCGATTTTTCATAATGTTTTATTCGCCAGAAATAAAAATAAAAGACATTCACTAAAAAAAAAAAACAACAAAATCTTGTGACGTAATCCTGTGACTTTTGCGGGCGAAATAATAAGCTTTAGAAGGTATATCGCTTTTTCGGCTCATGAATAATATAATTTTATTTATTCGAATTTGTCCAAAGTACCTGTAGTATTTTTATACAACACGTACATAATTCACGTGCATTTAATATCGTTAATACTAAATCTATTATATAAAAAAATACCTATTTTCCTGTTATCAACAGGTACTTTAATATGTCCAAACATTTTTATTCATCCCCAATAAACTTACTACGCCTAGCCCAAAGTATACGCGATCGACATAAACTCATTACAGCCGTTGTTCTAATGATGATAACGACAAATAATTATTAAATAAATTCAATACTTAATGTCTTATAAATGCCTATACGGTGCTATTTAGTATATTTTTTACTATATTATATTGATTACTATACACCTATAAATATGTACACTATATATTTATAGTGATATAAATACAGGTGTATATTACTATATATAATATCGGCACGAATGTTATTGTTACTCTATTTATTAACAATAAATGACTTTCGATAATTGTTTAAAACTAACTGCAGCTGTCGGTTTTCATCCCGGTTTTATTAAAGAGGCGGCTACTACATCATAATATTTTACATTACTGTATTGTGAACGATGCACATTATATACATCCATTTGGAATGAGAATATTTTGTGTACGATTTCGGACGTATATAAATATTTAATAGTATCAAACACCAGCGCTGAATAATAAAATAATAACAGTTTATTAAGCACACATGTGTAGGACTGTTTACACGAGACGTACACTGGCATTAAATTGTCCGTGCTAACTGTTCCGTCGCATCGCGGAGGGTCCGGAAAAAAAAACAGAACGAAAAAATCATTTCGAAACTAAACCATAACGGACGTAACAAAAAAAAAAAAAAAATGTTTTTCATGTGTTTTTCTATAACATATTGAAATATCTTCCAACATCGTTTTCATTCATTTTCTACAAGCTATATTGTCTCTAAAAATCTATTAATTTTGTATACTATACAATTCCCAATAATCAAAGATACTTATGCATGTGAAACACTCATTGTTTACACTGAACGCATTTTCAACAGCGAAGTGGAAACAAAATATTTTATTATTATTACTTTGTACATAAAACGCGTGTATCTATAGTATGAAATATTAAATTGAATTTTTTTTTTTTTTACAAAAAGGTCTTAAAAAACACATAATTTTTTAAAAACTTATTAATACGTAGTAAAAATACGTTTATAAAATAGTATATAGATAACCATAACCCACCTGTTTAATATGCAAAATCTTATAATGTATTTCATAGTTCATACACAAATATTAAATATCAGAATATTGTGTATATTTTAATAATTACATAAAATTAAAAATTTGATATTTATTTTCTTCAACAGTCAATACACATTATAATGTTATACCGTTTGGGAAGCAATAACTCTAACAGAAGATAATTGGAAATCCTAAGCTAGTCAAATTAAATTTGAATAATATCTTGGAAAGTTTTTAATTTTTAACTTTTACAGCCTCAGTATGTTCTAATACAAATTTTATATCATATTTTCCAATTTTTTATTCAATTAACATGTGTTATCATCACTTATAATAGTTTTTGTTTTTATAATTAGGTAGTTAGTTTTGTTATAATATTATCGTGTACCCAAATGAAGGGAGAAGGGTTAAACAATTTACCTAGTATTTAATCTTTGCAATTTAGAGTTTTACATTTTAGCATTCATATTATTTTTCTCCGTAATATAATATAGTTTGTTTTCAAAAATAAGGAAAAGTGGTTTTGAATTGTAAAATAAATAAAGATTTTATATTCATTAAGATTGTTCATGAATTTTTTTTTTTTTTGTAAGTTTTTAAACCGAGAATAACACATTTTAAAAATTCTATACGCCTCACATTAAAAAAAAATAAACTTTACTGTTTTAATATTATTCGTTTAAACACGAATTTTATTTTTATATTCAAATATGATAATATTATTTTGTTTATGTAAAAATATCCTTCGGCGTGCTTCGGCTCAAAGCGATCGTCTATACATAAGTTGATTATATTAATTTTAAAACCTTTTATTAATGCTACTATATAGTATACAATATATATATTGTAAACAAAATGAAAATGTGTAATCCGTCATGTTTTTTAATACTTAGTATACTACGCGTGTGGGCCACAATTTTATTGCGACCTACCGACCGATGCCAGTTAAACAAATCATAGCCACTTGTTTAATTGAGTGTGTAGACATGAAATGGAATATTACGAACTTCTCGAAAGAATAGAATACCGCCGCTTTACGTTGTTATGTCTATTGAAAAAAAGAAATCCATTCATTTTGTTTCGTTTTCAAAGTTATTGGTAGTTCGTCGAAAAATGTATCAAATGAGAAATTCCTATGATTTGATTATTAAGTTTATACTGTCAAATAATGATAATTATTAAATTCATTTTAATAAGTTATTCATATACACATTTTGAATGACTTATTTGAACATAAAATAGGTATCGATTTAATTTTAATTATTGTCGATTAATTATGTGAAGCTAATGGAGTTGGTACTTATTTTCAAATGTGTAATTCTATTGGCCCGAACATTATTATTTCCACACTTATTGAATATATTGATCGTAAATAAGTTACACGGTATTTAAATATAAAAGTAATTACTACACTAACTTTTATTATTGAAATCAATACGGAAAATATTATTATTATTATTATTATTATTATTATTATTATTATTATTATTATTATTATCATTATCGTTATAAATCAACAATTATTAAATCAATATAAAATTTAAAAGGTGAAAATTAAATAAAAAGTCCATATTGTTATAACTATTTTATAGCTTATTATTTTTACTATTAGTTTGGCAGACATTTTTTTTTTTTTTTGTATACATTCAAAAATAAATCTGATATAAAATGTTATGTTCATATTTTATGGTCATATATAATCATATTTTATGTCACATAAAGTTTCAGATTAGTAAATACCTATTGTTGTTTTTATTATTCTCGTAAACATTTAATAAAGCCACTGGAAAAATATAACCGTTAACTTTTAAATGACACTGTTTTGAATCTAATATACGGTTTCAGTTCAATCACAAGTTTTTAAATATATAATAGCGTATAATTTATAAAGTGATAACGAAATCGTGTTAAAATACGTTCAATTTGTTTTGATGTCACCTCATAACGTCCAAGTATTAAATGTTAGATTCGCTGTGTAGTATGTTGGCCGTTGGGTGTTTATAATATTAATTGTACATTACTGTATTATGTTATTTGTATTAAGACAAAAATTGATAAGGAAATTAGTTTTGATTTATTGGAACGATGTCGAAATTCTAAATGAATGTCTGATGTTGTACGTTTCTCGTTTTTATTTAGACTTTGAACCGAATCTATTTTTGACCGTATCTAGATAATACTACTTTTATCGTAAAAAATTTAATATGCAAATGAAATTCATTTCAATTGCGATATGGGCCGTCTCGCGTATAATGTAAGTAGCTGTATATTGTATAGTGTCGTTACGTATGGAAAAAAATTCCGTCGAGTTCGTATTAAATTTATATAGGTAATTTAAGTGTTATTTATGTACATTGAATGGTGTTTGACCTTTTTTTTTTTATTAATTTTTTGTATTTTTTTTTACGTTGATGACTGCGAACTTAAGTTTAACCCAAGAGTCCTTTAAAAGAAGATCTTTGATTTTCTACGTAAACTAAAAAAAAATTAAGATTTTTTTCAAAACCAGTTTATCGAACGTACGAAAAAAAGTTATCGCGTAAAATGTATCTATAATCTATCAAATTATATCTCTGAATCTAAACTGACACATAACAATATTATTATTGAAAGAAAAAGAAAATCGAAAGCTTCGTAAAATACATATCTACGAATGTAAATTAATAAGTTTGCTTGTCATATTATTATTCGAGTACGATTACTGTAGATTATATTCACAGAATAATACTGTTATTCACTCGCAATGCAGAATTATATGCATAATATTATGATTCATAGCGACCAAAGACGTGAAATTTATTCTATTCGATTATAATATTGTGTTTACTAATCATTATCACACACATTAGTAATTAGTAATCAGTAGATCACATGTATTAGCATAATATTATGTACTTATGCGATTTGAACGTATAATAATATTATTATTCATCAACGTAATTATCACGAGGTTTAGGATCTTAGAATTTATATTTGCGCATATTAAATTTTGTAAAAAAAAAAAAAATCAGCGGATTAATTATATGTATTACACCAGAGGTATTCAAACTTTTTCATCTCACGGCTCCTTTTTGTCTTCACAATATTTTGACGGCTCCCAAATTAGTAATGACACAAAAAACATTGGTTATATTGTGCGTGTAAATTATTATAATGTATTAATATTTATTTATTTATCATACGACTGTATAAATCAATTTACAAATAAATCGCTACATTATTACATTAATTTTATTTTCTGGTTTTTTGCCACGGCTTCCTTCACCAATACACGCGACGCCCCTGGGAGCCGCGACGCACAGTTTGAATACCTCTGTATTATACTGTTATTAAATTATAAAAAAATACTAATAATTCGAAACATAAGTTTATAACGGTCGTGTTGGTTTTAAGCTAACAATCGACGACTTATTTCTATTAATTTTTTATTTTTTGCCATGCAAATGAGAGTTACGATATTTGATTGAAGAGAAACTACTACTCGTATATATAATATATATGTATTCAAATATATTAACGGTATCGCTCGAAGTATTATTCAGCTGATTAACCGTAAACATTTACGTTTGTGATTTATCATTCGAATCAAAAACACCAATAATAATAATAATAATAATAATAATAATAATAATAATAATAATAATAATAATAATAATAATAATAATAATAATAATAATAATAATAATAATAATAATAATAATAATAATAATAATAATAATAATAATAATAATAATAATAATAATAATAATAATAATAATAATAATAATAATAATAATAATAATAATAATAATAATAATAATAATAATAATAATAATAATAATAATAATAATAATAATAATAATAATAATAATAATAATAATAATAATAATAATAATAATAATAATAATAATAATAATAATAATAATAATAATAATAATAATAATAATAATAATAATAATAATAATAATAATAATAATAATAATAATAATAATAATAATAATAATAATAATAATAATAATAATAATAATAATAATAATAATAATAATAATAATAATAATAATAATAATAATAATAATAATAATAATAATAATAATAATAATAATAATAATAATAATAATAATAATAATAATAATAATAATAATAATAATAATAATAATAATAATAATAATAATAATAATAATAATAGTAATAATAATAATTTCAATATTATTATTTAATTTTTCTGCGTGCTCATTTAAAACACGAGGTTTTATGAATCTGTTATGGTTATGTGTGACTGAATATTTTGAGCGTTATCTCTTTTCACTTCCTAAAGCAATAAAACGTGCTATTTTTTTATTTTATTTATTAAATTATAAATCAATATGCATAATATATAGTTTTATATGTGTGAAAACAATAAATCATTAGGTCGATAACCTTGATACCTTTTGAGTTCAATGCCTTCGCGCTTCACGAACCACATTTACAAATGTCTCATTTACAAATGTTTTCAGCACAATATTGAAAACTGGTTAGATTAAACCAAAAAATAAATAAAATAAAATTAGTAATATGTATCGCCGGTTTATTTTACTACAACAATTAGTTTTAATTTGCAAACTTATTTTTCGCGTTTATAATTATTATTTAATCGACTCGTCTACTCAATGTTGCTATACTTATACTGCTATGTATATAGTGTGATTACTAATATATATATTTCTTGCTTTACAGGTTTTAGCATTCTGGAAGCTACAGCAGTTACAGATAAAAGCGTGGGAGTCACCTCTATTCGTGGTCGATGTGTCGACGACAGGGCGTACAGACTGAATGAAAGAGCGATTTTGAGTATAGAAACGTCTTCTATATTTCCCGAGATGGAACAGTTCCCTTTGGATTTTTCAATATTGGCTGAGATCCGAATCGACCAAGGTTTGACGACAATCATATAAAATATCATAAACGAATTTAATGATGATCAAAAACTGATAGATTTCACATTCATCTCAGAACAAAAACGTAGTATAAAGATACTTAACATGTTTACAATTTGTTTCTGTCTATCTCAATATATTATAAATCGCCGTTATTGATTTCTGCTGTTTTACACGCGTGAACACTCTGAAGAAAGGGTCAGGTTCTGTAGGTGCCTGATGTTGTCAGCAGAGTAAAGCGGCAAAAGGTTTAAATGATAAATTAACACTGTTTTGACTTGTTTATTGTATTTAATTATAAATGTTCTCTTTAATATCAATGCTTCATTTTCAGATAACAATATTGACAAATTATTTCTTTTAACGCAGTGGTGTAGCCAGGATTTTTATTTGGGTGCGGCTGAGGCCGATAATTAATTAATATATATGTTAATTATTAATATGTATAGACGGTACCCACTAAAAAACTGATTATTTATTCATTTCGAGGGGGGGGAGGCTGCAGCCCCATCAGCCCCCCCTAGCTACGCCACTGTTTTAACGTTATACTAATTAGACATACCTAATTAAACTAGTTTCGGTACTTACCTATAGAGTGCATTTTATAACACTTAATTTCATTAGAATAAAATAAATATTAAAATAAGGTTGTTCCAGTCAATAATACAATTAATAACATAATGTTATGTTTCTGAACACTTGTTAGAATATTAATCCAGAACAAGTTATGAAATACGTAGTGAAATTTTTTTGTTTTAGATTTTGTAGTTAGATTGAATTTGATATGAAATATACCTATGTTATAAACGTATATATTTATAGGTACCTTACATCTAATGGAATAACGTGTTATTGTGACAAACGGCTATTAAATATAAATAAAATATTATTAATTTTTTTTTTTTATTTAAAAGAAATTTTGCAATACCACTTATTATTAATTCAAAACTATAAACAAAATCTATAGTATATTATATGGTAATATTAACATATTAATACTTTTTCTTTAAATGTGTATACTACATGATGATTGCTTTTGGCTGTTTTTTAAAAATAATTTTTCTGTGATGTATTAAAATACTGCAAAGCAATAGTTAAGTACAACTTGAAAAATATAAAAATAAACTCATTAAATTACTAATTAGAAAAAATTTGTTTTAAAAGATTTTCATCAAGCATTTACCCTTTCTATTACACAGAACAAAAATATACATTTTAATAAATAAATAAATTATACATTTTAGCTCCTCTCTTAATCTAAATTAATATATTTGTTTTTAAATTTTTTTAGTTTTATATAAATCAAATAATTAAATTTAAATATTAAATGTATTAAGCAGGTTCCGACACTTACACTGTTTTTCTTGTGTACGACGGAGCCGGAGACGAACAGTTGGGCTTGACAGTTGGGAGTGACATTGTGTTGCAGTACAATGACATGGAAGCCCAAGAAGAACATAAGACTAAAGTAAAATTTAATACAAGTATCAACGATGGTCGGTGAGTAAATTATAACAATAATATCTTTTAACCAGAGCAATATATTAAACAAAAACGTATTTCGAATATCGTATTAAATAGAGCGAGCTTCAGAAAAACATTTAAAATAAGTTTTGACAAATATAGGTGGAATTGTAACTTTTATAACAGCTATAGGAAATCTGAAATTCGACGATTACGTTTTACGGAATAAATTTAATTATAAGTTTTAGAACGTCGATTATACCGATTAAAATTGATTACCTAAGTTCGGAATATATCGTAAGAGTATAAACATTATGTTCTTTAAGAGGTGAGATATATCTTATTAGATTATCACCAACTTGTTAAGATTACGCACAAGACGTATTACAGGAACAAAAAAACTAATGAGACACCCTTAGATTTTTGTTATTTATTTTTTAATATTAAGAAAATATTTAAGTTGCTGCGAGACATTAATTTTAATCAAATACCTTAAATAAAAAAAACAACAAATAATTTGTATTAAAAAAATTCTCCATAAAAACATTTTTTTAAAACAACACCAATGATCTTTATTTTTTATCAGTAATAATTTATACAGATAATTGTATAAATTAATATTCATTTCATGAAGTTAAAACTTATTTTATTTTATGCATTATTATATTTAATTGTATGGCTGCTGACGCTTGAACCATTTAACGTCTTCAGAATTTTCAATCACTTGCGAAAGTCAGCTATCTGATGTGCATCTTTAATCGTGTATTTCGTTTGTTCACCCAAATTTGTGAATTTCGCTATTTTTTATAGTAATCAGCATAGTCTTCAAATAAAAAAAAATATTTCATGTACTCTTAAAGTTGGGTTGCCAAGTCTTTTCCAATAACTTCAAAAACTGGACAAAACCAATGACTTTTTTTGTATAAAGCTATTAGTATCTGTTACGTAAATAATAAAATAAACACGATTGACGAAAAAAAATCATAAAAATATTATTTTTTAAAAAATGTTCAATAATTTAAAAAAAAAAAAATTAAAAACTAAAAATATACAATATAATAATAATGAATAAATATACATTAAACATATTTATATTTTAATAAATAAATGAACAAATCTTTATTTAAATTTTAAACCCGTTTCTTTCTCTCACCTTTTGCAACTTTTATAAATTTTTGATTACCTTTTGTTCCCAAAAAGTCATAAAATTCTTAGCACGTCAAGCTATAATTAAAATTTATCATAATTTCTGTTTTAATGAATCCAACATACCTGTATTTAATAGTGTTGATACTTGCTACTTTTGCGTGAATAAAAACGGCCTAGGGATTTAGAGAGAACTTCATAAGTCATAAAACCTGGTCTTTTTGGCCCAATTGGTAGGTATAAATATACACTGGACAAGCACAAGAAAATTTGAACTGTCCAGATAAAACATGGGAAAAAATTTGATTTAATAATCGAACATTAAAATTTAATTAAATAATAAATAAATAAATTATAAATTATAGGCAATTTCACATGAACGATTTTGGTACACTGCGTATTATCACAATTTATGATGCATATTACTATGTGCTTACTGCTTAGTAATTCTTAAATTAACAATTTTGTAATTTAAGGTGGCATCAAGTATTGTTTAGTATCAAAGGGAATTCAGTAACTATGATCTTGGATTGCAACAACCAAGTCACGCAAGAACTTAAGAGGAATATGACGATTAGTAATTCGGGAATCATCATAATTGGTCAACAGCTCGATGAAACTTTTTACCTGGTAATTATTTATGTACTTATATTATTATTATATATATATTATATTTATAGAAAATATTTAATATTTTTAAACAAAAAGTGTATTTGCTTAAAAAATAACATAATTTTAATTCCAAATGTCATTCATCATTAACGTGTACTAATAAATAAAATAAAATATACTACTTAATATTTATGTCATTCATCATTAACGTGTACTAATAATTCAAATTAAATATAATATTTAACATTTATGTATAAGAATGTATACCAAATTATCTATTTTTTACTTTGCTTACTAATGTTTGGGCATTTCAAATAATGCCTAGGAAATCTACGATAAAAATATTTAAAAAAAATATTTTATTAAATTGCCTAAAGTCACACGGCATTATATATAATGCCTAAATTATTCACATTGCCGGTATATATATATATATATATATATATATATATATATATACACACACACAATAATATAAGTAATATATGTATAATACAAGACCGTGATTTCGTCGTAAGCAATTATTTCATCCCTATCGGTGAAAATCAATGTCATGCACCTAAGTTTAATAAATTTAAACGGGGATAAAAAATCGTAATTTAAAAATAGATTTTTTTATTTAATAACTCAATTTACAAAAAAAAAAATTTTTTTTTAATATTTAATTCTTTCACAAATTTTTCGTAATTTTATTTTATCGAAAATTATTATTATTATAATTATTATAATAATAATTATTATTATTACTTCTACAGTAACAGTTGTAAAAATAATTATCTAATCAATAAAAAAATTTTTTTGTGATAAAAGTGCCATATGTATAAAAAAATCAATTTTTTATAAGAATTGTTAACTTTTTAACACATGTCATTGGATATAGCCATAAAGTTACCAATAAATTAACATTTGACTACAAATACTGCGTGTTGGAAATAAACTGATTAATAACTTTAGTAACTTTTGATTTATTAAAATCGACATGGGCAATTATATATCTATGTGTGAAGATTAATCAGATACCAAATTAATGTACACGAATAATAAAATAAAATCCAATATTGCGTAGTAATATATAAAAAATATTATCGCGTTAAAAATATAGATAACCACATAATACAATTATTAAAATTGAATAAAATTGTCTAATGAATAAGTCGCCACAAAGTGTTTCGGTATACAGAGGTTTGTTCAATAATTTATTGAAATTCTATAATTGATCATTTCGCGCCAGTCAATGTGCGTTGGTGTATCGTATCGAAATGAATAAACCGATGGTTTTCAAAATATTTCAGGGTGACATCCAAGAATTAAAGTTTTATTCGACGCCAGATGCTGCTTATGAAGTGTGTTCCGTCACGATAAACAACTGCACCGAAATGAGAACTAAAAACGAAACACCAATAAGTATCACGAACAACGTCGACGAAATCCAAGAGCCCGACTTAAATTTGTCGAATGTCCTAAGCGTTGTGCGTATCTGTTGTTGATATTTGTTATGAATAATTATGAATAAAATAAATACGCAATATTATTATCTTTAAACGTTATTATTAATTCAGTGTTTGGAACTTGTAGATATAAAAAAACGTACGTATTAGCACTTTTAATAAACACTTTATATATAAAATATATATATGCACTATAATAATAAGCGCTACAAATGAACAAAATAGGCGAAATAGTTTTTTTTTAATTTCATCAATATAATTATAATAAAATATAATAAATGTAATATAGATTTTTCAGATTTTAACCAAAGCGAAGGCAATATTGGTTTTTCAATAACGGGTTTTTCTTGTCTGCAAACAATTTTTCTTATAGCATTAGGGTGCTTTGATGTTTATCATCTACTCGACTTTTTGTATATCGTAAAATATTATATAACATATCTTACAAAGTTATTGTAGTATTCGTAATTTTTTTTTTCGATTTTTGTAATAGTTCTCGTAAAAGCATATGGAAAAACTACTGAAAAATATCAACAAAAAAAGGGAAATTTATAATGTATAATTTTGATATTTTTTTTTTTGTTATTCCAAAACTGATGTCTACAAAACATTTAAAATGATTACCAATTTTCACTAAGAGTGTCTTATGTATTTTTTTAGGAATAACAATTTTAATTTTATTCACGATGACAAAAAAAAACTTTTTTTTAATACGAATATTTCCAATAAATATGTATACAGTATTAGCATTTAAAATTCTTAATATTTAAGAAGTAGAATTAGTAGTCATAAACATGCAAAAAGAAAGGATATATTATGTAAAAGTATGAGAAGAACAAAACAAATATGCGTCTTCCTTGAATTGTCCAAATGTTTAAAAAAAAAAAATCAAAAATATGCAAATGCTACACAAAAGTTCCGAGCTCTGAACTTATAAATATTATTATTATTATTATTATTATTATTATTATTATTATTATTATTATTATACAAATCAATACGGTTGTTGTTCCGTGTCTGGTAATATTATATGCAATTATTTTCATACAGACATACAGTCCAAGACCATCGGAAGTGAACGTCAGTCAAATTGCGTACGGTAATCAACAGCCCACGTGTGCGCCGGCTATTCGTGGATACCCCGGTCCACCCGGCGAGCAAGGGGTAAACGAGACTTATTACACGTCTAAGACCATTTCGATCACTCAATACAATAAACCTGATATTAATCTGTAAATATATTATACTCTATATTGAGATGTTTTGATTGATCTATCGTTCGTATTTCAATTGCGTTGACCGATCGAACGACCGGCACTCCATTAAAATAGTTTACGATATAAGGCAATAAACGAATATTTCGACACTACACAATGCCAACTAAACTTACACTCTCAACGACGAACTTTATCGCGTCGCAACATTCGTTCATTTTTTTTCAATTTCTCTGCAGTTTTTGATATTAAAAAAAAAAATTTCTCTCCCCTTCCCCCCCAGATATATTTGTTTAATACAGTGCTGAATTTGAAAAAAATTAAAAGGGGAATAAAAAAGTGTAGAAAAAAGAAAATTTGCGTTCCTAAAAATTTTAATGCCTTGAAAATCACTCCCCTCACCCAGCCATCACTATATTTTTTCATTATATAGTAATAAATAGCCAGTTTTTTAATTAAAAAAATTCAGATCATATTATGCAATAAAAAATTGTTCAATTGTTATATTTAAATGTGTCCATAAATGTTTGTATGTATGGTCAGAGTATTGTTTGTCTCGTTTTGGACAGCTTGTTTCATTTAAACTTCTTTCACTCTTTTTAATTCAACTCTTTGCATACTGGTCTGGCATAAAAAATTGAACAGAACAACGTCCAACACAATTATTAAGCATTAACTATGATATACGTTCAGAATTAAGAGCGTTTTGTTAGGCGTTATGATATTGTTCATGGTGCTAAATGATCTTTCACATTCAGACGAAGATATAGCAATAGTTGAAATTGCAGTTAAAAGTGGATTTAATGCGGGTACTTTCGAGGAATTTTTTGTATCTTTAAATTCTCGAAATCCTCGAATTGTAGACTTTTCATTTAACTGAAACTTTGTTACCAATCTACTAATGCTATGATCACCATATTGAATATTAATATTGACTGGCCACTCATTGGGATCTTCTAATACAATTAAATCTTTTAGAAGTTTTTCAAGCACTGGTTTAATATTATAACCATCTTCCGTTGTTTATTCATTATTTTCTAGCCCCAAGGTCCCAAAGGCGATCCAGGCCGTGACGGTATAGACGGGTCAACCGGAATACAAGGACCTCCGGGACACGTATTCCTAATTCCAGTTCGTATATTGTTTTATTCTTCTCATTTTAATCACTGTACAGTGTACGGTATAGTACAAAGCAAATACACGTGTAAATATATATTTCTATGGTATTCATCATAGTTAAATCAAAACCAAGGGGACAAAGGTCCGGATAGCCAAGCCGAAATGTTCAGACAAATGTTAGCACAACACATGGTACGTATATTTTACACAGGTTTTAATTTTTAAATTATGTCTACAAATTTTTTCGTCATACTCTTTATATATTAATTTATTATTATTATTTTGAGATGTCGATGAGAGGAAGCGACGGACCAATGGGTATGACCGGAACGGTCGGACCAGAAGGTTTGTTTCATACAATTTTTTAAACAGTTACGTAAGAGTACATTATCTGGTATAGTATTTAGAAAGAATAATTTGTAAATTATATTAAAGGTCCACCTGGTCCCGAAGGTCCCAAAGGCGAGACCGGAGAACAAGGCGAAGTGGTAAGTGGAAAAATTAATTTCATCGATTGTTTTACAAGCCTCAGCCATAAGCTCAATGTCTTATTCTATTTGAATGATATTCTAGGGACCAAGGGGTATTCGAGGAATGTCTGGTCCGTCAGGTTAGTATGTCAATTTTTTAAATTTTAATAATGTCTTAAAATTCAGGAAGCGTATAAACGATGTCAAAACAATAATAATGGAAACCTACCGTGTAACCATTTTCATTATAAACCATTATCGAATTTAAACAATAATAAAACGTACGATTATATATAAATATATATTTTAAGCTTGAGTTGTTATTTTGTTATAAAGTAAAATAATTTATTCTTAAATAATTTTCTTTAAGAATATAAATACCTTTGAAACCGAATGAAAGTATATTGGAAATTGAATTAAGCCATTTTATACAAATATTATCCTCAATTCAATAAAACTATATATTTTGTAGTAGAAGAAAATATTGTATAAAAATCTTACTGATCATATATATATATATATAAATATATGTAATATTATTACTATGCTTAGCTAATTTATTTTTAAAATACAATTTTATTTTCATATTAAAGTTATATTTAACAAATTGAAAGGTAATTGAAGTACGTTTTCTTTAGTTTATGTGTAAAAATATAAAAAAATATATATATATCATTTTTCGAAGTTAACCCACTTTATTTTCTGTGAATTATCTAACACAATACAATATAAATTATTGTACCTGCTTGTAATCTTAACACGAAATTTGTAATGAAGTATATTAAAATTTTCTTTCAATAGTTTTAATTTGTAATAAACATAATGACATTAACTAAGTGTATTACGTACGAAATAAAACGTTTTATAATTAAATTCTTTATTCAATGCTTTTAATTGCACAGGTCGTGATGGACACAGAGGCAGACCAGGAAGAGATGGAGAACGTGGTGCTACAGGTCCGCCTGGAGTGAAAGGAGAACCAGGATTAACAGGAGCAATGGGTAATATAATTTTATTAATAAGAGTTGTGTATAATTTTTTTTATTTTAATAATAATAATGTTTTATTTCCGAGTTAAGAACGCAGAACACACCCACAATGCACACACATACAATCTAATAAAATTTTACTATCATGGTATATTTAAACATTTATACGAATCTTCCTTCTGAAACGAAACTTAATATACTGGCCAAGTGATTTCTCGAATGTTTACGTAAAACATGAGTTCTTCTTTGTCTTCTATCCTTTCATGATGTCGGTTACAACGTGACCATATTCACTAATTTTTCTACAGTGAAATAAATTAAATGTTTTAAACATGGTAATATTATATTTATTTGCTTTTAGAAATATAAAAATATTAAATTTCCGTCCATAGTTTACACACACCTATCTTCAAGATGGAATATTAACAAGTTAAATATATATATGTATAGAGTTCGATAACATAAACATAATAGTATTGAAGAGTTATATATTGAGTTAGTATTGAAGACTATAATGTAAGACTTTGGGAGATATTATCTCATATTCAGGCTATTTTTTTAATGCTTTTTAAAACATTTTAACTTTTAAAATTAAAATTAAAAATGAGTATTTTTAACTTAACGCGTTTATGTATTTTTATGTTAACTTAATAATTAAACGAGTTAAAATAATCAATTTACTTGCCCAGTTTTAATTATCTTATATAAAATATATTTGCTTTTGTATAGGGCTTACACTACATGAAAATAAAAATTGAAAATATATTAGGTATCCGAATTATGATGCTTGCAATCATTTGACAACACGATATTTCCATTATTATTTGCACATTTTCAATAAATATAAGATAATAATACTTAATTTTAACACATGATTAACAAACTCTACTTTTTTATATTTGTATTACGTAAATGTCATAAAGTAATACTTTAATTACAAAATTAGTTTACTGAATAAAAATGAACATACAAAGTTACTTCAATCAGAATTAAGTTATGACCAATACATGTACCACATTATAATACATTAGTAGATAAGTGCAATATTTTTCTAGGATTACCCGGAGAAAAAGGAGATCGTGGACTTCCAGGTTAGTATCATAACTATCAACACTTTACTTTTTAATTACTTTAAGCTTAAATATTAAATTTAGTATGCACAAATTATTACTATTTTCTGTTTTTAGAATCAAACCCAAACGTACTTAATTTTATCTAAATTGTATATAATTACGTATTTTATCAATTAAATATTTAGTTCACCATTTACAATCAACGAATTTAAGTTTATTTCATACAATTAATTTACTATTAACGTTCTTTATGTAAATGTTTTTTTTAAAATACTTATTCATTTTTTATATTTATAATTGAAAAAACAAATAATTTAAACTTCGATATAAAAAGAAATTAATATTTTTCAATAATTATTTAAAAACAGAATATTTAATATTATAATATACTATAAATATTTCAATTTCAATTTCATTTTATTTTATTAGGTCAAACCGGCGCGACAGGTCCTCGTGGTACTGATGGAACTCAAGGAGAAGAAGGTCCTCAAGGTTTAGCTGGCTTACCGGGAGAAATGGTAATGTTCACCGTTTATTAGTTATTACTAATCACAACTAATAAGTATGGCAGAGAAGTGACACGGTAATGTCACAGGGTAAAATCACTTAACAGCTTACAGGATTTCACCATTTGTGTTATTAAATATTAGCTGTATATTCTATGTCAAACGATATTTTACATAAAGAACAACAATAATGGAAACTAATTTTAACCTAAACGCTACAATTTAAATGATGTGTAAAATGACTTTGCTACATAATTGATACTCAAATATTTTGAAGTGTGATATCTCTTTGACAAGAAAAAAAAATGAAAAAAAAACAACTGTTTACTTATTTAAATTCCGATTCTACAGTTTTAATTTAACAACGTGTATTTCAAACTGATCACAATATGTATTCCGCTAAATAAGCTGAACAAAAGTTGTAAATCGTTTTTAACGTTTTTATACTTCGTAAATACCATATATTCTCTTTGTATCACTTTACGAACCTCCCTTAAAAAAGTCATATTAAAGTTTATAGAATTCGATGCGTGATATTATCATTTACATACTACTCAAAATGTCATCGCACTAAATTTATTTCTACCAGAATGGTAGAGAAAAAACATAAATGACGAATAAAGGAGAAAAAAATTTTTCATTAAATGTGTACTCGTTTTAGGACAAACGATACTGAACATCTGTTAAAAATAATCCCTTAAGGCTTCTGTCACATTATTTTGATAAATCAGAAAAAACAAAACAAATTTTTTTGATGAACTAAAAACGTATTACAACGTATCATCCTGCAATTAAATTGTATATGAGGTACCTACAAAAGTAATAAAACACATTTAGAGAAAATCTGATAAATTTATATTATAATAATGTGATATAATATTATTATGATTATTGCTTTATTATCATTTTTATTACTTAATATATTTAATTGATGAGATTAGATTTTATAGCTGTAATTCAAATGAAACAGTGAAAAATAAATATATTATAAAATCATATTTCAACTTCCACTTGTTCGTAATTTGCAGTTACACGCAAATTAATTTAATCATTTAGTAAAATAGTGCTAATCATTATATAACATAGTGTATGAATCCATTATGAAAATGTTAAATCAATTGGAATTTTCTTATAAAAACATTAAAATATTAATTAGAAATTAACACATGAATACATAATAAAGTCACTGTATCAGATTGGTAGATTGATTTTATTATATTATATTATATATATATATATATATATATATAAAATATGTGTATATAAACTATGACGATACAATCAAGCTAAAGAGTATTATAAAAATAAATATATACGTAGAATTTGTTGCATTAAATGTTTTTATTTATATGCCAAAAATAAAAAATAAAACAAAAGATTAAAATTTAGATTAAACAAAAATACAGAAAGAAAATTATGAACATTACAATAAAAATACATATAGTTTAAGAAATATTATTAATTTTTTAAACCTATGCATCTTTATCGTTACATTCATAATTTGCTCAATGCCATTTTATTCATTTTAATTATATATAAATTTATTATTTATGATTATTATTATTTTATTTATATTTTTCTTTTCACTATTTTATTATATGTATATATATATATTTATTTATATTTACAATGTATACACTAATTATATAAAAATCTAATTGTAGGGACCCAGAGGATTTGCTGGATTACGTGGATTTCCCGGTCTACCTGGCCCACCAGGAGTTCCAGGATCAGAAGGACCAATAGGTAAAATAATTTCGATATAATTTACAAAGATAGAACTGTTATAACCAAAAAAAAAAAATAACATACTTAAAAAAAAAATTCTACAAAAATTTATAGATAATAGAATTCAAACTATAACGGTTGAATAGTTTGAATGAGTCAAGTAGATTTTTTCAGTGGTTTTCTTACTACTATTTACTAATTTTCTGACTCCTATTAACGGAAGGAGAGTTCCGGGGTTCTGAGAACGTGAATTGTCGTGCTTATATTGAAGTAATTAAATTGTAAATAATATATATATAAAATGCATTTACCTCACTCTCCGCCTTATGTCTCGTACTTTTCAAGAAGGGTTCCTTAAGGTTTTCAACTCTTCCGACGACGTGTAACGATAATTGAACATAGCTGCTCAATGAGGTGACTTGAGAGAATGAATTAAAAAGAAAGATCGGGACGCCGCCTTTAACTAATCTTGAAGTAAACAACAAAATAACTCGAGATTTACTTCAGAGCGTGAAAGTACTAAAGATGTCCACACGGAAGACCGATTTCTTAAACTGCAGCTACTGGCTTGATTGTGCGCAATCTAACGAGAATACGGAATCGTCGAACGGCCGAGAGTGTAATTTTTAGTGTGTTATGGATATTTGATTTGAGTAATATTTGATGGTGGTAGTTAACTTGACAAATTGGCCAAGTCTATATCGATGCGGTGACGTCGTAGAATTATCAATGTCGATTCACTGTAGGTGGTAGGCATACGTTTTTGTTTTTGTTAGAGGAAGCGGTGTTTGTTTTATGAAATTTTATGTGTGTATTCATTTATTTTCTGAGAATTAACTTATATCGCGTTTGAGCGTAATTTATAATTTCTGAAAAGTCTCTATAGCCCCCTTTTTTTTTATATGTGTACAGTTAATTTATGCGAAAAAATTCGATGATCAGAATGTCTTGTATTGGGTATACTTGTAAATTGTAGTCGATATACTACATTCGGAGAATTCGTACAGGAGTTATCCGTTACACATGTCGAGGATTCAGATTAAATGTTTTTTGTACCTATATGAAAATACAGTCGGTATTCCGAGAAGAGCAAGTATAAGTTTTTATTAATTTTTGAAAAATGCGAAAAAAACTGTACTTGATTTAGTTAGAATGTTTTCATTTTATGAAAAAACAATAATGGTATATTTGCAGATCATTAAAAGCATTGATTAATTTTAATTTTTTAATATATACTATCGAAAACTCTCAAAATTTTATTTAAAACAGTAACCTCGATTATTTTTTAAATAAAATACTAACGAATTTAAAAATCCGTATAAATTAAGGTAGGTGTAGTTTTTTTCATAGATAATTAAGTGAATTTTAGTAATAAATATTCATAAATAAAATGTATTACTTAAATACAATCTTGTTCAAAAATGTAAAAAAAGAATGCAATTATCTGGAACTACTTTTTGCACGTTTACGCCCATGTCATTTTATGAAATGATACGAGGCACTACTACAAAGTAACAGTCATCTTTTTTTTTTTAAATCGAAAAATAAAATTTAAAAAACTTACAGGGTCAAATAAGTCACACTATTTTTCGACGTAATCGCTTTGTCGATTCACGCACGTCGTCAGACGGGAGATGAGTTTTTTTTTTTATACCAGAGCTTTATTCATGGACAGCATTCTTGAACTCGTCGTCAATGTAAAACCTCTTTTTACCCATTATAGCTTCAGTGTTATGAAAAATGAAAATCTAATGACGCGGATGTGAGTTGAGTATTTTATCCCAACGACACCAAAATTTATTTTGTAACGTAGGTTGTGTATGGACATTAGCACGTCTTTTATTCTGAATGGCCATGCGAAATTTTTTTAAGTTTTTCACAGTAACGATGGGCATTAATTAGTTCAACCTGAGGCTAAAATTAAATAAGAAGAATTCTTTTTCAGTCTCGAAACACAGTGGCCATGGTTTTTTGAAACGACGATTTTGAACTTTTTGAAGACAGTGAAGGAGTGTGTTGCCATCACATCGATTACTTTTTTGTTCTAACTTAACTAAAATATACATCCTGTTCATGATTCCATCACCATTAATAGTTTTGTTTCCTTTAAAAATACGAAACTGTGATTTTTCCTTCGCGAGTGCAGTTTACCTTAGGCACTTCGCACGGAGCGGGATTTCATATCGAAGCACTCACTTCAAAATGACACTGCAACGATAGTTTTCAAACCTCCTAGAAATTTACTCATTGACCCTTGCCTCGTGACGCAGTATTCCAAAATTTGTTTAAAAATTGCTTTTGAACATCAGAGACCCAGTAATCTTACTATGTGGACATCTCTGGTAACTTTTATAAATAATTAAACAAAGAGTGAACCTACAAAGAAAACAGTTTTAATGTATTATTAAGTCATTAAAACAAATAACAAATTTCTTTTCTATACTTAATTAAAATATCAAATATATATATATATATATATATATATTTATTATTTGAAATAATATATGATTGCTATAAATGTTAATAATCCTTTGATTTTATACAAAATAATATTTTTAATGAGTTCTAAATATATTAACACTAATCATATTAATATAAAATTTACAACTTGTAGAATATAATTTATAAAATAAAAACTGATTTACTTACTCTATTTTTATATTTTTCAGGTCCTAAAGGTAACACTGGAAATACTGGTACGTATAATACATACAAATTAAATAACATATTTTGCTAACGTTTATTTTTAAGATACCTAATTTTATTACATTTTATTCGGATGTTTCGTGTATAACGCACTGAAGTAAAAAATATTAATACCGGTTCTAATATTACATTAGTAATATTCAAATAGTCACTTCAAAATTATCTGAACATTGTTTGAATGAATTTTTTACTTTTTTTTTAAATAAAATAAAATTTATAGTTTATAATTTGAAGTTTTTTTAATTAGTCAATTTAGATGTTAAAACTGTATTTAAATTTATATGATGTGATCAACAGGAAACCCTGGACCACCTGGTCAAATTGGTCCTGCTGGTCCCGTAGGCGCTACAGGTGTACCAGGGGCTTTGGGACCTCCAGGAGATCAAGGTACATAACAACATAACCAATAAAAAATTTTAATTTATAAGTAATAATATTATAATTCATTCATTCTCGTTCGTTTCAGGCCCTCCCGGAAAACCAGGGTAAGTCAGAAAAAAAAAATAGAATTAACATTTGTATCCTAACAATGAACGTTTATATATCAAAACAAATTTTTTAATAAAATAATAATACAATTATTAGGTATATAATTGGTTTGAAGTTTACGATTACTTTTTTCATTAACTAGATTACCAGGATTACCTGGAGCTGATGGATTACCCGGACATCCTGGAAATACAGGTCATTTCATTATCACCCTGTGCATTTGAAAATAAATTGCATTTGAATAAATTATTTACGCACATAATTACAAAAATTAAATGTAAAATAAATAGGTGCCGTCGGGGCCAAAGGAGACACGGGATCGGTCGGACCTCCTGGCCAAATAGGATTTCCTGGACAACGTGGTGTGAAAGGCGATGTTGGTGTTCGCGGTTTAATAGGAGAAAAAGGTATGTATGTACTATGATTTGTAACAAGCACACTAATTAATGTTCAAAAAATATTATAATTATATTTTCATCGTCTACGAGTATAATTAGGTGTATATTTATCATGTAAATATTTTCTATTATACAGGAGATAAGGGAGATAGAGGAGCTGACGGCGAAAAAGGAGACCAAGGACTCAAAGGTATTTAAATTTATTAAATTTAATTTTAACATTATATGTCGGAAAAGATTCGATTATTATCTACGCATACATTATATTATTTTTATGTAATGTGCAAATTAAAACAGTATTTCGAACCAAAATAGATCAATGCTGAGAGATATTAAACGATAATGTATATATATATTTATTTTTAAAATTAAAAAAAAAAATAATTCGGATTTACAAGAAATAATATAATACAAATGTTTAACTATCTACCCATTCACATTTGTTTGGGATTTAGTTGGTGCTCCTGGTCACAGAATCCTTCGCGCGTATAATCGCTAGTGTAAGCGTGTAACTATGATCATGTATTGTATATTAGATACCTAATAAATACATCAGTTTCAACAACAACATGGTAACTAAATTAGGTTTATTTTGCCGAATAAAAATGAACAAATAATATAAAACATACATTTATTCATAACAATAAAAATAAATATTCTAATATGTATAAGTACACAATAATAATAATAGTTGATGTGCGGAATTCTGGCCGAAACTCTCTAACTAGCCTGTATAATAAAAGTTTAAAATTTATATAAATTATCAATACAAATTAATACGGATACGTATATGCGGTCGCGTGATGTCAACAAATAAAAACAAATTGTGTGTGTTGTGTGCGTGAAACCGACGAGTAAGCGAAACTCAATATTTCTCTCCGTGTTCGTATGATGGTTATGTAAAATCTACATAACTGGAATGTTAATAATAGTATTTGACAATAATAATTGTGTATGTGTGTGTGAGTAATTAACCAAGATGCTGTGATATCGTACTCTCAATTATTTAATTGGCAATTATTAAAATTAAAAGTCATCAAGCGGACAATATTTTCTTAAATTGCTGTAGCTAATTAAATGAAGCTAAACTATTTTAATAACTTTACCGTAATAATCTTATTGTATAACTAAAGAATCTGTTGAAAATATATACGGAATTTAAATTATAAAATAACCAAGCATCATTAAAATTTCAAATACGTTTTATAAACGGTAGAAAGTAAAATATAATAACTCGTAATTCTACTTAATTAATGTAAATTACATCGATTATAATAAAATTATTTTAAAAAATAAAATAAATTACACCTTTCCACGTTGTTATTAAACAAACAATTTTCAAATAATTGAGTTTTTGACCTTTAAACAAATAATAAAAAAGTTAACCATTTATTTGTTATTATAGGAGAGCCAGGATTGGTCGGATCACCCGGTTTAGTTGGCATTGAAGGTCCCGAAGGACCAAAAGTAAATATCCGCATGGCGATTTTAATTCCGGCTATATTTAATAAATAAATTGATAATTAACGAATATGAGGGATAGGATTAAAAACAGTAGTTTAACAGTATATTATTGTGAAGTATTTCATTACATTTGACGTCAATGAAAAAATATTATTAAATTTAGGGATTTGAAGGACCTCACGGCGAAAGCGGTGCAATCGGACTACCAGGTAGAATATTTCAATTTGACATTCATCTATGTTAATTTAAAACCATTTTTTTGTAATTTAATTAGGTGAGAAAGGGAAATCTGGACCAGCTGGACTACCAGGATATCCCGGTGCGCCAGGTGAAAAAGGTGACAAGGGAGCTTTTGGCAAGGACGGAATTGCCGGTGAGAAAGGAGAACGAGTAAGGATTCATTAATAATAATAACAATAATAATAAAATTATTTACCATAAAAATCGATTCCAAATAAATAATTACAGCACGAAAAAAAGTTTTAACCGAAAGTGAAAAAATTCTGGCTTAACTTTATCTACAATTTTAATTACTGAACATACTAACTTTCGTTATGTGAAATCTCTCTTTTTATAAAGGAATGGAGCAATAATATTATAATGTATACAATATTATCATATTACATTTTTGTCGAGTTATATAACATATAACATATTTATACCAAATACATGTTTTAATTATTATATTTCGTTATTTTATTTCAGGGGAACACAGGCTTACCAGGAGAAAGAGGAGAAACAGGACCTAGAGTAAATATTAAAGCAAATATAAATGTTTTAAATAATATACTTTTGAAATAATAACAAAGCTTGCAAAAATCACGACAGTAAAATCAAAATTTTTAAAACGTATTATTTTTTACATTTAATAATTCATCGTTTTATATAAAAATTTAAAAATCTTCCATTTATGATATAAAATTAATATATTTTATTTGGATTATATTTTTCAAATGATACCACAATTTACAACATCAAAGCAAATTATTTATGGATATATCTTAGAAAAACTATTTCATTTTTTTTATTTGAAATAAGTCCGAAATCTAAATAAATTTCGTTTGTCTCTAATAAATATTTATGGGATATTTCACTATACTTGTTACGTTGAATAAAGCGATCTATTGATTTTAATAGTTTGTATAATGTCTTAGGGATTCAGAGGTGCTAGAGGACGCGCAGGATCTGAAGGAATTCCCGGACCAAAGGTATAAAAATAAAAATATAAAAACTGTATACTTCATATTGAAATAATAGACTAAACGTAAAAACTACGATATCGTATAATATTGTAAGTATGTACGTACATTGCACTTAAGATACTAATGTGTTTTATTATAGTAATTTATAAATCAATGTTTGATAGTTCTACCCAAATTTCGATTTGTTTGATTTATTTTCGAAGAAAATTTAACTCGTATACTTTATAGTTATGGACGAAATGGCCAGTTTTCACGCACACTTAACTAATTTTTTACAAATATTTATACAATTTATAGAGTCTATATTTTCGTATACATTGTAAAGTAGATTTTTATTATGTATATCATTATGAATCACAATACTACTAAATTGTTCTAAAACTATATTAATATCACACCTAATATATATTTTTCTTTTTAAAATTATATTTACTTATTTTTTATTAAATAGGTTTTAATGTTAATAGTTTTAGTAGTGCATTGTTTTTGTATCATTTAATTTTTACCGCTTACACTTTAAAATGATTTATTTGACTTGCAATGATAGATTTCTAATACACTCATTATCCATTGAATTATTATAGGGCGATACTGGACAACCTGGTCCTCCTGGTGCATTAGGAGAACGTGGAATACCCGGTTTGTAAAAACTGATTCATTGGAGTTTAATAACAAAAATCATCATTTTTAAAAATTACGATTTATTTGACTTAATTTCTCAAATGTATTGGTGGATCATTTTCGAAAACGATTTCAACAATGAAATATTTATTTACATTTTTTAATTAAATCGTCATTGTTAATACTTTAAATGAAAACGTTAGTTTAAGATATTATTATTAAATTTTCATATTCGCAGAATATTCAATTTAAATTTGTTTTAATGGCATTTTGTCGAAACCAATCAAACGTTTGTATGACATTAATTTACACATTACAATAATATACACGCATTATTTTACGTTTCACAATTATGCATTTTAAAAAAGTAAATATAAAATGTATTTCTCATTTCAATAACGAATATTAATGTACTAAAACTATTGAAAAGTAAGAGACATATTTTAAACATTTTCGAAATAATATTTTTCAAATTTGAAGTTTTCACGTATTATATCGTTTAACATAATTTTATTTTAAATAAGATACTACTACCAATAGTCATTAATATCTTGCGATCAAATAACGTATTATTATTTGTTATAACTTGTAATTTATAAATCTCATAATATGATATATTAGAAAAATGATGAAAGTTCATTACTAGGAATACATATCGAAATTAACAGTAAATACTCCTATTTTTTTTTTAGTTTACGTTTCACATTATTAACAATTAAATTTGCATAGGGTAGGTGCGGACGGATTAAGAGGATTTAGCGGTCCTCCTGGTGCTCCAGGTGTAAGCGGAAAAGATGGATTACCTGGATTTCCAGGAGAACGAGGTCCTCCGGTCAGTATTAATTAAAATTATGATATTACATTTTAAACGGGTTTTTTTCTATATATATATAGAAACATATATGGTGTTGTTAATAATATAATATGAACAATCGCACGAAAAAGCGAATATTAAAATAATAAAATGACCTTTTATTTATAAAATAAATATTTCCATTTTAGGGTGACACAGGACCAATAGGTGTTACTGGCGTTCCAGGCGTTGTTGGCCCCCCAGGACAGCCGGGCGAGGTTAGTATTTTTGATTTTTTTTATTATAACTTAAGTCGTAACTAAATAAATTGTTTTACATTTTAATAATAGGCTGGATCAACAGGGGAACCAGGACCTTCTGGTCAGCCCGGTTTGCCTGGAGAGGCAGGAAGACCTGGAGATGCAGGTAAAATTATGACAATAAAAAATATACATTGTCTCGTTATGTTTATTATTTATATTAACAATGTGTCTAAAAAAATTTAATTTTAAATATAGTATACACCTACAAGTTATATGACTCTGTTTTTATTTAAGAATACACACTTTTAGATTGTGTTTATACAAATAATTCATTTATAGCATATGTAAAAATCAATGAATAAATCCGACCCTTCTTTAATAAACTCTAATGTTTTATAATGAAATAAAAATATGTTCGTATTTATATAGGAAAAGAAGGACTTCCGGGTCCAATCGGTTTGCAGGGAAAATTAGGAGAACCTGGTTCACCAGGATTACAAGGATTCCCTGGTGAAAGAGGTAAATTTACGCATTGTTATTAAATAATTTTAAATAATAAATTGTTTTATAAATATATGTATTTACATATAAATATTTACCTGCACCAAAAAAAAAGATTATTTACGAGTATTATAATTCGTAATATTTATTATTTTATATGTTTCATTATTATTTCGTTATAATACAATTTTATGGAAAACAAAATAATGATTTTTACAGGATTACCAGGAGTTGCGGGTGCAGCTGGACTTAAAGGTTTGTGATTTCGTATTGTCTCTATATTTTCCAGTTAAAATAAATAAATAATTTTTTTCTGTGCTATTTTTATACAAACAGTGGATTGTAATAACGTATACTCGTATATATAATAATAATATACTAGTAGATAGGAAAATATTTATTATTAGTACGTGTTTAAAGACAAAAAGAGTTATTAGCCTTTCGCACTACTTCCCGCAATTAATTCGTGCTATGCACTAAAAATATTCATCTATACCCCTCTTTAAATTTTAACCTAAATACTAAAAAATATGAATGGTTGAATCAAGATATTTGACATTTTATACGTCAAAATATTCAAAAATAATTTGCGTCCAATACTCGTATATACTCATAGTTAAAAATATATAATTTATTATAAAAAATTAATTCAATTATTACCATGATATAAATTGTATGTAATAATATAGGGTTATAATTACATTGGATATTGTTTCAAAACAAATTTGTTATACACATAATGAACTGAAAAACAAGTGTACTACAGTATGAGAATCATCCTGTTTCTGTATATCATTGTTTATAGTTCATAATTAAATAATATATTTTAAAACAAAATTGACACAATACAATCAACTATATTTGTTGTTAATATTTTAATTTATTACAGTAACATTTTCAATTTTTCTAATGGTAATTTTAAATTTTATTTGTCTATGAAATAGTGAAATATCTATAACAAGATGAAATTTAAATAAAATGTTGGCAAAAATAATGGAATTTGATCAAATTAAATTTACTTCTTGTTCTTTGATGTTTGAATTATATTCAGAATTTTTGAAATCACTAAATATTGAAGTTATTAAATCAACACGAAATACATGTCTGGAATTTCGTAATATGTATATATTCTGTTTAATAAAATTTTACCAGTTAAATGTTTTTAACTTTACTGTGTTAATTAAATAATTACGATTCGTATTTCTATTTAAACATAATTTTTAGGTGATATGGGACCTCAGGGTTCACCAGGATCAACTGGTGATAAAGGACAACAAGGTGAACCGGGAAAAGAAGGGCCACAGGTAAAGTAAATGAAATATTATATAATTGTATGTTGACAACATTATCATTTTAAACAGAAATGAAAATAAATATTATTAAATGGCATTTATTTTTCATAACTCAATTTAATATTAAAAACCAAATCGTTTTAACTAAAAGAAATTTGATTAAAATTTAAAAAAAAAACATTTGTATTGATTTTACAAAAAAATACATAAATACGTTTTTGTTTTATTTTGTGTAAGTAAACAACATTTATATTCATTTATACCGCTGTATATAATATTTATCTTCAAAACTAAATTATGCGTGTTAACTATGTGGATAAGAGTACGTGTTATATTTTATTTATATAAAATATTAACTTGTATTTAATATGCACAGCGTTTAAAAATATATATTTTTTTACGTTTTCTTATATTTGTTTAATTTATTTATTTTCTGATAAATATATATTTCAAAACACGTATTAACCGTTGATGAGAATACACAACGCGTCCGAATAAAAATAGAAATTTTTGTTAAAATATTATGTTTATCCCTTTTATGTTTTTTTATTTTTTATATAGATTTTGAAAATTATGACGCAAATGATTTTAAAAAGTGTTAATACGAATTCTCATTTTATTTATATTTTCGTGTTATGTAAAATTATAAATAAAATTAACATTCGCAAAATATAATTGTTTAAAAATAATTTAATTATTATATTATTAGTTTACTAACATTTATTTATCAGTTATGTATGTACTTATTATCAACTACTTTTTTTTACCCAAAATGAATCTTTATTTAATTTATAAACATATAATAAAAATGTTTAGGGCTAAATTCAAAATTTAAATCCAAATTATGTGAGGATTAAGAACTAAATCAAATACATGTAGATAAATTGATTTTAATCGAATGTCTGATAATATTTATCTTTATAAGAATTATTTTATTTATTCTTAAAAGTATACGTGTCGTAGCCAATTATCGTTCTTTTCGTAAAAATTCGACCACTTTATGAAATTGATTTGTGTACACTTTATGTTACATAGAAGCTTACATAAGAATACTTAAATAAAAAATGCTAAATCAAATATTTAAGTACCAATATATATTTGTTTATTTACGCAAAATTCCTCCAACTTATCATAATAAATTAAATATTAAGTTAATATTACATCTGTACCAAATTAATACGATGTAAATGCTTATAGTTTAAAAATACCTGGTCGTGCATTTACTTTCAAAAGTTAAACGCATTAAACAGCACTTTATTTTCATAAATCTTGATTAAATATAACGCTCTGGTTTTGTTTAAATTTTAATAATTGTAAACAAACTATTTTTTACAAAATAAAAATATGTATCCGACAAAATACACTGGTTCTCTTATATTTTCATTTCGATTAATTATTAAAATGATAATAAAAAAAATTAATAAACTCTATTTTTTAATTGAATTTAAATATAAACTTTTATTGAACAAGCGGGTAAAGTGATTATTGTTCGATTACATTTACAGTTAATATTGTATAACTATATAAAATATTTATATATTGAGTTATTTAACGTTTCACATATTATTTAAATTGTTATTATGATGTTATTTTTTAAATGTTTCGTTTAGGGAGCAGAAGGTCGCAAAGGTCCACCAGGTACACCAGGTGCAGTGGGGCTGAAAGGAGATAAGGTGCGGTTTTAAAGTTTCATATAAACAATACATTTATCACTAATGTGTCTAAACTATAATATTAAAATATTCGAAGAGTGTTTCAAGTGTTAAGTAAAATATTCACTATCAAAAAGTAAAATTTAATTAAACTAAAAAACTGCATTTATTATTGGTACTGTAATACCGTCGGTAAATCGTCATTACTCATTTTAATGAGTGATGATGACAAGCAAAAGAGTACACAAAATAAATTTATAAAAAAAAAATTGCATATTTCGTAGCTAATGTGAAATCAATATTAATTAAAGGAACATTTAATTTCAGTGTGACGAAGAAAAGTAATGAACGGAAAACACATTTAATAAAATATGTGTCTATCTCGTTTCCTTATAAAAAATAACTTTCCTACCGTTATAGATGTCATTTTCAGTGAAAGAATTATTGCGAATAAATTTTACATTTTATTGGAAAACAACATGTTTTTAACTATGGGAAATATTCTCTTGAACAATTCAGGAACAAAAATAAATACAAATACTGTTAGAATTTATAATGACTCGTGTTCCGTTAGGGTGAAATCGGACCTGCCGGTCCTATGGGAAATGATGGAATGGTGGGAGCTCGAGGCGTTCCAGGTTAGTACAATATATATTATACATTGTATTTTCTTAATTATTTTTATAAGTAAATCGATATATTTAATATATATATATATATATGTGTGTGTGTGTGTATTTATATTGTAACTAATTTTTCATATCGACCCAAAGAATATTGCCTATCTTTTTTATTTACAAATTCAAATATGTAACGATTTCAGATATTCATTAATTCCATGTTTACATAAATTACACTATAATGTAAACAGTAAACACGCTATGCTTTTTAAATGTATCTCGATTAAGGAGATGTTTTTTTTTTAATAGGAAACTCTATATACAATTATTTCGAAATAACCTTCTAAAAGGAAGATAAAATAATTTCTATACGCATTCATTTACGGTTACGGTTAATTTATTTCTATTTTCGTAGGTTCTCTTTTCATTTTTTTATTTATTCATTGTATTCAAAATTTTGTAAATTTGATAATTTCTTAAAATGTCTGTAATAAAATAATAAAATAATATATACATTATTATCTGTTACGTAGGTATGTAATTGCGCATCTTTCGTAACTCAAAAATGAGTACTTATACTTATTGTGTTTTTCAGGTTCACCAGGGCCCGTTGGACCACCAGGAGAAGATGGAGATAAAGGTGATATTATCTTTAAAGTTTTGTAATGTTGTCAGCTTTGGCCAGTTGTTATTAGGACCATTCATTATTCCATAACAGGTGAAATCGGCGCACCCGGAGAAAAAGGTTTCAAAGGATCGAAGGGAGAAATGGTAAATATAATTTTTATATTTTCTAATTTAGAACGGACAAAAGCTCCACTCAAGTGCAATCGACTATTAAAGAATTATGTTGTTTCATATTAGTTTTACGGTATACAGTGTATTTGTGTGAAGATTTACTATCAGTGTCCAGTGGGTAGACGCAAATCGTGGAAGTATTATATTGTATTTGCACGTGTACACTTAAAAAAACAGCCCACGCGGTTAACGCAGATTAGTGGTACATCAAACAATATATTTTTCTTTCAAAAATAGTTCTTTTTCTAAAATACTGATAGAATTAATAACGCGATAGAAATTCTAAAAACGGATTTTAAACAATCGTGAAATTTACTCGAGAAACGCCGAATTTCTAGGAAAACAATTTTAATATTTTGTTCAGTGGCCTGTTTGTGGAGAAAAGGCGAAGGGGAGGGATTATTATTATTATTATCATTATTATCAATATACGTTAATTTTTTTTTTGTAGTTTTTCTAGAATATTTTTACTGTTTGAGTTTTGTAGAGGGGGGAAATAATATCCGGGTTTAAAATAGCCTTTTACACTGGTTGTGAATCAAATAGTGACATGTCGGTCACAAAATTCACCGGTTAGTAAAGGCAAGTTACTTTTACGGCGATAATTATTACGTTAAGTTTTATGATTGATATATTGACCACCTAGTGTTGACCTAAATTCTATACACTGCCGTTGAAAGTGTTGATGATAGTTTACGTTGACTGATTAACGGACCGATCGTAACAAGTTTAGACGATATATTGTGATATAATATGTGGTGACAATAATTATATTACAATAACATGGTTTGCTCAACTGTTATTTATTAATATCTAACCTGGTTGTGTACTATTTATTTTGTAAGTATTCAGTAACGTGCGTGCGTAATAAAATTAAATAGTAATTTTTCAATTCTTAATATTTGATTAATTAATTTTATTATATTCAAGCGTTTTTATAGTTTATTGTTAAAAATTAAGAGTAAATTTCGAAAATCAATTTTTGTTCGTTTAATCACTAGACGAAATTAATTTGTTTGTTATAATTACACAGATATATGTTATCTAATATCCTAATCCAGTTAGAGATCAAAAAAATAATTTTTTTTCTTTTGTTATTGTTTTTTCAATAAAATTTCCACGCGGAATGTTAGGAAATGCATTTTGAATAATCTCCATAGCGAGTTAAAATTCTGTTAACAATTATAACATTGGTACGGGGTTCTATAGGTTGTTAGAATTTTTAATCGAACCATGAAACGCTTTCAATCCGGTCTTAACTTTTCGGTTGATATACACTCTATACATAAAGTAAAACAATAATGAATGTTTATGAAGAGCGCACACAATCAAATCTATTACATTTTAAATAAAATAGATTTTTATGTTTATAGTTAATTATTTTGTCAACAGCTTCTCAGCATGAATACATGCACTATCGCTTTTGATAATAAACACATAACGTACCTATAAATAATATAAATATTTTTTTATAATATTTTTTCCTACATTATGTAGATATTTATAATATATATGTAAAATTATATTATATTATGATATGTATAATTTACATTTTAAATTATAATTATAATTATACATTTTAAATCTAGTATAAATTGCTTTCTATATCAAATTAATGAAAATGTAGCATTTAGAATTAATGAAGAATATTGTGTGCTTATTTTATATTATAAAACAAATGTTGGTATATTTCAGTATTATAATACTGTCAAATGTATTTTATTCATAATAACTATAGTATATATATATATATATATATATACAAGATGTTTCTGAACTCAGTACCGTAAATTCGTACACACACTCAGTGGGGTGACCCAATGACGAAAGTTTTGAAGCTTTCTTCTAACATTTAAACCTAAGTTTTGACTTATCTATTCATAGAATTTTGATATAAATGTAAAAGTAAATAAACCATGATATTTCTTGCGAAATTGTCATACGAATCGATATTTCAGATCATTTTTTCGTCATGACGACTTATAGGGCGCCACGAGCGTCTCGCGGTCGTCAAAATCGGGCAGAAATGAGCAAAAATGATGTGACATATCGATTCGTATGATGATTTCGTTGGAAATATCACGGTGTATTTATTTTTACATTCATATCAAAATCCTATGAAAAAAAATATAAAAACTTAGGTATTAATGACAGGAGAAAAATTTCAAAACTTTCGTCATTGGGTCCACCCCAATGAGTGTCTGTACGAATTTACGGTTCTGAATTCAGAAACATCCTGTATATAATGCATTTAGTTATTTAGATACAATTATTAACGACCATCTAAATTTATATTCGAAATTCTCCAAATAACAGTGAGCATAATGTAAGTAGTCGTTTAATTGCAATGAACTTTTTTAAGTTATTATTACATTTTAAGCGGAACGAAGTAGCTAAAAAAAAAAAAGTGTTATAATGGTTTTATAATGATGTTTATTTTTTTTTCTTCTATGTACAACTTTTCGACTAGAATGAGTGTTTCGATCGTAACGTGTTTAAGAAAAATCCGATAACAAATTTCATCTGTTTGTTACTTTGGAGATTTTTTTTTCAATTTTCCCCATAGTATTTTAACGTGTCACAGAAGAATTACATCAGAACGGTAAAAACGTGATTCCGTCAAAATCACGTTCAGCCATACCTTTTGTAATTTCGAAAATATTGGTCCTACCCGTAGAGTTTTGAAATTTTCAATGAATATATATTTGTGTCATATTATTAATAACAATAATACTAAACCTAATAACATTATTTATTTTTTGATATTGCATTTCTTATAATGTACCTATATAAGATCAATTATTTACATTTATTATTTTAATATTGTATCAATTGTATACCAGTTGTTAATTTTAATTGAATAAATTGCAATAAGTATACAACAATGGTTTCAAAGGGTTCAAACAATAAAGAATTACCTAGTTTTTAATATCATGTTTTCTATAATAAATACAAGAACAAATATATCTATTGAAAATTAAACGACAGTTATACATATTGCCACCGAACTAATACATAGAACTTACAGCAATAGTTTTGTAAATCATACTGAAGCTCCTTTCAAGATAGGTTTTCGAATAAAATGATTTATCATTGCTTTCAAATTGATGGTAATAATACAACTCTAAAATGACTGCCTACGTAATTCACTTAAGGGACATCCACGACATACGCAGTTCGTTACTTTTTTATATTTATTTTTATTAACAAAAACAAAATAGGAAATAAATTCGATAAAATTAATATATTTTATAACAGCGTCTAAATTGATTTTTACAGAAGATATTTTATTGGTTATGGTTCTTACATTTTTGTAAGCATTAGGATGGTCATAGAATCATTTTTTAAAAGAGATCAATATTGTATATAAGTTATTTACTAATTCTTTATATTATATTTGTAAAATATGTAAATTTAATATTTCGATTGGAGTAAATTGAAAAAAGGAAGCTATTCTTTACATTAAAATGTAAATTTTTCTATTTATTTATTTTAATTAATAAACAAACTTAAACAATAGCGCAATATGTATTTTAAATATTTCAGCATTTAAAATTGAACACAACAATATACATCAGGTACACTGATAATTTTTTTAATTTTTCAATATTTATATATGGCAAATTAGAAAAAATATATAGGTAGGGAGAAGCCGCTGCTATGTATGTCAGCTCAAATCAGTTACTTAGACTGATATTTTAGAGTTATATTATTATTTAAAATTTTAAAACAACGATAAATTGTTGTATAAGAAAAACGATTATGAGCAATTTTAATTTGTATTTTCTATAAATCAACATTTTCTCAACATCGTTTTTTATCGTTATTTAATATTATCATTATCTTTAGATTGCAAAATCATCATTGATTTCCATTACCTTTAGACTTGTAAACTATGTACGGTTTATTTTTAAATAAACTATATTTTCTTATGCTTCATGTATCCGTCATAAGATTCTACACTATTTACTATGGATACTTACCTAACCTATACAAATCACTGTTAATCGTTGATTTCATCAAATATTAGTTGAAAATATTTTTTTACCTGAATAAATATAATCAATTTTGTAAATAATCACATAATATGCATATTAAATACACAAAATACACATAAAAATATTTACATTTTGTGTTGATAATAAATATTCTTTTCCTTTCCTCTTAAAAAGAATATATTTATGTCTCTATAAATTTCATGAAAACAGACGATATTTCTTATACGTTGTTTACCATTTTAGTGATGTAAATACGAATATTAATACAGCAAAATCTATAGATTACAAAACATTGATTTTGATTACATAATATTTTAGAGAAATGTGTACATACATAGATTAGGCAAAGAAAATAGGAATTTTGCATAACTAAAATTTACAATTTGTATTTTATATGATTTTACGGGATGTTTAAAATAAAAACATTATTATAGAACGAAAATTAATATATTTCATTTTTAATAATAATTTGTTAATTTATTACAACAATAATTAAAGAAATGCATTTGAAATGCCATAATTTGCAAGAATCAAATACAAGATTACAAAGATAATAATACAAGAATATTTTCAATCATCTCATCTTTTCATCAAAATGTCATAAACAGAACCTACCTATATAATAAAAAAAATCTCTCTTATTAAGCACTCATAGTTTGTTTAAAAGAAAAATCTGGAAATTTCTTTGTTATAAAATTATAATTTCCTCTTTTAGAATCTCAAATTCTGTCGGTGATATAAAATAATTACATTTGATGCATCATCTATAATAATTTATAAAATTATTATAACAAAATTGATTGTCAAATATTTCGTTTTAATAATAAAGTTATTTTTACTAAGAATATATATATCGAATATTTTTAAATTCAAAATCATTTTAAATATTGCATTTTTAGAGTATCCTAATTTATTTTGAACAATAATTTTATTTTATTTTTACATAGGGCCCGGTTGGTGCATTAGGAAATCCTGGATTAAGAGGTGAACCAGGACCAATAGGGGTAAGAGTTCGAGGAATTTTTTTTGTTGAAAATTATCAAATTATTTTATAATTTTATGGTTGTAGGTACCCGGAGAAAAAGGCCCAACTGGTGAAACTGGAAGACAAGGAAACAAAGGAGAAGAAGGACCAATAGGAATCACAGGTAAATATTTAAATCATTTATTCTATACAGAAGTAGGTATATTAAAAAAGTGTAGTAAACATTTTTTTGTGTAATTGAAGGACCTCCTGGACCACCTGGAACTCAAGGTATACCAGGACCTATCGGACCAAAAGGCGAAGTTGGAGACGTCGGCAGCAAAGGTAATTGCGATTACTTTTTCAATTTGATATTTATATGTATTTATTTTAAATCACTTCATTCGCATTGATAATTAATAAAATAAATACTCATTGGTTCTCTTTGATAGTTTGATTTAAACTGTATAAAGTATATTAAATTAATAGGATCGACTTTGGTTAATATTGGGTAGTTTGATGTGTGAAAACGATATAAACTATTTTCATTTCATTACTTAGTGTTAATTGGACTACGATTTATATAGGTCCGGTCGGACAACCCGGAGCACCTGGCGAAATCGGCCCTAGAGGATTCAAAGGTCTTGAAGGACAATTGGGTGAGTAAACTTAAAGCGTTCATGATAAAGACAATTCAGCCAGCGTCATAATTTGAAAATCAATTATCAATCAAGCAGTTTTGTGCAATTGAATATAACTATTTTAATCGAACGTGATTTATATGTATTATGATCTTGATTAGTATATCTGCTTGTTTAAAAAAAAATTGATATTTACATTATACCAAGCTTTAACAATAATTGAAAGTTCCGTCATCACTTCTATTTCATGAATAGTCTTTTAAAGTGCTAATGCGCATAGTATTTATGTTTAGGTTTGACGGGTCCGGATGGTCCGCCAGGTCCGAAAGGCGAACCTGGCGTAGTGGGACCTCCAGGTCCTCAAGGCCTCGAAGGAAAACACGTACGTTTATTCAGTTAAAATCCTACATGTTTTTAATTAATCGTAAATATTCTCAAAGCGATTATCAAATTATCAACTAAAACTAAATTATGCACTTTTGTAGGGTGAACGTGGCCCAATAGGCGTAAAAGGTGACGAAGGGAAAATTGGACCGCAAGGATCAGTTGGACCAAGAGGTAAAGTTCATATTATAATTTATATGATATTAATTTAATAAGTACCTACACATAATTAATAATAATAAAAATATGTACATTTAACAAAATACATAGAAATAAAAATTACAAAAATGGACATGAGTATTTTATGACAATTTCACAATTTTATTTTTAATAATTATTGCCCACTTTTAACTTTATACGTTTTTTATGTTTTGTTTAAAAAAAGAAACGAAATTCCCATTATTAACGTTTTTATGATTATACTAATTTGCCCAGTATAATATGCAATATAAAATCACCGAGAAAATAAAATGTCCTTTCGTTGATTTAAACAATAATTATTTTATATTCTTATTTATGGTTGTTATAAAAAAACATTTGTTGCTAAAGAAACTGTCTAAATGTGTTAGTATGAATAAAACTAATGACGGTAAATATCTTACTTATTTTTTAATATATATTATGTAATATATACATAATATATAATCATTAATCAAAATATTAAATGAATTGTCTTCACTTGTGTTTTTTATATAATACATAGTTTTCTCCTAAACTTTAGTGAAAACTAATTAGTAAAGTGTTTTATATACATATATTATATATTACATTAAAACGTGATCTCTCCTTAGATTTTTTTATTTTTAACATTTTCAAAATTTAAACATTTTAACATTTCCGGTGTATTCTTTGGTCTAATTGGTACATTGATGTATGTGTATGTAAAAATATAAGGGGAAAAAATAGAACATGGCAAGAATACTCAGAAGAGTATTATGAAAAATATTATAAAAAAAACAAAAAAACATATATTTTTTGTATATTTGTAAAATATTCAATTGTGTAATCGAAAATTTAGGACGCATAAAATAATAAAATATACATAATGAATAATGATGATTGCCAATTACAAATATATCTAGACTTATAATAATATATTTATAATTCTATATTATTGATATTAATTATTGTGATCACAAATTGTAAGAACTGATATACAAATCTAAAGTTAAACATAACTAAAGTAAATTAAATCAATTGTTATTATTTATAACATAATATAATAAAATTAGTAATTTAAAGAAACACATTTAATATGATAAATCACTAATAATTTCAACAAATGTTCGTTACCTTAATAGTAAATAATACGATATTTATTATTTAGTGCAAAGTATATTGAACATTGATTTGCAAAAGTAAAGTATATTTTTTCAATACTCAGTGTGCACTGCGCATTACTTTTTTTTAAAAAATAAAATGTATAGTTTCTACCTTTAGTTCAATTTTGCTAATTTGTAAAAAGTAGGCTTTTCCTCCTCTCTTATTAAGAGTGAATTCATCATGAATTCCTCTACAATAAAAGTTAATAAACCCTTAAATAAATTAAAATTACAAAATATTATTAAATTAGATTTTAATTTTTATTATTTCAATCAAATTGGTCTTTTTCCACTGTTATAAAAATTAAAATTAATTTTTATAATTATAATAATAATTATTTATTATTCATGCTTAAACAATCATTATAAACAGGTAATATTGGACCAGAAGGCCCTAAAGGGAATGCTGGTGTTCCTGGTTTCCCAGGAATTCAAGGGGAATCGGGTGTTCAAGGACCCAAAGGAGACAGGTAAGGCACGGTAGAATAATATTATACAAAACCAGTATACACTGGCAAATTGTGTAACAACTGAATATGCTTAGAGGTCGAGACGGTGACGATGGTAAAATTGGTGCTCCGGGACCTCCTGGTGAAATTGGTCCTCCCGGAAAACCTGGCATTGTAGGTCCACCAGGGCGGACTGTAAGTCATCATTTATTTAATAAAGATATGCTTTAAAAAGTAAAATGTTTCATTAAAACTATTTTAAATAAATCTCACAACAGATACTATATTTGCATTTGCGTATATCAGAGTTTTATTACATACTGATAAAAATTAAATATCGTTTCAATATTTAATGATACAAATATTCATTTATTGTAAATTATACTTCACCGTGTAAATTATATTATTTAAGGGAAATGAAGGGCCACCAGGGCCTCAAGGAAGTTCTGGATTACCAGGAGAAAAGGGGGATCAAGGGTTAATAGGTAAGTAAAAAAACATGAACTACTATTTAAATTTGCTATTAGAATACAGGATAGAAATTGACATAAGATATTTTATTATTCATATACAAAACTTTGTAAACAACTTGTATAATCCATGTCCAAAGAGATTTTCTTTTTTTTTTAAATACTTTTCGAAGCTTTTTTGTAACATTTCAAATTATAAAAGAAGAAGTGCCTTTCCAAAAAAAAAAAGAAAAGGTTTTTAATTTTATAACTTGAACGATTATCGGATTTGTAATTTCTTTTATTTCCTTTTTTTAAACTGAAACCTCGACAAACTACTCCACACAATCGTAAAAAGTTGTAAACTGATAATAAAATAAACTCTCTTTAGGAGGCAAAAAACATCGTATTGTTTGAAATTTTTAAGTTTCAACCAGTAATAATTGTAAATCGATATACGCGTTGAAAGTTAATATCGTTAAAACTATTTGAAATTTAAACAACTATAATGCTAATGGTTTTTACATTAAAAATAATCACGGAACACACTTAAAGAACTAAATATAATTTTATTCTATAATTATTATTATTATTATTATTATTATTATTATTATTATTATTATTATTATTATTATTATTATTATTATTATTATTATTATTATTATTATTATTATTATTATTATTATTATCCTTATTCCATATAGATACAGATTTTCAGAATATATGTATATTAGCTATAAAAATATTTTTATTAATTTTAATTTATTGCTAAAATTATATTCTACTGTTTTATTTCCATAAATATATCTATGTGTTAAAATATAAAACATAAAATGTTTTAACGCACCAATACATTAAAACATTTTATGCACACCTTCAAAATTATACTAGAAGATAGAATCCGTTATAAAATATGAAAGAATTTACAAAATATTGTACATTAGCAACTAATAATAACCCAAATTTTTCATCTATAGAAGCCCTTAATAAAAATTTGTTTTCGAATTAAAATAGAAACAATATATATATATATACAATACTGTCTTTTTCAAGACTTCTTATCACAGAAATATCAGTACACATGGAATGAATACTAATATTAGTGGCCACACGTTTTGACTCTAAAATGTTCAAAAACTTTGCGATGGATTTGCTACATCGACGTTGATTTTCGTCTTAAGACGTTTGAACTTTGAATTACATAGATAATCTTTAACACTTCCCAACCAATTATTAACTTTCAGAGTGGATCAGAGTTCTCAAAAATATACTCATAGTTCTAATGTAGCTCTCCACAAAACGGCACGTATTCTATTGTTGATCCACAGTGCTTTTTATTACTACAAGTACAAATGGTATCAAATTATATTCTCCTTTTAAAAATCATCTATAGAATTTAAAAACACATTGATTCTTTTTTATTACGTTAGGTCTTCATAAAATATGTGGCTATGCATTCCATAGTATTTTTAGAATTATTATTATACCACTGCTTTATTATGCGGTCAACGAAACAAAATATTATATTATGATCATTATTAGTAGATTTAATTCATTCAAAGCATTTTATACCAGTTAACCTAACGCATATATTTTACGTATTAGAGTAAAATTGAACTTGGCGATATGCTAAGAAAATTATTACCGAACTTTATGCAACTGACAAATTCATTATGGAATTGAATTGGTTTCATACAACGGTCAAAACACAAAACCCTGTTTTTTTCTTACGTTAAAAATATATACAATCACTATTGTTGTAATGATTTTATCAGTCATACCCGAGAAATGTATAAAATTATGTTTATGTATTTTTATAGGAGGTACTGGTTTACCAGGTCCTGTTGGAATTCCAGGTCCTCCCGGTTCACAGGGGTCTCAAGGGCCAATGGGTTCACCTGGTTTAGCGGTATGTATTGAATTCTATTCTCGTATAGATTAATAACGATGGAATATTTTTAGGCGAATTCAAAATTTAAAAATTTCCTTTTTAGAAAATTAAGAAAATGTGTAGTACACTAGAATTAACAAATTAATAAGTAAAATAAGTAGTATATAACTTTTAAAAATAATTTACTTTCACAATGTGAACATGTTATCACGCGAAAAAGACTTAGTGTGTTTAGTTAAAATAAGTTCCAATTTTAAATTTCAAATTCTAGTGAAGAATGTTTTATTATTATTATTATTTTTTTTTTTGTAACACATCGCATTGTTAAACTAAATTTGATCGTGATAAAAATTACGCGCAATGATTTTAAATAAATAAATATTACAATCAAATTGTGTCGGTCGTACCTACGTACCATTCTCAGGCACGTACAAGCCAACAATCGTAGTTTGAAATATCGGGACGTGAATACCAAAATCAGTATTACATATTATTTTAACAATGGGACGCCGTTGTATATTTAATATAATTATTTTGAATGGATTTATACGCAGAAAGCGCATGTTTAAAAATGTTCTTCTATTACTTGTTTAATAATAATTAACGTAAATGCATTTATTCTCCATTATGAGGAGTCCCGTTTCTGACGAATTTCGACAGATGAATATGGATCGGGAACGTCTTAATCAATATCTTCCAATGTCTACTCTATGGGGACCGAAACAAAAAAACTACATAACACCGACATCATTTTATTTTTTTTATGACTTAACATTATATTTATATATATTATAAACAATATGATTTTCGGTGGCCTTAAAAAGTGTTCCCGACCATCCTCTTACGTGAAATAAAATAAAATGTATTAATATGCACGACGCCACAAGTGCCCACGGGTTTCCCTACGACAAACAGAACAATACTCGCAATACGTTCAGTACACTTTTTTAAAACCTATTGATCCAAAAGTTTGAATAAAAAAAATATATATTAAAATAAAAATAACGTATTTACATGTTTTTTTTTCAATAAATATAGTGTTAGTTTGAAGTAACTTAAAGTTACCTAATCCGTGAAAAACAGAAATATACTTAATCTATTCTTATAGAAATGTGTAATATAAAAATTGAATGTTTTTCAATAATATTATAATAATATTTAATTAATATTCTTTAATGCGATAATAAAACAATTATATAGATTTCCGAGTTCACATCGAATTTTAAGACTGTTTATTTTATCTATCGACAATACCACCAGAGTGAAAAATTAATCGGGTAAATGTATATTGTAATATAACATATATATAATACAGAAAGTTTTTTTAATTTTATTTAAAAATATGAGAATTTTCGGCCATAGTAGTTAAGTTTCTGTTCGGCATTATATATTGTGAATGATCTTAAAATAATAATAATCCAGCTACTGATTGATCAAAATCCGTGTTGTTAATATATTGTAATCAACAATCGATGAATTCACTAGAAATTCATTGTGATTAGACTGATCTTTATAATGTCTTTTCGATTTTCATTCTCTTCAAAAAACTGATTTGGATTGTTGATAGGTAGCAGTGAATAAAAGCGATGCTTTCATGTTTTACTTCAAAATATTCCGTGCAAGAAATATTATAATATCCATTTTGAAAAAGAGTTAAAATTGCATGAATATTTTGTGGTGAAATAATAAATGCCATAAGTAATTGTTAATGCTTCACAATAACTGGTACTTATTTAAAAGAACACCACCCGTCATATTCATAAAACTGTAAGGTGTATAATTGTTTCTTTCCTTCTTTGTCATAATTATGTATTATATTAAATAACTACATTATTCATAAAATTTATCTACATCAATTTTTTTCTTGAATTCTGATTCTCAAAACACCAAAGCTTGGTCCAATGGCAACTCAGTACCTTTAAAAAATAAACCATGTACTGTTGACGAACGTGATGTTTTAAATGGTTTTCACTTTACAAAACCACATGTAAAATATGTTTCAGAAATAGGGGAAAGATATAGTTTGATCAATATTATTAATAAATAATACAGATAGGTTTTCTGAAATAAATTTATAATTCCCCGTATACGGATTGACGTAAATGTTTGATAAAACCTTTCGTCATCAAAAATTACGAGTACACTGAATGTTTGAAAATATTCAGTCACTTCTACAGAAAATTCTGATTTGAACAACAATTTTAACTCGTTCGCAAAATGGGCGTTATCAAATTGGTTGCCCGAAATATGTAGAAGTCAAACATAAAGCATTGCCTTTATTCATTGCTATCAACCACCCATGTCAATTTTAATTAAATAGTATCAAAAGTTAAAATGACATTATAATGATGAATATAAAATAATTGTTTCATTACTTCAAATTTATAATTCATTCGTTTTTGCAATTGTTCTATTGAAACTAATATTTAAGACTAAGACTTATTTATCTGTAATTTACTTTAAACAATAAAAAATAAATTTAAAAGAAGGAATAAATACAATTATAAAAAAATACTGTGATTAAAGGGTCGAATTCAGTGGGTCATTGACCTATAAAATATTTCATTTAACATAATTATAATAATAATAAAAAATAACGAGTCTGCTAGTAATCGGGACATTGATGTGTAAACGTTGCGTGAACGGTAAAAATGGAACGGAACTGTGAGTGGGATTTGTGAATATTGGGATCTTTATTCAAAGTAATTTCGATAATAAATATTATTATTAGTTTTCATGACAACAGATAACACATTACACGCGATTTTTAATTTTTAATTGCGTGTAAATTAATTAATATTATTAATATTAATAAATATTATTATTAGTTGTCATGACTACAGCTTACACATTTCCGTCCCATTTCCCGAGATTTACCCTCATACCGCCGTAATAGATGTTTGCGCATCAATAATATTAATATATGAATTATTTATAATATTTATGGAATGATCCCCCAAAAAAAAAAACAGTTAATTTTTAAACATAAATATTACATTACATAATACTCGTATTATTGTTTATACATTATATATATATATATATAATATATACGTTTATTTAAAAAGTTTTGGTGGTCAAGATTGAATATAATATTTTTCTATTTTTCTTGCATTCAAATACATTAAATTAGTCAAATTATTATTTATATAAATTATGTAAATATATGTTATAAATATTGACATTTTATTCGGCTTTCATAAGTTATAAGTTTTTTTTAAAAAATTAAATGTTAATTATGTATTAAATTTACGTCATGCAAGTATTTACTTTATTATAACATTTTAATACCGCACCGAAAAAAATTATGCTAACTGCTTACCTTTGACGTCAGACGCATATTTTTTTTTTCATTATTTGACGCGGTTATAGTGATCAAAAATATTATATCTTAAAACACAAGAAAATTCCGTTTTTTACCTCATATTATCGTAAGTTTAAATTAATTTTTTTCTCGGGCACCTGTCATAAATGTAATTTATTAAAATATAATAGGAATAATTTTATTTTAAAACAATTAGTAGAGAACTTATACTGTTGGTTAAAAAAATATAACATAAAATAACCAACAATGTGCATTTAAATTGCAAACTAAATCTCAAAACAATATATATATATATAAAAACTAGAATAAATACCTTGTGAACAGTTGATGTAATATAAAGCCATATGTTTAGTAATAATTTAAGTACGATAGTAATGTAAAACAATTATGGCCAACTATTTATAATGAGAAGAGTAAATTTTAAGTTAAAAATTTGGATCGACAATAGCAAAACGCGTGATACGATACATAGGAGCATTTAATAAGTAATTAGCAGAGGAAAAGTAGTGAAAGAAAAATTGGTTCTTGTCCGTGTAGTCGGAATCCTAAATTTTATTTGAGCTCAAAACCCAAGAGAATCAATCGCACCAAACAAGATTTTTGAAAGAAAGAAAAGTTAGCAGAACGTTATTATTTTGTAAGAATATATAAAATAACTAATCAAATTAATTTAGTGATAAATTATAGAAAAAATTAATTAATTTTAATTTGCCTTTGTAGTCTATAATAATATAACATATTATGTTTCGCTTAATAGTATATAAATGTATTTTTTCTTTTTACATATAATAATGAGTATAAAGTATTTAGATATACTCAAAAGATCTCTATAACTCTTTTTGCATAATATTCGCACTTAATTACGCCTACTTGATGATTCGACTGCGTGTTTATTCTGTGTATACATATACGTAGTATAATATTATTTATATTTTATTATTTGAATATTTTTGTACCTATTGAATTTATGTTTTGAAGTTTAGAATACAATAATGTCGATGAAAAAATACGCTTAGGTAAGCAAGTTCGTTTTTCTTCTTTTAAACATATCGTTTTATTTAGAACACAAAGAGTTTACTCGATAATATAGCGAAATATAATAGACGTCTATAACCCATTTGTTATGATGCGTATAACAAAAATTTTCCTCAAAATATTTAATAAAGAAAGTGAATAAAGAACAACAACGCATAAAAGAGACGAATACATTTGTTTATATATATATATATATATATATATATATATATATATATATATATATATATATATATGGATCATTATAATACTCGTATTATCTGGAAATATTCAAAATTACCGTATTACATTTGAAAATATCATATATTTTTGGTTATTAAATATATAAAAAACAAAATTAAACTGAAGGTATCTTTAAGTGGACTTTTAATTATTTTTTTCAATTATCGTTGTCTTATATGAATCTGTTTCTATACAGGTAGTTTATAGTTTTAGCTTAAAATGTTTAATGGCCTTTTCTTATAAATGCAATTTTTATAATCTTCGATTTGGTTTGAAACTATCTATAAAATAATAAACCAATATATATATATATATATATGCGCTCAATATTATAACATTGTTATATTATTAATTTTTCTTTTTTTTTCGTAAGATTAAGAATACCGAATTTACGTTCAATTTAAAAAAGATTAATTGAATAAATTTTAAAAGTTAAAATCCAAAATATCTTAAATTATAGATAATCGTTCATCCTATTCTCAGTACACGAATATTAATTTTTACACTTAATTTGTCGAAACATTAAGCTCAATAGGCAATGAGCCTTGTGTACGATTAATACGAGAAAAATTGAATTATTACATAATTTATGCAACTATAGGAATTATACGAGTATATAACTAAAATGTTTACTATTTAAATTAAACATTATTATTAATTACTTTGATTATTACGTGTCATGTTAACTATTTAGAGTGAAATAATGCTATAGATGAAAAATTAATACATTTTAAATAATAATAATAACCACGTTTAATGTTTAATTCCTTTAAATATATTTTTATTGAATTTTCCGATTTTGCATTCAAAATTTAAATATATAAATGCATCTTCAACCAATAAAAATACGATTTAAAAACTTAGGCTCAATAGCATCACAAAATTATTTATGGCTACTTTAAATACATACACATTCATACAACATATATAATATATATATATATAAAACTATAAAAGAAATTCATTTTATGTGCGAATTTTATGGGCACATTTAAAAGTATATACATTAGATAATACAGATAATTGTAGGATAACTCGATATCTAAGAATGAAAAGTGATTTAAATAATAAAATGGAAATGAAAATGTTTCATAAAACCATACGCCACGTATATAATTAAATGTTTAAAAAAGTAAAAATGCACGAACTTTTGTACAGACCTAAAAATACGTTCACTCAATCCGTTTTATTCATTGAACTCTTGAAAAAACATATTAATTCAGTACTATGAACAATTTTTCAGCTTTATTTATGGGATAAATTAGGGCTTATAAAAGTATATCTAAGTTTTAAAAAAATTGAAAATATACACTTTGAATTATGAATTGTTATTAAATGTATAGACTATACTGGTATAATATTAATTTCATTATAAACAATTTTTTTTTATTTCTTCGTGTTGTTGCTTTTTGTTTTTCCTTAAATACAGGGTGAAGTTGGTCTACCGGGCAGACCTGGAAAAGATGGAGAACCAGGAAAAATTGGTGAAATCGGTAAACATAACTTTTTTATTTGAATAATATCGTATAATAGAAAATATCAAAGTGAAAGCTCTTAAAAGCTTATAAATGTAACTGTCTAAAAAATAATAATATTAGCCACGACATATTTTAATATGTCAAGAAAACGCATATATAATTTAGCAAGTAATGTTTTGGATAACTCATCATTATGAATATTTCATATTACAAAAGTTTAGTGTATAATCAGATATAAATAATAACAAACACAATATAATATTAAAATATTCATATGAATAGAAGGAACAATTTCAGTTTTTATTTACGAATATTAAATAGGTAATAAAATATTATTATGATATTATAATCTAAATGCCACTGAATCACAAAATATACACTAGCTTCTAGTTAAGATAATTATTGCAATTGTAATATTATATGCGTTTCAAATTCAAGACATGAAAAGAAAAACCGTATTATCAAATAAAATACTTTCCTAAAGTTGTCTAACTTGAAAAAAGAACATAAGGAAATTTTGTCTTTTTAATTTATTTTAATTTAATTACATATTTTAACAGGCCCATCAGGAGAAAAAGGTGAACGAGGAAAACGTGGACCAAAAGGTAACAATTTATGTTTATACGTTCTTGTTCAATAATTGTATATAAGCTTTACCTTCTACTCTCTGTATTAAGAAAATAACAACGACAAAATTAGGTAAAGATATAAATATTTTATTATAATTGCATATTAAAACTACATTTATCAACTTCTTGTAGTTGTGGACAAAACGTTGTGACAGATATTAGGAGATTTTTAGGATAATTGACTATATTAATAATTAGTGGGGGAAAATAGACCCATGTAATTTTATTTCAAATTCATCATTGCCAACTAAACTTAGAGTGAGCAAGATAATACTATAAAAATAATAGAAAAATGATTAACGAGTGCTCGGTAAATACAATGGTTTTATAATTCATTTATTGCAAATTAATTAGATTAGTTCAACTGTAAATGATGATTTGAAAAACCAAAAATGATTTGAAATGTTTTATAAGCCGACAAGAAAACGAATGATTTCTCCTATATGGGCGTCTTTAACACCGAGTATGTAATTTTATATTTTAGATGATAAATCGTTATTCGTTTTTAAAAACTATTATCATACTATTTGTTTGTAAAGAAATACAGACATGATAATAAATAATTTAAAAGTAAAAACAAAAATAACAAAATATATTACTACTGAAAATTAATTTAATGGTGTCGAGATAATTTGCTAGGTACTGAAAAAATATAGAAAAAACTTTTGACTATTTGTTTAACAAACTTAAACGTTTGTTATTTAATTTAAAACTACGAACATACACGAAATATCTATGTAAGATATATTCGTATAAAATGAATAGAAATAATTTATACATTTCAATAGTTGGACTCAATCGACAATCAAAGTGGTTAAATTTTATTTTATCGGACCGCCAAACTTTTAATTATAACAATATAACAATACCTAAGAATAAATACCATAGAATGCTACAGAAATACAATTTTTTTTACAATTTTAAACACATAATATAAAAATGTTATAAAGTAATTTACAGTGGTAAATTTTTATTGTTTCAACTACGAGTTTAAAATAGCTGTATTTATTTACTGCACGGTATCCCGTTAAAAATAGATATCATATTTTTACAATTTTCACAACGAATTATTTTTGTAACAATATAAAATCTCCACGTGTCGATTTTTGTAGACAATTGTATTTGGAAATTTTATACCCATATGTATATTTTATACATCAGAAAATAATTAAAACTGTTCATAATCAACGCATACTTATAATGAATATAATTTTATTGTTGTTCACGACATTATTTATTTTATTATTTTGTTTTACATACCTAGTTCACTCAATTTATATATTCAAATATGTTTAAATATTTAATAAAAATATATTATATATTGGAATATATAATCAATACTTACTTGCTATTCGTAATCACATTGATGTCTATTTGATAAAATTCAACCATTTAGCATCCTAGACATATTGACTTACTTCACATATAATATAATGACGTATGCTTCACTGAATAAAAGTAACAGAACAAATACCATATTATTTCATAAAAATCGTATTGTTAATTATTGAAAATGTTAACTTTGATATTATATCAAATTATATTTGTCTAATATACGGGTCCAGTATTCCAAATCAGTATACGAGGAATTTCGTTATGTAAATGAGATTAACTTTATTTTTCGTCTGTTTTGGCAAAACTCTCTGAAGGGGACATCATGGCCTTTAATAAAATGCACTATTTTTCCCGAAACGACCACTATGCTATCTCTTTTATGTCAGTACATAAAAAATAAAATACATTTCCATATTATACGTATTTTATTTTCAGGACATCCTGGAGAAATTGGTCCAATGGGTATCAAGGGTCATGAAGGCGAAAAAGGTGACAAGTGTGAACGAGGAGATCGAGGTCCAGAAGGTCAAAAAGGAGAAACGGTAATATAACAAACTATACGTCATATTATGACGATTCCTTTTTATTATTGAATATCTTATTGAAAACCATTTCAAGAGTTTTTACTATGCCTTTTCAATAATAATATGCACAGTTTATAAACACACACACACGCACACATTTCTTCGAACAGATAAGATCACATTTTAATTTATAACAATAAAATAATAATAATAATAATAATTATAATAATAATTTTTAACAATGTTAAATGCAATTATATTTTTTGTTACTTAAATTATTAATCACTAATTAATTGAAATAGAGACTCGTGACATACTTATTCATACGTGTATAATAAACAACAAATAAATTGATTTTATTATGGTAGTTTATAATATATATATATATATATATATATATATATGATTGACCTTAAAACTTTTTCGTAACCTAAATGTATGCAAAATGGTCTTTCTATTTTACTCAATTATTATTTAAATTATTATTTACATTCTTATTTTAAGATTCGAGATAATTTATTTTGTTTCATTGACCATGAATTAATAATCACATATATTTGCGATTATTTATTTAACAGTTTAAAATCATAATATATTTCCTGGCATTAAATTATTCATTTATTTATAAACATATATATATATATATATATATATATATATATAAGTTTTCTCCATTAAATATAATACAATAGTCTAACTCAAATACAAGTATAATATAAATTATCCAATTTTAACCACCAAACATTTTTCTATCAAACGTAAAGAAAAAACTTTTTTTTTTAATATAATTTAATTCAAAGAAAGTGGGAGTGAAAAGAGGAGAAAAGAGAGACAAACTTTATCCATTATCTTATACAGTGACACTGATATTTTATATATTTATATCCGGGTAAAAAAAGTGTAATCTGAGAGTAATCGACCATCTCATTAACCAAACGAAAAATAATTTATTGTATGAGCATTTAATGAACTACAATCATTCATAACGATTAACTACTAACATTAATTATTAACATAATGTCAGTAACATAACTTTTCACGTTTATCTATTTTAATAAAAGCTAGACATTAAATTATTATTCTTTTAGATTCTAAGTGAAACGAGGAAGCTGTTGTTGGTTTTACAATGATGTTTTTTTCTGTGCACAACTTTTCGACTAGTAAAAATGCTCCGATCATTACACTCGTGCATATTTTCCAGTAGCAAACTTTGATAAAGTGAATTTAAGGGGGTCATTTTTGGATTTTTCTCAATAACTTTTAAACATGACCCTAAAAAATATCAAAAAATTGTTCTAAAAACGGCAAAAATGCGATTTCGTCAAAATTTTATTAATAATAAATAATAATACACCGAAGCTCCGTTCAGAATGGTTTTATTTAATGCAATGAATAAATGACTGTTTTCAAATTTATAGTAATAATAAAATTCTACATCTTTGTCTGAGTAATCCACAACACCCGCAGCCAGAGCTGTCTTGAGGTTATGTGAGGCCCAAGGGCCCAAAATATTTAGGACCATTAAATACTTTTTTTTAAACACATAATATATTATATTAGCTATTACAAAATTATACTTTATAAATAAAAATGTAAATGCCATTTTTTATTATAATCTCTGTTACTTTATTGTTCATTTTAAAATGTTAATATTTTAAAATTTAAATATTTTTTTAAATATCTAAGTAAAAAATAAATAAATAAATACATGGTATTTTGTAAATAAAGGGGGCCCTTAGAATTTGGAAGCTCTGGGCACGAGCCCTCCAGGCTCATGCCTTTGGACGACATTGCCTGTGCTCGCTAAACTTTATTAATTTTTTTATTTTTAATTCATATGTAGTAATAATAATTCTAATTTTAACAACTATATATTGATTGATAATTTCAAATAAAAATAACAATTTACAATGTTTATTAAAATATTTTATTGTACATATAGGTTTTGAAATAATAATATAACTTTAGTATTCTTCTAGTTGATAACACTTCACAATATACGAACTAAGATATTATAATAATATAATGTATTTTTTTGTTTTTGTTATTTAAGAAAATAAGTTTGAAATTTACATATTTTAAATTATAATAATGAAACATGATATTTAAATGTTAAACGGGTTTCTCGCACTACACTCGAAAGTTCTATTCAATTCGGAATTCTACCTAACAATAGAAAATGTCGTGAATTTTTTTTGTTTTTGTTTTTTTTTCTTGCGAATAAAGAAAACTAAGTATTTTCAATATGGTTTTAGTGTTAAATGAGAGTCATTTGTCAAACGGAAGTGAGGATTAGATAAAAAAAATCTTTATAAAGATAGATGGGTTTAAAGTTGTGTAGAAACATAGACGTACTGGATATTTGATTAAAACGGTTATAAGACAAATAACAACAACAACAAATTAAAAATGAGTGGGTACCTCAATAAGAGATTAAACACTTAATGGATTGCTTTATTAATACATACCATTTGGACCATTTCTATGATACCTACAAATAATTATTTTAAAAGGTTATCGGTGATAGCCGTTGTTTTACTATTTCGTTGTTAACCGCTGAACTTAAAAAAAAAAAATGTATACAGATAAACAATTATCATTATTTCACAGGGATCCATTGGATTGCCAGGAACAAAAGGTAATGACGGTCCGGTCGGAGTTCCAGGAGTTGAAGGCTTGCCTGGTCCCAAAGGCATAGAAGGAGTGGCGGGGAACAAGGTTTGTTGGGGCACACAATGCGTTATATGTCATATATTAGCTTTGTATAGATATAAAATAGCGAAGAGATGTAGTATTTGACAAATTATATGTGTCATGTCATATACAGTAGGTAATTCTTATTAAAATCTGAAAAAAAAAAGTTTTGCTTTTAAGTAAATTAAATTACACTTGTTTTCTACGAAAAAAATGTAACCATAAAAGCTATTTAATTTTCATTCAAAGGGTATAGTACGGGTGTTTTGTTTTTGCTCGGGCCCGTTGCTCGATTACCGTTACTGCGGAAAAATGGCTTTCCCGGAGTTTACTGTAAAATATCAACACTTTACTTTCTTTTACACATCAGTTGGATCAGATATTTTCTTCTTTGAAATCTGCGTTAGTTAGATGGGCGGAAAAATGAATATAAATAGAAACGTTTTTATGAAAGGTCACCTCTTTGACTCGTAAACATTCCTATATAAAGTTACGCGCAATGGAAAAATTATTATACACCATAAATATACAGTAAAGAGTAGACAACAATTGGGCCGTCAATTTTTATTTGACCAGCTAATAAAGAAGTTGCAGCAAAAAAAAACCCCGCCGCAAGAATTATAATTACTTTTTATATTATTTTGTTTTAGAATTTAAAAAGTAATATTAATTTGTTATAAAATATGATTTTATTAGAATTAAAATATATATCCGTGGGTGGGCAATAAAAGAGTCTCACGAACTACGTCAAATAATACGCGAAATGCGTGTATGAGCAGAAAAAAAATTTCGTCGTTCCATATTGACCGTTCCGGGGAAATGTGTATTTGCATACTCATTATTAGAAATGTATATTTGTATATATTTCTATAGCTTGTTACTACAAAATTTTGTATAATTTTAATTTGCATTTCCTATCATTTTTCATCAATATCCATCTTTTAAAGAATAATTTTCCAAATTTCACACTTTATTTTTCCGTCTTTTAAAATACCCCACATCGGCTCTGTATATAGGTACTCCATTAATAATACGTAATTATTCATTAATAAGTAATAAACAATGTTTTTTAAACTTTTAAAACTTTAAATATAAAATAGTTTATTAAAAAATTTAATCTCCCAACTAGACGTGTTTATTTTGTTGACTTTTTGAATTTTAGTGCAATTTTGGGATTTCAAGTGCGGTTTTTAGTGTTCATATAAATGTCGAGTCGTTAATATAAACATCAAGTGTAACACAAAACGTGAAACAATAGTAGATTATTCACTCATGAAATTTGTTATAAATTATAGTAAAAATGTTTTGAATCCTTCCGAAATAAATTTAACAGGAGTTGCATATAATATTATATGACGAGAACCGCGTGGATCGATCGCTCCAGAACAGTGCAATGAGATAATGATTACGAGACAATGATTTATTTTCTAACTACCGATGATTTAATAGGTGTGTCGAATTTTGTTGTTTAATAAATAGTGCGTACATGTACCAATAACAGTAACAGTATCTCTAATCGATTTTAATTTTTAAAAAAAATTGTTTATCGCTCTTGTATTAATAATAATTGAGTATAAGTTTTGGGACACGGAAAGTATTCAGGCGTCTGGGGGCTGAGACTGTCTTCCATCACGATAATTTTTCGTGGTTTTATTTATATTTTTTTTTTTTTTAGGGCGAACAAGGACTTCCAGGACCGCCGGGTCCTCCAGGACCGCCGGGCGAATTACCGTTATTACCGCCCGAATTAGCGGGCTTTCAACAAAACGCTTTGGCCCGCTGGAGGCGGGAACTCAACGACATCAATCCCGATGACGACGCCACCACGACCACGGGTAGTCCAGGTCCGGGCGACAACAAGGACGGCCCGAATTACGTAGACATTGTCAGTTCGATTTACGGTATGAGACAAGACTTGGAGCGCATCAGAAAGCCCGTCGGAACCCGCGAAAATCCCGTCATGACCTGTAAAGATTTGTTTTACGGACATCCGCAGTTCAAAGACGGTAACGACGCAATATTATACGTTTGAAGTATGGAAAAAAATATTGTAATAATATCGCGATTGCGTGGAAAAAATAATGCGAAAGTTCACTCGAGTTTCGCTTGCCACTCCGTCACGCAAACACGTGAATTTAAGCGATACGGAAATTTCGCGACTAATTATTATTATTATTATTATACAAAATAATTTCGGGTATAAACAGAACGCTTTCGGGGCGAAACAGATGGGAAAATTCAAATATTTGTTATTAATTAAAATAATTAGTGATAAATTTGAATCGTTGATTTTTAATCAACTTTCGTAAAATGTTAAAATATTACATATTCGTAATGGTACGTTAACAAAGTGTTATATAGTAACGTTTATACTTTGCAGTAAACGACGTGAAAAACGTTATTTAGTATGCGAGGGTAACGTTTTTTTTTTTTTAAACCCACGCGTCGTATAGAAAAGAACACCGTGTATTTCTTTTATCAGAAACATTACGTCATTACCAAAAATGTCAGGTGAAACGCAATTTCAAACGCCGAAAATTCCTACCGTTTTTTTCTGCTCCAAAATTATTATTCGTAAATAACTTATCTACTCATTAAAGTGTTTTTAGTCTTCATGCTTGTGATCAGATTATACTTCTAGCGCAAATCGACGATAACAGTTATAATCATATTCAATAAAACGAATCGATTGAAAACTATTAGAAATATCTTATAACATATTAATATGTATTTATATACAATTTTCAGTAGAAATAATTATTCCTTTTTTTTTACTATTTATTAATATTGTGTTGCTATAATACGAGTATACAGAACGTCCCACGAAAACAAATGAAATTACATGTTCTATTCGACGCTCTACGATATATGTAATAGCTGCACAAACTGCATAAAGTTTACATCAGTAGATTCCCTGGGGTCTGGTGAGTGTCCGTAGGCTATAACGATTTTCCGAAACACATCGATAAACTGTAAAGACCAAACCTAACATTTAACACTTTTCCGTCGGCCACAACAGAGCCAATTTCGATTGTTTGAATTGTCGATTAAATCGTAATTTTTCATCGGAAGAGTAAAAAAAATTTATAGTTATTTTGTTTTTGAATCATTATAAAAAAAATATATTTCTGTGTATAATGCAATAATTTAATAAAACAATTTTTATTTCGAAAATAAAAAAAATTCTTACTTTGTACAATGTTTTTATACAATATTATATCATTTTGAAATAATTACGTTTGATTACGAAGTATGTTGAACATATCTGTTTACATTCATTAATAACAACATAATACATTTATAAACGGATACATGTTATAAAAATCTGAATTTTAGGCATTTACATATTCGTTGAGAAAATTCTGGTTTGACACAAATTCGTTTCATATTACCGACATTGCCAGTATAAAAATTGTTGTCGCATAATTTTGCATATTGAGTTTCTTTTAGGACAAACTCGTATATTATTCTAATTTAAAGAACGTATAAATGAATATTTTGTTGATTTAAAGAGAAAAAAATTAGTATTCAAATTAATTGTATTATATTCCTAAAACAAAATTTGTGTTTTATAATATTAAATCATGGTTATTTTTATTTTTTAATATTGACATTCGAACACGGGTGACGGCAACTCGTAAACAAAGTATTCGTTATTTTGGTTAGTGATTTCGTGTAATGCATTCAGAGCGTCGTTCAACGCTTGTTGCTTACTTTGTTATAACTTATAAACTTTATTATCCATAAAAATCAGTTCGTTTAAAAAATAATATACACACTTAATTAAACTTAATAATAATAATAATAATAATAATTCCTACATATTATACATAAGTATGTGTATCGTCGTATAAGTACATTATTGAATGTTTGTAGTGAAAGTTCAAAACCTATTTAACAAATAACAATGCAAATTTAGATTCTTTTACACTTAATCTATAAGATTCAAAAAGAATCAAAAATATTTATTTCTTTATGATATATCCTGGTTTAATACTTACGTGTTTCAGAAAAATAAAATAATAGTTGACAAAATGTTTGGTACATAAATATTGAAAATGTGTTTTAATATTCATGGATAATTTATAAACACCGTTTGTTCGTGACAAATGTATTCCAAACACAAACGTTATAAACTACATCGTAATATAATATTATATTTTTAGTCATTTTTTTTTTTTGCCTGTCTGCGTTTATAAATATTGTTTTGTTTCATACAATTAATATTCTTACAACTATAATAACTGAAACTTATTATTATTTATGAAAAATAACATATAACATACTCAAAACATGGCGCGTATATACAGTGCCAGACATACAAATTATGGCATCCGGGCCATAATATAATTTTACCGCCTTATAAATTACCAAAAGAAAAATTTGATATTTGTAATGTGAAATTTGCGCCCCTCTATGACTAGCGCACGGGACACGTGCCCCGGACTTTCCTCCTCTAAATCCGGTGCCACGTATATAGTTCTCGGCACATTAAATCAAATTTAAAATCAATGAAATCCTTTTGCTCGAATAATAGAAAAATAGACTTCGTCGAAGACGCGCAATGTTAATAGAGTAGAAGGAATTTTTTTTTCGATTTCCAATTTTTTGGTTCACTTCACCATATCGAACTTATTACGTTAGGAGTCAGGACAGTTTTTATTGGTGTTATTAAATCAATTCCGAATGGCGCATTTGGTACACACCGTAATAATATATATGTATTTAAAATGAAATACGTGAAAAAAAATATATTTGCCACTTATTTTTTAAATAAGAAACTATATAATCGTGGGACATGTCGATCGGAATACCAAGCACGTATACAAGGGACGGATTGAAAGTTCAAATCTTCACCAAGAAAATTTTTCAAAAGTTACGAAATTTGTATACGTTATGTGTATATTTTTACAACGTAACTAAACGACACCGAAAAGTTTTGCACGGAGAGAAATTACTCTTACTCGTACGCTATTATCGTATTATACACTTGTATGTTACTAGCTGAATTACCTCCCGTTTTTGCCCGCAAACCTTTAAACTGTTTATCTCATATTTACATTATTATAATTTGTTTTTATTAATAGCTACTCTTCGGTGGGGTTGTCCAGATTAAAATGCTCATCATACAGGTTATGCTCTTAAGCAGGTTCTTAATTATTGTCATATTCGTGTTTAAAATGTCTTTATATACGTGGGACTATATCTATATGGCAAAGCCTTCGAATATGTTTTACGCGACCAGATCGTACTAAGAAAAATCCTTAGACCTTACAACCGAAACTGTTAACCGCATGGATTTCATATAATATATTGCCCTTGGTAACCGACGAAAGAATCTTTAATGACACCAAGTCTTCACTACTGATTGATGTAGAAAATCGTTATAGTACCTAGTATTCAGAAACAAAATTAGACACAGGTAATCGGGTTAAATGCAAACAATTCTTCATTGTCAAATCATAGCGAGTTTCTCCTCGTATAACAATTGTACCTAGTGGCGTCATTTCAGTTTCCGAAAGCAGGGGGAAGCAAAAAATTTTCTCTTCAACTACTTTCTACTTTTTGGTAATAAATGAATTTTTAATAATAATTTTTCGAATTTTTCATCGATGTTTTAAAAAAATATGCGAAAAATGTCAACCAGACTCGGATCGAAGTTAACCCCCCGGCCCCGGGTATACCCGTCATCAGCGATCTGAACTCTCAAAGACCCCCGGGGTCTATCTACCGTCGGTATATCGTCCGTCTAAGTCAAAAATATTAATAACGCCTACGATTTCCCCGAAATATTAGGCCCGAGATTCCTCGGCGATGGTCTTCTTGCACACCCTGGACGTCCCGTGTGAACTGGATATGTAAAAAATAAACATGGATTATTGTGTTTCCATCAAAAACCAAGTTTCGTCGGCAAAATGTGTCTGAAACAGATCTTCTCATATTTGATTCCAGAGCAACGAAACAGACGTGAAAGTAAATTTAAGAAAAACGTGTAACAAAAAAAAAAAGAACAGAATCGCGTCTCGATATTTTCAGTAGATTTTCCACTACGATTCGCGTACACAGACACGGAGGGAGTTACACGTTTATCGATCATTGTTAATTTTTTTTTTATGAAACTTCCCAATCCTAGAATTTTTTTTATTCCCTTCGTGTACGTGCTTGCGGTATACGAACTATCCGAAGTTATCTATGTCCAACGTAATCCAATAATATTCTCGATATTAATTCATGCCGAATAGCGCGCGCGCGAACGATAAAATATAATATTATAAACGTCTTGTCCGAATCGAACAAAACGAACAATAATAATAATAATAATATCGTACAATAAATACCTGTGCGGCTGCTGCGGCGAGCAGTGAATATTTAATTTCGAAAGATTTCGCGGACGTTGCCGACCGTTTCGTTATTGAAAACCGTGTCGTCAATAATAATAATAATAATAATAATCGTCAAAGGAATTATTATATTAAATACGCATTGGGATCGTATATCGCGCGTAACAGACATTGCAATTTTGTCTCGGTATAATAATTTATTATGTAATTTATCGCTGTTTAACGGTGGTATTGACGTTTTTTTTTTTATAGGATGGTATTGGATCGACCCGAACTTGGGTATGCCGTACGACGCCGTGTACGTGTACTGTAACATGAGCGGCGGCGGTGAAACGTGCGTCTTTCCCGACATACACTCGAGTCAGATGCCTAACATCCCGTGGCGTAAGGAAGCCGAGAAGACGGACTGGTATTCGAACCTCCGGGGTGGTTTCAAAGTAAGACGCGTTTATATACATATTGCATTTTCGGCTGCGCGCATAAATGTCCCGTCCTAAATAAAAAAACATTGAAACGTTGCAACATTCAGGGGTGGCAACAAACATTTATTTCTTTGGGGGAGGGCAGGATCACGGCAAATTTTATATTTCGATATATAATATATGCCGAATTTTATATTTCGGTATATATGTTACGGGTAACGTTAACATTTGGACAATATCGACATTAGCCGTATAATGTGACGTTAGCCAAATGTTAACATTAGCCGCCCATGCATATAGTTAAAATCTTGGATAATGTCGACATTGGCCGGATGATATGACATTATCCAAGGACCAATGTCTAATATATTAACAACTATAAGAATGTATCATTCATTTGATTTAGATTCATTAATTATGTATATGTATATATATGTATAATATATATAAGTATTTTTTATTTGATAAATAAGATGAATTATCTTCCCGTTTTTCGGTCAACATTTTCTCGAATAAATGATAAAATTCGGTCTTTGTTTCCATTTTATTTTAATAAAAAAAAATTTAAAACACTTGAAAACTGACACTTTTTTATTACAAATGCCTATCACGCGAATGTGTGAAAACCGACTTACTACAGATCGACGTCGTATACTGTATAGCATATAAAATTATAACAAATATATCGTCCAATTGAGATAAGTACTTCACTTTATCATTAAGATAAGTTATTATTATAACTCTGGCAGTCGAGCGCTTTTACATCACTTTTAATATATAACTCTTCAAGTCTTAACATTATCCATTATTGATTGGCTAATGTTAACATTATCCGGACAGTGTTGATATTTTACGTTTATAAACGAAATATAACACATTAGCCAAAACGCATGGCTAATATCGACATTATCCGGCTAATGTCGACATTATCCAAATGTTAACATTACCCGTAACATATGCACCTATATCTGCTGAAGCCGCAGTGGCGTAAAGAGGGGGGTATTTGGAATATTAATATTTATGCAGTAACGCAACTACACATTACGGGGCTAGTATGCAAGCTTCGTTTCAAGGCCTAACTTTGTTGTTGAATAAATTAATGTTATTGAAATTTGGCAATGGTTCACCCCTTCTCCTCCCTCCCCTCCTTCAGAACCGTTATATTTATTTCTAAATCATTAGGAGTTTTTCCTTTTTTTTGTGTTAAGGTTCTGAGTATGAATATAATTGCGTTATGAAATTATTAAATGTATTTAATTTAAAATTTCTTACTAAATAATGCTACTATGGATTGTTTTATGTTTGTTAATTAAACTCTTAGACAAAACATAGTTGCGTACTTGCACCACTGGTAATTGAATAACTAAATTTCATGATAAATCTAATAAATCTTGAATAATGTGAAAATGTATACGAGTATATTATATATTATATATATATATAATACATATATTTATTATTAATTATTATTACATCAATTGTAAAGATATACAAATTTTAACCTTTTATTATAAAAGCAATTACTTGTCAATTACCATATAGTAAAACATTGGCGAGACAATTTGGGGGCACAAATTAGTTTTGAAGTGTTGGAAGGCCGGTGGGCAATGCACACCCGGTAGTTACGGCAATGTATTTAAGTATTATAACAATAGAGACAGTGAAACAGATGGAAAACATCAAATAAATAAATACTCGAATTTCAATTTTCGTTTAGTTAGAAACAGGTGAGGCAAAGATAGGGCAAAGCCAAATTTGGGTAAGACACTCGCCCTACCTTGCCCACCCCCCTAGCACCACCACTGGTTGCAATATGATAGGTATACTATTTCCGTCCCGGTAAAAAAAGGGTGTAAACCAATTCCGTGCCGGTACAAAAAAAAAATATATATATATATATACCAGTGGTATTCAAACTTTTTCATCCCACAGCTCTTTTGTGTCTTCACAATATTTTGACAGCATCAAAATTATTAAAGACAAAAAAAAGAAGATAACGTCTATATATTCATTATGTACATTTATTTAGTTATCATAAAAAAAAATTTAATTATTTAAAAGTAATGAAAAAGAAAATTAAAAATATTTTATATTTCGAATAAAATAAATCAATAAAATTGATTAAAATCACATTATAGCGTTTCCATTTTCGACATTTTCGCAATAAGTATATATTAATTTTGTTTTCTTGTTTTATGCCACACGGCTCCCTTTACCAACTTACATGACGCCTCTGCAGGGAGCCGCGACACACAATTTGTATATCACCTCTGCAGATATATACCGATTCGGTCCCGGCGTAAAAAAAGAGAACCATAGGTACCGATTCCGTCACTCAGTTTTAAGGCGTGATATACAGGCAATTTTAAGAAAAATTAAAATAATTTAAAATGATTAAATACATTTCGGAAAGTAATTTCATTAATATCTAAAACTACGTCTGTAACGTTTTATTATCTTTGCGTATTTTTTAATACGTATTGAAAATGAGGCACAACTAGCTTTGTGTCACGCATTTTCTGGGAAACTGATTGGTTTTCAACACATATCAACCTCCAAATAAAATTTTAAACCCATAAATAATATACTAAGAGACTCATGTAGGTTCTTTTACAAGAAACGTTTCCCCTTAAGGCGGTTCAAGTCTGTCATTTTCCGAATAATTTAAGGAGGACCGTATATATATATTTTTTTTAGCAAAACTAGTCAATTGCCTGGAATATTTTGCCGATTGTCCGGATTTTCTCGTATACTACACCATACTTAAAATTGAAATTTTCGTAAACCTCAAAAAATTGCAAAAAATTAACAGCTAAATCATAAATAAACATTTGTAGCCCTACATTTTTTTAAATTTTTTGTCTATGATCCGATAATTTGAATGAAAACCGTCGGCAAAAGTGGGTCGCCTGTGTTTGGGCCCTAAAGATTTTTTAAACAAATAAAATTGACTATATTACGAACTTACGTTTTGTCGATAAAATGCCGTTATATTACCTTTTCGTTAGGGAGTCTTACTAGTAAAATAATTTGGTTTTTCCCCTTTAGCCAATCACTTTTCATTTTTTCAAAATATGTAAAAATCAAAAAAAAAAACTCTTATGATTACCTAGAATAAAAAAATGTTGTAATGCAAAAAAAAATATTTAATAATATAATATTAATAGTAATAGATAATAATTAATAATATTAATAGTATAATACAATTATTTCATAATAGTAGGTAACGAATGTATACGACGCGCACAAGTGTTATTTGTTATATTGATGCACATGTCGAACAATATGAAAATACGGCCTCTTACAAAATCGCTTTTTAAACAGAAATTATATGAAAAAATTATTAGATTTTTGGATGGTCCGATTTTAATTCTGTAAAAACCTCAAGATCGCCTTGACACATCTCTTCTAGGACTTAATCCGATACGTTTTAGCAAAATATGAATTTCCGGTTTAGACATAAACCGCGAGTGAAAAGTATTGAAAATATATACATTTTGTTTAAACGTACCGAAATAGGGAATTAGTATTTCGAAAAAACGTCTCGATTAAATGATTCTAGAAGAAATGTTTTGAGGTTTTTACTGAATTAAAATCGGAACGGCTATAAAGTCTCGCGGTATTGTCACAGCGGAAGGCCTAAAAACGATTTATTTTTTACTCTTATTATTGATCGACCAGAACCATTTTAAGATTACATACCTTTTTTTTTTTTGCCGCGGAAAAAAAAATTCGTCGAGACGGAACTCGTATACGTACAGCCGTGTATTGGAATACGATAGTTTTTTTTTGTTCGTCTTGACGCCAAGAAAAACGGGTAAATTTTGTTGTTTTTTTTTTTTTTGCAAACTTTCACCCGCTTTTATCCGCACTGACTTTTTTTTTACAACTCCTACGTAAATTGAATTACATATTAATCGCCGTGATTGCCCACGCCACCGCGTGGTATTATACGAGTAAACTTTTTTTTTATTTCACTTCCGCCACCAAGAAAATGTAAACGTCATAAAAACAAAAATAAAGTCTTATAAGTCGACGGCGTTACCGGCTACGGAGAAATCCATCGGGAAACAATTTACAATAATAAATTAACTCGATTATTGCTTTGAAACGTTAAATTTTTATTGTACGTAAAGCGTTATTACGCGCGCGCGATCGGACACAGCCAAAAATAATAATATACGCGTGTGGATTATAGAAAATATTATGATACGGCTCTTTTGGCCCGACAAACCGAAATAAACAAATACCTACGTAAGTAAATGGCACTTTTGTTCCAATAATTATAATATATATATTATATATACTAGCTGAATTATCCGGCTTCGCCCGTGTGTAGTTTTTGCTTTCTCTAAATGAAATTCTTGAATCAACACACATTGTTGTGTTTTAAAGAAGAAAAAAAAATGTATTTTACTTAATTTAATCAAGTGCTAAATAGTAGTAGTAGTAGTAGTAGCTGAATTACAAATAAAAATAATGATTTCGGCCAGTGTTTATTTACGACAGAGTGCGTAGACCAACGGTTCCCAAACTTTTTTAGTTTACGTCACCCTAAAAATAAAAAAAATTAATTGCGCCTCCCATGAATAAATAAATAACAAATTTATAGTATTTAAATATACAAATATTACGCAGCTCGCGCCTCCCCTGTCAAGTGCTCGCGACTCCCAAGGGAAGCGCGCCTCACAGTTTGGGAACCGCTGGCGTAGACGATTATAACTGAAATGACGAATAAAATGAAATTGCGAATAATGGATCACTCGTAGGAGTGAGTTTGGTACAAACTTGTGAAAAAAAAATCGTTAAATTATTTAAATGACACGCTAAAATACCGTAACCTTTAAATACATTCCCTCCCCTCAGACAAAAAAATTAAAAATCGGGTGACGTGGTGACACTTGGGAGGATATAAAACAACTTATTAGATATATACAACTTATATAAGATATACAACTTGGTCGTTTATAAATAAGTGCAATGTATAAATTGTGGAAATCATGGATTAACGTATTTTCGTTAAACCATTTGCAAATATTAACATGTTTTGTACATTCATTATTGAAGGTCTACTTAAAGTTATTAATTCAGGGCACGGATGTTGTTGCATTTGCAACTTTTTTTCTATTGTTCGGATTCGTTGCTGAGTAGGTTATAAATTTGTTTCAAACAAGTACAAAGTAATATCTAAAAATTTTAAGAGCAACTTTTCGCAATTTTTGACCTTTATTCAATTTTATTGCAATTTTGTTGATTGTCGTCATTTTCAATACAGTTTTATGTATTTTTTTGTGTTTTCACTTTTTTTTGTTAGACTTTATATAGGAATAATCTATGGTTATGTCGGGCTTTGTTGGTTGTGATTTGTGACGGCTCGTTTGACCGTTGTCGTCGGCGGTAATTGGAGAAACCATTTGATTAGTAGATGCGCGGTCATTACGCTATAATATGACTACGGGAGGTATTTTTAGGTTCGCAGTCAATAACAAGATAAGAATAACGACTTGATTGTCGTACAATAATAAAATGTTGGGCGAAATGCATGTTTCAATTCACAAATTAATATTATGGTTCAGTATCGCACTGTATTTCGTTAAAGTACTTCGACTGAAGACTATTTCGTATTTTTTTTTTCGGATTTGTTCGTCAAAAAAAATTTTTTATTGCAATTTTTAAGTGCAATTTTGACGGTATAGGGACGTACCTACATAATTTAGAAAATACATCTAAAAATAAATTTTAAATATACTAATGTCTTATAAAGTAATAATACAAAATCCCAATAGGTAAGCATTGTTATCGAGTGTGCCTTTTTTTTACAATTATATTATGTTTTATTATAAATCATTTTCTATATTCATAATTTATACAATTTAATACTGCTATAGAAAAATGTCCCGTGTAAAATTCGAAGTTTCTAAAAATCTCAAGCCTCCGGGGGCCATGGCGACCTGTCCTCCTTAATCCAGGCTTGAACACTATTATGCACACGTGTGTCCGTCTAATTATCTCAACAACAAGTCGTCGATAGTAAAAAATTTTAATTTGCGCATTTATTTTCGAAGAATAAAAAACCCGTGTAATCTGTATGTATACAATTTTCGTCTGATCTCGTGATCTAACGGAGCAACGCGACCGCGTACTCACCTATAAAACAATTATAAAATCAGAGTTAGTTTAATTTTGAATAAGGTCATCTCTCTATAATACATATTTTTCCCTGTTTTTTCTTTTTTTTTTTTTTTAGGTGAAAAATGTAAATTATGAAATTGAGGTTAAAAGTAATGACATACGAGCAATTTACTATTTTTGGTATTTGATGCGACTGCGGTATTATTATGAATAATATTTTCGTATTTCTCATCTGCACTACGCTTTTCTTCGATGTCGTTTCACTTGTATAATGTGTACTTAAATGTATCGTAGAAAATATTTAAATTATTTTATCGGTGTACGTTTCAGCACAAAACAAACGATTTGAATATCGTTATCCTCGATAATAAAATACTAAAATATTACAAAAACAAAATACGTCCATTTCCGTATTTTTGTTTAACATATATGCACGGGCATACTGTACAGTTACATTGAAACAAACTATTCTTATAGTGTCGAAAAATAAATTGTCATGAATACCCTTGAAATGCATGTATGCGTGCAATACCAATTGCTAAAAAATTGCTAAACTATTATAAAAATATTTTACGTTTGTCTAATAAATATGAATAAACGTAAATATTATTATAATATTATTACAGTATTTCCTTGTATATGATTCACTGTTAATCTCTAATAAGCTGTTTAAGAGTTAAAACTTCCTTAGAGGGAGGTAGAGAAGTGAAACAAGACATATTTCAGAAAATTTCGGAATATCTTTTACCCGAAATTTATCACCATTTGACGTGGCTTATTACTAACGCAAAGTGTCTTATAAGAAGATTAACGCAACGACCATATCAACGTTTTCTGTAAAATTTTCAGAATTCCGTTTTCGCGTTGTATAATATATTTGGAAACATTTATTACTAAATAAACTACATAAACTACGCATATGTAAATTTATTTCATTCGTTAGTGTAATATAATTATTCAAAATGATACATCATTTTTAACTAATTATAATAATTTATTTTAAAATTTTATCCGGATTTCGTTGAAAATACAACATGATTTTTAAGATTGTAATATTTATCTTAAAGGAAATTCGTAATAAAACCAAACATTCATATTTATGATTAAAATTATTATAGAAATCGTAAAACAAATAATTTATTTATATTTGAAAAACTAAAAAAAAAAAAAAAGAGGAAAAAGGAAACCTGTTTTCCATTTACTAAAAACGTCTAGAAATCTATTTCGTGTACCGTAATTTTAAGATAATTTTGGTCCAGAACTGTATTTTAACAGTTTATTCGTTTTAGAATTCCTTTTTATCAGTTTTGTGCCGTGTCACTAAAAACAAATTAAATTACGAACTGCGAACAGGTAATTGTAGAAATTATACGTGCTGTGATTTACAAATTTTATTATTGTACATAATATTATTATTTAATTTGCAAATTGTTATGAGGAAGTGAGCTGTCCAAGTACCTTTCAAGCTCAAAATAATTAGAACATTATGGAATTATTAAAATTGAAAATTATAAACCTAATTGTATATATTAAATTCTTCGATCTGAAATTATAATGATATTCATAATTAATTTACATCACATTTTATATTAAAATTTATAATTGTAACTATAAAAACATATAAATTTCAACGTAGTTTAATAATTTATTTAATTATTTAATTTTTAAACATATTTAATTATTTATTAAAATATATACTTGTAATCAAATGAATTCTCTTCGGATTATACTAATCTTATCATAAATGTCACCAACTAAATTTCAAATTTAATATAACGCATACGAATCACTTGCACATAATAATTGTGTTAACGTAACTTTTTAATTTCATTATAAAGGCGTAGATATTATCAAAAATATAATGATAAGTAAAAATTTTTACCGTATCGTATTCAACAAAACTGCTACATTAAATTAATATTCTTAAAAACTTTGGTTCGACTGAGAAGTAAATATTCCGTGTCCTATAGTGTTATACTTTTAGAGAAAATTGATTTTAAAATGTTTTCATTCAGTTAAAACTAATTCAATATTAAATTCTGAATGTATAATTCGTGGAATTTTAACTTACTAGTTTATAGTAGGTTAGAATATTGCCCTTTTATGTGTATTACGATTACAATATAAAATTTAAAAAATTATAAATTATAATAATAATAACAAATAAAATTCTAAATCAAATAATCATAAATGTGAAATTCTTGTTCCTAATGCAGGTATTTATTTTTAAATTGCAATTATTTGACAAATAAAAATAATAATACAAGTGCCTTAAAACAAACAACTATTTAATTTCAAAATCAAATCGTCCAGTGTACTTGAACAAAAGAATACTTATACTTTTAAAATATTTAAAATATTTTTTTTCTTTATTTTTTTTACTTTTGTTTAATTATAATTTCTTCACGTATATTAAATCAAATACGAGAACATTTGCCCACTATAGAATATAACGATCGTTTTTCAATAAAGATTTTAAATAATTTTATTGTAAATAAAAAAAGGTAAACAAGAAATTATATTTAATAAGGTACGAACTCCGTGAACTACAACACGACAGGAAAAAAGTGCTTGTGTACATCAAAATAATATTTGAAGATTATTTTATACAGTAGGGGTGCTGTGATGTAAATGTCAATGTTAATGTCATAAAATGTTGTACTTAATAAAAGTGTATGACGCGGCGTGGGCTTAACTGATTATTATTCTCAGCATGAATTAACAAAACTCAATAAAAGTAAAAGAAAGTTTTCTAGCCGAAACCCAAAATTTAAATAATAATAATAATAAATTATTTTTATTATTATAATGTAAGGATGTATTATTTTTTTCCACCGCAATAAATTATTTTTTCAGATTACGTACGAAGCGGTCGGACCGGTGCAAATGAACTTCCTGCGGCTTCTCAGCCAAGAAGGACATCAAAATTTCACGTACACGTGCATCAATAGCGCGGCGTGGTTCAATACCAAATCCAACTCCTACGACATGGCTGTGAAGTTTATGGGAGAGAATTCGGTTCAGTTTTCATCGGAACCGGGATCACCGAAAGTGGACGTGTTAGTCGACGGATGCAAGGTATTTTACATTTTTATTCTCTCCGTTTATATTTTACTTCCGTTGTACTGTATCGGTGATTCTCGTGACAAATTTCATTTCATTAAACCTTTCGTTCCATTCATTTTCCAATTAACACTTGTGTATTATCGAATCAACCCTGTTCATAAATAATTGATTTTTCCACGATATTCAACATTCGTCTGGATTCAACGAAATATTTTGAGCGTAATTCGCAATATAAGTGAACGGTATGAGTATACGCCGTATAGTTACGACACTGAAGTATAAAAGTACACACATTGATTACACACTATTTTACCTTTAAATCATATTTATGTCGTGGCCAAAGACCGTTTTATTTTATCATTAAAATAATGACTAAATAGTGTTATGTTTGTAATAATCGAATTAAAGAAATAATATTCATTTTCTTTGACACGTTTCTATATTACACCTTTTCTTCTTTTAAAACGACAATTGATAATCCATCTGATAAATTTTGTTTTTCAATAACGTGTTTCGATTGTAATAACGAATGCGAAAACATAATATTTATAAACGCGTGACTTGTACGCATTAATATATTTTTGTAATATTTATCTAAAGTGTATGATTTATCATAAAAACATGACTCGACAATAACTGAATAAAATACATTTTTTTCCATCGACGTTTACATTTTAATGTAAAGAGAAAACGCAAATGATTTGTCTTCACCAGAAATTCCGGTTGCAATAGGCTTTTACTAAACCATTTATTTAACTATTCGATTTTAAAACACACGTTTATTAACATAACATATCCTGCGTATGTCTACATTACTTCCTTTTTCCAAAGGAAACACAATTTATAATGTTCACGCACATATTTTCATCTGATAATGAAAACAGTCTTATTTAAACATTTCTTCTTTACGAAATTGAAATTTGAATGACTCTCGTTGTTACCAATTACATTTAAATTCAAAAGGACTTTTTTCTTACACTCATTTTCAACATATTGGCAATAGTTCTTATTGCGATACTTACTGTAAAAACCAAACACAATTTAAAAAAACGAAAACTAATAATTAATATAAATCATTGCCGTTTATTTTGCTATTTCTGAAACTTAAATTCGTAATTATAGAAAATGAATTACATATTACATACCGTGAAATTTGATTCGAATATACAACTAATGAGCTAATGCGGGTAAATTAATTCAAAGGAAATATCAAATGAGATTACAAAGATCCTTCAATATTTCATGGTTTGATTACATTAATTCGTTATGTCAAATGTAATATACATATAATATATTAAAAAAATAGTAAAAACACAACATTAAATAAATAAAGAACAGAAATATATAAGAAGTAGAAATTAGGGATAAAACTATGAATGGATATTCGTAATTAATGAGTTCGTATATAGAAAATATTGCAAAAATATGTAAATATACAGTCAAACAACAGAGTACTATAAAAAAAAAAAAAAAGAAAAATAAACGAGTTTTTATATTAAACGTGTTTATTTCCTAATAGTTTTGACAAAAATTCATCATCAGGTATTAAACAAAAAAGACTTCAAATACAAAACGGAATAAGAAAGTAGTTTATGATAAATGTATTCATTATTCATAGTGTACATATAAACTTAATAGATATAATTTTTAGTTTTTATCGATATGCATATTATAATAATAATTATGTTATGCTTTTTATTTTGACACGACTGTTCAAATCCACGAACCCGGTGTTCTGGTCTCGAATATTTTAATCTCCGTTCGCCGCCCAACACAATCCAGTTTATTCGAACTATTTTTTTTTTTTATGCAGACGAGAAAATCGAAGAGCGAAACCGTATTCGAAATCCGTACCAACAAATTGAATAGCCTACCGCTCACCGATTTCTATCCGGTCGACTACGGATTGCCGCACCAAGCATTCGGATTTGAAGTCGGGCCCGTGTGCTTCAAGTAGTAATCCAAATGCCACTATTCCAACTGTTCACGTTCAAAACTATTAATATTATTTTTGTATTTTAACTACTGTTATTTGGTATTATTGTATTATTAGTGCGATTGTATCACGAGTATCATATAATGCCTTATATATTTTTATATATATATATATATACTTAATGAGTAATAAAAAAGTACGTATAATTTACGACGTTCGTCTCGGTGCATTAACAAATGAAATCAAAACATTTTGTACATTTTATTACGGCCCGAAATTTTAAGTCACAGCCATCAGCCGCGGTATATTGTTAAAATCGCTTGCGTGATAATTGACGTTTATTATCGAATTGCGTGCCGAATCGGGTGTAATATCCGAATTGCGCGTTCGCAACTCGGATTTTTACGAAAAACGTAATTAAAAAAAAAAAAAATCGCAAAATAGCCTGACAAAACAATAATGGTCATCATTAGCTATAGGTGATTTCGCTTCCTTCCGGTTTAGAAACGTATGTCGCCTATAATTCCATATCATACCTGGTTTCATTACATCTGCCTCTTTCCCGTGCTCAATAATTATACTGTTTTCGACGTTAAGATCTGGGCATAATGACTAATGAACTCCCTGCGGTGCATGCATTCTATCTCTGATCTCTCCCTAAATCATTTTTATTTTTGTACACGTCATGAGGACGAAGTCGTATATTATGCGAATTCACTCATCGCTGCTCATTATTATGGACTGTCCTTCTCTCGCTGTCAATTTTTTCATTTTCTCCGTAATAACGACTTCTCTACGTAACAAAACCTTTTATAATATAATACGAAAATGTAAATTTCCTCCTATTCTATAATATTGTCATGACGATAATGTTTATTAGATGCTTCTATCTCAATCTGCTTATATCTCAATAAACTCGTATTCACTTTGTACTGCTTCCTTATTTATTTCTTCAATTTTATTTATTTATTATTTATTAGTTTAATAATCGTCGAGCTGTTATGATTCAAATATTATTATAGCTAATAAAAATTTCTTCAGGAAAAGTTAGCAAGCCGCGGGTTGTTGTGAACTGCTTGGATAAAGATTTAAAAGTTTTGTTTTAACTGTAAATTTGAAAGCAATGATAAGTCATTGCATTCGATAAAACGATTCTGAGCGGAACTCCGGTGTAATATTATTTATTTATAATTAAATGAAATAACGTAATTATGTACAAACAAAAAAAATACACTTTGTCCAAAAAATTTAAATGTTTATAAAAGAAAATTGTGACTCGCGTCTGACATTGTATTACATTTTTAAGCCTTAAAACCAAAAAATAAATATATTCTCATATATAGCTGATAATCGAAAGTAATTTTATAAACAATTTTGCTTAATACAATATAAAATTACAGATTTGGTAAATATTTTAATTTATCTATATCCATTAGTTTTAAAATTACGAAAGAATAACGATAATCGATTTCGAAGAAATCGCGTTTTTACCGGTTTTACGTAATTTTTCGATAGTTTTTTCTGACGCTTGAAAAAAGTATTTAGAAAATGGAAACATGACCTATCTAAAGTACCGACTAGATACAATTTGCTACCGTAAACAAGGTATAACTGTAAAAATCAGAGCACTCCTTCTGGTAGAAATTTTGGGTACAGACATAAAAAAAACACACCATTGTAAAATCAATATATTCCTCGCTCCGTTCAGAATCTAAAAAAGAACAGCTAAGTAATGAAAATATATGGTTTACTTGAGTATTCTGTTCAATGAACTATATTTGTGTTTTACTCGAAATCAGTAGCGTAGCCAGAAATTAGTCAATGGTTTATTATTAAATAAATGTGATATAATTTACTAGAAAAACTCACAACACGTTACTTTGACAAGAAGAAAAATAATGACTATGCTCTCTATTTATAGCAGAACAGACTAGAAATCCGTTCTATTCAAACACGAGTTCACAAAACGAAAATTTAAAATGCATATTTGGACAATTTTAGAAAAAATTTGCATATTTCTTAATTTTTATGTATTTTCGTGTATATATTTAATATATATATATATATATTTTGTAAAAATGATGTTTTTTTTTATTTTTAATATTACTATAATACTACTATGTAAAAAAAAAGTCAAAGGGGTTTGAACCCTTAAACCCCCCTGGCTATGCCCTTGCTTGAAATTAAAATCGAAAAAATAATCGTATTTTGTACGGCTATTATTGCGTGATGTGTTCGAACTAGGTACCTTTATTGATAGTAATATCGTCAATACCACAATACGAAACAATCGCTGATTAATTCGGATCCGTTGACAGATGTTTTTGAACGAACGAACGAGTTCATTAAAATTCGTGAAACTGATTTAACCGCGTATATTAACACGAAGTTCCCCTAGTATTTATCATCTCGAGTCTAACTAATCCCAAACAAACAGATCCTATACGACGATATGTCAAGAAGTTATTCACGTTGATGTGTTATATATACGATATATGTAAATTACTAAACGTGTTCTTGATGTTTAAAATATGCGTTTTGGACTAGTTTACTCGCCATCGTGACTAATGTGTAGACCGAAACTATTTTCAAGTCACAGTTTAAAACGCGGAAATATACTAACGTTAGATTATATATTTTAAATAAGCGTGGAAATGACACGCAAGTATGAATTTAGCATAATATTACAATCACTTACTCGCGATTACCTAAGTATACGATATTTTTGTAAACCTATATATTATGTACATAAGATTACATGCGTATAAATCATGGACGTCATTTGGGGGAAGGCGCAGGGTGTGCGGTAGCACACCTACTTTTAATATAGTCCCAATTGGCCTGATTTGATAATGGTACTTGATGTCGAAAAATAATAATTTAAAATGTTCTATGTAGAAAAAGCGTATTTGCTAAATTTAAAAATCGTCGATATCCGCTTATTTAAAAAAAATTTTTTTTCGAGTTTTATGCTTGTACAAATGTTTTAAATATAAAATATAAATGTAAACATGCGCTTTTCTTTTTTTTTCTGCTGCATTTGTCATCTTCGAGCTTTTTATGCATTTGGTTTCCGCAGGTAAAGGAAGCAATTATTTATTATTTTTAGTTTTTAAATTGCTATTATTACTATTTGTGTTGATTGCGATTCGTGTTCTACGGAATAGTCAAAAGGAGCATAATGTACATGAGTACCTACATCTATTTTTGTAAGGCCTGGTGAAATTTCAAAATGGCTTGCTTGAAACTTCGCACATCGAGAAAGAAACTGAAATGACGTCCTTCGTATAAATGAGTGAATAATTAGGAAATGTTGACGGACGGACTTACCATGTTTATAAACTTCTAAAATATCCGTATCGCTACAGCAGTGATTCCCAACTGGCGGTATCTCAGGTGGGATCAGTGGTGTCGAAGGTATTTTTTTCCATTTACATGAATTTTTATTTCAAAAAATTTTAACTTAAAAATTAAATAGACTAAACGGTGTCGCGTTGTACTTGACAAATACATAGGGAGTGAACTTGTATTCTATATACTATACGCGGTTTGTTTTCAGCAATAATGTCATTCCAAGGACGCCAAAAATGGTCGAATAAGTAATAAGTATTTGTATTATGTCTCAATAATATTAGACACATCAAAATATTTGTTTGAAAGAAAGAACAAAATTTAGAGAAACAAAAATAAATATATATCGAAAAGTATTGATAAAGCCTATACATCCAGATATCGGTTAACTACGATTTCAGTGCCGATTAAAAAAAAAAAAAAAATTAGGTTTGCGGTTAGGTTTCGGTTCGAATATTTTCAAAGAAGTTTTCGGTTCATAACCGTTTCTTTTCAGTTCAGTTCCAATTAATCCGATTTTATTATCCGATTCATTTAATCCGAAAAAATCTCGGATAATTTAAAGAGACAATTACACGTACTGTTGTAAATACCACTGTTTATTTACATCGTAAGCGTACACATAGAATTATTACGATTTTTTAGTCTTTAAAGAACGTACGCTGTTTAGTAATATTACTGTAGACAAAGTCGCGGATGAAATAATTTTTTATTTTTTCATTGAGGTGCTCAAAATATTTTAAACGTTTTTTCGATTAATATCACTTTGTACAGAGTGTACAATTTATAAGGATTTACTATAAAAAATAAAAAATGCACTTTTCCCTTATTCGAAGAAAAAGGGTCGGTGTTCGTTATAATTTGTATAGCGCACTTCAGCGTCTCTATTATTTATTTAACGAAACGCATATTTGTCATTTAATATTCTTAAATTTTGTAATGATACGCAACGTTCTTCTTTCTTTTTTCTTTTTTTTTTTTGCATCCTTTTCCAAACCGATGTAATACAAAACCAACGGTGAATATCATATAGCCTTGTTATCCGACCAAAAAAATGAATATTTTATGACAAATTTAACGAACAATATGAGCCTTCAGCCGTCCGCACAAAAACGATTCGCACGAACTTCTCTATACCAACAAATAGAAATAATATGATTACAGTCTGAGTCATAAAAAAAAAAATGAGAAAAATTAAAACAATACAACATCCATTCAAACTACGATTCATAATAAATTGGTAATAATTAAAATTCATAATAATATATTTATTCATACAGTAAATCGGCGTATATGCATATCTGTACTAATTTCAAGCCGAATACGTTATATCACACATGTATATTTGATTCGGAAATAATTAATTTTTACTCGTTGTCTCCGTTGTGTTTAACTGGGGTTTATTAAGTTCCCACACGAAACAGCAGATGAACGGTTTTATATGTAGGTAAGTTCCCACTAGAAAAAAAAATTTTAATTTGCTTGTTATTGTGTTACATAAAAAAAAAGTGTAATTCAATTTTTATTTTTGTTTGAATCTAGACACGAACAAAAATGATTATTTTATATACAAATAATACGTGGACTATACCTACACATTATATTATTCCATGTCATATGGACTAGATTCGATTTAAAATTAGATTTTTTTTTAAGCATTACAAAAATAAACAAATTTTAACCACACCAACTACGTTCAAGTTGTCAGTCCCAAGTCTGAATAAAGTGGGAAGGAAATTTGTATTCGATATGATTGGTTTTCGTGTGGGAACTTACGTACGGGTTTATTTTTTTTCGTGAGGCAACTTACGTTTGCATACCCATGGGTGATTTTTACCAGCTGCTATATCTCGCGTTTGGGAACTTACATCCGCCCGTTTAACCAATTCGCCTAAATATGCATTAGCCTATAATAGTATCGTAGAGTAAACACACATGATTCTTCGGGTGGTTTAAGAAATTTTCTCTATAACTCATCATCAGCAAGATGCCGAGATACTACAATACGCATCGAAAAATAAATATACGTATCTTACGTAGAAAACACGTGAGCAAATATACAACTATTGCAATGACAGGTCTCATTTCCGCGCAAAACGGTATATTTGTATGCTACGTGTACGATAGATAAAAAATAACCAATGACAGTGTGACACTACGCGTTGCGGCGTAAAAAATAATTTTTAACACTACGAAAAATATAATTTTAAAAGAAAATTATTTATCTTTAAATCAGACAAAAAGTAACGTGTTATTGAATATTATTTACACTAATAAATGAACAGTGGAATACATTTTTTTTTTTTTTACGAAATTAGATATTTAAACGTTATAAATATTTTCGAAGAAAATTATTCGTTTAAAATTGTTTAATACATAAATATAAAAAGATGTTTAATAATATTTTAATATGAAAAGTTGAGAAAAAAAAAGTAATTATTTTAGAATTATACGAATATACGTATTCCTCGGTGTTCCTTTTTTTTTTCTTTTTGTACTTTATAACGTAAAATTTCATTAAAATAGTATCATAAACAGCAACCGCGCAAATAAAGATGTAAGTCTATTGTTACATGCACACAAGAAAACTGTCGGACAATCGGAAAAGACTATCGGAGCGACCTAAAGAAAAAAAAAAAAAGAAAGAAAGAAAGAAAGAAAGAAAGCGAAAAGCCGTTGGTGGAAGGAAAAACTTTTTAATATAGTTTGAGGAAGCGACGGATTCGGTAAAAAGCACTAACGGAATTTGGTCGGAACGTATTAAGCTCGGTAAAGTTTGATTCGCATGCGGAATATTTTCTACCTTTTTTTAATCCTCAACACAATTACGAGACGCGTAGAAATAAAACAAAGAATTAATCTCCGCATAATACATAAGTGCGCACATCAGTCAGCGTTTACTTGAAGGATAAAACTGATTTTATTCATTACCTAAAAACTTGCATATACACGCGTTTACGACGTACTTATTGAACGTTATTTACAATTTAATATGTAAAACGTTAAGTGAGAAATTATTATTATCGTCGCACTAGCAGCGAAATCGCGAGTTCCTATAATAACTATATGCGTACGCCGAATTAGTTTCAGCGTATTGACGTCCGCAGTTTTATAATAATATTACGAATGCGAAACTTGTCGACCGTTTTAAATACGTTTCCTGCGAGGAGTCATTTGTTTTTTTTTTTGTGGTGCGGTGGAGGACAAGAGACGGGGAAAATGTATAAACTGTCGGATCTCGGTCACGAAATTTCCTTCCGCAGAACATCATTTACATTTCGTTGGATATTGTCATTTTGTTCCCGAAACGTTAAAAGACACTGGCAACTTGTCGGTGTCGGACGAGACGAACCGTCTCGCATTGTCATTAACGAAAATAACAAGGACTTATTAATACCAACTAACTTCCAACCTTCTTTCCGGACTGAATTGCTCAGACAATAATCCGTTTCGGAACAATTGAAAGACGACAAATTTCATATTTTTTATTATTATAATTTTCATCAATAATTGTCACAGTTTTAGTCACGTTTTGTCGCGAACCAATAGCATCGGAGTCGAAACAATTCGTACTCGATCGAACCTTGTACGAGACAATAGGCCACGAGTATTTGATAGGTACTTAGTGAAAAACTGAAAACACTAATATTCCGTAATATGATGAAACAGAAAATAAAATACCTGGAAATACGCGCATTTAAAAAAAAAAAATGTAATTCACTTAATAGAAAATTAGATTTGATTACATCATCACGTGACCGTGATAACGATTCAAATGCACTGAAACTAACACGGATACAACAATATAAAATATTACAATATTATGGTGTAGAAATCTACACGAAACGTTTAGAATTCGTATCATCATTTATATATCATCATTTCTGTTGGGTCATTTACGCGGCTAACAAACACATTTTTGCCAATATAACAACAGAAAACGACTACAGGACGTAGAAAATAATCTTTTCTTCAAATGAAATCCCTTCTTCAAATGAATATTCAGATATTCAATATTAAAACGCAACAAACAAACACCTATAATGTGCTTTCCCGTGGTATGCTACGCTTTTACACAAGGCTGTTGTATACGTTTCTTCTTCCGCCTTATTACTTTCAACGTTGTATACACCAAGTTTTGTACACACAAAAATTACGTTTTTTTCACAACTCTCACGAACACACTCTTCATCATTTATCACACGCCCCTGTAATTGTGCGCTGTACCTATGCGCACGGGCCCACAGGTTAAATTTTTTTACGAATTTCATTTTTATACAACATACAATATTTAGTTAATTCAAATTTGAACTGTATATACTCGTAAATATAAAAAAACAAATTTTTATAATAAAAAAAAATGTCAAAATGCTACCAAAAAAAAAAAAAAACAGATTTTTACGAGAACGATTATTTACCTCTTCGGAATTAAAAAATATATATATATATTCATCTGGCTATTCACTAAAACCAATAATTTGCAAAACATCAATATTTTATGTGACTCGGAGTCCGAAAAAATGGATAAGGGGTGGAACCGAGTCGGGCGAAATGCAATAATAAATATCATACCCGTACGATAAATCGGAGGCGATCAATCTCCGCACATACACGTGGGTAAAACACGTATAAATCTTTTGATACGTAAATGGAAAACATTTGTAAACGAATCGAATAATAGGTAAATGTGTCTGTTGATTTATTTAATTATAATATTATATTATTCCTAAAAAAATCGACAGTTACAACGTACGAACGTGTTATGTCAGTTTTGATTAACGGCGTCGTAAATAATGAAAATGTTATAAAATACGTTAAAATGAAGTTTTTTTTTTTTTTTTGTAATAGGCAAGAGGATTTTTAAAAAAAATTGTCCACGAATCCGCGATTAACCGCAAAAGTATTTAAAATACGTTAAGTATATAAAATATATTAAAAACGATTTCTCATATTGATTATGATTCGTCATTTAATAATCGAGAATATTAGTTATTGATAAAAGTGATATTTGTCGAAATTCTTAGTGCGAAATATAGAAAAAAAATTATTATATTTAAAACACCGAAATCCCGCGGATGGGGAAAAAACACTAATTCATTAAAATTACGGTTTTCTGTTCCAATACAATTGTGCAGTTTACCTAAAATATTATTCGGTATACCGTATCTCACGTTATACCTAATTACTTCCAATATGTATTGGTATAACGTGTACGAGACATGAATAATATATAAACGTTTTACGATAATTCGCTTTATCGTGCTAATTAAATAATGTTTAGAAAATATTAGTTCGATGAAGTGACACCGTAAATAGAGCCACGTTTTGGCAGAAAGTCATTTAAAAAAAAAAAAAAAATTTCAAGCTTACCGTCTCGCGTTTAAAACGAAGAAATATTTTTCTTTTCTATTTTGCCAACAATATTGTTTGATCGACAAAGATCGTGAAAATCTCGTGGACGATGATTTAATATCCGAAATAAATTATAGTAACGAATGGCGTGAGCCGGTTTAGCTTATAGCGTTATGGTAATATTATGGCAAAGGCCATTTAATGCTTTTAAAACATCGAAAATACAGCGTAACAAAAATTACGTTAATCGCGTGAAAATGCTTTTTGAATAAATTACTTGTAAACAAACAAAAAAAAAAAAAAACGCGAAATAAAATGTTTAAAATATATTATATTGAAATTCAGAGTCTCCGTGTTTTTTGTTTACTTAAAAAATTTAAAAACTTCAATTAGGTAATTACGTAATACGTATATTGGAAAATGATTTATTTTTGTTTAACTTTTTATATTTTCTTTTGAATTGTCAATTCGCTTAAAATATTTATTAAAAATTAAAAACCTGTATAAACTCTTGGCATAAAACTACAGAAAATAATTAAACAACTTCAAAAAGATAATTCTATAAAAACATTGTAAAATTATTCGATATTTGAATAAGATTTCGTAACTGGAACCCCACATTATCTACATTGTGGAATACTCAAAAAAAAAACTAAATTCTACATAATACGAGCCATCGTTAATGATGATTGCAGATAATTTCATCGTGTATTTATCCACAAAATGTTAAGTGTGAATTTAATTTTTAAATAAATGGGTAACATAAATCACATTTTAACTACGTCATATATTCGTTATAAAAATAAAAAAAGTTATAATTTTACGCTTGTGTACTTTCAAATTTGATGATATTTTTAATTTACGCGGATAAACCTGGTTGATGTGTAAACATCTGTTACGGCGGTATGAGGGTAAATCTCGAGAAATGGAACGGAAACGTGTAAGCTGTTGTCATGACAACTAATAATAATATTTATTAACATTAATAATATTAATTATTTTACACGGAATATTAATAATATTAATTAATTTTCACGCACTTTTTTAAGCTGTTGTCATGACAACTAATAATAATATTTATTATCGAGAAATTACTTTGAATAGAGATACCAATATTCAAAAATCCCAATCACAATTCCGTTTCATTTTTACCGCTCTCGCGACGTTTACACATCAAAGTCTCGAGTACTAACAGACTCGTTTCTTTTTGTGCATTTTTCATACGTGTTTACTAAAATTTTTTTACTACGCTCACCTTTCGTGCAGATCCTAACGCATTGTGCCAGAATGACGGAACGGTGGTCTTTGAAATCGGAGAAAACGAGCTGGATACGCTGCTTGATACAGAATCTCACCCGATGACTCCAGCCACGAAACAGATTCAAGGTATCATTTCATGAATGTTTCAACCAATATCAGTATACAAGTTTAAGAGAGTTCGCGATCCATAATGCGTGTACTGTAACGATTCCCACGACATGGCCGAACACACTGGATTCGTGTGCCAAAAATGTCCATGGCATCGGTCACCCGGCGTCTCTGGACTGGCATCCCTTCCAACCGATGGACGTAGAAAATACTGTACTGTGCGGTCCGAAAGGAAGTAAACTCCCGGACGCGATGCAATCAGAAGCGATGAATTCTGGCTGATATCGCGACGATTCACTCGATACTCAGGCAAAAAGAGGATGATGAACGAGAAAATCAGAACGCGGTCGGAAAAAAACTGTCGGATCATCGCAGAGGCGGTAAAGATGAACATATTCCTGAACGGTCAATACCTTGGTTAAAGAAAAATTGCATGCTGAAGACAAATTAAAGTGGAATTATATGGGCAAGTCGGCAGGGAGCTGTCTTACTGATTCCCAACTACTGGTTGCAACGGGGTTGTAATGTACCGCACGATGCCCCTATTTCTGTCGATTAAAATTTATAAAAAAAATATAAAAAAACCCTCCTTGCATGTTTACTATGCAGTATCATATTATGTATGTGATACACGTGAGGTGATTAACCCTGTCGTACGCTCACCGCAACGTTAACGATGTACCGCGTATTAATTATCGTGTGTCGCACGATTAAACTACGAGTATATGTCATACGAGTATAACATAAGAGTCGTGTACTATTTATACATTGTTTATTCAACGTAAAGCATTTAATATTATGTATATGTTTAAGCGTTTACTCACGAGTTGGGTGTGTACATAGTGTGCATAATATTGATGGTAAAGCTTAAGAAGGTACTGCAGATTTTCATCATTGGCAGACACTTTTTAAAGTGTGTGTGCGTGTGTTATTTATGTATTTTGGCGTATGACAAATTTGTCGCCTGCGGCCGATAATTATTTATGTAGCCGACAACAGCGAGACTAAACAGATTTTAAGGGATCGCCGACGTATAAACTGTTATGAAAAAACCTTTCAAACGGGAAAAGTCGACAATTTCGCTCTTCGTCGAAAATGTAAATCGTCCCACATTATTCTGTTTTCACTAAACTTTACAATACTATTTTGTTATCTTTGAAAATATCGGTATTTTAAATTATATTAGAATAATATAGCTCCCACACTGTACGAGTCGGGGACGTAATACCATTATACGGTACTACCCCCCTCCCCAACTTTTGTATTATTTAAATAAAGTCGGCGAAATGAACCAAGCTAAATTTAGTCGAATAAGTCAAGTGATTTTTAAAAATGGTTTTTACAATTATTTTGAAAATTGTATATTATATTACTTGACTATCTGTAATTTATTTACATTATGTAAAATACCATAGAAAAGCGCATAGAACATACACTATATTAGAACACAGTTGTGAAGCTAGTTCAATTAATAATTTATTAGTTATTACTACACACCATTACATTTTACACAATACAAAGAAGAAATATTGACCCAGTCGAGTTAAATTTTTTTTTTTTTTATTAGAGCTTAACAGACCTTTAAGGCTTTTTGCACAATTCTACCAGGCTTCTCCATCTGTTGCTATTCCTTGTCACTTCTATCATAATCCTATCGTCCACTTCTGTAACCACTCTATCCAAACATCGTTGGTAGATTTTTGCAAGTTGAGTTATTAACCGCAATATGTTTCGAATCGTGAAACGCAGGGCCGTAATTACACATACGGGGCTGGTGTGCAAGCTTTGTTTCAGGGCCTAACTTTGTTGTTTAATAATTTAATATTACTGACAGTGGGCAATGGTTACACATCCTCTCTAAACCGTTATGTTTATTTTTAAATCATTAAAAAATTTTTTTTTGTGACAGGATTCTGGGTTTGAGTATTGCGTCATGAAATTATTGAATTTATTTAATTTAAAATTTCCTACTAAATTATGGTATTAAAGATCGTTTTGTGTTTGAATTTGAATTCGCTAGACAGTCCACGGTTACGCAATCATGCCACTGTTTATTGAATAAGTAATTATTCATGATAAATCTCGAATAACGTAATAATATATTTTATAAATTATATTTAGTGTTAATTATTAATATATCAATTTATTATAAAAATATACAAATTTTAACCTTTTTTATAAAATCAAATAATTATCATATTCTAAAATGTTGGATGGTCAATTTGGGGGCCTAAATTAGTTTTGGAGGATTAGGGGGGCCGGTGTGCAATGCACATCTTGCACACCCGGTAGTTTCGGCACTGGTTAAACGTGACCAGTACACTCCAGTCGTTTTGCCTTAAAGTACATTTTAATGTTCACTTTATATTATATAGTTTTTCTAAATCCGTATTTTTATTCTCCTTTCATATTCTCCGTTTAGATTCAGTGTGTGTCCACGTATTTTCCGCAAAACTTTCGAATATTGTAGCTTCTCTTCAAACTCCTTTTGGCGGTGGATCAAGCTTCGCATGCGTACATTGCTAGCCGGCACGGGTTGTAAACTGTAGAGTTTTTCTTTCGTAATTTCTGACAACATCTCGGAGCTCGACGTTTTGTGCAATGCAAAATACATACGCTCGATTTGCCGCACTCGTTCGTGTAACTCGTTATGCGCGCCACTAGTTAAAAATTGGCCTGAAATAAATATTAATATGTTTGCCTCTTTATTTAAAAAACTGAAACGGCGCCTCTAATTGTGCGTTTGTGTAATGCGTGTAATCATTTATATACAACTGTCATAATAAAATTACGCAAATATGGTGATAATATTTATATAGTCGAGCGTGAAAAATCAAACATAATAGGAGATACACAATTTTCGAAACTGTCGATTTTTACGTGCAACGTGCGTTCAACGAGAGGAAATTAAAAAAAAAAATCGAAAAACGAACGAAATTACACTTATTTCTGACGTGACAGAGAAAACCAAGCTGACGTCAGATTGATTACCTCGCGGGACATCTATCATAACATATCGCTGTCAAAGCGTAGAGCCATTATAGGTGTACGCGGTAAATAATGTATAATAATATTATGTATACATATGTTACAGTAAAAGACGTGAGATTTATATTAATATCGTTATTATAATATTATCCAGAGATTAACGTTGATAAATAATAATGAATAATTTGTTAGACTTATAACGTCACTTACTAAAGGATTTATACGTTGATTCCGAACAATATTAGTTATAATGATGTTAATATCTCGTATTAATGTTTTATTTTTTTTTTCACGAGACGAAGAACCGTGGCATTCGTATCGCATGACTTACCTCAGACTGCTGCTCGACAAGGTGCATTTATTCGTCTTGTACTTAATTTTACAGCGACGTTTTCGATAGCCTGCTGTGCCGATGAAAACTGTTACAGCCTGCTGTTTCTCCGAGTGTCAACTCCGTGTTGCCAAAACAAAAGGTTCAAAAGTAACTTTTTCAGTGCGAACAAGTTTTCTCAGAGCGCGTGGTACAAGTTCAGATCTCGTATAATAAATTTCAATTTCGTATTTTATTCGACTTGCGTAATTTACAAAAGCCGTTGTCGACATTAACAATTACCGCTAACAAATTGCGTGGGGATCCGCAGGGCTGTGTCAACGTCAGGCATGGATACGCGAAAGCGTGTTCAGAGTTCAGTCTCTTTTTTTCTTTGATTGTGCCATTAAGTGTTTTCAGCTTGTTTTTGAAAACATTTAACTGAATCATTTCTTTCGTACGCAATGCTTTCTTGACGTCTTTTAATTAAAATAAAATTAAATATTTAAAAATAATTTTTTTTAAAAAAAACGAGTCTGCTAGTACTCGAGACGTTGATGTGTAAACGTCGCGTGAACGGTAAAAATGAAACGGAATTTTGATTGGGATTTATGAATATTGGTATCTTTATTCAAAGTAATTTCGATAATAAATATTATTATTAGTTGTCACGACAACAGCTTACACATTATTTAAATTAAAAAAAATTATTAATTATTATTCATTTTCATTATTCGTCGTGATTCTTTATAGTGTCACTGACCTGTTTGTTGAACTGATCGGTATAGTTATAAGACAAATCATTCGGTACGCGAGAAAAAACACCGGGCTATGTAATACACGTACGTTTATGTAGACGAAATCACTTGTACACTATACCGTATATAGAAATACATAATATATTTGCCTACTGTAGAAAAATACCATTGGCCATTGCAGGGTAAAAATTGTTTGAATCCTTTGACACCGGCGATATTTATTCGTGCTAATGCAGCACGGCATTTGGCTGTGCAGGAACGAACACTTGTAAGGCTCGACGTGATATAAATATAATAATATACGTGTATATATAGTTGTCCCGATCCGGCTTCGCCAGGAATGAATATTATTATACGTGTAGATGTTAATTATTTATAAGAATCCGTGTTTACACTGTTACAATATCAATATAATGACGTAAAAGCAATCGTACTGCACAATCAAACAAGTATCGTACAACAACGGTGTGAATACGCGTAAAAACATAATATACGAGTCGCGACGGGAATATCGAAAGGGGTGCGAAAATAACGAGTTAAATTTAATTTTCTCGAGTTATCGAAGCCTATAAAGATAGGCGCGAATCGGAGAAGTGCTTAGGGGAAGCTTATACCCCGAAAATCCGATGTAGCTCACCCCTCCCCCCCCCAAAAAAATGTACACAATTTTAAGTGTACAATTATTGGTTGTACGCAATGATGTTGCTCCTTTTTCTGTATGCGTTTATCAACAATTTAGCTGGGAGTATTTAGAGATATAATAATATTAATATTGTCTATTGTTATTTTACGTTGTCTTATCGATGAAATTTTAATTAAATATTATATTATTGCTTATTTATCTAATTGTGATTATGGGGTTGAACACAAAATTTACCCAAATTTGTATACTTCGTTAAAACGTGTTGTTGGTTCAGTTACACGTGAGCGCTCTTTCCCGTTATGCGAAAGATTGAAAATCGGTTGCGTGTACATCAACAATGGACCCGGAGCGATTTTCGAAATTGGCAGCAATAAATATTGAAAGGTAATTATTATCAAATCAGAATATAGCCGATGATAGATGAAACGAGTACGCCGAAACAGACAAAAGGTTTCGGTTATAAAATATATAAATATATTGTAAAGCTGTGAATTTTGTTTATTAATCATTATTAGGACTAAGGACTTCATGCTCTAAAAAACCTTAAAATATTCATGTATTTATGCTCTAAAAAAATAATTAAATATGCCTTTAAGATATGTACAATCATTAAAATATGCATTCAAAACCAAAACATTTAAACGACGAGGTGTCTACAATCCACTATAGATACCTATATACTATAAATTAATAAATTAATTGGTAATGAAAAATTATTAATTTATATTGTTAAAAATGTATATTAATGAAACTATAGAGCATACCTTCAACGCAATAAAACTATAAGCATATACCGTAATATACTCGTACGACGTACGTCATGTAATCCGCGTGAAATAAAATAATCTCGGCGGTTCATAATATTTCGAATACAAATTGTCGAGCAGACGGGGAAAATACACGGCCCACTCATTTCATCGATATATCCTTTCGTATACACATATTTTTTACCAATTTTATAGATATATTTAACGATCATTTTTATAAATTAGTATTCAATTTAGTAAAACATGCTCTTCAAATTCAAATAGAACAAAATGTGCACTAACGCGTGAAAAAGAGCAAAATATGCAAAATATGTAAAAAAAATGATAAACTCCTATATAAATCCCTAACACTAATCAATAATCATCATAATTATCAATTATACTATTGGAATTAAATTTATAAATTATACGCCAATGGAAATATCTGTTTTTTTTATAAAAAAAAATTTGATAACGGGGGTATTATGTCGCCCCACATGTCTGTTCAAAAATAAATTTATAACCCCCTCCCCAAGTGTAAAACACAAATTGCGTCTATGAACCTATTAAGGATTCTATCAAGACGTAACTCGAGCAGGACTGCAGGAGTCCCGTCACAATTATGCCCGGGAGATTATTCCATACAGGATTTTGTATACGGTATGTGTGTGTGTGTGTGTGTACGCAAACATATTATATGTAAACATTTTTTTTTCCCCCACGGACCTACGGAAATAAAAACGAAATTAATTCCGTTTCGAATTCTCGTCGTGTTCCAGACAATATTATAAATATTATATTATGTGATTTTGTACACAGAAAGATGAACGCCCGTGCACAGGAAGCGAAACAATAACAGTTGACAAGTTTGCGAACTCTACATCTATATCGCCTATATCAAACGTATCTTTTTCATTTCACGCGTGTCAATACTAAATTGGAAAACAAATCAAACGTTAAAAACATATACGTATTATACGCTATCGAATTTTACAATCTAATGTACAAAGGCAATAATAGCAACAGAATGAAGTGTAAATGTACGGTTTACGCGTGAAAATACAAAACGGAATTGTTTGAAAACGAATACGAATAGAAAACGGTCGCTTAAATACGTATATAGGCCAGTGTGTAAAATCGATCGGTTTAGCAAATTTCTATCGTTTTAGAAACACGTGTATTGCAGCGACTGGAACCTTTTGATTTTATCGTTACCGGTTCTGGTTCTTAGAAAAAAAATTTACGGGTTCTGATTCGGTACCGGTTATTTTTTTTTTTTAAATACGTAGTTACCGTTCCACATATATTGTGGTTCCGGTTCCGCTTCTTATCGGTTCTGGTTCAAGTTTTTACCAATTTCAAATATGAAATTAAATAACATTTAAATATTTTAATAATAGTAATATTTATCAACATTTTGACCATATAATATTAAGAAAAAATAAAATTTGGATAGTGTACTCTACAATCATTATTACCTAATATTATTATAACTAGTATAGAAAACATTGTATTTACATTTTATAATTTAGCATTTGTAAAAAAAATTTAACTGATATACATATTAAGAGCCGATAAGGAAGAACCTATATAATTCATGGGTACCGGTTTGGTTACGGTTCTTAATTTAAAAAATTAAGTTTCGGTTCGGTCCCGGTTCTCAAAATGTTTAGCGGTTCCGGTTCCAGAACCGGTTCTTTTCGGTTCGGTTCCAGTGTATTGTCGACAAAAAAGAATAAATTAAAAAATAATTTGACGAACGATAACATTTCTATATATTTCTACCTCTGATATTATGATCTAGGCATTGCTCGTAGAGACTCTACATTCACAATTATTACAATTACATTTGTGAATTTATTTCGAACTTTTAAAATTTCATTCAAAGTTTTATTATCGATTTTATTTTTTTTTTTTTTTTTTTGGTCCGTCTCATCGTCTACGGTGTGTGTGTATAATAATTATTCCGGTTTCGTTTTCGACTTTTTTCAAATTCTGTACACGTTTAAAGTAAATCTAATTGAGATAAAATACAAAAACAATTAAATAAATTATAAAAACATTCGTGACAGACAGAGCCGATTTCAATTTGTTCGACTTCCTGTTCCAAAGCTCCCTTACTTGTCGATTTAGGTAAGTATTTGTGAACGATAACATTGAACAATAATATATTCAAGGAAATAGTGAACACTACAAGAAACTTAAGTTTTCGTCTAAGCGTCTCCATCTAACATACGACCATACAAACAGTTTTTTGTTCAAACACATTACTTACCTACCCCAAAAATCGTATTTTTATAAGATATGACCCGTTTCCGAACAAAAAAAAATCGTGTTTGAAAATGTCAAAGAAAAATCAATTTTTCTCCACTAAAATATTCAATTAACATAATGCATAAACAGAGTGTAACATAACAAACTGTCAAATGTTACAAATTCAACAAATCGTAGAAAATAAACGACCGCATATGTATTAAGAAAAGTTTTTACCACCAAGTTTATTTTTTCTTCTAAAATTCAATTAACAAAATAACAATTTTTAATTGAATACACCATTCTTTTTTATCTTTTCACATAAAATAAAATTACAAAAATGCAGTGCCATAATAATATTATAGCGCACAACCGATTTTTATTTTGCTTAGGCTTATCTTGCCTAAGATCAAAAACCAACGTGTTTAAAATAAACAATTTTATCAATCAAATCACTTAACATTTTATTTCGAATCATTAAATCAACATATGTTCTAATAATTTTGGTAAAAGTAGCCTGCTATGTATTTTTATTTTTATGATTTTTATTCTGATTTTATCATGGCTAAAAAATACATTTTACAGGTAGAGAAAGTTGTACCTCATTAAAAATAATTTAATAATTATGCAGTTAAAAATGTTTTCAGTTGAAAGGAGCCAATTTCGTCGTCGGAAATCTCGTGTCGCGATGTAAGATTCTATCCATGAATTAATATATGTATATATAATATTATAATACATGAATTCGATATCCTTATAAGTTATAACAGTAAGTAAGTAAGATTTAATTTCATACAAGTAGCGTAATTTTAGGCGACGAATAAACTATGTATATTATGACGAAGTTTGTGTTTAACATTAATCTACGTTGATTGGTAGATTGTTTGCAGATATTTCGTAGTTTTGTCTATAAGTAATTAGTAATATTTATAATTGAGGCATGCGTAGTATGCACTGAAAATAACAAAAATATGCTCTCTAAAAAAAAAAACCGTCCAAATTATAACGTATTATTTTGAAAACAAAGATTTATATCGAATAATTACTACGACCCATTACAGTGAAGAAACGGTATTGTATTTTAACTAAAACTCAGGTAGTTAAAGTAAAAAGACTAAAGGTATCAGCACATGATTTATGAATCTCGAACAATTTTTTCATAATATTATCGTCTTACTAAGGATTCATTAAGTTACTTAATTTTTTTCCCCCGTTCGTTTAAAAAAAGTCCTTTAGTATTATATTAATATTAAAAAATGTTCGAAACCCTAAAATATATCCTAAAAATGCAAAAACCTCAAAATACGTAAAATAAAATCGTATATACTGGACTAAATGGATCGTGAAACACGTTGTGATATACATATAACAGCTATTTTTCCGATCACAACTATCGAAAATACGCAAAAACATCTTTGCCTTATTTATAGCACACGTGATAATTTATTTATTATCACCTGCTCAATAAACCGGTAATAATAAACAGATTTTTACTTTGGCTAAAACGAATCTACGCCTGTAAGTATTATAACAGTTATAACACGCGCGTATGTTTAATGCTCACACTGTCTAAAACGAGTCGACGCATTATGCAAGGGTTGACGTTAACGAGCCATAAAAGTTAAAATGAATTAACGCGTTATTTTTTTTTTTTTCAAATTAACTTTTGACTTGAAAAGTCACTTTTTTTTTAAAACTTAAAGCGTTAACTTTATGTCGACTTTTTACAAAAGTATCCAAGCCAAGTTGAATTTTATCCGAAGAACAATATGTAAATTTCTGAATGATTTTGAATACATAACTCGTTTTTATTTTATAATATTGATAATTTTACAACAGCACATAGATGCATAACGTGTAGACGTATTATACGAAATAACCCAAGTCGCGAGATTTATGATTGTTTGAATACGGTACCAAAACCTAATAATTCAAAATTATAGGTTTGTTTCCCCGATATCGACGCACACACACGCTTTGTACAGTCCTTAGCCGTTCGCGATAAAAAATAACTATTTAATTTAGAAAATACGGATAAAAAGGTGACGAGCCGCGAGGTGTTGTGAGTGTCGCTTAAGTGAAAATACTTGGATAAAGATTTTAGAGTTTATAAGGTTATCACTATAAATTTGAAATCAATGATAAATCATTGCGTTCGATAAAACGATTTTGAGCGGAGCTTCGGTGTTATATTATTCATGATTTATACTATATAATAATAGAGTGTGTATAGAGCATATAGTTAATAATGGTAATTTAATATATAGATATTTTGGTACAGATATAAAAAAAGGTAGCGAGCCGCGGGATGTTGTGGATATCGTTTAAGTGAATTACTTGGATTAAGATTTTAGAGTTTTGTTTTATTATAATCTGAAAGCAATGATAAATCATTGCGTTCGATAAAACGATTTTGAGCGGAGCTTCGGTGTTATATTATTCATGATTTATACTATATAATAATAGAGTGTGTATAGAGCATATAGTTAATAATGGTAATTTAATATATAGATATTTTGGTACAGATATAAAAAAAGGTAGCGGGCCGCGGGATGTTATGGATATCGTTTAAGTGAATTACTTGGATTAAGATTTTAGAGTTTTGTTTTTATTATAAATCTGAAAGCAATGATAAATCATTGCGTTCGATAAAACGATTTTGAGCGGAGCTTCGGTGTTATATTATTCATGATTTATACTATATAATAATAGAGTGTGTATAGAGCATATAGTTAATAATGGTAATTTAATATATAGATATTTTGTACAGATATAAAAAAAGGTAGCGGGCCGCGGGATGTTATGGATATCGTTTAAGTGAATTACTTGGATTAAGATTTTAGAGTTTTGTTTTTATTATAAATCTGAAAGCAATGATAAATCATTGCATTCGATAAAACGATTCTGAGCGGAGCTTCGGTGTAATAAATAAACGGCAATCGATTAAGACGAAATTGCATTTTTAGCGATTCTGTGTAATTTTTGGTAGTTTTTCCTGACTTTTGAAAAAAGTGTTGAGAAAATCGAAAAACGACGTCTTTAAAGTACAAACTACATACAATTTTCAATCAGAAAAGGTGCTACACGAAAAGATCGGAGCACTCCATCTAGTAGATTTTTTGGGTACAGACATAAAAAAAAACACATCATTGTAAAACCCATAAATTACTCGCTACGCTAAAGATCTAAAAAATATATATACACACTACTACCGACGTACGTTGTCGTATTATAACGCCATTTATCGTTTGTTTTAACGTTTTCCATAGTGAGAAATATGAAATATTTATTGACTAAAATAATGGTAAATACTGAATTTAACGTTTATTTTTTAATTAAAAATCATTTGACATTTGATCAACAACAACAACCTCATATTATACAATGACGTATACCTATACACAAAACACACGTGTGCTATATTATAAATTATAATATAGATAAACTGAGACACATTTTAGTGTTTTTATTTTATGTAAATAGGATTATATTTTAGGTCCTGTAGATAGGTATCTTGGTGGTTTTCTCCTTTTTTTTTTTTTTGCCGATAATCAGAAAATTTAACCGAATTAAGTAACTTTTTTTCAAATTTAACTTTTAACTTATAAAATTAACAAAAAAAAAAAAAATATTGGTCGACTTTTAACTTAATTTAACTCAATTATTTTTAATTAACGAGTTTGAAAAAAAAAAATGTTAACTTGCCCGGCCTTGCTTAAATCATCTGGCCCATATTGCAAGTTTGCCGGCAAACTATTACCCTGTACTTGCGCTCCTCGTATTATACAATACCTAATAACACGATGCGAATATAATATAATACCACTACGAATATACAAGAAATTCTCGTTACACTTAAAAAATTTATTAAATGTATAAAAAAAAAGTATTATTAATATGTACATATATGCGTATATAAGTATATATATATATACATATAATTTAATAACGAAACGCAGTTTACGTCGTAAACGCGTGCCAAGCCCAAAAAAAAAAAAGAAGATAAATACATCGGCTGAAACTTTATGACTCCAAGTACGTATAAGTATACATGCGTTCTTCGAGGTCCAAGTCATATAGAAGTTTATTTTTTTATTTATTTATTCCTTATAGTATATATATATACTATCCCTCTATTTGAGTATTGTATCGAACGCATAAATACGCACACACACACACACACACAGATACGGTATATAACGATATAATATAATATGTTTACCTATATCCTGAATCCACCTCCGTACTTCGGTGGCCTTTTTATATATACATATAGGATCGGAAACATTACGTCGGCTGACGGTACACGCACTACAACGACAATCCTTTTCATCGGGATATTTAGATCGTTAAACTATAATATTATTACTGTTATCCTTTAAGATCGCACCGCGTGTACGCTGCTGCTCGCACGGCCGTATCGAGATTACTGCGTGATATTTATTACGCGAAATTTTAAAGCGCTGCGTAAATACACGGGGCGCAAACGTCTCGGTTTCTTTTTTTTTTTGATTTCACACTCGAATCCATAATCTTCTTCTTCTTTCTATATATATATATATATATACGACCATTAAGATCTTACTGACCGACATACCTTTTCACTCTTCTCTATTCATTGCTAATTCCTGCCAAATGCCAATTATCCCCGGGTCTACAGTTTTTCACATCACTCCTTACTCGATCTTCCCGTCTTTTCCTTGGACGCCACAGCCCCCAAAGGTCTCTTTCTCTTTGGCATGCAATCTTGGATTATTCGTGTCAAAGCATCTTCTTTTCTCCGTGCATGACCGGTTCATTGGCGACGTTTTTGTTTCTAATTTCCCACAGTGTGTCTGACGTTTCATATAACTGTTTGAGTTCGTCATTTTTCCGGATTCTCCATACTCTTAGTTGCCTCATCGTGACATGGCCCAAAAATTCTTCTTAAAGTCTTTCTCTCTAAAACAGTGTTTCCCAACCTGGGGGGAGTATAAACATTGCTGGGGAGGCGCGCAAGTAGTCATTACGAAGTAAAATTTTATTTATTAAATTATTTTAATCTTACAATGTAGGGAAAAAATGAAAAATTAGGTGATCATTTTTTGTCAATTTAAAGGAGAGGCTACAAAAGGGGCATAGGATAGAAGAGGTTAACCACTGCTCTAAAATAAGAAGTGTATTTTGTTCAGATTTGAGTAGTATCCACTTTTTACAACCATATATATATTATTACTGGTCGAATTAGAGTACGGTACACGTGAACATTTACATTTTTGGATATCGTTTTTGTCTTTAGTAGTTTCATTAAACCGTAGTAGCACTTGTTGCCAGCTTGTAATCTTGCTCTTATTTCACTCGATTCATCGTTTCTTCATCTCATTATACCTACATGCACTCGTATTATAATATCGTATTAATAAAAAGAGTTTGATACTTTTTATCGATTTTAGATTCTGAGCGGAGCGAGAAATCTAGTGGTTTTACAATGATGTTTATTTTAGATTCTGAGCGGAGCGAGGGATCTAGTGGTTTTACAATGATGTTTATTTTTTTTTTCCATCTTGTGTACAGATTTTCGACCAGAAGGTGTTCTCCGATCTCTTCGGTCACAGTTTGTTTCCGGCAGCAATTCGTATCAAGTTGGTACTTTAGAGAGATCATTTTTCGATTTTCTCAGTAGTTTTTTAACGCGACGCGATAAATTACCGAAAAATTACGAAAAACCGCTAAAAACGGGATTTCGTCATTATCATCACGTATAGTTTTTTAGCTACAATTTCGAAAATAATCATTCTATTGTCTTGAAATTTTCAACGAAATCGTATACATGTGTGTGTATGGCTGTGTGTATTTTTTTCGACAAAGTGTATTACACCGAAGCTCCGCTCAGAATCGTTTTATCGAATGCAATGATTTATCATTGCTTTCAAATTTACAATAAAAACATAACTTTAAAATCTTTATCCAAGTAATTCACTTAAGCGATATCCACAACACCCCGCGGCTCGCTACATATTAACAGGCCCGGATTAAGGGAGGGGCCAAGTCTCCGGGGCCCATAATTTTTCAAGTGATAATTTGTATATATATATTTTAGATTCTGAGCGGAGCAAGGAATCTATTGGTTTTACGAGTATAATGATGTGTTTCTTTTTTTTTTTTTTTCATGTCTGTACCAAAAAATTTTACCAGAGTGCTCCGGATCTCTACAGTCATACTTTGTTTCCGGTAGCAAATTGCATCATCAAATTGGTACTTTACAGAGGTCATTTTAAATTAAATTATAAACGTATAATACGCCACAGTTCCGCTATCACCTTCCCGATCACCGCCAATGAACAAACGTTACCAAGCGGTATTTTCGATTATTGTTTATTTTTAGAATATTTATATTGTTTTTCCCGGAAGATAACCACTGACGAGTGCCGACAACAGTCAACAAAAATATTAAATAAATGTGTCATTTTAAATGAAATGGGCGTAATACTATTCATTAAATTTGTTTATGTATATTTATTTAACAGGCATAAAACTTAATGTTTCAACGGGTATTTATGAAACAAAAATTAATTGATCAATGGTACCTAATATAATATTTAACTCATAGGCGGAGCCAGCTTTGATGTTCAGGGGGTGCAAATATTTCTGGAGATTTCCCCTCCCCCCTCCATAATAAATATTATATTTAATAGTACAAATAACAACATAAAATTATTTTTAAAAAAAACTACAAATAGCCAGGATACCTATATTTTATAATACACAACAACTTTAAATATACATATACATTTTATATATATACATAAACATACTATTATATTATTATATATATATATATATATATATACACTTATATATTTAAATATATATAAAACAATATTAGTTTCACAGTATCATCCGGCGTTTGTGCTCAACCTTGGTTTTAAAATCATCAATCACAGCATCTGTATCAATTTTCACTGCCAATTCTTGTTCTACACTGAGAAGCATCAATGTGTTTAATCTATCTTGTGTCATTGTTATTCGAAGTTTGGATTTTACATTAGACAATTTCGAAAAAGACCTCTCACACGTACAACTAGTGACTGGTATAATCACAAACTATATTGCAGTTTTGACATGTAAATATCATAATATTGTTATAGACTGTTGTTTTTATTATTTGCAAAGATAGATGCAATCAAAAAAAAAATTTTTACCTATACGTTTAGGGGGTGCCACCGCATACCCTGCACACCCCCTGGCTCCGCCTATGATTTAACTGTGTTATTTTATAAAGTTACGTGTACGTCAGGCCCGTGCCCAAGGGGGGGTTTGGGTGTTCAAACCATCCCATTGCCGAAAAAACAAGTCGTGTTTTTCATTTTTGATCCATTATATTAAATATTTTATAATCTTATTTGTTATAAATAATAATGCATGACATAATAGCCCACCACTATTATTGTGTTATCTTCGTGTTTCCCGTTTATCGGCTTTCGTCGTAGTCATTATCGACAAAACATAATGACCGCGACCGCGACGTGTCGCGTATTTTAAGGCCCTGTTCTCACCAAAGCAACTTGCAACTGCAACTCGATTGCAACGCAACTGCGCACATTAAAATTAATGAACATGTTCTCACTGTTGCAACGCGACCGAAAAGCGATGCAACTTGCATGAAACTCATTTGCAACCGATTGAAAGCAACTCGACATGCACGGTTTTTTTCTCTAGTTGCATCCCAATTTTTATTACCTCTATGTCAAATGTTTCGGAATTCACCTTTAATATTTTATAAATCGCCACGATTTGTTTCTTATTAGTAACCGTTTTAAATCAATTTAAACAGAGTGAACTAGTTATTGCAAGAGAAAGACCAAGAACAGAATACATGACACAGATAATGCAGGATACGAATAAGGGAAGTTACAAGGACCTGAAAGAATTGTGCTACGATAGAAACACATCTATCGTATCACATAAATAATAATCATATATTATTTATACAATATTATATAAATAATTATTATATAATAATCATCACAAACAAATCTACGGATTTATAACAAAAAAAAAGAACTAGTTATTAATATGAACATACTACTAGGATTTTGATTTAATTAAATAGGACCACTTTGAAATCCAAAATTTTCACACGACAAAGAGCCAATTATTAATCATGATAAAAAAAACATAAAAATATATACGCATAGGACTATGTTTCGTACGCTTGTTTATTGAATCCACAAGTACGTATAAGCATAAGTTAAATCACAAAATCACAAATACACATAAAATTATAAATTTATAAATGCCTATAACACAGATTAGATGAATATTCATCTAATCTGTGCCTATAATATAAACATGGGTTTTTTTTTGTACATACATGTCATTGATTATATATTACAATTAATATTATAATTATTATTAATATTATAATATAATTATTATTATATAATCAATGATACATGTGCATAAACAAGCAAATTTAATGACGTCATTTTGTACACGCATGCGCACAAATAAGTAAATTTGATAACAACAAATAATGACGTCATGGATCATTTCAATCGTTCCTACAATGATCCATTCGTCGGAATTCATACCATGATAACAACCATGAAATTTTTCTGGATCTTGATACAATTCTCTTGCAACAATAAATGTATTGTAGCATATGTTTTTAATATAGTGTGGATGAACACAAAATCGCTTCTTTTTTTCTTTTTTTTAAGTATAAATAAGCAACAACAACGTCATCCTCAGATGAAGACATATTACTAAATGTCTTTGAATGGAATGTCTTTAAATGTTTCAATGGAAAATTGGTTAAATTTGAATTTGAAAAAATACATTTAAAGGTGATTAATTCCCGCAAAAATCGGTTATCGATTTTTCCTCTTATCAAAATGGGGAAAACAGTTGCAGTTAATAAACTTAATTTCTTCAACGAGAACACTAAACTGCAACGCAATTTAAACTCGATTGCAACCCAACGAGTTGGGCAGTCGAGTTGCAGTTGCAAGTTGCTTTGGTGAGAACAGGGCCTAAAAGTTGTTCATAATCGTGTGCGAGATATTTCTATTTTATACATATCTTTTTTCAAACGCCCCCCCCCCCCATTATGAAATCCTGCGCACGGGCTTGGTGTACGTCAATGCAGCCAATATTATAAGGTTCAAGCAGGGATTAGAACAAAAATTGGTTTTTTTCATTGATGGGGGCCCACAACTAAATATCGGCCCCTGGGCCCTTTGAGGTCTTAATCCGGGCTTGCATATTAACTATCATTTTTTTTGTCGATATTTCGTATTCTGTAATAAATCAAAACGGTCGAATTACACACACACACACACACACACAAAACATCGCACGATTGTTTACACGATCGTATTACTCTAGCCGGAAGAGAATATTATATTATATTATTATTATTACAAGCTAGTTTCTTAATAAATATGTAATTCTTCCAAAACAGAACTGATATAAATATTATGTAATATGTTGTATATTTAAAATTTCTAAGTCATTATTTATTAAAAGTAATTAAATGATTATTTTCTAAAACAAGTTTTGCAAAATTTGAATTTGGATATTTAATATTTTCTTTATTTTACATATACCTAGGTACACTTTGGCTTAACAGTTAACTGTATATTCAAAATATACATAATATTTATATATATAAATTTAAAAAATTGTATATATACATATATATACAACAAATTTTAAATTTTAAAATTATTAATTTATTATAAGTATGAAAATAATTTTAAATACATTTGACAACTTAATTAAATATATAATACAAAACGGATAATTTTATTTAGAGAAATTTCTTAACGATTTAAAAGCGATAAAAATGATCCTAGTTTATTTACCGATAAATGATACACTATATAATACAATTGACATTTTAACTGACATATACCATTATCTTTATTTCAATTTCTAGATATTTTTTTTATGAACAAAATTTATTATTATTTCTACAGAAAAAATATTGTTTTACACCTTTTTAGATTCCTAAAACGGTACATAATTTATTTTCGCTTCAATGTGCAATAAATGTTAAATTTTGTCGAAATGTGTAATACTCATTAAATGTGCAGAAACATGCAAAAAAAAAAAAGAAAAATTGTTTGCCATTAGCTCAAAACTATTATGGTTATCAAGAAATATAGAAAAATACAAAAAAGAAGAAAATATACAGCTGCCTAGAAATTGGCACTCTATTAAGACGGACTAAAATTATGATTTAAAACTCGATCGGTTTTACTAAACGTTCAGTAATATTTTCCCTGTACTTTTATATCTACTGACACAACAAACATAGAAAAATCTTACATAATAATAGTTTTCAATCCCGCCTTTTCTATTAATACAATTTTAGAACCCCCCCCCCAACATTTCATACATGAAACTTATTCAATGACATACAAGTGTACGTACAGGCTACAAATCATACTTTTTACACTATTTTTTCCTTATAATTATTGGTATACCATTCCTATATACTAAATTTATCACTAGTTGATATGAATTTTAAAAAAACATACGTATGTAATTCTTCCTGATGTTTTTATTTTCGAAGGGCCTTTTCTTTATTAAGCCAACCGAGAAAAATGTAACCAGGCCATCACCATTACACACTATCTCATAATAACTGCTTTCAATCATTTCAATAAATACGTTTCAACTTTCAAATGCTTCACAAATACTAAACAATATACACGATTTCTGTTCATACACATATATTCTAATAGCTTTTGATGGAATAATCTCAGATTTCATACGTTGGCTCACTCATTCGTGCAGGCAAGGTTTTTAAAATTGGCCATTAGTCTGTTATTATAAAAATCGAATAATAAATAATACAAAAATAAAAGGAACTGCCTTTACTTATTTAAACGTACAAATTATTTATATCAAAATACAGTCTTGAGTTTCCAATTACAATTGTTTGTAAAACAAAATAAGATAGTTTTAATACTTAATTAGTAATAATGTAAATTCGAGTAAATAAAAATAAATGTTTAACAAATACGTTGTTTCCATTTGTTTAGTAACAACATTACAATAGTAGTTTTTTTGACAATGACATATTATACATTTACTAGTAAAATCATATCATTTATTTGAAGTGGACAGCAGGTTCTCTGTGTACCCGCTTTCATCCAACAATGTCCTATTCAAGCACACCTGTTCTTGAATTGCATCATTTGAATAATCATCATCGTTTTTTAATTTTAATTTGTTAACAGTATCGATACTGCAATTACTTTTCAAAGATATGTCGTTTTGAATAACAGTATTGTCATTAATTATGTAATTGTTCGTTTTGCAACTATCAGAAAATTCATGAATGTCTGCTTCACAAATCAATGTCTTTTCTACTTCACTGATGTCTTCTTCGTTCACAGAATTATTCCGACCCATCACAAAGTCTTGATAAACTTTACAGTCATCGACATTAATGCTACCGTTGCAACTCGACGATATGTCCATATCTATATCTTCACTCCTGTTGTGATCGACAGCTGTTTTGTATAAGTCTGAGTTTGAAAACACTGTATTCGAACTGTCCATACTATTTAAATAGTTGTCTTGATTTTTGGCCATAGGAGTAGAATAACAAAGTTTTGATTCACTAAAATTCATGTTAGCCGATGCATTCCAATCACTATCTTTGTCATCACGGTTGTTTACTTCGTCTTCCAATAAACTGTACTCCTGACCACTTTGGTTTGAACCTGAACTTGAATCCAATGTGTATTCGTCTAAACTAATCTCAGAGATAGGTTTTATTAACAACCATTCCCCATGTTCATTCAACTTGGTTTCGTACATTTTACCAATGACATTCCTGTTTAACAAAATATACGTAATATGTTTTAAAGTATTAAAATTAAAAATTCATATTGAAAAAAAAAACATTCTACAGACTCTCATTAAAGGACCATAAAACTCAAAAAATTTACTCCATCTTATAATATAGTATTAAACGAGATGAAAATAAGAGACACAATTTAAAAATGTCTAAGACTATTATTTTTTGCAAAAATTATTTTATCTATAACAACAGTTATAATTAAATAAGACAAAACTAGTGGTACTATTATAAGCTCTTTATGATCATTATTTAATCAGCAACAGGCAGTGAAAAATGCGTGTGACATCAAAATTTAATCGGCCATACATTCTGTATATGTTATACTTATCAACGTAAATACTACATGTCACTGTTTAAAATTTTGATACTTGTACCTTTTAGACTTCAATAATAAATTAAAGTTTACAATTGTATCTTTATTTTCATATAAATAAATGGTATCTATTTCTATAAAATACTTTAAAATAATTTTAAACACTTATTGTGCACAAAAACATAACGATATATAAACCATTTAATGATTCTCTTGTAAGATAATATTAAATTTAAAATTTGTTACCTAAAGCTTTAAATTATCAATAAATTGTTCCAAATCGATAAATTTAATAATATCAAAGATTAAGCTTTTAAACAGCGCGAATTTTAATATTTACATAATATGTATAAGGAGCGCACGGCAGCAACAAAATTATGTCACGTATATTTTTTTCAAAAGTACGTTGCTGGCTAAACAATGATTGTCAACAGTTTTTAATGATACCACTAGTTTTGCCTCATTTAATTATAAAATTTAAAGAGAAAAAAATTTTTTTTCAGTTGTACAGTCCTTTAACATTTTAATTTTTTCATTTATTACACTAACTCTAATTCGTCTATGGATGAACAGCAATCGGAAAAGTATGGCAAAATTATATTTAGCGGTATTTCCATATTATCATCAACTATATATTCTTTGTTAGATGAAGCTTCTGAAATTAAATTTCTCAACTTCTCATACATAGTTCGTTGTTTAACAGTGTGTTCATCATCATTTTCAAATGGATAGGTAACCCGTCTCAATAATTTGTAAGGCATCGAACCCTGTGAACACGATACATAAGTTAATTCATTGTATTTAGATTTTAAAATGTATTTAAAAACAATATGTTTTACACTTCCTATTATTGACTTATCCAAGCACATAAATTAATAAAAAAAAACGAAGATAAATAAAAAGAAGATAATTATTGATTATTTAAACTATCTGAAATATAAATGTCATTTGAAAATAACTAATCACGTTCAAAAGCATCATGTGGCTTGGAACCAAAATAAACAATAACACTTTTTGGCTAAATTTAACAATTTTTTTTATTATATTATCAGGAGCTCATATTACTTCCCGCTTTTGCAATATTATATGAATGTATCAATTCAATATGTTTTAAGAAAAAAAATTGAATTGATATTTTAAATCTTCAACACAATCAATCACATTTAAACCGGATAAATGTCAATAAAGAAAAATACAAAATAGCGGTTTAAAAATTATATAAATTCATTCAAATTAAAGTTATTAAATGAATAGGTATGTAAGGTTTTAATTTAATGGCTAGGTATTTTAGAATGTTTTTATTAGTATTTAATTATGAACAATTATTAGAAACTCTTCTTTTTACGCACAAATTTAGGATTTTAACTCTGAGAAAAATGTTTAATTGTATTTGCATTATTAATATAACAAATGAATTATTACTGAATATAAAAAGAAATACTAATTATATATTATTCATTAATCAGAGCTCGGATTTTACAGCACTATAAAGTACTGAAATATGACTAAAAAAACCGTAAAATATGCTCTACAAACTTAAAAAAAATTTGTAATCAAAATTCTTTTTTATTTATTACCTATTATATTGACTATTATCAAGTGATACAGATATAATATCAAAAGAAAAATTGCAGACATAAACATATATAAATACACTCAATGTAGGATGACCTCATCCAGGGTATTCAACTGATAAGAATTAGTCATACATTTAATTGATCAGGCCACTATGCCAAGATATCTAAAGATAGACCATATTATGAAATATTTAATATACCAGAAATGTGGGTATTTTTTCTAATCATTTTATACCATTGATTATATAATCAATGGTTTTAAAAATCTAAAATATTCAAAATATGCAAAAAAACTGTATATTTAGAATCCTCGATACATAAAACAAATTTATAGCTCACTCTGCTATTTATATCTGTATTCCATAATAATTAGCAAATGCTATAGAACCCGAGCCTTGCTCATTATAATTATTGTTAAAATATTCAATTTTAACATTCACTACAGGGTGTTTAATTAGTATTAATTACACTAATATCTTACAATAGGATTAACTGGAGACGTTTTCATGTCCTTCCGGTAAAATATAGCCATTTGACTGCAACAGCCCAGGTTTCCTGTACCATCAGGACCAGCTCCAATACCATCAAACTGTACAGCATACTCGGGATATCGGGATATTATGTTTTTGGCCCTGAAAACGAATCTGATTTAAAACAATTATCATAAATGTGTATTTTTTTAATTAATTACCATTTATTAAACTGTTTTCTAGTCCATTCGAATTTGTGATCATAGTGCCTGAACTGTGTGGTGAAATTTGGGAACAGAACATTGAATTCCACATTGGGCGTAGTGAACACGGCTAACATCGGTTTAATAAATCCAAATACAGTGTATGGTACCGCGTTCAAAACGTCAGAGTATAAATGTTCTATTCTGTAACAGCCAATTTAAATGAACTGATTATTTTGCACAAAAATTCAAATAGGAAATATCTGTTTACAATTCAATGCATATAACTGCATCAACGCCCAACATCCTGTCATCTAAATCAGCAATACTTCCATTATAAATGTCAACTGTCATAGGTTCTTTACGTTCACTCATTGATATATAATCATAATTTGTTGGTAATACCTTAGTTTGATTTATATCTAGTGTATTAAAATCAATGTCGACAAGCATAATGTTGTTTAGTCCAGGAACTGGTTTAATGCACTTAAAAAATCCAAGCTCTGCGCAACCGAAGTCTACAACCTAAGAGAAATTATATAACAAAAAGTAAAATAGACATATAATAATAAGTGTTTCAAAACTGTACTTTTTTTATTGAACCATTCCAAAGGGGATGTTCGAGGATTTCCTGTACAATCATGTATCTTTGCATGTACAATGGTGGCCAAAATCTTAAACCAAGTTCATCCAGCGTGCACACAAATGTCTTTTGAATGTTAAGTTCAATAATTTTCTCTTCCTAAAAAATATTAAATTTAGATTTTTGGAAAAATTAACGAAAAATGTGAACTTTTGTATTTCTTTACAGATGTTTTATATTTTTATGATTCAGATAACTAAAGTAAAATAATATTTTAATACGTAGACAATTGCGTACAATTTTTCTTACATACGTAAATTAACTATTTTATACATGTAACATAATAAATTCAAATAGTATAGAAGTTCTTACAAAAAATTACGCATTCGTTTACTATTATTATACACATTAATTTCAATAAAACGCACACGTATATCTTTGATAAAACGTTTTAAACATTGTAACTGTTATTTACGTTTTAACTCACTGATGTACGTTGAGTAAAACCTTATTTAAATAATTCATCTTAAAAATTGTAAATAAAAAGAAACATATTATTGAAGTACATATAGTAATATTTTCACTTTTTTTGAAAAATTGATCAATAGAAATTATTAAAAAATTCAAATTTACATTTGCTACGGATCTGCCCAAACTTTTTTTTGGAGGTCCTCCAAAACGACACGGCGCAACATAATATTGTACGACAATGATTAATTACAAATTTAATAAAATCTACCATAAACGGGTACACATTATCCAGTACCAAATCAATACATTCATGTCCATTAATTTGAAGTGTCCACAACTGTTTTTTTTTTTCATTGTAATAATAATGTAAAATACAAAAGTTTATTATTATTGCCTGTTATAAAGGGAATACAAAATTGCTATGTCTCTCAATATTCATTAATCAAATCAATGACATTTCCATAATAATTTCTAATGAACCAACAACCGATGCACAATGAAAGTTATCACCAAGCGAAAAATTACTGTTAAAATTGATACTTCCTACACGTTTATAAAATTACAATTCTATTTTTTTTTTTCTAGCAACAACGAGAAAATTTACTTTGTTTACGATCGACCGATGAAAATACGTAATGTTTTCCAAATGTTGTTCAGATAATGTGTAAAAGTCGTAGTCCAGTAACGGCGGCGTAGCAATCAATGGGAGGGGGGACGAAGGGGGCTACAAGGAGCAACTTCAACGTGGAGCCAAATTTTTTTTTTCTTTTTCTTTTCACGAGTGCCGGTGAATTGAAAATATTTAGTAGTCGTTATTTATTAATAGGAAATAAAAATTATTCGTTCGAACGTGCGTTTTTACGAAAACCGTGAACAAAACGGGCGCAAAATATTTTATTGAAAAAAAATAAAACCTCCAGCCACTACTGTCCAGTAAAAATTCTTCAACGGAAGCCCGCGGGCGGATGCGAATACGTGAAATAATATGTCTTGTTTTACTATTGAATAACACGCAATATTTCGTTTACCTCGGAATCGGACATGTCGCTATTGTCTAAATATCGTCCAACAATGCTTTTCACGTATTCCAAAGTATCGATGCCGATGGATAATATAATGCTTTGTATGACCAACATGTTTCAACGGTAAACTTGCATAATTAATTTACAAAAAAAAAAATACTTTGTCGTCTGCACGCACACAAATCGGACACTAACGAGACGGAATACTAAGCACAAAAAAAAAAACTTTAAACGACAAGACGTATACAAACTGCGATTGAAAAACGATACGGATGCCGAACGGACAGAATTTAGAAAAACAAAAACAAAGTCGCGTTATCAATCGGACCGCTATAACCGTTAAAGATAAACGCGACGGAGGAATTTAAATTTTTTCAAATCTCTTTGGTTCGTTTCCACTCAAATATTCGAATATTTAATGCTGGATTGCATAAAAATCATTATTTAAACGAATCATTATGACTACAATGGCTCTGTAAACATTTAACGGCGCGTTTAATCACTGTTTAACGAACAAAACAATTTTGTAAATAATTCAAAGAGAATAAACATCTATTATTATTATATAACCGTCTTATTAAAAACATTTTCATATCATCGAATCGCCCACCAAAGGTTGTGTTCATCATCATCATTGAACTCTATCAAGTTCAATGCGCTACACGCGTACCGATCTGGTCAGTTAGGGGACGGATTTGGTGGCGCGGCCACCCGACAAGACCCAACCGGATTTTGGTCGGACGACACGTCTACACACGACCTGATAATACAGCCAACCCGACTGTCGGGCCGACCAAATCGTGTCGTTTGTAGCCCGCTTAACATTTCACAGTGCCACTTTAATAATTAATTATCAACAGGGGCTGCAGCCCCCCCCCCTTAGTTGGGCTCTGTATTTTGTTGACAAAACACGGGTTCGCATACGCTCTGTACATATTCGAATCGTTGAATTTTTCGAGGAAAAAAATTCATTTACCAAAATATCAGGGCAAACGGATTTTTTTATATGCACAAGACGATCACTGCAAGGGTAGTCTGCAATAATCTGCACATAGATACACAAATACGATACGGATTATTAAATATTATTATTATATCAATGCGTGTAAAATAGGTAAAGAGGATTTTAATTTTTTAATATTGTTTTTGCAGTGCCTAACGTTCAACAAGTACAGACGTAATTTCGTCACATTGAAATTATTTTTTAGTATATACAATTTTATTTATTTACAGGATTGACGATATAATATAGAATATACGTCCGCCTTTGTCTGGAAAACGGTGAAAAACATTCAAAATACCTCCGTATGGAATTCAATAAACCGACGTTTTGTTAATTAGATTGGACAGTGACCGGCTATACTGCAGCGTCTTCTAAATTTAAATGCTGTCCTGTGATGTCGAGCTGGACCGTTGTTTGCATTTATTTTGGACGCCATATGGCTTTGCAAAAGACAACTTGAGACTTTATACAGCAACAACACATAGTACATAATATATTGCTGATTACCTACTACTGTTAGTCAATAGCAGTCACGAGGGTTTTAAGACGTGTTACTTCTTTTATACCAATACATTTAGTATATATTTTTTTAACTAACAAATACGTATAATTATATTATCGAAAATGTTTTCATTTCCTTTTCGGTGCATATATTTTTACATATTTATCTTTGCACATGGCTTTCAGCGCCGCATATTTGCACGCATGCAATGGAATTTTTTACTTCACATAATCTGCGAACCAGTTATATTTTAAAATTTCACGTGGCATAAAATTTAGTAAATATAACGCATGAAATGCAGTAAATATTTGGTGTTCATTATACAAATATTCTAATGGGTGTGTGTGTCGCTTAAGCAGGGGCGCATTAAGGGGAGGCAAAGGGTGCATTTGCCCCGGGCAGCAATTTTTAGGGGGCGGCACACCGATCACGGACATTTGGAATTATGTTTTAGTCTGTTGGAATTTCAATTTGTACTGTAAATTTAGGGGCGGCAAATTATATTTGCCCCTTCTCCCATCCCTAAATATTGAATCTTAATGCGCCCCTACGCTTGGGTGATGAGTAAACGCGCTCATCTCGCAAGTTTGTGTACAGTAACTCAAGTCGAATTTCAAACGATCCATCATGGATGGCATTAACTAAGACATGGTCGATGAGTAATTCAGACGGCGAGTGTGTTGACAGATATGCAAAAGAACGTTAACGTTGTGGACCAGCTACAAAATTGTTTTTCCATTACAGTTTTGTCAAATTGTAGACCACTCATGGACCTCCCCCCCATTAGATTTTTAAAGAATATACATACATTTTTGAGCATTGCCTTTGTAAACAATTTTATTATGCTAAAAGTCAAATGCTCATAAAAGATTACAATATTAAATGAACATAGTACAATAATAATAATAATAATAATAATAATAATAATAATAATAACATATTTGTTTTGATAACATTAATAATAGTTGTATTATGCTATAAACAAAACTATTTATTTTACATATATTTAAGATGTCAATTTCTTACTCCACTAAAACATCTCCAACAAGAATTATTTTGGTATTTGGTATTTACTACACATACACATCAAGTACAAAAACAATAAAAATCATTGGCATTACACAATAGTGCAATACAAATAAATATTAAATTACACATATACAAATATATATATATATATATATATATAATATGCATACATATACATATACATAACATTATAACATACTAATAGCAATTAAAACTAATAAAGGTGTAGATTTTAGGATGGTCTTTGACTGACTTGCTTGTAGAGTTATATAAATATTAACCAGGTGCTATAAATAAAGATTTAATTATAATAAACTGAATCAACTCCAATAAATAATAATAATAATAATAATAATAATAATAATATTGGTTGAGTTGTGTGACAGACAGCTTATAAATTCTAATCTAAAGAAAAAACAAATTCTTAACTAATACATCGTAAGTAGTTAAAAAGATTAATTGTAAATATAAGTATAAAAAAAAAATAATAATAATAGGAAGGATAAATAGATGAGGGAAATAAGTTAATGAAAGAAAAAAGTTGTTGGAATACAATAAATATATCACATAATAAATAAATGTGACTCATGCTCTTTGATGACTTATGTGCGCAGATTGTTCAAAAATAAGTGGAGCAAATATTCATCGGGAGGCTGGCGGCGACTACATCAACACAACTAAAATTCAGTTTTCAATACGTTGAGATCAACTATACCTGAAAGAAAAATCAAAATATTATAAACATGTGCGACCAACTAACATTCGGTGGTCAGTTGTCTTCATATATATATATAATATTTTATTATAATAATATATATAGATATATAAACACATATACGAAAAACAAAATTTTATCAAAGGTTTGACTTGCAACTGACGTCATTGAATATAGTATTAATAGATTTGCATTTAAAATTGTTTTGTTACTTATTTTCTTAGGCTGACCCAATCAAAGGTTATCGAAATGTGATATTATAAAATAAATATTATTATATTAGTTCACCTTATCACTGAAATTTAATTAACTAATGGTAGCTGAATGTATTTTTTTTTTGTGCCTATCTATTGTTTACATATTTTGTGAAAATGTTTTCTCCTACGCATTTAATACATAAGGCGTAGTCATTGCTCTTCATGTAATATTGATTTTAACATATATATTTAATGTTTTACTCTTAAAAAACACTTTAACTGAATGACAGATATTGATTTTTTTTTACTTTATTAAAATTCTACGGAGATTATTAATGTTCATAACACTTTTACTAGTAAATATTATAAATAGAATTTAAAAAGTGATAAAATTATTTGTGTCGCATATATATATATATATATATATATATATATATATATATATATATATATATATATACATTATGTAATATTTAACAAAATCCTACACAATAACATGTGCACATTACAGTATTAACAAATTAATAATACCAGTTACAGATTAAAAATAACTAAAAGAAATGGTTCAACGGTTATGTTTTTATACTGTGTAAAATAAATCAATAGAACCTATAAGAAAAACACTCTGAATAATAAAAAAATTTGAATATTTAAGCAAGTTACTCTTAATGTTTCAAACAAATGAAGAGAAGAACTCACCATAATATGGGTATTATATATCACTTATATCGATCGTCGCTGTCTTCGTAGAATGCAGCCTCGTTAGGACTATAATACGTCGTCATCACATAAACAGCGGCCTCGTATGTTGCCATCATAATAGCCGTGTTAGGTATCTGTCTGACCAGCTGAGTGGTCAGACCACGATACAATCCCCGAGGGCCCTCCTCACTATAAACAGTAAACAGAGTCTGGAAGAAACTTCGATACTTGGTACCTTCTTCACGGAGTCTAGTCCTAGCAACCTCTGTTAACACACGAAAACAAAAACAAATTTATAGAACTGTTTTGAAGTAAATGGTAATACTAAATATACACAATTTGTGAATACATAATATTGATCCAATAGTTTTGTACATAAATGAATCAAAAAAATTTAACGTTCACACATAATACGATTTTGTGGACTTATAAAAATTGTTTAGAACCATTAAAATCACCCGTCATTTAAAATAACTTAAAATTTTCATCTTGTTCTCGGGAACTCCTTCAAGTCTAAACTTAATTAAACACTATAGGATAGCCAAATTATTATCCATCCATACCATGGGGGTATGCGATGCAGGAAGCAACAGTCTTAGAAATGGCACCAGCCATCATAAATTCAAGAAAGTCTTTGGAGGATTTGGTATTATCTTCGGGTTCGTTGAGTCCAACACGGGCAGCTATCAGTCTCGCTTTGATTGCTTCGTAGATGACAAAGTGTACAACGGTTTCGGATATTCCAAGTACGAAGCCGTAATACCTTTGTAGAAACCTTTTACGCCCTATATATGTACACAGCATACAATTAATTTTTTTCACACCACATTCCGTGTATATTAACATGGTGGTCCACCGTGCAAACTACTTACCCCTGTCCTATATATCCTTCTGATACATTGACCAGCTGTAAGTCTTTTCCCGTTTTTATTCAAGTCCAACTGTAGTCTGGTTTTCACCAGCCAAATAGGATTAGTCGCCGAACAAGATGCAAAACCTAAAAAAAAAAAAAAAAATCCCATTATTTATAAACAAAATTACAATTTTTAAGTAATAATATATTATGTAAATACTGAATTTTATCTCGAAATTTTACATAAGCAGCAATAATTATTAAACAACTGTTAGGGTATGATCGAGTTAAACACCGAATAATTACTACACAACCTCAAACTATATACAATATGTAAATACGTCGTTTAGCGCGTAGAAGTCGAACGAGTGAAATTCCTCAATAAGATTTAATTGCATTTAATTAGGTACACGCTAATCATAACAACAACAAACGTAAACTATTCGATTTTTATAAATTATTCGGTAGGTAACGTGCAAGTACATTACCACCATAGGTATATATTATACACGACTGTACATTTATACATAAATGCCTATATATTTACAATAATAAAGTGCGTTTTAGAAGTTTTAACAGCCAAAAACTAATGTAAACACACACACACACACACAAATTGTACACGCAGAGCTTAAAAATGAAAAAATAACAACACAGTAGTCGTTTGGTTTTCTTTTTTCTCTTCATATTATAAAGATATAATAATGCGATTATAAAACGTCGTATTAACTGGTGGAACTCTGGGACCATTTCAGTTTTTCATTGAGCCGCGCACAAATTTAAAATGAGGTCAACCATCCGTGAAGTGCAAATCTATATTATACACCAGGCCGAAAAAAAAACATGATACACGCGTAGGTAACTGAATATATTTTCAGTAATTCGACTCGATACTTTTTCAGTCAATCGGTTCAAACACGCGTTCGGCGGACAACACACGGCCTGCGCGTATCGACATTTTAGAATATTTGAAAAATATTCAATATTTATTTTATTGAATTATTGTGGTAATTACAGTGTTATAAAATCGTGGAGTAAATAAAATGTAGGCTGTAGCAGTGTACACAGACACCGTATACTGAAACCATGTAAGTGTTGAATGGGATTGAATATATTAATTATAATCCTGGATTTTATAGTTATAAGTATATAAAATATAACATTCAAATAGGCAAATGACCAGTATTGACAAAAAACAACAAATAGCTTCTTAGATTAGCTCAGAATCTAAAAATAAGTAGCCGATAATTTTTATGGAAATATTTTTAATCGGGTTTTGACTGAACTATTATTAATATTGCCGCAGTCAAGTGGCGAATTATTTATCTATCGGCACTACAACACGTCAAATTTCGAACGAATTGTAACACAAAAAAATAAAAGATAAACGACAAGTATCGCAAACGTAAGTGACAAAAAGAGGCAACAAAAAAAGATTTAAAAAAAAAAAAAATGACGTTACGCTCAATGATATAGGTACCTTAAGCGAAAAACGCGAGGAAATGAGCAGATAATTCTAGATAATAATAGAAATTGTCCGAAACTGGGGCGTAGATACGTTTTTCAACGGTACGACTTTGACAATTTTATAAAAATAAAAGTAAAAACGGACGTTTTTCGTATAAATATTGTACAAATACATATTTCTCCGCGATATTTGAAATAATAACGATAAATAATCCTACCATACTTTTTTATGATTATTCAATTTGTCGACGATCTCAGAATTTGTAACAGAGACTTTACTTTTACTTATCCTACACCGAAGTACTTTTCTAAAACTTAGTTTACTACACATTAAACCAAAACTAAAACGTTTAAGAATTATTTCTTATTATTATTGTTTGCCGTAGAACATTTTAAATATTTACGTAGAACATCTGAAACAATTGATATCAAATAAAGTATCCAGTGTGATTAATTTTACGATTCTCTACGTAAAACTCATATTTATTTTTTTAGTTTATTTTTATTAGGTACATTGAATTGTCAAAAAATTACGCTACACGTTAATGTAATATTGCAGGTGTTGTATTCGCTCTAGAACTCGATGACTCGAATAGCGATTACACGGATTTGATGTCGTATGCTTCTATTAAATTTAGAGCATACGTAAATTGGTCCCAACTCAGGCGAAAACCTACCTAAATTTTTTTTCGCCTGAGAACAAATGTTTTTAAATTAAAATATTAAAAATCGTCGGTTCCAGTTACCGCACAATCATACATAGACGACGAAAACAGTACAAAAATCTAAAATCAACACCGCACACTTTTTTGACTATAACCGCGCACGTTTTAAAAATTATTATTTTTTTAATTGAAATACGTGAATATTTTTCTATTACGGGTTAGATATAAACGCATTTTTAAAAATAAAATGTTTTCAATAATAAAAAAATTGTCGTATATAATTTGCATAAACATGGACGAACGAACCTGGGTGATGTCCAATTTACAATCGTATTATATATATATATATATATATATATATATACACACATAAATAAAAGAAAATGTTTTAATAATAAAAAAATATATATACATACGAGTCTATTGGTTCATATAATGGAACTTTGGAACTTATTTAAAAAAATGAATATACATAATATTAAGTAAAATAAATAAAAAAATTTAAAATTCAATTTGAAAATTTGCATTTTATTTTCAATGTTTTAAGACATTTTTTTTTTTAATATTCTAAAACCGTTAATTGCTTCGATGTGAATGACGTAGGTAGGTACATATTTCTCTACGTTCCACTTCACGACCTCCCGTGTTTTCCTTATTTTATATTTTTCATATTTGCCTATTTTATATGCCAGAAAAGAAAATATGAAAGAGGTCGCGGAGTGAAATATAGATTTATATATATATATATATATATATATATATATATAATCATTCACATCGGGGCGATTAACGAATTTAGAATATTAAAAAATATATTTCTTAAACACATTAAAAATAAAATATATTTTTCAAATTAGATTAAATATTTTTTTCTGTCATATAATTATATTGTATTTTCATTAATATTAATATTTGCTTTTTATTTATATTATTAATTGTAATGCACCGCGGTTTTTCTACGCAACGTCTGCAGACAAGACCAATTTTATTTTTACAAAAATACCTGAAATTATAATAACTATACTACAAAATGTTACAATGTTATTGGTATAAACGATTGCATATTAATTAAATAATTTTAGATATTAAAATAATATAATAAAAAAACGTATACACGGTAAATGATGACACTCGGTCCACCAAGGTTAAGGACCCATCACACTACGCGTTTAATCGGTTACCCGGATTAACAGGAACCGATCGGTAATTGAACCGCAACGTGCAAAAAAACAGAATAGATTTCAACTAAAACCAGACCGAACGACGGCATTAACCCCGTCGGTACATGACCGCAACGAACTGCGGTTAGGTTGGGTTAGGTCGTTCTTTTCTAGACACTGATTGGTACGTACAGCACACAATATAATTTAAATTCGTCACATTTGTACGGGGAAAACACGTCGGTCAACCAATGTTGAAATTTTTTTTAAAAATAATTTATATGTTTGCACGTATAATAATAATAATAATATTAAAAATTATTTAAATGCTGTTAAACATGTAACTAAATTACAAGTATGTATGACAATGAAAAATAATAATTGACGAAATTCAAAATTATCTGCCATCTACATGTGTGCAGAGACGTAACGAGTTCAATAAGCGACTATATTATATAGGTATATAACAGGGATAAAAAAAAATCGTGTTGACGAGAAGTGACGACACCAAGTGTTTGTATCCAGAAAAATGGCCAAGTTTCACTGAAGATCATCAAAAGGAAAACTAATTACAAATTTAATATAAGAATGTTGCTATGTTAATATTTATAGCGCATTATTATTTTTATATTTATTTATATTTTACATTATAATATTTTAAATTAAAAGGAATCGCGCGCTTTCCTATCTCGTTTACACCGGATGCCGATCGAAAAACAACGCATATAGTGCGTGTGATGGATGATCTCCAACATAAATTGAATTTCCAACAAATTTTCTTCAATTTTATCAATCGTGTTGTACAATAAGTATCGACACCGTAACGTTTAGAACGCGGGTCTGGTTAAAATATTGCATATTTGGTTGGTAGAGAGTGTGCGGTTAGGTAATAAAAAATGAGTGCGGTTATGGGCGACACCCTTAAAAAGAGCCTTCAGATTTTCTAGTTCGAAACATATGAATTTTTTTTACAATATTATTCAAGATAAGTAATTATAGACATTGAAGTCGGTTGTTCTTCTGTAGCGCTTGGCCCGCTCGTATGATCGGCACGTTACAGTCGCAACGCGTTAGGTCCCCACAACATACTCGAGAAAAAATATTGTGGTCGAAAAATGTTGCCACTAATGTAGAGGTCTTAAGCCTTTAAATAAAACCTTTTTTATGGCAAGCATACGTTTAGACATCGCGGGACAAAATCGTTTAGAGGGTATAGAGACTGAAGAGAGAGAAACGAATTATTACTATATAATTCGTTGGGGAAAAAAAATTGTCAAATATGATGTCCCACACATTTCACTGTAAGACTTTTACAAAGGAAAAAATAATAATTTTAGTACTCGACGAGAATTTTGAAACTACTTTTGTGACAAAGAATTCCTTGGAATTCTAAGTCAAACTTGCGTCGATTGGTTTTATATGTATTTGCAGGATTTTAAGTATTTCATTTTGAAAGTCTACTCATATAGGCTAAAAAAAAAAATACTGAAATCATCTCGTAAAAATTTGAAAAATACTCCTCCGGCAACAATGCATACAACAATTTTTATAGTCCGGGTTCCTTGAATTAGTTATTTGATGAGAGTTCGTTAATTTCCAAACTGAAGCTCCGGTAATATATACCCAGACACCCAGCGTTTCCAATTTATACGATGAACAGGGATTTGCGTAAATTCTTACGTGCTTTGCTGCATATTCGAAATATTTTGAAGCGGAGGATGCCGATGCAGATTATCATTTTAACAGCAAAATCGGTGGGGAATTTTTCATTTTCGAGTTGAAATTTACTGATATAAGAAGTCAGCTTGGCGGGCCGGTTCAAAAAGCTTGACCGGGCCGTAGAGCAGGAGGAAACTCCTGAACTAGCGTGTTAGACGTTCGTTGGGAAGGTGGTATTTGAGCAAACGTCAAAGGAAATGTTGTGCAAAATATCGAAAAAAGAAGTTTTTTAAATTTGCCAATTCAGAAATTTAATGATACACGCAATATAATATCAAGTATCTATGCAAAATTTCTAAGTCACGCACGCGTTTTTGAAGATAAGAGAAATGGAGAGTAGAGTAATATATTTTATTAAAAAACACAATATTGATCGTACGACGTAACGAAAAAAAATAAACGTTTGAAACCTAAAAACTGCTAAAAACCAAAGTTTGTTGTCTAGGCGGGTTAATTGCAAAAATATTCAGACTTCACCACATACCGCCTCCCACAAATTTACGACGTCTCAGACTCGAAAAAAAAACTCAATTTATCAATGAAAACGTAAATAAGGATAACTTTATGTTTTATATAATTTAATATAGATATATTACTTGACGATTTACGACGAGATTTGGTTTTGACGTGGACTACAATGTTTTCATTATATTTCCAACAACACCATTCATCGACATCAAATAATTACGTACCGTTTACACCTTGATTTTTACTCAGTAGTCGATGGCATGTTCGATGTTTTCAGAATATATTTGTTGCCGTTTAAAAATACGTGTTTAAAACCGCGAAATTACAATAATCTATCCATGATAGCCTAAAAATGGCAATGTTTTTGATTTCAATGTAACTATTTCAAGAATTCATCGTTGAATATAAAAAAATTAATGACATATTTTATTAGTCTAACTATTAAGAAATACGATAATAATTAGTACAAATATTATTCGCACTCCTCACAACGGCAAAAAGAAAAAAAAACTCGGTTTTTAATACAATTTTATTATATTTGTCAAACAATATTTATTTTATTTAGTATATTGATAACGTTAGTTGTTCATCTATACAATTGATTTTTAATTCTCGTGTCTCTTCTACAGACAAATTTGTCCAAAATTTTAAATATTACATTTTTGTTACCAAATATTGAAATACAAATGTAGCAATAATGTTATAATCATAGAATTGTTTCATGTAAATGCACTCGATTGATAATATTCATTATTATTTGCTATATTATATTATTATGATTTACGAGTATGGATTATTGATATAATTTTACTAGTAGTTGTAATTTCAAGCCATTATATTATATTTTTTGCCTCCTGGCTTTTGGTATAGGTTTTTTTGGGATAGCGCAATAGCCCATAGGTCATTTAAAACACTCGTATATTCAAGTCATACATATTACACGTTATAGTTTATTTAAAAAAAAAAAAGAAAATACATTTTACTAAATAATACAGTAGCAACGATATACATACATAATAACACGCACTAATGAGTAAGTAATGTGTTATTATTATTACTATCCATACAAAAATTAATAAGTAACAAAAATATAATATATTATACTATTATTAAATCATTGTACTAAATGTTATATCTAACACATTTAATATTTAAATATTGTTTTATATATATATATATATATTTATTAATAAAAGATTTTATTTTATGTTGAGGGGGAAAGGTTGAATGACACCAGAGAACATGTTATTTACGATACCGCGAGACACGAATGAGAATTATTTTAGTAGTCTGAGCGTGATGTTTTTTTGAATTCATAAATGGAATAATATCATTAAAATAGTAATTATATTGTTGTCAATTGTCCATACAAATATAAACTATTATGTCATACATATATTATAACGTCATATCAGCCATAGACTTCTACGATTAGACAAAAACCATAGAAAATCACGATAACCAACATAATAATATATGTGTGCCTATAAAATAATAACATTAAATCGACTTGAAAGTTTTTTCATGTACCGTTAAAAAAATTTTGAAAGTGGGATTTTCTCTCCTTTGGTTTGCACACACGTAACATAGTGAAATAGACGTTTCCTACTCCTAACTTATACCGATCGATCTAGCGATGCAATTAAAGACTTCTGAAAACGGATTTGAATTCGTCGTGAATTTTACTATATACATCAACTTTCCTCCAGTCTTAAGATGTTCAAAAACTGAGTATTAACATTTTTTTTTTAGTTTAATTTTAGTTTTATGAAAAAAAAAATTAGAAATGTGAGAAAGTCGATCTCGAGTACACTTCACGGCGATTTTCAAACCTCTTATCGCACCACCAGATCGATCGGTACGTTAGGAAACGTCCATTTTATTATGTTTCGTGTGTGCAAGACAGAGAGAAAAAACCAGCTATTCTTAAAAAAAAATATCCGAACATCGACGAAAAAGCATTATTAGGTTTTTTTATACAATAATAGCAAACGTACGATATACTGCAAACAATAAAACTTGTTGAAAAATCGATTTTCTCGCATTGCAGACTACTACGTGTAAACCGAATATATACAAAAACGTTTTTTAAATGATAATAATTATAATAAAACTGAAAAATAAAACGAAAAATCGTGACGAGATAAAAACAATAATAACAAAGTGAAAAACGATTCCGAGGACGCGACAGAAACGACTTTTACAGGTTTTTATACGGTTGTTGAAAAAAAACTCCCGATATTACTTCTATATAACTGAATATGACGAATTTCAAAATACGAGTAGTGTTGTAACTTGTAGACCAGTGGCGGATGTACCCAAAAAAAAAAAATTAAAGCAGAAAAAAATTAATAAGACAAAAAATCATCGACTTTTTTTGTATTTAGCCGACAAACCTAAAAAGTCTAACGACTAAATGGTCGATTGACATTAATTTACATGGCGATTTCCTTCCCTAAAAACAAATTTAAAAAAAAAATAGGTCAACCCCTTATTAGTGAAGGAATTTCGTATACTTTTTATCAATTTTTTCGCTACTGAATAAATACATGTGAGATTTTGTAGTTCATAAAAAATAGTTATACCGTAGAGGAACTAAAAGTACTATTTTTAAATCTATAATTTGTGGAACAACTGCGCGGCACCACGGAGATATTACACGGAAAATAATTCCCAGGGTTTTGCGCGCATAAAAAAATACGGCGGAATACGACATAGGCGCAATAACGTTTTGTTATCAACACAAATGTGCCCGAAAACACGTCAAGATTGGCACGCGTCGGAATAATAATCGCAATAATAAAAATAATTGGAGTAGTAAACAAGTCCTGTTATATACCCGAGCATTTATATAGTCTCCGGCTATCTAACAACGGGCAATAATAGTAGTAAATAAATAGTAAACACTACGTATTAGAAAAAAATTATAAATTATTTTAATACAACTTTTATTTAAATAAAACGTTTTAGAATTATTGTGGCATTCAAAACGCACTTATTACCAATTTAAAAAAAATACCGATGTATCGTTTAAAAATGAGATTTTGGAGGAGCAAAAAGTGACGACGGCTCAAGCTGCATATATTACGATTTCGTATTTAATAAAACTAGTAATATAGCTGATGTTGTTCAACTCGAAATTCAAACGTTACACTATCGAAGAACTCTACAATACTGCGTAGTGCGATTTAGACAACAAATGTGGTGGACACGGTGTCTCTCTCCTCTCAAGACGACTGTAATGAAAATGTCCAGAAATTTCCGAATATTAATGAAACATATTTGAATTATTATTGGCACGCTCAACTTTTTTTTTTTTTACTAACGGCTACTGGCAGTCACTGCTGCCTACTAACCTAATAATATACGCAATGTCTTATTCGAGAATATTGACAAAATTGTGAGGCTTTTTCGGTCGGTTCGATTTCAATTTTTAACTCCCAACGTCTGCTAGAGAATAACGACGGAGACGTTTTTTCGAAAACAAAATTCACGCTATAAATGTGCTCAAGGCTGGTAAGATTTTTTCTAAGGACGGGGATAAGCATAATTTGCCGTCCATCGTATTTTTAACACACGCAAACACGATTTAATTTTTGAACGTTTTGGCTTTTTATTATTTCTATGAAAACTTTAATCGTATCGAAACAGATGACTACACAAACCGCGATTCATAGCCGGTATGACTCGTAAGCACATAGTAGTAGTTAGGGGCGTAGGTATAGATTTATGGGGGAGGTCGACTTTTAATTATTAGTAATAGGCTGACACGAAAAAACTGTGATTAGGAGTGAGTCGGAAGTTAAAAAAAAATGTTGAGTAAATAATTGTGCAACACATACAAATTTATTAATTAAAGACTTTATTGAATATTATTATTACGTATTATTATTAAATATTATACAAGTAAATTTAGCTACTTTGTGCTAGTTTGTTCATAATTTGTAATAGATCAACTATGATGTCTCTCTATAAATATTGAGAAGAGCTAGTCCAGTTAGTCGCTCTTGACCAATGGGATTTCTTAAGTATGTCTTTAAACGCTTTGAAGATGAAAAGGAACGTTCCGGACTCGCAGTAGACACAGGAAGAATACTTTTTTAACGCATTTTTGTAAGATTATATCACAAAAATATTCATCTACAATTAGGAATATATATATATAATATATATTTTAAATATGTAACCAAGTTTTTTTTTTACTTTGTAGGATCCACCTACATCAAAATTAAAAAAAATTATTTACTAATTGATATTTTTAAAAGTAGGAGGTTTGAACACCTCAAACCCTCCTACCTATACGCCCCTGGTAGTAGTCAAATCACGAGTTATCTTTGCTAGCGAATAAGACATTTTTAAACATAAAAAAAAACACGAAAAATACTAAAAAGAGGAAGAAAAATTCACCGTGCAGTTCCGACTGTAATTTGAAGAACAACGTATTCTATCAATATATATTTATATGCAATATGCATAAGATTTTAATTTTTAATAATTTAAAAATTTTCCATGGATCTGGAAACTTTTTTTGACATGTATGCCTTATAGCTGGGGTCATACTACGAGTATAAATTTGTGCGACACTGAGAGCGTTATCATGACGTCATGAACTCTAACCTGAACCTAACCTAACCGGCTCTACTCACCACCTGGCCAAGTCCCGCCACTTCTATACCGTCGCTGCCAGTTACATTGGAACAGCGATGATAGCGCGATCTATATGTATATATATTATATATATAGGTACGAGGAGACGAGGATTAAGCTATAGGTAACTTTTTGTCACGTGTCAAAAATAAATGAGATATATACAAGACATATACATGTACCAATGCATCTGCAAGCAGTATAGATACTCCTTTGATTTTTTTACTATTCGCCCAAGACATTATAGTAAAATTAATATTTAGTATTATATAAATAACTGAAGCAAAACTTCCACTTTTGACTGTTTTCCTAGGCTAGAAACTCTGAAATAATAAAACTCATATGAAATTATAACGCTTTCTATATATGTATTTCAAAGTTTCAAATAATTGTGTACCTATAAATATTTGAAAACAAATTATGGAATATTTATGCATTATTTCGACAGTATCACAAGCGCACAACACGAGTGCAATGCGATGATACCTACCGCAGTCGGCACGGATGCGAGTGTAAATTATTTAAATATACAAAATGCTATATTATTACAGCGTTTTTTTTATGAAATAAAATTCGAAATCATATTTAAAATGGATTGGCGATGTATTCTATGGCGTATTATAACTCTACGCAGCACAGCGAAACAGATGGAAAAAGGCAAATTACAAAAAAAAAAAAAATTCTTGAAATTTAAATTTTCGTCGTGTTAAACGAGTAGGGCAAAGGTGGGGCAAAACCAAATTTGGGTAGGGCGCTTGCCCTACTTCGCCCCCCCCCTTGCGCCGTTACTAATCTTAGTACACAATAGATTAAAATAAAAAATTCGTTTTTAAATTTAAAAAAAAAGATAACACAATTTATACAGTGCTATAGCCGCCGATAATTATAGGAAAACGTTTCGTTTTTAAGATTTCAAGTAATATATTTTTGATAACGATCGAGCAAAAATCAAAAAAAAAAAAATTCCGACACACGTTTTAACAACACCGCGTATAAAAAAAACAAATTTTTATACTCATCACAGCGAGAGGTCTCTCCAAAAAAATTCCCCCCTCCCCTCATCACTTTAGTAGAGAGCCGCCTTTACGACATAAATGGAAAAAATCAAACGGTCGTTCGTTAAAAAAAAACGGGTAACGCGTTTGCGAGTACATTTTGTAATATCTACAAAAAAAAAACCCGAGAAGTCTTTGAAAAAATACTTATTAGTTTACATTTACTAGTATTACTTTCAGTAAAAAGTCGAGGAACTTATTTGCAAAAAAAAAAAAGCAGACGACAAGAAATCGCGCAAAGAAACCCAAAGACCGACAAAACGTATAAACGGCCGCGTGCCAGCCATCTTCACAACAACGACAACACAACACTCGTGTACAGCGGCACGCCGACCGGGGCCTACGTGATAAAAGCAACGTGTGCGTGAGTGTGTGTGTGTGTGTGTGTGTACGCTCTCTCCGAACGGCGTCGGCGCGAGTTCGAGGACGACTCGTCACTAGAAGGCGCGGCAGTAGCGGCGGCGGAGGAACCGCGCTGCACCGACAGGGCCTGCAGTGGCGATCACATGGTACGCGGTGCGAAGAACTAGTCCAGTTAGTCGCTCTTGACCAATGGGATTTCTTAAGTATGTCTTTAAACGCTTTGAAGATGAAAAGGAACGTTCCGGACTCGCAGTAGACACAGGAAGAATACTTTTTAACGCATTTTGTAAGATTATATCACAAAATATTCATCTACAATTAGGAATATATATATATAATATATATTTTAAATATGTAACCAAGTTTTTTTTTTACTTTGTAGGATCCACCTACATCAAAATTAAAAAAAATTATTTACTAATTGATATTTTTAAAAGTAGGAGGTTTGAACACCTCAAACCCTCCTACCTATACGCCCCTGGTAGTAGTCAAATCACGAGTTATCTTTGCTAGCGAATAAGACATTTTTAAACATAAAAAAAAACACGAAAAATACTAAAAAGAGGAAGAAAAATTCACCGTGCAGTTCCGACTGTAATTTGAAGAACAACGTATTCTATCAATATATATTTATATGCAATATGCATAAGATTTTAATTTTTAATAATTTAAAAATTTTCCATGGATCTGGAAACTTTTTTTGACATGTATGCCTTATAGCTGGGGTCATACTACGAGTATAAATTTGTGCGACACTGAGAGCGTTATCATGACGTCATGAACTCTAACCTGAACCTAACCTAACCGGCTCTACTCACCACCTGGCCAAGTCCCGCCACTTCTATACCGTCGCTGCCAGTTACATTGGAACAGCGATGGTAGCGCTATATATGTATATATATATATATATATATATATATATATATATATATATATATATATATATATATATATAGGTACAAGGAGACGAGGATTAAGCTATAGGTAACTTTTTGTCACGTGTAAAAAATAAATGAGATATATACAAGACATATACATGTACCAATGCATCTGCAAGCAGTATAGATACTCCTTTGATTTTTTTACTATTCGCCCAAGACATTATAGTAAAATTAATATTTAGTATTATATAAATAATTGAAGCAAAACTTCCACTTTTGACTGTTTTCCTAGGCTAGAAACTCTGAAATAATAAAACTCATATGAAATTATAACGCTTTCTATATATGTGTATTTCAAAGTTTCAAATAATTGTGTACCTATAAATATTTGAAAACAAATTATGGAATATTTATGCATTATTTCGACAGTATCATAAGCGCACAACACGAGTGCAATGCGATGATACCTACCGCAGTCGGCACGGATGCGAGTGTAAATTATTTAAATATACAAAATGCTATATTATTACAGCGTTTTTTTTATGAAATAAAATTCGAAATCATATTTAAAATGGATTGGCGATGTATTCTATGGCGTATTATAACTCTACGCAGCACAGCGAAACAGATGGAAAAAGGCAAATTACAAAAAAAAAAAAAATTCTTGAAATTTAAATTTTCGTCGTGTTAAACGAGTAGGGCAAAGGTGGGGCAAAACCAAATTTGGGTAGGGCGCTTGCCCTACTTCCTTGCGCCGTTACTAATCTTAGTACACAATAGATTAAAATAAAAAATTCGTTTTTAAATTTAAAAAAAAAGATAACACAATTTATACAGTGCTATAGCCGCCGATAATTATAGGAAAACGTTTCGTTTTTAAGATTTCAAGTAATATATTTTTGATAACGATCGAGCAAAAATCAAAAAAAAAAAAATTCCGACACACGTTTTAACAACACCGCGTATAAAAAAAACAAATTTTTATACTCATCACAGCGAGAGGTCTCTCCAAAAAAATTCCCCCCTCCCCTCATCACTTTAGTAGAGAGCCGCCTTTACGACATAAATGGAAAAAATCAAACGGTCGTTCGTTAAAAAAAAACGGGTAACGCGTTTGCGAGTACATTTTGTAATATCTACAAAAAAAAACCGAGAAGTCTTTGAAAAATACTTATTAGTTTACATTTACTAGTATTACTTTCAGTAAAAAGTCGAGGAACTTATTTGCAAAAAAAAAAAAGCAGACGACAAGAAATCGCGCAAAGAAACCCAAAGACCGACAAAACGTATAAACGGCCGCGTGCCAGCCATCTTCACAACAACGACAACACAACACTCGTGTACAGCGGCACGCCGACCGGGGCCTACGTGATAAAAGCAACGTGTGCGTGAGTGTGTGTGTGTGTGTGTGTACGCTCTCTCCGAACGGCGTCGGCGCGAGTTCGAGGACGACTCGTCACTAGAAGGCGCGGCAGTAGCGGCGGCGGAGGGAACCGCGCTGCACCGACAGGGCCTGCAGTGGCGATCACATGGTACGCGGTGCGCACGCGCCGTTCACGACAATAACATAAACAACAACAATAATAACAACAACACTGCGGCGCAACATACGACGCGGGAGAGGAACGAACGAGGCCAAATGCGTCGCAGCCTATCGCGTTCGGGAAATAAAAATACACACACAAAAAAAAAAAAAGAACGTTGCGAACGACGGTACGGCGTTTTTAATTTTCGTTATAGACGCCATTTCGTGCGAGGATGAGGTGCGTTTTATTTTTTACGGACCCGTTCTCATCGACAACGGGAACAACCCTACGACTGTAGCTGTTGTAATACAGAGAATTCGCGCGCGGCGCCAGCCTGCACCTCCCCTCACGTCGTCGCCCCCCCTCCCCATTTCTCACGTCATTACACGCATTGCACACACACACAACGCGCGTCATCGAAAATAACGAAACGTATAAAAGACACATTTTTTTTTTAGAGAAGTCGGACAGGCGGTACCGTAAAAAACTTACAATTATTCTATTAATTTACATAATAATATATTAATATTTTAAGCTGGGTTCACACGTGTCAGTTAAAACGTTCATTATTATTGATTCGTTTTTGTTGATAATACTTTTCACTGAACGAATCGTTCACACGGTTCAAAATGAAAAACCATCTCTTAATGAACAGTCGCCGTATACCATATCACATAGTATACATTTTTGCGGAATGTGTTCAAATTAAACCTCAATGTATTCCTAAAAGCATATCCGTTTTGCACAAAATATTCTCTATTAATACCATGAAATACGCTTTTTTTACGCGGTAAAACTGATAGAGTTTATAGGAAAACGAGAATCACCAAGAAAGCTGCATGCATACTCTCAAAAAAAAAAAATGTAAAACATAAAAATCCGGTCTCTAATATATATTAATATATCGATATTATAGTTTGTCGTTATTGTTTCGAATAATAGCCGTATTTATTTATTTATTTATATAAAGGACGATTTTGGGTTTTTAAGTCTAGCCCATTCGGTAATCTATATGTATTAGCGCCGAATTGGAGAAAAAAACGTTATTTATCGACAAATTCTTTCAAATACTGCGTATACTTTTCCAAAAAAAGTATTCTTTGAACTTTCGCGTTAAATTAATTAAATAATAATAATAATAACTGAGAATGGTAAATTTTTTTCCGGGTCGTGTATTACAGTAGCAATGGTAATACACGTGCGCGAGATCCGACGATTGATTAGACGAGATCTCGTACCGACACATTATCACCTCCTAACACGATAATATTTAAAAAAATAGTAATTATTATTATTATTATTATTGTTTTCATATCGATATTTTATTATACTATCACGGACGCTCGCGTGAAGTTCGCCGTCGTTTCCGGCCTACGTGTTCATTTACACGATACAAAATAATAATAATAATAATAATAAAACGAAAAAAACAGTACTTCGGTGTTGTTCGTATTCGGTTTCTTTTATCGATTACACACGATTTACGTTTAGAAAAAAAAGCTAACCACACTGCACACACACACACACACACGGGAATAACATAGAAAATAAATCGCCTACAACGACATGTGAGGTGCACAGGTACACAGTTTTATATATATATATATATATATATATGCAAATGAGACCCACGACTCGACTGGATAAACTTGTTTGACCAATATATATTTTCTACATTGTACATAAATGTCGTCCAACGTATTAATATAAGCGTATATAAGTGCTGCTGTCCTGCAGACTCATTCTATACAATTGGTAGGTACGTCATCAAATTTATATAAAAAAAATTTTCTCAATAATACGACTCTCCGCAAATAAACGAGGTACAAGTGTATATATATAACTCAAAATTATATTTAAATATACCAATAAATTGAAGATTTTGTTTTACAAAGACGAGTTTCAACAAACAATCAACACAGCTATCGAATACACACTGCACATGCCTGGCAAATATTTTATCGTCAGATACTTGAGAAAAAGATAGGGTTTTTTTAAAAATCCATTATACAACAATAATAATATTGCGTAACAGAGGGTAATAATAATAGTATTATTTACAACACCGATTCACGAACGATTTTATAGGAATAATATTATTCTAATGCATATACGTTGTAACGATTATTTTCTCTTTAAATAGTCACACGCTATTATTAATGGACGTCATATTATAGAATAAAATGGTTTTTATGCAGGATACTTTTTAGTTTGTTATAAATACGTAGTAGCGGTTTAATAACGACGATACAAAACGATACTATTATTAGTAGTTTTGGAAAAATAGGGCACAAGAAATAAAACCTTGCCAATTCTCGTACGTTATGTAATATATTATTGGGCATCTTATCATCGTCGATTACGACGTCATTTCGTTTTCATTGGATTATATTATTATTATTCGCTACTATATCCGTGTTAGTCGATTAAAATAAATAAATTTCAGCAGAGTACTACAACACCATAATAATATGTGGTCTGCAGACAACAAATTATAACTAACTGCGCGAGTTGCACGCAATTAGGGATAGTAAATTAATAACGAAATCGAAATAATAAAAAAAAAAAAAAACAATATTTTCAAATTTATAGCTGCGTACAAGAAAATATTGGTTCGAGCGCGATACACAAAATTAACACGTTGAATATAGAAGAAAAAAAAAACAATTAGGTACATTTAAAATCGTATTTTTTTTTTTTTAAACATCCGACTACACAGCCCGTTTTACAATATTTCTTTCTCTTCGAATATTATGTTTTAAAAACACACACACAATAATGATTTTTACCTGCAAAAGACGCCGATAGTACGTGTACAATCGGTGTGTCCGGGTTAAGTACGGTGTTGAAAAACGTTTTGGACTGTGCGTAAGCCCCGAAGTATATGGCTCTGGACGGAGCGACGCCCACGATGTTGGGCACCAGTCCTTTGAACAGAGCCTTGGGGCCTTCGGTTTTTACTATGTGCCTAAAAAAAAATGCCAACTGGATAAATAACGGAAGAAAAATGCGAAAGGTAATTTTATTAATTGTTTGATGGATGGGGAGGGGGAGCAGGGGACGATTTATTGTAATATTGTTTGTTCGTCGCTATAGGTATCCAACTAAATTTAGTGTGCCACCTAGACTCGGTGGTAAACGACGAATGTAAAGAAAGAGCGTTTCATTTTTTTTTTTTTTATTTACACTGGGTCAAGAAGTTTCATATTTCGCAACCGACACCGCAAACGCTAATGTTTATCATATCGCGCATTACCACCCGGGTACACGATAAATTAATATTCATTATTTATTTTCAAACATAATATAATATCTACCGTTCGGAACACAGTTTTATCCAAAGCACTCGAATACAAATGTGATGATAATATTTAAATCTTTAAACACTAGTTTATTTATTATTGTGTAATACTATTATGGTATATTCAGTTAAATTACGCGTATTATTTTTTTCATATCTCTCTAAAAAAAAAAAAAAAATACTACCTAGGCACTCGAAACAAAATTATACGACGAACAATTTTCTTCTACAAATTAATAATATTAACATTACGGTGGATTTAAAAAAAAAAAGAAATTTAACAGTTTATTCATTTATATCTATTTATTTTATCTATTAACCTAAGTGCAGTGTACAGAGAATCGTGTACTTTGATTCAACAGATGTTAATCAAACATTTTCAGTTTTATATCCGTTATAATTTAATAATCTGTATATATATATATATATGTGTGTGTATTAATTTCCTATACACGTCACTGTGTTATTAATTACCGCGAATATCTGTATAAAAGAGTTCACGACGATTTTTATCTCGAACATGTAAGTACTTTTATATTTTTTATAACATCATCGCGCAAATACGAAGATAAAAAAACGCAGATTAAGTTTAATTGAAATTATTTGTATTGCATGCGCATTACTATACTACTATACTAATAATACGCGGTATATACATAATATACAAATTAAACCAATATTGATAAACATTAGAGTTATTTAATTTACTTATTTATTATTTGGGTTATTTATTTACTGGAATTATACGGTTCTGAAACTCTATTTTCGTAAAATATTTATAAAAGTATCGCGAGACAATATTTTGTCTTTTAATAATGGACATTTTCATTCCATTTTAACCGTTATGTGGTTCCAATATATTACGGCACAATTATCACAAACAGGTACGTTTAATGCAAAATATTACGCATTTAATAATAGGTACATTTTTTTTATTTTTTTTTACTTTACAGACGAATATTTGAGGGCGTATTATAAACAGGAGTCAAAACGAGTTAACGTTTTTCAGAGTTTAAAACACCGTTACCGTATTTCCGAGTTTAAAAGCGGTTATTTTTCCGGATTCCGGGTTTCGAGTTAGAAAAAACGGTTAAAAATTTTTTTTTTTAAATTTCAGGTTCGAATTTGGTTCATTTTTTTGGGGATTCCAGTAAATATTGTGTTGTAGGTATTGAATTAATCAATTATTGAGTATAATATAACATAATAAAATTGATTTAATATTTAAATAAACGCTGAATACAGAGGCACAACGTCGTTTTATCATCGAGCGCCGAGTACCAATATTTTATATGAACGCGATTTTTAAATTTTTGTACCGTAAAATTAAAAATTAATAAATTTACATTATTATCGTAATTAGATTAGACAATAGTATACACCACACAAAAGTCAAAAATAACTTTCATTTCACGCGATAACGATGATAATGATATTGCGGTACCTACCAAATTGTATAATAATAATCAACATAATATTGCAGTTTCCGATCGGAACTTTTTTTTTAAAAACGCATATATTTCGATCGCAACTTATTTGATTATACCTGTGCACGCGATTTGTTACCGATAACAATACATTTTTTCGGAAGCCGAACGACAAAATATATCATATAGTACTACACAAACAGAAAAAAAGATTATTTGAAAAACATTAAAAACGTCTGGTTTAAAATAAACGGTTTTCGTTATAGTTTTTCTTTTTCTCTAACAGAAACCGCGACAATATTTATTATTATTAAGTACATTGACTCATTATGGCGAAAAAAAAATAATTGAAACCATTTACGATATTTATTCTCACTGTACTCGACTGAGGTCATCAATTATTATAGCGTCCTTGCCCCACACGCGGTAGTAGGTATATATTAATAATTATAACAGGTAGTGATTCGTCGCATATAAAAAAAAAAAAGCCTCCTTTCTCCGACCGCGACGTCTTTTGCCTACGTGAACACCGTCGCGTTTAACTGTTTCCCCGGTCGTTGTGTCCACCATAGCGTTCTCGTCGTGCCGCACTAAACACAACCGAAATGGGGGGGAATCGTTGCGAATACGAAAATAACACAAAAACATCCAATAAAGGTCACGGCTGATAGCCGCAAGGACGACCGGTTGTGTTTGTAACATATAAACACGCGCACACGTTCAGGATAGTGAACCATAATAGTAGTACCGCGTACCTACCTACCTACCTACCTACTGCGCAGCAATAAAGCCACGACTACGACGTTACGTTATTATCATTTATAATATTGTTGACCGACGGGTCCGAGAACGGGTGGGCGAGACCGGCCCGTCTATATCGAGTACGGGACAGAGAGAGAAAAACTTCCAACTATTTTTAGAAGAAACGTATTTCTCTCTCGGCAGGCAGAGGCGGCCGTTATTGTTGTGGGCATTGTAAACAGTGCATTTTCTCTCTTCGTCTTACACACACACACACACACACACACAACACGGCAAAACAAGACGTTTCCTACTTCCAACGTACCGATGCATCTGTAAGTGATGCGATAAGGATTTTGAAAACGGATTCGGATTTTACTATAGAACGACTTTCCCACTTTTTTTTCGATGTGTAAACATCTATTACGAGGGTAAATCTAGGGAAATGGGACGGAAACGTGTAAGCTGTTGTCATGACAACTAATAATAATATTTATTATCGAGATTACTTTGAATAAAGATACTAATAACATTCACAAATCCCAATCACAATTCCTTTTCATTTTTACCGCTCACGCGACGTTTTTACACGTCTATGTCTCGAGTACTAGCAGACTCGTTTTTTTCGATCTTAAGACCTACAAAAATTGATTATTAGCAATTTTTTTTTTATTTTAAATTTTAGTTTTTTTAAGGATTTATGAAAAAAAATTAGAAATGCGAGAAAGTCGACCTCAAGCAGACTTCACGACGAATTCAAATTTCTTATCGCATCACTTATAGATGCATCGGCACGTTGAAAGTAGGAAACGTCCATTTTGCTACGTTTCGTGTGTGTAAGACAGAGATGGAGAAAATGACCGTTTTTTTTTTTCGAATATACTTTTAATGTGTTACGCTGTAATCGTTATACCAGTTAATAATAAAAAAAAACATTAGAATTTTTTCCACGAAACCGATAACGAACAAAATGTCTAGCGACGAAGAAAATAATAATATTAAAAATCGTATATTGCTCGCGATTTATACGTGAATTTTAATCGACAGAACACGTCCCAAGGGCAGAATCGTATGAACGCATAGAAAAAAAAAACGGTAGTTTCCGTTTGTTCTTGTGAAACTGCTGTATAATTATATTATGAAATAATAATCGCAGCTGCGAATCAATTAATCGTGTTTACCTATACGTTATTACGATATTATAGGTAATCGGTAGGTCAAAAAAAGTAACATCTCCTGTATCACGTTGTAGGTTATCGTTATCTATCAAAAACGATATTGTTCATCGATATTGTTTTAAATTGTTTTTTATTTTATTTCGAGATGTTATATCGGATAACGCGTTTTAATAAAAATAATAATAATCGCTCGTTTTGGCCGAATAAATTATACCGTAAGAATTACGATTGTAATATCTGATAATTTTTTTTTTCATCCACAATTCATCCTCTACTACTATTACTGTTCTCTTTTTTTTTTTTTTATAAACGAGTTTATTACTATAAATTTCAAAAAAAAATATATATATATATACACTCTCATAAATGTATAACATTACGTTTAATATAACTATTAAACAGGTAGATTGTTGCTCTGGCATTATGTGCAATGTAACAATTGTCGTCGGCAAGTGCAGTAAACGCTCGAGTCTAATATAAAATATATTGGTTTTTTTTAGATTCGACGAATTTGGCACTAATAATATGAATCCATTGGCTCGCCAATGACAAAATGCTGTTAATTGGACTCTGTCCACAGTCAAACGACATCACAGAGTACTCACTCCATCTTTAAACAACAACTTCTTGAAGTTTATAATACAGTCGTGTAGGCGGTGGCACGTTGTTGAATTGCTATTGTCTTGGGAATTTAATCAATAACATACTCATTACTAATAATGTTACCTAATAAATCGAATGTGATAATTGAATTGGGAAGGTTTAATTATTTTTCAATAACAGACACTTAAATTTTAAGATTTTACGGGCAATTAAATACATTCATTAATAATTGTCATTAATCCATTACCACTTTTCAGGCAACATTTAAACGTTTTTGCGTCTTGTTTACAATTCTGACAGAGTTAATTTTAAAGCAAAAATATTAAAACATCAATTTATGATGTCATACCAATAATAATCATCAATCGTACAAAATAATATAGAAGAAAATAGTAAAATTTCACACTGGTAAGAAAAACAGAACTTCCAGATAGTTAATACTCCGTATTTTCATCCTAAAAGGGCAATTTAATAATAGAATGTCATTTTAATATTAACCGTTCTCAATACTTTTATTGAAAAATAATAATAACGTTACAACGGTTTTTTCCATCTTTTTGAGAATATAACGAGTATAACTAAAGAACGTTCCTTACCTGTATACAATAGTCTTCATTTATGCAACGCAAGTAAATATAGATGCAACATCGTTTTAATAAGCGTATTATTAAACGATGAAATAAAAATTGTCTTAGCAGATTTAAAAAATTTTAAAATATTTTTTTATCGATCAATTATTGCACAACTATTTTTGAAAATATATATTTTATTTTGTTCACTCTGAAGTGAAAAAAAAAAAAAAAATCCCAACTTTAATAATAGTAAATTGATAAATTTCTTTGTTTAATAGTGACATAAAAAAAAACCACCCAAGGAAAAACATGTTTCAACAACAGACGTTTGACATTAGTGTCACATCTGGTTTTGAAACACAATAATAGCACACAACTCCTCAGATTATTATTATTACCAACTAGTTTTCAACTCGACATTGTTTAAAAGTAGTAATATATTTAATATTGCATTTAATGTAAACAGAAATATACCTATATAAAGTCCAAAAAAAAAAAAAAATATATATCGTTGTCGACCCGAATTTAAAATTATTTTAGCCTTCAACACTTTATAATAGCAAAGAATAAAAATAACAATTTATGGCATTCTAAAGGTGTAAACAAAACAATTTAAGTTTATTGTACTGTAATTGTTAAAATCGTTTGCGCAATTTACATTACAATACAAGTTTGATCAATGAAAGTTGTCTCGTGCAGTTACATCACTTAATTCGTTACAACAATACAGCACGCACACGAGTATAAAAAACAGCAACCCAGTCGGTTAAATTTTCAAACGTTTTACTGCGTATTATACCAGACCTCGAGAATAATACGTGTGATTTTAGAGACGCTGTGCACCGATCGCAGCCAATCCAGTTTGAAAAATCGAAATTAATTTTTTTTAACGAAATCGCGTGTACGTATCGGATTTGTATGTAAAAACGCGATAAAACTTTTTACCGACTCTGTCACCGTTTCATAAGGCCGTTACAAACTAGGTCACGTAATCACTATACGCTGCACCGGTGTTCTCTTACCTGAGACACTGAACGAGCCCCATCGATTTGGTCGTCTGGCCGCCTACACCACATTGAGAAAATGTTAGTATTTGTGTGCTGGAGTGTCGGCCACCAGCGCCACTCAAGGTGTTATATCGACGTCGCTGCAGCGACGAGATTGTCTTACATGTCATGCGACTGCCGCCGTTGTCGTCTGACGCGATTCTAGGCACGTAATCGCAGCGAGTAGAACCGAAATTAGACGACGATTGCAATCGGGTCTTCACCACCTCCAACGGACACGTAACCACGGCACCAGTCGTACCGGCCAACCTGGGAGAAACATTAAATCGGTCCGTTCAACATGCCCGTCACAAACACACACGTATCGATCACCGTCCAACTAGTGTTAATATTATATAGTATTATAGTATTACCCGCCGGATACGAGATGGATGACGGTGTCGCGGGAGTACTGCATATCTACTGTAACGTTACTATTATTATTATTATTATTGCTCAGACAACAAACACCATGTCCAAACGTTCTGTGACCGATTTTCGACGTCGAGAGAAATATTAACGTTCAACAGCAATAATAATAATAATAATACATCGGCGGGGAAAAAATCACCGTACCAAAACGGTAAGAAAAAAATAATGTACGAGATTTGCGTAGGACCGCGTTGTTATTGCGAAAAACGAAATTCATCGATCGGCGGACGCCGTCGCGATACACTACAGCAACAGCGCCGAAGATGACGACAGAAAAAAATTACAATAAAAGGTTAAATGACAAAAATAAATAAATAAACGGCGAGACGGACGGCTGACGCACGAGCATACGACCAGAAACCGGACTGACAACTGAAATAATATAAATCGTGAATAATGTGCGGCGCGGCGACTCCGCGACGCCCAAACGGCTATCAAGTGACCGTCGCGGTACCGCGGCCCGCTGATACCGCGGGAAACCAGTGTGACCACACGACGGGAACGTACGGAATTCGCGTTTCCCGCCGCGACATTCGCTTCGGTTCGTCCGCTGCCGCACGAAAAATTCGCGACGAATTTACTACGGCGTGTACGCGCCGAACAAAAACCACGCGTAAATCAATTTTATTTTGTCTATTAAATGCAAAAAAAAAAAAATGTTTTAAATACCGTACTTGTTACGGCTCGGAAAGTTATTGTACGCCGGAAAATCGTTATCACGACAAAAGCGCGGAAAAATTTTAGGTCAACATTCAACAGTTGTCTGATTAGTACACGATTAAACATGAACAGGTTGAACAACGACGAGCTATGCATATACTGCACAATTTACATTGACTGACAAACCGTCTCTCTGAATCAGCTGTGGATACTATACTACTAAGGCTCTATATATATACCTTATTTAGATTTCTACTACTACTAATCTTTAATCTTTAATCGTGAATTAGTACAGATCATTATTCATTGGTTCTCAACCGGTGTGTCGCGACACGCTATAGTGTGTCGCCAAAAAAATTTTTTATTCATGGTTGTTTATACTTTTACTTTTATAAACTAATAATTTTTTAATTTCAATACCTACCTGCTTAAACTGTTTGAATTTTAATTATGTAAAATTTATAATTTTTTTTATTTATTTATTTTTTTAATAAAATGGTAACATATAAATGTAATACTTTACATAGGTATATATTTGTTAATTTTTCAAATATCCATTAAAATGTGTCGCCATTTTTACGGATCTAAATTAGGGTGTCGTCGCACAAAAAAGGTTGAGAACCACTGGTATAAAATTATATTGATAATAAAGACCCGTTTACACGGTGACAGTACTGTCGCACGGCCACACTGTCACACTATCAACTATCTAGCCGAGCTAGAATAGTACCATAGCTGACGGTTGACACTTTGGCAGTGTGACAGACGACACTACGGCAGGATCTGTCATTGTGTTTACACCACGATGACGGTGTTACGACAGTCGCTGTCATGACAGACGACATTGACTGTCGCCGTGTAAACGGGACATTTGGAAATGCGGAACGCACTTTCGAAAAACGGGACAAAATGGGGGACGTCTGGTCACCCTACATATATTTAAATGAATAATCTTAAATTTAACATTCGATTGTGGCTGGATGATGGAAGTTCAAGATATCGAAATCACGCTTTTACGAGAATAGACATAATGATAACGTCGAATACGCTGATCATGTCAAATATTGTATATTTGTATTCATGCCAACTACGCTCAATACTACCAACACGGGCAACACGCATTAGTAGAATCAGGCCTATGAAACTCTACAGTTTACGGCCAACAGTGTCTATGACCATGAAATTTTAGTGGTTCAAAACATACAACATCAGTGGTTAGAAAACATGAATATTTGATAACATTTTCATTGTTATCATAATATCATATAAAAACAGAGCGCGAAAAAATGCCAGTATAAACAGCATAAACAGACCGTTAAATGGCCGACCAATCACAAAGAGTCTATACCATCACGTCTCCGTTTCTATATTTCCGTAATCAATTCTCCGGTCCTATGTTCATGGTCAATTTCCGTTTAGAGTTTTCCAGCTTATACATCTAGTTAAATTCTCCAAATACTCGAGCAGCTGATCGAGTTTCGCTTCTCTAATGTTCTCTGGTAGAATCGACACCCAGCACCGGTGATTTATGCGCATGCGAGTAGATACAAAAAATATATTTATCAATAATAATTGACCGAACAGACGAGCGTGTAAGAGACAGCACATGAGCAAATTTCTTATTAATTATCATAACTTGTAATTTCTTATTAATTATCATGTGAACATTAACAATTAAATAATATTATGTGTATAAAAAATTGTCACTTGGGTATATTATACTTTAATTTTATTAACTAGGTTTTTTTTCAACGAAAAAACTTCGTTTAAAAATACCTGAGAAAACGGCAATTAAATAAACCAACATTAAACGCAATAGAGAGCAAATATTAGATGACTTAAACGAAAAAGAAAAATCTCCTCGTATCCACGCTGATTCACAATTTGACCACGTGTATGGAAAATAAGACATGGTTTTTATAAAATGTTACATTTATATATTTATTACACAAACATATAAAATAAATAAAAAAATATTTATCGGATTCTGAGCGGAACGATGAATCTATTGTTTTTACAATGATGTTAATTTTTTTTTTCTATCCTGTGTACAGATTTTCGACCAGAAGGAGTGCTCCGATCTCTTCGGTCACAGTTTGTTTCCGGCAGCAATTCGCATCTAGTTGGTACTTTAGAGAGGTCATTTTTTGATTTTCTCGCAAACCCCTAAAAATGTCACTCAAAAACTAGATACCGTAAAATTATAATTTTTTTTTTCTGCCTGTACCCAAAAATTCTTCCAGACGGAGTGCTCCAATCTTTAATGGTCACAATTTTTTCCGGTAGCAAATTGCATCTAGTTGGTACTTTAGAGAGGTCATTTTTCGATTTTCTCAAAAGCGCATAAAAATATAACTCAAAAACTACAAAAAATATTTTGTATGAGTAAAAACTTTAAATTCCGAAGTATGTTTTAAAATTTAGAAAAATTAATTTTACAATTAAGTTAATTTTTAGGATTTCTTTTAAAACTTTTAGTTACAGTTCATTAAATTAAAATAATTTAGTAATATTAAGTAAATACCATTTGAACAAATAATATTAAAAAATGTCTATTTTCCAAAGGGGGGGGGCATTCATTTTATCTACACACGGGCCCAAATTAGTGTAGTTGCGGCACTGTTCGAAGTTATATTATCCGAAATGCAAATGTCATAGGCTTTTTGCTCTACCGGTTTTGACATTTCTTCTATAGTACACTCATCGCGGCACTCCGAAATCGCCTCTTCCTCCAGCAGTACATCATCGCAGTCCGTAAATATTTAATTAAATATAATAAGTTTTACGCTTCCCAGATATGACTTTTGGGTATGTATGCTTACCGGTCGGGTACATGGTACTAACGAGAAATAAATAAAAGTAGGGAGTGTGCTGTACCTTCTCGTGGTCACACCTTGCACACCCGGTAGTTGCGGCACTGCATTGAAGTATTTAATCAATACTTGTGTGTGTGTTATGTGACAAAATTCTTGGAACCGTTATAACAATGCATATAATTAATGTAAAACGATAAAATAAATACTCCAACATCTCCAGCATGGTTTTCAAATAATAATTTTCTATAAATTGAAGATTTAGATCTGCTATTAACCGATTTTATAATATGGATTCCGGTACAATTTCGGTTCCAGATAAAAGAGTTCTGGTAACGGTTACGGTTCTACTCTTATTTTAGGGTTCCGGTCTAGAACCGGTTAATTTCGGTTCGGTTCCGGCCCCTGGTATAAACTATAAATATACTCCTCTGTGCGTGTCTTCGTATATTCCGCTTCCGAATAATATAGCCGTCCGAAAAGCCGTAATAAACCCGATGAACACTGAACAAAATTGTTTTAAGTGGGCGATTCTTGCACGGCCATTCCGTTGAAAGATCATGGCAATGCTGCTCAAACCATTTGTTTGTTCTATGGCTCTTCGTGTCTTATTGTGTTGTTAGTTGTTACAATGTTTGAAAATCCAGTGTTGTGTCGACCAAGTATCTGTATCGATAACCGACATTTTCTTAATAAGATACTTTGAGTTTGCGTCAAGAACATAATATGTATGTGACATACATGTGACGCAACCAGAATTAAAGACATTAAAAGACTATAAATACCGGATTAAATAAACAATTTTCAATTACAAAAGTACCGTATTTATATAAATATTGAGAGTTTTTTGTAAAAAAAAAAAAAGATTATTCGGAAGAAAAATGGTAAAGGGTATGGAAAATTTCTTTATCAGGGGTCCGCATACTATAAAAAAGTATAAGAATCCCTGATCTATACGAACTACAATCGACGAGAAAGTAGATGATAATTAAAATTAATATTTATCCGTCGTGTCCACGGTATTATTAACACAATCACTTCGGAATGAATGCAGTTTAGTAATTATATACATATATTTTTGTAGCCAAACGATTATTATAGTATTCTTTCCCCAAACGCGCGCGTGTTAACACCGAATTCAATGGTGCTTTCAAAATTGACTTTTCGAGTCATAAGAAAAAAAAGTCATTAAAAAAAAGTGATTTCACTTGTGTTAAAATTGTTAAAAATCGACCACATTCCTATTATTTTTTTACGTAATTTGTGTATGTTTTTTTCTAAAGTAAATTCCGATGGTGCAATCAGAAATCATATCGCGTGTACTTACTCTTTGACTTTTGATAATCCAATGTAAAACAGCATTTTTTACACCTCGTTAAAAATATATAAATCGTACATTTTTGTTTTATACGTTTTTATCAATGGTTATATATTTTAATCTGAAGTTTTTAGTGTAATCAGAATTATTAACACAGCGTGGTGTTTACTTTTAAATATTAGTTTCACTCATTTACATTGCCATCGAATTTCACGTAAAAAAAACCAGGCAAATAAAAATAAAAATTATTGGAATAGTCGATTTTTGGCAATTTCAACGAAGTTAACCATATGTTTAAAAAATGACTATTTTTTTCTTGTAACTCAAAAATATGTACGAACGGCCGTTGATCTTGAAAACGTCATTAAATTCGGGAGTAAAAAAAAACACGTTTTAAAATAAGATAAATTAAATAAATCGCTTAAATTTTTAACGCCATCTATCGAACGGTAGAATAGAGTATTATTATAGTAGGTAACAAAATCTTTGAATTTTGAAAATATCGTTGCATTTATTGGATTTTTAGTAAAAAAAAACATACTATCGTGCAGTGTACCGTTTTCAGCGAATAAGCAAATATTTTTAATCAACTAAAACCAATTTTAATAATTGTATACAATCATAATTGTAACAGTAATTTTGTTTATACATTTTATACGACACTAATCAAGTAAATAAATATTGTGGAATATCGCGTTACAACGTAAAACATAAACTTGATTTTAATAAATCGTTGATGGAACCAAGTATGCGATTTTATTCTTTGGTATACCCATAAAAATTTGCTTTACCGGACAAATGCATTTGTTCTTGTATATAAGTAAGTCTAATACTGATATCATCGAATTTTTCTTTATGATTACGATATTATGTAAATTTAACGAAGTTAGTATTATTATTACCTGTGGGCTGCGATAAAATATATTATACCTGTCTCGTAGGCATGTATAAATTCAACTTTTTTCGAAAAAAAAAAACTAAGCGGCAGCCCTTTTTTATTTATTTCTATCGCTAATATTTAGAATTATCGCACGGAGACTAACATTTTTGGAAATTATTATTATTTACAGGTAACTTGCAGAGCTCGTATACTAATACCTGTAATTCCATATTTTATATTATTTTTGTGGAAAATCGTATTACTGAATACACTAGCGTTATTATCGAATATTCCACGTCACGGGCAGAGGCACTAGCAAAGAAAGAAAGAAAGAACGCCTTAAAATACGCGCATAGGCAACACAAGTGCCGTAGCCAGAAAATATACGTATACATAATAATATGTAATGTGCAAAAACCGATCGGGATTTATACACTTGTGCCATTTCACGTTTCTACCGAGTCTTGTTGGACGCTAAGAGTTTTATGTAAATTCATTAATCTCTGCAGGATTCAGCTTAATATACAATAATTTTTGTGTTACATATTTTTATATTTATTACACTTTTCGTCGTGCGTACATTTGTAGCACGTACCTAGCTTTAAAATTTTAAAAAAGCAGTAGTACCTTTGTTTTATACTGGCGTTGTGTATACATTGAAAATACCAAATATGAGAATTGTTTTTATGAAATATATTTTCGAGTATTAAATCAAACACCTACAGATACGGAAAAACTTAACATTCTGTAGTATGTTGTTTAGTTTATAATTATTAGAGTACGATTTCTGTTTACTCATCCAAACAAAAATCAGACTTAAAAAATATTTTATTGAGTGTGCTTATATATATTATATGTGTGTATATATATATATATATATATATACAGGTACTTTTTAATATTTCTAATGAAATAACGTTTTCAATTTAAACAATAAATGTGTATTTCCTTGTGGATTTCGATTATTTACGAGGCTTTTAAAGCTGGATTATTGATATATTATGTGCTACGATAATAATATTTAATATTATATATTAATGCAGTTTCATCATATAAAAAATATTTTACAATTTACATTTTTGAAAAAAAGTAGAATAATTGCTATATTATATTAACGTTTCTAAAAATTAGTTTATTCTCTTTTCTATGTCTACGAATTAAACGTAGATTAAATCATTTGTCAATTACTCAATTATCATGACTCTATTATAATTTAAACTTAAATACGGGTGTGTTTTTACGCGGTATTTAATTTAAACACACGATTGGTATTTCGAGGCACTTGAAATTAAAATGTTATCACAATTTTTAGAATTTGTTTTCACTTATAGTAGTTTTTTTTACACGGATTTTGCGAAGTTCAGTTTTTTTTTGAGAATTAAGAAGAATGGATACTGGAAGTTTCATTCTTACTAAAACATACTGATCTTTTGCCAGTTGTACCAAGTAACATGTAATAATCCGATAATACTTATGAAAACCGATTTAAATTTTGTTTAAATAGACTTTTTCAGTATTTTTAGTATAATAGATTCCTCATAAATTTGATTAAAAAATTGTTATATTTTAATTATAATAACATAGAATAAAAAAAAAAAAATAGTTGGTAATTCGATCTCGATTAAATTTCATGCCGAATCCAAATGAGTTTTCAGAATTATTATTATATCAATAGATCGACGATCGCTATGATTGACGTTGATACTTTTAATACAAACAATAACGATAAACAATTTTATTATTACGTGACACAACTTGTATAACACAAAGAGTTAATAAATTGCATGTACCCCTGAAATATTGATTTTTTTTATGTTTCTCAATCGAATACCGATAGAAGGAGTTGAATTTAGGTAACAGAAGGCCGAAGGGTTTCATCACAATATATAGAGAAAAAAATTAATGTATAGTGTTTTATTAATATTTAAATATTTTATATTTTATACCTGACGATGACTTTAGTCGAAATTCGTAGTACTTAAATAAACACATTTTCTATAAAAAATCTATATTTTTATAATTTAGCAATGCTAACAGTCTTTATTAAATACATATATACATACATATTTATTTATATATAAACATATTTTTCTAAATATTTATCGAATATAATAAAAAAAATAAAAAAAGGTAACGAGCCGCGGGGTGTTGTGAATGTTGTTTAAGTGAATTACTTGAGGTAAGATTTTAGAGTGTATTGTTATCACTCTAAATTTGAAAGCAATGATAAATCATTGCATTCGATAAAACTCTTCTGAGCGGAGCTTCGGTGTAATATTTTAGGTACATAACAAAAACTAACTCTTTTTATGAATGAAATACCTCAAAACTTATAATTGCTATAAATAGTCTAAAAATAAAAGAAAGTTTTTGAGAATGTTTTTTCCTAAATATAATAAACAGTTACATGTTTAATGAATATTTCAAATTTCTATACCCATTATTTTCAAAATGACGAAGAAATAACGATAATCGGTTTTGACAAAATCGCGTTTTTACCGTTTTTATGTAACTTTTCGGTAGTTTTTGAGTTCCATTTTTAGGCGCTTCTGAGAAAATCAAAAAATGACCTCTCTAAAGTACTAACTAGATGCAATTTGCTACAGGAAACAAACTGTGACTGTAAAGATCGGAGCACTCCTTCTGGTAAAATTTTTGGATAGTCATAAAAAAAAACACAGCTTTGTAAAACCAATAGATTCCTCCCTCTATTCAGAATTTAATATGCATACAATATATGATAAAAATGTTTATAATTATTTACAAAACAACATCTATATTTCTTTTCTTTTTTTATGTTTGCAAACCTATATTTTACATTACCCATACAGATATACAGGTACTTACTGAATTATGTATATTCAATAAAGTTAAACGATCTTGTCTCTTTTTCGAAAGCTATAACGTAAACAAATAAAATTAATTAATGATGTAGAATAGTGCTTATGTAAGGATATTAGTAATTTAGAAAGTCAAGAAGAAATTACGCGTCAAGCGAGAAGTAATTATAAAAATAGACACACAATTTAGAGTTATTGATAATTTAAATGCGAAACTAAAGATTTGGGTTAGGCTTAGAGCAATGTAAAATTTTCAAAGTATACCAAATTAGGATTCAAGAAATTAAACTAATTGCTCAAAAGCAGTAAGTCAGTAGTGTCACAAACATCTAACGTAAATTAGCAAAACTAATAGGCAGAGAATTATATTTAATAATTGTGACCTCGCTACAGAAAAATAACGCGGCATACATTCAATTATCACAAAATGAATTATTGAAATGTTTACTCATCATATTGACGTAAATTATGAATCACTATACGAAAACATGAATTACGAAAATTATAATAACGCAGTGGCGTATTTGAGGCCACTGTTTTGTTGTACATTTTCGTCCTTAAAATTCTGAAACGAAAAATCGAACATTAAAAAACGAGTATCATATTATGCCCACATACAACTCTTTAAAAATAAGTCGCTTCCAACCGCCTTTTAAACGATTTTATTTATCCTTTTTTTTTTGTTCATAATTCATACAATCTCCGCACACGCGTATTAAACATTCATTTTAATGCAGTTTTGTTGTTACTAAATTCCCGTGCTGAACTCAATAATAATCTTAATTGATTGTTCGGGGCGTTTTCGTTATTTTTTCCTTTAAACTCTTAGTTTTGGACTGTGAATGTACATAAAATACATATACATTACGCCGTCCTTACGACCGCCTTATGTCTATATATAGTGCTAATAGTACCATATTATTATTTTTGTGTTTGATGAGATTGCTATTTATAAACATATAAGTGATCGCTTAAGTATTTGTAGCCAATGACGATAAGATTTAACAAAACATGACGCACAAATTATTAAAATTTTTTTAAAAAAATGGTATTCGATATGTATTTTTATATTTCATGTAATAAAAATGATAATTTTTTTATACTATTATAAAATGTCATAAAAGTACTAGGTAACGTATCAATGATGATAATCGTTATTAGGATCGAAAAAAATAATTTTATAATTGATAATGATGAAACTTCACCTTTACGTCATAATATAATGACTGGAAAATTAACATTAAACATTTCTGCTAGTATAATAAATTATTTGTAGTATATTTTCCAACAATTGTATTAATTGTTTATAAATCAATCAGAGACCACTGAAAACAAAAATATATTATAAAGAAAATTATTTAAAAGTATTAAACTAAAAAAAAAAAAAACACACAATTTTTAGAAACGTATCAAACTGATTTTATTTTACCGACGTCTGCAGTATAGTAAATATTTCACATTGCGACATAGTAAAAACAAAAAGATTATTTGGGATTTCTGTAATTTAAATTATTTAAGACAGGATATTGAAAAAAAAAAAAATTCAACTGAGAAACTCGAATTTTTGTATGTATTGGAATATTGGATAAATAATAAGCACATATTAAATTTATTTCATCTAGATAAATTTATCTAGATGACATACATATTAATTTTAGATAATGAGCTCATTTTGAATTCATCTATATAAGACAAAAGATAAAAAAAACATTATCTAGATAATATACAACGCTGCAGTGCATATAGCTGACCAAAAACCGGGTATTCGCGAAAACATCGAAAAATTCTCTAGAATAATGTGACGATAATAAACTACGAGTTGTGTGTGTGTATATATATTTTTATTTTTAAGATTTTTGTACCGAAAAAAATATTGTTTTTTCCGTTCCTCCGTAATATTTGTGAATATTGTTTTCGTAATAAAATCGCAGTTGAATTAGTTAGTGAAAAAAAAAAATTGTCGTCGACACGTGAACGCGGCCCGTGACGCGCGGTGGCGCAAACCGTTCGTTCGACTGGAGAAAAAAAAATCTCCTTAATCCACGCGCGCAGGTTTCCTCCGCGAACGAGAAAAACATCTTTGATTTCGAAACGCCAAAGGATAAGGGAGAAGAAAAAAAACATTTTTTTTTCACTTACGGAACAGACGCGTTGCGAAATCGCTGTTTACCCGATATCAGGTAAAATAGCAAAAAAAATTTTTTAATGATATAACCGCATCAAAACGAACTTTTTGAACTCTCCGTTTTTAAAAAAACTCAAACGCCGTTTCCAGTTCGGTGCTCATTCGGCGACTGACGACGGATCGCGTAAAATATAACAGTTTTCCTATTGTCACGCGTTTCAGTCCTTCATACAGTGCTTTTCAATATTTAATATATATGATTACTATAGCCCCGATTCACGACAGAAAAAAGCAACTGGGCGACCAGCGAAATAATGTATAGACGAGACTAGGACTGTTTAAAACGTTTAATTCGTTTAGTGTGTATGCGCGGTATACACTTTTTTTGTGGGGAAGAGTAGGAGTTTTTGAATAAAAAAATGTCTTACCGCAACAGCAAATTTGTTCCAGTCGGTATTTCGGAGATGTCATTTTTTTTTTTTTCATTTTCCCATCAGTTTTCGTGCGCGTAAACTAAATTTCAACAAAACCGCGTTTATAATTTGGAAAATAAACAATTGACTTGAAAATTACACCGTATAATATTTAGTGTATTATTAATGTGATGAAATTTTCAAAAATCTTTCGGCTTCCTTTTTTTTTCTAGTGAAAACAATATCCTTTGCTGAAAATATGATAATCGTATTTCAAAGATTATGTCGCAAAAAAAAGAAAGATTTAAATAAAGTATATACATATATACTTTTAAATATGCAGATACAAAAAAAAAGCGTTTAAAATACTTCTTCCGAATACTTTTATCAAAAGTATTTAAAATACACATTTGAGTACTTTAAAATACTGCGTTTATGGTACTCGTCTAAATACGAGTACATTTTTTTCAATGCTAGGCAGCCCAGGCAATAGTAATAATTATTCAGATCGATTCAATTAAACGGTACTGGTCGCTTAATAATAATAAAATACGGCGAATTATTATTATTTTTTAAACTTTTAACACATAAACATTTTTGTTATTGACAAAAATAAAAAAATTCCCCCAGTGTTCTGGAACGGCTTTTTATTTTGCTGTTTTAATCAGACGTGAAAGGCCGTCTGGACATCAGTCGTATTGCCTGCATTCTCCTATTTACACCACTGCGAGTGAGTATAATTCGAATCTCATTGATTGTAAGTTTTTCAGTCATTGTCGTTGTCGTCAAATAGTTCAATATTACCAACAGAAAACATATGATTACTGACTTTTAGATTCAGTTTTCTTAAAATTACATCACATCGCATTACCTTTACATTACCACGAGTTACCGTTTTTTATTTTTCTAATCTGTATTCGTCGGCCACGATTTTCGTCACCGATCGTTCTATATTCACTGTGAGGACAGGCGGATTGCACTTCATTTAGCTTTATAACGTTGATCAAAATATTTATTTTTATTATATCGTCTTAAAACTCATTACAGATGAAATAAAATTCTTCGTGAACTCACTTCTTATCCTATGCGGCGTCTTTTCTAAAATCGATAAATAATAATAATCATTTTGATCGACAATTGTATTATAAATATACTCACAACGCTTATGTCAAGATCAAATTCTTCATCCAATGAGCGTTTGATCCCCCGATTTTCTTTTACTTCGGCTTCAAAACTTTTTTCACCGCTGCAAGTTTTTGCTGAAAATATTTTAATTATATTATATATTGTTATTTTACTAAAAATACATTTCTGAATTTTCTGAAAATTAATTATCGTTGTTCATTTTATACGTTATTCGATTAAAATACGTTTGAATAGAATTTTTTTTTTTTTTTATCTTTTTGTCATTATCACTTATTTATTATTCGCAAACAACAACGTTCAAAAAAATTATAAAAACACTAGCGAAAGAGAGTTTTATGTTATGAAAGGAATCAAAATAAAAAATTAGAGCGAGTTACCTTCAATATGTCATATAATAGACTTATAATAATTATTATACGAGACAAAGAAAACGAAATGAAATACAGAATATTAAAATGATAACTCACGTGAAAACGTTTACATTATATTACGAGTTATTATGGTATATTTTACTGGAGATATGACTCAACTATATATGTTGCAGATAAATGGTTTCAATTTACACAAATTACGAAAGACAAGATAGTACTGTATTATAATTATCTATATTTACCATCACCAGAATCCAATTGCGTTTCATACGTATTCATATGACTACTATTTACAATTGACCAATTATTCCTAAAATATAAGCATGTTACTTTTAGTTTAAAAAGTGTAATATGAAAATTAGTAACACAATATTGTATTACAACAAAAAACACTATGTAACATATAAATATTTTTTGTATAATTAAAAAAAAAAAAACTAACCAAGTATTGTCCACAGTAAAATTATTCTCATTTGTCTTCATATAAGTTGGTGATTTATCGCTGCAAAGGATATAATATTATAATATTTAGTAAAAGTTAGTACAGTTGAAACGGAGATTTAATACTCACCCATAATAATTAGTGAAATCAAGTCTTATTTTTTTATACTTATTACTATACGATTCTGAATATTCATTTTCAACGCTGCGATGTCTTTTCCTTGAATCTTTTCCTTCGCACGAATCAGATATTTTATAAGTATCTAATAATTCTAAACTTTTTTCATTCCTTCTTTCAAAATCCCCGCCATCTTTTCGAATTATAACTATATTTGAATCTAATTTATCATGTAATTTGCTCTCTTTCTCATTGATATCATCTATTGGTTCTGTATCACCATAACTCTTGTCTAAACACACACATAAAAATAAAATTATAATATATATAGAGAATCAAATATGATAAATATCAAAATGCATACTTGAAGAAAGTCCGCTAACTGAAGGTTTACAGCTCATATCCGTTGATGATGTCGAAATTGGGGTGACACCTTCTGAATTCGCGTTATTCGCGTTTTCCATTGGGTCTAACTCATAAAAGAGTATATATGTAGCATTATTTAATTCGTGGTCTTTAAAACGGCTTTCATAAACCTATATTCACAAAATGAATAATTTAAAAAATTAATTTATGTTACAAAAAAAAAAAAAAAAAATAAAACAATTATTGAATACATACACTTGAATCATCGAAATAATAATAAGACTCAGACGGGGTTAGACCAAGAGCTGTATAATGTCCACTGTTCAATGTTATTCCATAATGCATCACCATTGATACTAAATGGTATCGTAACGGTTGAGCATCAGTTTTAACCGGATGATTATCAAACTGATATTTTGATAAATCCAAACTTTCGTATAGTTGTATCGCTTTGAGGATTTTGTTTCCACTGACTCCGTAATCATCAACATCATACCTGGAAATGATTTTAAACACATCAAATAATTTAGTTAATTCATTTAACAGGAAAAAAATGTAATTTATATAATATATCGTTTTTATGAAAATAATCCTTTACCTTTTTAACTGAATGCACAATACATTTGATGCCTTTTCAATATAAAACCTTTTATCGGCATCAACATTTGTTTGACATCGTTTACATGTAAATTCGTCTAGTGGTTCTTTTTCAAAGTAATTATCTAGAGCATGATTGATGTCATCAGACTGTTTGATGTCTAAAATGAGATCTTGGTAATGTTGAAAACTAGTGGAAACGTGTCTGCATTTTCCACATGTTACTAAACACAAAAGAATTCAATTAAATATTTTTATTTACAATATTATTTTTCTTTCAAAGTAAAACTACTTTCAGTTCGGATGTAGCCTCCAAATATTTGATTGATAGGCGTAGTTTCCTTGGAATAAACGTCTAGACTGAATTAACAAACAACATTTTTATTCAATACTAAATTAAAATTTTTTTCAAATAAATATATGACACAAAATTATTTTTAAATGAGTTGCATACTATTTGGTATGTTCTGAAACCGACAAGTAGCACTGTTCCATACTATCCATCAAGTAACGAAGGAACTCGTGAGCATCTTCTTGACGATTCGTTGATAAATGTTTACATATTACTATTTTTATGTATAAAAAAAGAAATATTTTATATTAAGAAAGAAAAAAATCAGTTTTTTAAAATTATAATAAGACTCACAATGTAATCCGTTAGTGATCGTCGATGCTTGGAAACTAGAACCGGTGAGTATTTGAGTTATCATATATGTATGACGAACCATACAAATAGTACAATCTTCTTGATAAAATCCCGCTAAAAAACAACGAAATAATAATTTTTATTTATTAATAACTTTATATATTAAGAAATCATACGATAAAAATTCAAATTACAGTGACATTTTATTCTACGCGCGTATTGAAATTTAACTAGAAACTAACTAACTAATTTAACCAAAAATTAACTAGCAAACGAGACGAAAGCGCGCGCGCACAAACTTTAGCCTATATGCGTCTTTAATAAAATCATTTTAAATTCAGTAGTGGTCCGTTGTTTTGCAACACGAAATCGGGAATGATTAATCCTAAAGGAAATGTGTCGGTAAAAAAACAATGAAAGAAACATTATTTATTATTGATTAAAAGCTACCACGCGTTCTCGCACTATTGTACAAGCGTACAAGTCACCATTGCTGCTCAACCCAACAATATTATTAATCGATTTACTTTTTTGTTGACACGACATTTGGTGTTGTTTATCGTTCATCAACCAATTTACAAAAGCCGGGATGTGAAATAACGCCTAAAATTAAATTTGATGAAATAATAAAACCGACGGTATGTGTGACACACAATTAAAGTTTTAAACGTACTTGCAGTGTTGAATTGATGTAACAAATTACACCGGTATTATCCAGCCCGGAACCGACTGACAAATTTTTCTCTTGCCAGCCCAGTTTCACTCGTTCCGGAGGAAATAATACGACGTTCGGTACCGGCAAACAGGATATTTCATCATACTCCTTGTCCATAGCCGATGGTTCGGCGTCTATCGTTTCAAATATTAGATCGTCGTTTAAAATGATATCTATTGCTCGTTTGAAACTCTCGTCGTCAGACATGTCTGCGTCGGACACGAAGTCTTCGTTATGATTCATGGCGTAATCAACTGAAACGAAAAAAAGATTACGTTTTTTATTCTAAGAACAAATCTGTAAACGTTTAAATCAATTAACGATTTTGTTACGCGTATTATTTATGTATTTAAGTCTTAATCACTGAAACGGACAAACGATTGACTGGTTATAAATTCACGAATTCAAGTAGAAAACGTCTTACTTATAATTGTATAGGACTTCAGTGGAATACACGTTTGATATTTTAATTTTTTCTAACTTTTTTTTTTTTTATACAATCGTATTAAATAAATAACGCGATATGATAAACGGATTGATTCGATAAACCGAAATTATTTCGGGTTTGTTTAAAATCAAACAAATCCGTAACTATAGTTTTTAATGAAAATTTAAATATGTACACAGTTTAGAAAGTATTGAGGCCAATTTACAAAAGGTAAAAACGAATAAAATAATTTTTTGTAGAAAAAAATACGTGAATAATATGAGCCATACTATTTCAAATATTTTCCATCCCAATATTAAAATGTAAAGGAGTAAAATTATTATTTGTAGGAACTATAATAACTACAAATATTATACAAAACTCGATTATATCGATTAAACAAAAAACGAAACCGCGGGCGAATCCTTATCGAAATTATCGTTTTCTACAGAAAAATACGGTAGTGGAGATGGGGGGGGGGAGAAAATATTATCGTTTTTCTATTTCTCTTCTCTAGTTAATTAACATTAATCGTTTTTTTAATTTAGAAAAGAATTTTTTTTTTTAAAACATATGACACGCGTACGAAATAATTAAATTTACCGAAATCCGGGACATTAAATGGAATAATTCTATTTTTCGGGAATCGTACTGAAATAAATAATATATAATTACTTATTTTATAATAAGGTTTTCTTTTTTTTTTTTTGAAATTTTTAAAATCGTGTACACGAGTACATAGGTATAGTTCGAAATCGAGATAAATTATTTATTACGTTTTTAAATTACGATTTATACGGCTTCTGTGGTGTGGATTCTGTAAAAAAAATATTTGGCCGCAGGCACGTAACCAGGATTTTTTCAACAGGGACGCCATACATTTTTGGCTCCCAGCGCCCAACGGCTACTAAAAATTAACTAGAGATATTCCTCAATAAAGTGGTTGGATCTTTCTTGGAAAAAATATCCCAAGTATTTAACAAAGATTTGTTTTAAATTATTTTTGCTACATACCTGCTCCAGTGCTTTTTATAGTTCGAGTAAATTACAAACCCCGACACGTTTTAAGATACATCATGACTTATAAAAAAGATTGCAAGAAATAAGTCGCTTAGAAGTAATGAATACACGGGCAATTTACTGCTTGTTTAAAAATTTTAATTTAATTTTTAATTAATTTAAATGCTGATAATTTTCAATAAATGATAAGCCGTCTATTTTTGTATGTACTTCCAAGTCTCTTCACAAAATCGTCTAAAATTAGCGGTATAAATAGACGGGTAATAACCAATTAATAAATGATAGTAAAATAATTTAATGATTTACTTATTTTAACAAGTAATAATATAATGTTTTATTAAAGTATTAAATTATTTAGGGGCTAAAAAAAAAAGCCCAGGGACTATAATTTGGCTGTGGCCCCGTCCGGCTTTTGGTGGTCCGATTTTTTATGCAAATTTTGTTAAAAAATTTTCCGGCGGTGCCAGCTAAGAGCCAATGATTTTTTAGGGTTACCCGGCACAATCTGGCCCACCCCTAATTACGTGCCTGTTTGGCCGATCCGTGAATCCGTTTTCCAGCAATATATGCTATATATATATAGCAATAATGTTTTGCTCGCAGGGTAAGAATTCTTCACGATTTCGATCGATTTTAAAGCCGGTTTAATTGTTTTGCCGACCTATCGCAGGTAATGGGGCACACCGACATACCACAAATCTGTAAGCAGTTCGCTCAAGCTACACTTCCATATTTATATGAGATTGATTCAAACCACCGGAACATTTGTTGTCAATCGGGCAGGAAGTTAGTGCGAAAATCCGAATTCTGCGAGGTTTTGGAAAAACCATCGGTCGTCTGGCAAGTGGCAACGTACTGTTTGGAGCCACTTTAAACCTTGACACAGAATTTATTTTTAATAATACGAATTAAATATATCGGCGTTGATTTTGAAATAAAATGCATTAAACAGATATATTTTTACGGGTTCTTAAAAATATAAAATAATAATTTGTTATCGGTTATAGCTTAAAACGAATGCAATCGCTACTGAATAACACGGAACGCGCGTTCTGTATGATTCTCGTAGGTGTAATATATGGACATCCCTATAGTGAGACGAGCGTCTAGAGACAGCGCACGAGCGAATTTCTTATCAATTATTATCATATTGTAATTTCTTATTAATTATCGTATGAATATAAAAATAATTATATAAACTTATCACTCGGGTATATTATAAACTATTTATCGTAATAAAAATATTGTTTTCAAAATAAATATTATATAAATGTAATAATAATTAAATAATGTTTTGTATATAGAGTATTGTCACTTGGACTCGGGTATACGAGTACCTGTTACATTCATTTTATTAGCTGTTTTTTTTTCAATAAAAAAAACTTCACTTAAAAAGTGCCCTAGGAACAGCAACTGAATAAATCAACATTAAACGCAAGAAAGCAAATAATAGATATGACTTAAACGAAAAAGAAGGTTCTCCTATAATGTCCACATTGATTCACAATTCGACCAAGCGTATATGGAAAATAACACATTGTATTTTTTATATTATATGATACGTATATATATATTTATTATTATTATTTTGAAAACAATATTTTAATAGAATAAATAGTTTATAATATACCCGAGTGACAATTTTATATAATTATTTTTATATTCATACGATAATTGATAAGAAATTACAATATGATAATAATTGATAAGAAATTTGCTCATGCGTTTTCTCTAGACTAGACGCTCGTTATAGTGAGCCGCCGCCATATGCATTCCGTTTCTATTTTCCTTTTTTCTTTTTTTTCGTTACCAACTTCATTACGTAAAAATAACAGATTTTGTTGCTAACATCGCGACATGCTAATATAATATATATGCTGTACATAATTGACGGAATATATACATTTTAAGAGAATGGGTACTAACCGATTTTTTTTTTTTATATGTCGCAATCAGTCGGACGAATAATAATTAATCGTATATGATTCATATAGCGTATTATTTTTAGTAATTTTTGCTTCACATTTTTATAAATTTGTTAAGATTAAATGAATACATTTTTTTTACACTGTCTGCATAAGTACAATGAAAATATATTAAAAAATTTAAGTTATTATTATTTCATAATAATATGGAAAATGTACAATAAAAGTAATTGTATTATCATTATCATTGCAATGAATTTTATCAATAAAATAAATTTATTTAGAATAGAATTATCTGACCTAAGTAAATGTATTTTGTTTTAAGAATTAGTGGTCGACCGTTGGCTCACATATACTTTATCTTTTATACAAAATATTAAACAGTGTGATTTTTAAAATCGTAACGGTAATTAAGTGCACATAATATTAAATATTAATGAAGAAAATCCACATATTATGTTATATATTACGATCTAAAAATAATTGTAGTAAAAAAAATATCTGAATAATACTTAAAAAAAACAAACACACAGATATATAATTTTATTAGTAAAAAATTATTATTGTAGAAGTAAAATGTATAAGAGTAGGTATCATTTGGTTTATTAGAGCGAGATGAATAGCATATTCTGTATTCATTTAAAATAGTCATTGTCGTACATTACAAGGAAGTTTTATTGTGTTATATTATATTATAATGTGTATTAGATTTGACAGTAAAACAAACGTGAAACCGTGAAAGTGTATTTTTTTTATTTATTTCTTTCATTCAATTACCGTGAAACGTACACTATTGTTAAATCGTCAAAATGTACATACGTTTATGGTGACGCAATTTCAATTGTGTAGAATGATAATTAAAAACAAATCAAATTACTTTACAAACATTTTAATCTTTAAATATCTATACGAGTATATTATACCCCTTTCTAGTTTACAAATTACTATAAACGACACATAACCTATATTACACAACTTGTGATTGTGTTAGTTTGTTATATTTTATATAATTCATGAAAAGTTCGCAACTCCAACAATCATATAACACATATTTTATTTTAGACAAATTATATAAAATATGCATCGCACTATATCGTTATATTTAATAAATAAATATAATAAAATAATATATGTGTATATACTATATATAAATTCAGTTAAATTTCGCTGAAAATCCGATATCCGACGGAACAATGAATGCGTGTTGTTGAATTTTTATAATGTATTGTTATTGTGAAAAGTGCGTTTTTATGAAACGGAATAATAAATTATTATATTGTGCTAGTGTATTATGTCAGTGTCAGTATACGTGTGGGCCGTAAACGGGACGGACGTAATTTATATATATACGTATATATTTAAAAAAAAACGATAAGAGACTAGTGCGCGCGATTCGGATAAAATACATAACGCCGTCGGCATAGTCCGCATATTGTAGATAGCCGATAGGTCATTATAATAATGTTATAATATAGTGTTTTTACAGTATTTGTCCAATTCCCGTTTGATCTCTTCGAATCGAAAATGAACACACAAAAAAAAAAATATACACATAGAGAAATAAATTAACAAAATTGTACTTACCGCTATCATGTATGAAAAAATTTGATTACATAAAACAGTCAAATCCTATAGTAAATGAAACGGCCTTCAATTTTTGATCTCTATACATTTTATTGGTCGTAAGTTCAACGTTTAACGAGTTATAGAAAAAAAAAAAACGGTTCGAGGATAGATTTTTTTCCATTTTTTTTAGAGGTGCTGGGGGTAGTAGGCGTCAGGACTTTTAGTATGTTCAATGGGAGGATATACTCTGAGCGTATACCGAAATTCATTTACGGGCAAATTTTTTCCTGATTTGACTGGAATATGAAGAAAATTACAAAACAAAAAAAGACCACCCATAAACAAATGAATGACGTAATTATAATACATATTGTTGCAGTATGAAATATCAAAATATATTAATCGGGAGAAAATTCGCTAAAATCTATATCAAACGATAACGCAAATAATGGTGTAATAATAATTTAATTGAAACAAATATGGATTATAAAATAAAACGATTTCCGAATAATAATTTTAACGAATTTAATTGTCCCGGAATTCGTAAATTTAAGTGTATAGTTGTAATGAATTTGATGAAAATGAATTTGAAAACAAGGTACAAAAAAAAAAATCTAATCTAATTCAAATTTTTCTAAACACCTTTTTAGAAAACAATCGTATACTGTTACTTTTAATGTGGACAACAGATAAATTTATATAAATTCGTTTTTGAAAGAATTACACATACACACAATATATAAAGAAATTAAACAAAATAAATTAAAAATATTTGAAATACGCAAACAAGCTTAAAAAGAAATTTTGTAACAATATAAATTAATATTCAGGACATAACACAGTTATCTTTTTAAAAATTTAATTCAAAATTTACACAATTTCTTTACCGGTTTTTTTTTTAAACTCTATTGGTACTTTTTATTCGTAATTTTCTTTACGTAGACCTGTACATTTTTATTTTCTTGTTTCATTGAAAAAAAAAAATAATGAAAAGTATATTTAATTTTCGACGACTTGTAACCATTATTAACTCATATTATTACAACTGCAAATATATAAATGCCAAGGAGAGGGGTGGGGGGACCAAACTCGGTTACGAACGTCACTGATGACTACCGTTAAAATTCAAAATACTGCCATATGGGGACGTTAGACGTTTTTTTAAGGTTTTTACACCGTACTCGCGAAATTCAACTAAATTCGGATGTTATTATTGTTTTTTGTTTTATTTAATTGTTTGGTTGCGGTGTTTTTCGCGTAACTATATATTATGTTTGACGCGTCTTCGTTGTTATGTATACGTATACAAAAAATATCTGTTAGTCGTGCTCTGCAAAAGTGATAAGTACGCGAAAATTCGGTAAACTTTTTTCCCGTTTATTTCTTAATAATCTGTTATTTAATAGGTAAAAAAAAAGTCAAAAGAACTCGGCAAAATGGCTGTCTTCGGTCCGTGTAGAGACCGATACTTCAAGGGTTCTCGAGAAGAAATGGACGAGTTATTACGTTCATCAACGACTGTGTATGTCGGAAACTTGGCGTTTTACACGACAGAAGGACAAATATACGAACTGTTTTCCAAGTGCGTCGATATTAAACGCATCGTCATGGGACTATATATATATATTTTTTTTGTATTCGTAATTTTCTTTATATAGTCTTGTTAATTTTTATTTTCTTGTTTTCTTGTTTATTTTTTCACTCAATGCCTGCGATGATGACTTTTTGTCGAAACCGGTTGTAAATAAACACATTTTTGTGCTTCAAATATCATATTTGTTTTTTTATATATACACAAATTAATTAAGTACGAGTATAGATTATTGTTTTTTTTTATTTCTATTTTTTTTTCAAGTATTTTTTTAATTTTATTTTTAGATTTTAGGCAAAGCGAGGACGCCATTGGTTTTACAATGACGATTATTATTATTATTATTTTTCTGTGTACAATTTTTCGACGAGCAAAAATGCTCCGATAATTACATTCGTTCTGATAATACATTTTGCTGCGGTTAAGGAGGACACATTTTTCGATTTTCTCAATAGTTTTTAAACGCGGTCGAAAAAGGTATATTTTTATAAACGGCAAAAACGCGATTTTGTCAAAATTCGTATTTTTATATTTTGCCCTCGATTTCGTACTACAAAATCATTTTCCGAGTAATTCACTCGAACGACAAACATTCTACCAACAGTCGTTTTTTTTTTTTTTTTTATAAATAAAACACGAGACGGGCCAGACAATTTTTTTTCTAACAAATTTTGTTTTTTAGTAGACCTACTGGAAAAAAAAAATCGAAATATGACGAATCGTGATGAGATCTCATATTTAAGGTGTCTCATGCGCCGGTCAACGCGTTAAAACGCCGTATAAAAAATATTTTCGAAAAAGAGAGTATCTACACTGCATGCAGACACATCGGTACATGTATATGTCTTGTATACATCTCATTTATTTTTTACACGTGAAAAAAAGTTAACTATAGCTTAGTCCTCGTCTCCTCGTACCTATAGACATATCTCAGTGGCGGTTTTGACGAAACTTTTAGAGGGGGGCGATTTAAAATATCAAACCCCTTCTCACATGTATATCTCTAGTGTAGTTTAGTTCATTAGTAAAAAATGGGGGGGCTTGGAGGACTTCGCCCCCTAAAAGTTTAGTTAGCCCCTCAAAAATGGTTTGAAAAATTATTATTATATTTAAATGTATTTATATGCAGACACATATCGAGCGAAGCGAGAAAGAAATTTTGTCAATGGCAATTTAGTTATATTGTCTTATAGCGAATTAGACCCCCCAATAATTTAACCCGATTTCCGCTAATGCACCGCCAGTACTCCTCAAATTGCGGAATCGGGCATTAGCTTCACTGATTAAATAAAATATAGACAAATGTGACAAATTATGCATAAATATGTAAATTTCAAAATAAAATTTTTTGGAATTTGTGATAATGAAGATGAATTATTCTATTGTTTTTGAATTTTTTTACCTTTTGTCATAATAATATTAATTTTTGTGTACTTGTTTAAAATATAAATATTATGTGTAAAAGTAACGTCCAGGGGGGGGCGATCGCCCCCATCGCCCCCCCCCCCCTAAAAACCGCCACTGACATATCTATATATTTATAGATATATAAATATATAAATCTATATATATAGATAGCGCTGCCATCGCCGTTCCAATGTAACTGCGGCAACGACGGTATAGAAGTGGGGGGACCTGGCCGGGTTCATGACGTCATGGTAACGCTCCCGGTGTCGCACAAATTTATAGAATGACCCCAGCCATAAGACATGAACACGTCAAAAAAAAAAAAAAAGCGTGTCCGGAACACTGCAGCTACTGTCCGGTATATAAATACGGAAAAAAAACGGTGGAATCACACGACGCGTACGGGACCGGTCCGGAACGGTACAGGTCGGGGCGGCGCTACGACGACCGGCGAGCGGGTGCCGTCGCCGCCGCCGCCGCCGCCGCCGCCGAGCGAACGGTGCTGTGAGCGCAGACCGCGACGACGTGCCGGCAGTGCGCATTCGTCTGCCGCGTGTCCGTCGCGTCCGTCGCCGTTTTCGACCGTAAAACGCACACGCCGCCCGGTATTACCGTTTACAGTGCACGCGCGCGACATCGTTTCTACGGTTCGTGCGGGTCTCGGCGTTCAACGTTTTCGCCGTCGCCGTCGGCCGTCGAGCCCTGGCCCGGGGGCGATGGACGAGCCGGAACACTCGTCGTGCGGTCCGGCGAACAACATTGCGGCGGCACAGCAGGCCGACGCGCACCGGTTCAGGAAACAGTCGAAGAAAATCGGCCGGAAATTGTCCCGTCGGTTGTCGCTCATCGCCAAAGTGCCGAACATAATATTCAACGCGAACAGGACGTGCGCGCCGGACGGCGAAAAGAGAACCGTCGTCGCCGCCGCCGCCGCCGCCGCCGCGCACGACACCGACGGCGTCTCGCCCGCGGTACACGAGATCGCCGTGATCGCGCCCGACAAGACTCAACGACTGGTGAGCGGGGCAGGAAAATTTTCTATCTTTTTTTTTTTTTTTTTATTCTGAGCGGAGCGACGGATCTAGTGGTTTTACAACGGTGTTTATTATTACTTTTTTTTTCTATCCTGCGTACAGATTTTCGACCAGAAGGAGTTTGGTCCGATCTCTATTCGGTCACGGTTCGTTTCCGGCAACCTATTCGCGTCTGGGTTGGTACATTAGAGAGATCATTTTTCGATTTTCTCGATAGTTTTTTAACGCGACGCGAAAAATTACGAAAAACCGCTAAAAACGGGATTTCGTCAATACCGTCACGTATAGGTTTTTCGCTATAATTTCCACAAATAATCATTTTATTGTCTCGAAATTTCGAAAAAAAAAAATCGTATTTTTGCACTATACAACTTCAAAAAAAAATTTTCAAAAATTTTCATTCAATTTTAGGCTATTTATAGCTATTTTTAGGTGTTGAGGTTTTTCATTTATAAAACAGTTAATTTTGACTTGAAATTTGTACACAACGTCAGACGTGATATTACTTTAATTTCGTACAAAAAACGGACAAAGTATACGTATTTACACCGAAGCTCCGCTCAGAATCGTTTTATCGAATGCAATGACTTATCATTGCTTTCAAATTTACAATAAAAACATAACTCTAAAATCTCCATCCAAGTAATTCACTTAAGCGATATCCACAACACCCCGCGGCTCGCTACCTTTTTTTTTTTTCTCAGCGCACACAAAACGTCTACTACACACGGACGTTATAATAATTACTAATTAATACTCTTTACGTTCAGTGGCTACGCGTTATTTAAACGTATTTACCTATTACCAGGGCCAGGTTTTAGGTACGCGGTGGCCCGTGGGCGGAATATAATGTGGGGCCCCAAATAAATAAACTGCAGCACGATACACGTTTTGCTTATTGAATGACATTTAATATCAGGTATTTACTTATTAATAAAAACCAATCAAAAAGGATGAGTAATATCGTATTATTATGGAATTGCGTTATAAAAATACAAATCGGTAAAAAAATTGGTGCTAGTGACTTAAACACACAAATTATAACGTGTACGATTAATAATTAAATTCTTCTTTTGTACCTATTTATTTGGTGAAAATTTAATTTCAAACAGAAAAACAAATTTCCATTTTTTTTTTTTTTTATATCTGTAACTGTTAAACAATTACAAAAGTGCGGGGGTTCCAAATTTGTGGGCCCTTCGAGTTGCAGCCCACTCAGCCCCTCCCTCTAAATCCGGCCCTGGTACCTACTTATATCTCCACGAGTAACGACGGATCCCGCAGTGCCGTAATTATATGTTTATACTATGTTAGGTTATGGGAGGGAATCAATAATTTTTCTTAAGTACAAATATACAATTTTCTTCGTTTAAATTAATAAACACAAAAAAAAAAAATTATAGTTAATATATTTCGGATTTATTACTTTTTGCTTCAGAACCATTTCGTCGAGTATAAAACCTCGAGATGTATCGGCGGTACATTTTTTTTCGAAATGTATAGACTTATAATAGGTTCGAATGAACACAACATTAAATTTTTACCAGGAGAGTATTTAGATATATTTTTTTTTTTGGTGGAGGGCTGAGGCACTGAGTAATATCATCGTTGAGTTAATTCTAAATTATAATCCAAGACTAAATCTTAAAATTATAAAAAATTACCAAATTCATAGGACATAAAGAAATTTTATGAAATTTCGGGGAGGGGGCTAGAGCCCCATCAGCTCCTTTCATAAATACGCCCTTGATGTCTACGTACCAAGGCTAGTCGTCGTCGTCGTCTCCAAAACCGTTTCTCGTATTCGCCGTCTGTACATTGACGCATAGGTACAAACGCGCGTTTTTCACGCGGTCCACTTTTTAATCAAATTTTTTACAGTGCTAGATGATTTTTTGATTATCTGATTTTAGTACAGATTTGATCAGAAACTATCCATCTATTCCATCTCACTAATAGTAATAAAAAAAAGGGCCAAGAAGGGATACGACACCCCTTCATTGCGCCACTGAACTATTCCAGTAAAAAAGTTTTTAATAATTTTATATTGCGTGTGGGATGCCGCCGATAAACTTTAAACGCGCCTCGCTTTTTATCCCGTTTTTTTTTTTCTACAGAATGGGTCACGTTTGTTTTCCCTTTTATTAATTTTATTTTAAGACTCTCAGCGGATCGAGGAACGTATTTGTCAAGGTATTTGTTTTAAAATGATATGTTTTTTTTTTTAATGTCTACCAGAAGGAATTTAAAATTCTACCAGAAAGACTGCTCCGATCTTTATAGTCATCTATATAGTTCTATAGATGTTTTCGTAATCTAAAGTGGTCATTATTCGATGATTTTTCCAAAAGCGTCTTAAAAAAAACCCCCAAACTACCGAAAAATTGCACATAAAAACGATAAAAACGCGAAATCGATTATTATCCTTATTTCTTCGAAATTTTGAAACTAATGCTTTTATAGGAATTTGAAATATTCACCAAATATATAACTTAGTAACTATTTGTATTATGTTAAGGAAAACTTTTTTTCAAAAAATGTCTTTCAATTTTGGACTATTATTATAGCGATTATAGATTTCGAGTCCGGTTTGAAAATTTTTTAAATATACTGTCTCCCTGCCGTAGAATATAAAATGTGCTGTTCAACTATTGTATCGAAAGCCAGTGAAATACCATTAATTGGTAAATGTAGAGTAACTATACGTGTAATTAATATAAACGGTCATTAATATAGTTTAGCCGTTATGGAACGAGTAAAGACTGTAATAATGCGTAAGGTGTTACAATATACATGTATATACATAACACATTTCTAAAGTAACTTACTTTCTTTTCAAATTTGTATGGTGATTTAATAATAATAATAATAATAATAATAATAATAATAATAATAATAATAATAATAATAATAATAATAATCCACTCGAATTTTAGCGATTATTATAAGTCAAAACGAAATAAACGAACAGTTAGCTGAGTTTGTTTTACTATATGTTTATAATTGAATAAAAGTAAAGTAAAAAATATAAAAATGAGAACATTCGAAAACGTATAATTGAAATAATAAACTTGTTGACCCGTACCCGGTGTTTTTTAATTTAAAATCTCTTTTACTTCACGCAACAGTTGGGTGGTGTTTTTCTTACTATTAAATGTGGTTTTACTCTGTTTATAGCCTATAGAACTGACCGCGACAATAGTTTTGAGTCAACTGCTATTCCTTATCAGTAACGTATTATTTACACCTCGAACTGAACATTTTACACAATATTATGACGTGAAAATGGTGTTTATAATTATTAGTTAAAAAAAAAAAAACTCAATCATTTTAACGTATTTCATAAATCGATTTATACACACGTAGGTATTTATTTTTTTAAACATTTTTAATAAAGTACATATTGATTTGCCAGAAAGATAACGAAAAATTGAGCGCGCGATAGGAAATATTTAAGTACAATACTCCTATATTGTATATACTCAATAGCCCCGTACAATATCCTATTATTATTTATTAAGTTGCTCGAATTATCTTCGGTTAGTGTTTTTTTTTTTGTGGGCGTTTCAAACGAAACAATAGGTACACACATTTTACTGAATGTGACCTAGTAATTATTCTTGAAATAAATGAATAATAATTCTAACGAAAATAATATGTTACCTTTTTAATACAATATTATTACACACACATATATATATATATATATATATATATATATAATATTTACTTATAATAATTGTTTAACTAAAATCATTATTATTACGATATTTTACGTGACATAGTTATGATAATAATTGAAACATTATAATATATATATATATATATATATATATACCTACGCAATGAATACATGATATTTCGGCTTAAAAGAACTAATATAAATATTTGAATGAGAGCAATATGAATTTAAGAAGGAGTCAATAAAATTCATTAATAATTATATTATTAAGGGGATTGAAAGCGGGTATTTTCTCTCTTTGTCTTACACACATGAAACATAGCAAAATAGACGTTTCGTACTTCCAACGTACCGATCGATCTATTGTTGCGATAAGAAATTTGAAAACAGATTTGAATTCTCGTGAATTTTACTACAAAACGACTTTCCCGCTTTTTTCATTTTTTCTTTTCATAAACCCTTAAAAAAATTAACCGAACAAATTAAAAAAAAATTGTTAATAATTCATTTTTGAAGGTCTTAAAAAAAAGAAATAAAAAAAAAGTGGGAAAGTCGTTTTGTAGTAAAATTCAAGAGGAATTCAAATCTGTTTTCAAATTTTTTATCGCACCAATAGATCGAACGGTACGTTGGAAGTACGAAACGTCTATTTTGCTATGTTTCATGTGTGTAGGACAAAGAGAGAAAATACCCGCTTTCAATCCCCTTAATATAATTTATAATAATATTTTATTTATAAATGAATTCTAAGCCGTAGCGTCAGTGGCGTAATTTCGATAAAAATTTATCCATGGATATATTTAACACTGTATATACTGGTTTTGGCTAACACGGAAAATTTAAGGGGTGCTAATACCCACCAAGCCCACTCCAAATTACGCCTATGCACAGCATAAAGTTTTTATCGAGCTTTATTTTAAATAACGTTTTCTTCTTTGTACGAAATAATTAAATATATAAATATTGATGAGTAGGTACCCTATAATATTAACATTTATAATTTACTTTGTAGAACCCGATTTATCCGCAAGTATTTCATTATATCACTGTTCAATACGAATACACGACAAACCTATTTATTTTGCACCTAATATATTTCTTCAATTCATAACTCTATAGTAATGTTAAATAATATTAATAATTTGTGATAGTGATATAATCCGATTTTACAAGATATATGTCGAAATCAAAAAAAGTTTAATTTGCACGTGTTATTAGCGAACGTTAACGGTGTAAAATGTACGTCAGTAAAACAAAACGTTATAAAAGTTAAATCTGAGCGCTTATAAAATATTTTCTATTATATATAAGTTGTGATTCAGAGTATCTTTTTACACGAAATGTTATTCAATTTTTCTATTCAGACGATTTCTACAGTACGAGTTTGTTCTGTTATTACATTATATAGCCATGTAATATTTTATGTAACAAATAATAATAATTAGACGTATAAGTATTTTACTCGTGTCTCTGCAAATAATGGCAAAATGGAAAAAAAGTAATAATCGACTAACCGGGTTATGCTTTTAGATTCGTGTTCGTACCGTTTTTTACTATTGTATTTACGTCCAACTTTATAAAACCAACGGTATACTATACTCGTATTTAAATTATCTAAAAATATCGAAAAAGAATATTATAGATGATTAAAAAAAAAAAAAAGATAAAGGATTGTACGGAACGATTCATTAAGAATTTTTTACTCAATATTTTAATACATAGACACGCGTGACGTGTCTGTGTTTATAAGATAGGTATATAATAGGCGTACGTGCGCGGTGATATATTATAGCGTTAGCTACTACTAAAAATAAATATACGCGTATCTACCGATATTTTAAATGCATTCATTACTATGCATGATTTTTGGTTCGCTTTCTCCAAAAAAAAAAAGAGATGTAAACACACATATACACATATCGGTTTAAGACCAGGGGTCTTTTCAAAACACGAAGCGAAAGTTTTTTTTTGATACAGTATTGATTTCTGCGTACATATCTACTTATTTATATATATAGAAAGAATGTTCAAAACGATAAAGCTTTTAATAGTTTACTCTGACAAGTATATGGCCGATTTAATTATCACCCCGTTACCAATCGAATCTTATAGTTTGATTTTTAGATTCTGAGCGGAGCGATGAATCTATTGTTTTTACAATAATGTTTATTTTTCATTTTTTTTTTGCTATCCTGTGTACAGATTTTCGACCAGAAGGAGTGCTCCGATCTCTTCGGTCACAGTTTGTTTCCGGTAGCAATTCACATCTAGTTGGTACTTTAGACAGGTCATTTTTCGACTTTCTCAAAAGCAGTTAAAAATATAACTCAAAAACGCTAAAAATACAATTTCGTCTTAATCGATTGTTGTTTATTTCTTCGTAATTTTGAAACTAATAATCATAGAAACCTGAAATTTTCACCAAATATGTAACTTTACACTATGTTTACGAGAAAAGTAAGCTCCGCTCAGAATCGTTTTATCGAATGCAATGACTTATCGTTGCTTTCAAATTTAAAATAAAAACAAAGCTCTAAAAATCTTTATCCAAATAAGTTACTTAAGCAATATCCACAACACCTCGCGGCTCGTTACCTTTTTTTTTTTTTAATTTACTCATTGAACCTACTACGACATATGTAATGCTGGACCTACAGAGTTATTTCGAATTAGTGACACTATAAATATTTAATTGTATATCTTTTAAATCATATACACGCATACAAATTACAAGCAGTTAATTATATAAAGTTATATATATATGTATATATATTTTTTCAATAATCGTTTCGAATTCATTCCTCTATATATATATGTATACGCATAAAGAAACACTTAACCAAATACTTTTGAAAATAATTATTTTGTTACATTCCGGTAGGAATAATAACTATAATACATATGCCATTTCAGAAAATGTAGGTTTTCGTTTGGATTTCGTCTATATAAAAGGTATTGCGATTAAAATCAAAATTATTTCTTTATACATTATCTGTGTCTTTCTTTTGTACAGTCGCGTGACTCATAGTGTGTCTGTGATCGAGCTTCTTTTTTTTTTTTTAACGCTAATTCGATGTGCCAGAAAACGTTTATAAAAACATTTTTTCTTTCTTTATTGTAGCGTTTTCATGCAAATTTCCAACAAAAACGGATCGCCCACCATTTAAAACCTTATCCGAAACAAAATAGATGGTTTAAAAAAAAAATTAAATAAACAAAATGAACACTGAATATTGTGAATTGCGTGAAAACTCAAAATACCGGCCGTGGGAGTTATAGCCGTTACGTTTTTTTTTTTTTTGGGTTGGCGGATTTTCAATGATCGTTGACTGTCAAGCGTGGGGGTCTTTTCTATGCCATTTCACTGTTCTGGTTTCTTTTTTTTGTCTTCTATTCTAACGGTTAACAATAATACAAGATATTTAATGAAATCGTACGTACGCGTTACATTAAATTTATCGCATTACCAAAATATTAACTTTGAACGCGTATTGTGAACGGTTATTAAAAACGTTCACAATAAGTTCTGTCGGTGTTTTTTTAATTTTAATTTGTTAAATAATTAACGATGAAAAATTTGTTATAATTTATCTTCGATGATCGTATGGTTTTATAGGATCGTATGATAACGTTAAAAGCCTAAAGGCGATGTAAAAAAAAAAAAAAAAACTATAGTTCATAAGTATTGAATGCGTCGACTTAAAATTATAGATAAAACACTAATATTTTTTAATTAGGTTTTTTTTTTTTTTTTTTACTTTTGTGTCGTAAAGAAATCTTTCATGATGTACTGAAATGTATAATCAAAGACGAGGATTAGGGGGCCTCTAAATTTTTTTTCGCCTTAGGCCCCAAACACCGTATAGTTGACGCACTGTTACGCATACTAGAATGCGCCAATAATAATCTTTTATGATTTTATTTATACATTCGAAATATATCGAATTATCGATTAATATGTTATCGGTATGGGGAACACACGAATGTACGCGTATATAGGCGTATTCATTATTCATCTTTCATAGTCCTATGTACTATATATATATATATAATACGCTTTTATTCTTAAAATGTATAAAATTCGAGGAGCACAATGTGTATTGAAAAACGTATGGTACAACCAACGCGGGTAGGTTAAAGCGATTTTCTAAAGTCGTTGTTCCTTTTTTTATTTTTATTTTTTTTTTTTTGTTCGAGTCTTCGCGCGCGGTATACTTTAGAGAGATAATTTTAAACTGGTATAGAACGTCTATTGTAGTGTTTTCTATGTGTTTTAGGTTAACAATTCTTAACAATGATGTGTTGGTTCTAACACGTTCTCGATGGGGGAATCGACGTATGTACATACACACGCTGTCTATAAGGTCTGACTGGGTTGTATGACTTATACGAGCCGTCAATGGCAATCTAGGCCGCCGCGTTTGTGCGCTCATAAGAGGAATTGACGGATAAACTGGTCGGATCAATTTTATATTATTAAAAACTAGTGCGCCACGACACATAAAACAGTAACCTAGAGATACTTTCGTCTGTACACAGCAGTGCAGTAACACGTTTGGTCCGCGCAGTATGATCATCGATTCTGCAGCGTTAGTATCGTTATTCTTTAAGGTTTCTTTTGCAGAATTTTTTTTTTCTTCTACCCGTTGTCTTTAACGCGTATTTTAATGCTGATTTTTGTGGCGTTTTCAAGCCAAAAGTTTTTTTAATTCTAGATAGGTACTGGGCGTGGTATTTTGAGTGAAAACTATAATCAACACAATATAATATGACTAGAGATCTATCGTTTGTAATCTAAAATGTATCTGAAAAATCAATTAAATTGTAATATATTTAATTGCATCCTTAATAAATGCATTTTGCAAATAATTCAAACATATTTTAGCGGCACATTGTAATGATTTCGTGTGCCCGTTTGTCTGTATATTTCCGTCACTATATATGCCATTGCTCATTTACACGTTAGATACTGGAAGTGACCATAAAAAAAAAAATACATATTATTATTATATTTTCGATTATAATTTAATACTTGTTTGTAAACGATTTCTACGCAATCAGAGCCGTTTTAATGTTATGCGAAGCCCAAGGGCCTAAAATATTTTGAGGCCTTTGAATACTTAAATTATGATATATTTATATATATATATATTTTTTTTTAACACTTAATGTATTACAAGTATATTAGATATTAAAAATTATACTTTATTAATAAAAATTAAAATGCCAATTTTTATTAGAATCTCTGTTACTTTACTGTTTATTATGATAATTTTAAAATTTAAATATTTTTGTTTTATTATTGAAGATTTATTTATTTTTTAAAATATCTAAGTAAAAAAAAAAAAATTAATATTTTATTTCGTAAATAAATTGTATACAACCGGTATTGCGATTTTAGAATTACTTTTATGTTAGGTAACGTTACGAATCGTTAATATTATAATTCGGTTTCACAAAAAGAAAAAAAAATCTATTACTTTATTCATCTATCGCGAACGTTTTGATTATTTTCTAATTAAATCTAAATTTTTAATTCGTATAACATTTTTGTATAATTAACATAGACGTAGTATTTCTACATAATAATAACATAAAATGGGCGTGTAACTAATTTCGAACGAATATTATTTCAATAAAAACATTTAATGAATACGGCATGTAGAAAAATATTGAAATTATTTTTTTTATTTGCAAATCGATGATTTCAGTGAAAGATTTATCGCATTAGTGTTTTATGTTTATTATTTGAAATATCTCTCGTATCTCTTCACCAATAAATAAAATGTTACGTTTTCAACAGTACGACAGTGGCTTTTTTAAAAATCGAAATCAACGTGTTAATTATTTGAAATTGTTGTTTAGTGAAAAATTGTTTTCTCAATTTGGTTTTGAAATTACGCGTGAAATGAATAGTATCACGTTTTTTCGGGAATACTCGTATGGTTCGTTTTAAAATCGTATTCGTTGCTGTCATATTACGCGTATAAAATAACGCGTGATCGCATATACACAATACAGTTAATTATTATCGTCTACTGAAATTTATAATTATTCGTTGCGTATCACAAATATACACATTTCGTCATTGAATTAATTATTTATTGCTGTGAGTCGTTCTATACGCGAATCTAAGTAATTAAATACCGTACGAATGTATTTCTACAATATTGGCGTATGACAATAAGTTCCTGTAATTGTTATATTTTATGTGTTCGGAAGGAAAAATCTTTTGGCGCGCAATTTTTTGTGTACAAATTAATTTCGGGTGTTTTTTTTTTTTTATTAGAAATTTTATTCTCACATTATACTTCAACAATTATTGTTAATTATAACACAAGAATATAAAAATACATTTAAAATATTACAATTGATATATACAATTTAACGAATACTAAACTAAAAAACCAGAAGAAGTAATCAAATTTGATATCGGTTCTACAACTAATGGGGTGTGCGTACATATAGGATGATCAAAACATTATCGACAAGAACGTGAATTTCTTCAAGGGACTTTTAAAATGGACCTTTCTTTGTGTAGCTAGAGTGGGACATGAAAACAACAAGTGAATAAAGTCACACTTTTGTGGGTCGATATGTGGAGTACACGTCATAGGAGAGTTGTTGAGCGAAAGAAGATAATATGCATGAGCCAGCCGGACGGAGGTTGTGTCCAAGACGAAGTCTGGTAAATTACACGATTCGAGCTCCTAGGTAGATCCCAGTAACTAAACCGAGGGCGGCGGAGAGTAATAGGAACTGTATTTCTGTACCAGACCGCGTACTCGTGCGGCTGATTGGACCAATTCTGGTCTCATAGTTTTTTTAATATATTTCCTATAAGAGTTGGTGTAACGTCTGAGCTAGGAAGTTTTAGCAAACACGGAGTGGAAATTAGTGCGCTACGTTTGCGCAAGATTGTCTGCAGTTTCATTCCCTAATATTCCAGCATGAGCTGGGACCCGTACAAAACGGTTTCGATAACCGAGTTTTATCAAAGAAAAAGTAAGAGATCTAATTTTTAAGATGAGAGGCGGAATATGAGAATTTATTGGATACGATTGAAGAGCTATAGACACGACATTGAATCTGAAACAATAAGAAAGTCCCCAGTAAGAAGTTGACGGATACGTATAAGGGCCTGAATGATGGCCCTACGTCCGACAGGATTTCGGGGTTAAAACACGTTTACTCAGTTTATACTAAAAATATGTTTACGGGCAATTCGTATTGTATAATCGTTTTTATTTATTTATTTTAAAAATAAAACATATTTTTTAATACGTTGACGAGCTCGTGTGATATTGAATATAGAAACAAAAACGTAAACAATGTATTTTTACATTTTACGTTCTCGGCAACTATAAATATTTCTGTAGACCGATTAAAAAAAAAAAACAACAATGTCTAAAAAAGATTTATTATCTCAGTGTTTTAAAAATAATTTCCGTAAAAATGGATAAATAATAAAAAAAAAAAAATACATAGCACTTAATGTGTTGTTTAACCATTATATAATCGTCTATGCGTATTATACGCTATATATTATAATATATAATCTGTTGTTGTAGTGGCTGGTCACAAATGCGTTTTGATTCTTCTTCCGACCACTCAGACCAAATACCCGTGTCTTCCACTATTGTTGCGGTGTCGTCGCGTACAGTGGAAATGGCCATTGTCGTTTACACTTTTATTGATATTTTCAGTAGATACGACTCGTACAAGATTGTATACCCCATACGTTTTTACGCGGTATGAGTGTACCCGTAAAACATTCCTTACGTTTTTTTAAGTCTTATCAACCGTAAAACATCTAATTTGAAACGTATAATTTTCAAAATGGATTTTTACGTGGCTCTAATAAATTCTCATGTACGTACTTGTGGAACGGTACAGCTGTGTTGTCGTTCCTTTGAATACAAGTCATGATTACTTATATGGACTATAGTCACTTTAATACAGTAACAGTATTCGTTGTAATATTGTTACAAACGAACTTTTTTTCATACGTACACTGCAATACAATATTATATTTAGTGTCGTCCACTTTTGTACGTTCGTACTTTAGAATAATTGTTTTAATAATAATTAAAAATAAAACGTACGTGTTCGTTACTTTTGTTGTCCCCTGAGAAATTGTATTTTTTTTTTTTGCTTGGTTAAAATTTTTATTGCCCTGTGCGTTACATACGGTATTTTGTATTTACGATGATTTATGAACTTAATAAAAGTAAATACGTCGAAATTTACGATTTTAAATTACGGTCTAATGCAGTGAATGGTATAAAATGCAGTAATTTCGAACACCACATCAAATCTCTTATTTAAAAATCGGATCCATTTTGTGTTGCAATAAATACGTCGGTCATTTAATATAATTTTCTCCATTTCCGAAACCGAGTCTAACGTGTGGAATATTGACTTTACGAGATGCTACGCGCAAGCTATAATAACGGACTTCATTCATACGCTTACGATGCATCCACAATGCATGGCGCGTATTCTATATGCCGCATTGTAGACAAAACTATTGTTTAATCAACTTCAAGTTATTTGAATGTCAACGTGCCTCGTTTCGGTAATACGAAAGAATGGTCAGAATAACGGCGAGGCAACTGGTTGCGGTTTTAGATAGCATTTTAGTTTTGTTTTGTATTTTTTTTTTTTTTGTTGCAAATATAATAAACTAAGTTCACACAATACTAGATTCAAAACAATCATAGGTCTCCACTATACAGATTTAGTAGATTTATTTGCAAATTATATTATTTTTGGGTTTCATTTTAGTTGAATTTCATTTTGCTTTATTTTGTAATGTTGTAATACCGTTATGTACACGGTGAGACAGAAAAACAGAACAACATAAAAACGTTTAGAATGGAGAGAGAGAGAAAAAAACGCGTTCTTTCATTTTGCTCCATTTTTTTTTTCTTTAATGATAACGAATGATCTATTCTCGTGGAATATAATAGTGTTATCTAACACTTATTCGATTAAATACATAATTGTGTGAATTCGAATAAAAGACATTCCGACGAGTCCTTATCATAAAATTAAAACCCGTAATTACTATAAAAATCACACTTACAGACGTGGTGTAAACAAATTGAACGTAATACATACACTGCGTATATGATACAATACACTCCTGCAGGAAATAGACAGGACCAGGTAGAGAAGGGCGTGCGATAGTGCTTAGCAGTCCAGTGGCGCACACGTTAAGGGTCAATGGGGTAGATCGAACCCCCTATTCAAAAGACGGGTGGGGTGATGCTGGTGTTATTGAGCTAAAAATTTAAATAATATATTTTTAATCATAATTAATGCTAAAATGCATGCAAAATTATATCATTGGGTGTCTACTGGTTGTCTATTGGGTAGTGGCCAGGTGTCCAAAATATTGTTAGACCCATCAATGTGCAGTTCAGTGTGCGCCACTGAACGTGTATATATAAATGTATAACAGTTTCATATTCGTAGTTGATGATTGTAAGTCGTCGTTAATGGTCGTTGTGATAATGTTGATTGTAATCTTATGTGTATTTTATAGTTTTTTTTTAATAAAAAAAATATTTCAGTTTTGTTATTCTGAGCTTTTTTTAGAAATTAAATATATTTTTCAATTTTTCATGTTACGAAAATTTGAGTAATACTTTATTTGAAGGCCTTACGTCAAATCCTAAATTTTGTACGTGTAAAATTATAACGAAAATTTTTGGCACCCCCTCCAAAAAAAATCCTAGATCCGCCTCTGCATTAATGCAGTATAAAATGTAAACGATTTCCAATGATGTCAAAATGGATTTGAGCTAATTCGAGTTTCTCGCATTCTCCCCCCCCCCTCCATAGAAAATCCATATCTAACTCGATTTTAGACATTTTCGGCGACACCGCACGTTTTACATTTCCACTCTTGAATTTCCGATCTTAACAACTCGGATTATTATTAACCGTTAATAGCGAACAGTTATTAATAACTCGTGGTTCGAACGCATATGACGTGTTCATAGGCGGAAATCTATTAAGTTTTCTGGGGGGGGGGGCTAACATTTTTAACATCAGTCATAATCAGTCGAATATCCAAAATACATACAAATTCTAAGATATTTGGGGGGCTTAGCCCCCTAAGCCCCCCCATTTTCGCCTGTGGACGTGTTGTACGCGTAACAATGAAAACTAGATCGATATCAGGCGAGACATGCAAAGTAGTTTAGTATAATATATGAAATATTCGTGGGCAGAATATTCCGTTGCGAGCGACGTAGATCTACCTTTACGACGGGGCTGAATGGAATTAGTGGCCCAGGAAAGCGCGCTATCCTGCACAACCTTTCTACTGCATATAATATGTATAGGTGTTTTTTTTTTTTATGGGCAATAGAAATTTAATGGGTTATCCACACCATAAAACTATCGTTATCAGTCGTTTATTATTTTACTTTTATCAATTTGTTTCCAGCTTAAGTTCGCGTGTTTCGCCTGACGCATGGTCTTTCTACATTTTTCTTTTTTACATTGTGGTGTGATTTTTTTTTTTTTTTACATGAACGCGTGTTTTTATCGGCTAGCTAATCTCGAAACATTCATTCGGCCCGCAATATTTATTTATGCACGCGTATACATCATATATATATATAATTGAGCTCCTTTCAAAAAAAAAAAATAATACCGGAAAACGACAAATTACTACGCCATTTTCGTTTTGAAATAGATACGTCGTTTGCAACGTAAATTACGTTATACAATTTATGAACAGTAAACACGTTATTCGAGTGCGTATATTGAACAATCGAAATATAATTTTCAATTTCAGTCGGCCAATGCAAATGTTTAAAAACAAAAAAAAGACAGAAAGAAATATTATATCTACCGGAATTTAAGAAAAATCGACCGAAATATTGTCGTGGAAGAGTGAAAATCTAAAACCGTAATTTGCCGGCAGATATAAAAACGCGAAATCCGTGAGCCAAACATAATATCGCAGTACATCGATAATAACTTTAACGCGTACCACACATTCACTGGTGTAGGGCAGAGTCTGGCCAATGATACTTATTACCTTGTAAGTATTATGTCCGACTCGCAGTGGTTAGTTCGGGAGATTTATAACGATATTATATCAGCGATATATTACGAGAAAGAAAAACCCCTTACTAATTTTGAAATTCTAAGTACCATAATGCAGAATTCAGTGAATTCAAGACGTCCGTGTTTGATGTGTATACTATATATATAATGATATTAATGCAAACTATTTAAAATATCCGTTAGAAATAAATTCAATTAATCGGGAAAATTAAACGGAATAAAAGTGGATGAAAAACCTTTTACTCACAAATTACTTTTTGTATAAAAATAAGTGTATTCTATTTTTTCTTTTTAAATCTTTAATTAATTAGAATAACGCGTTAAATACGTGTTTTAATAATCTATATAGAAAATAAATACACTGTTCTATGTTTATTAACATTTTCAACTAATAAACATTTAAGAACCAATATTGTCACGTATAATTAATTAATTATTTTCTTTTTCTTTAACTGACACTTTCAGGGCTTGGAATGCAAAAAAAAGTTATAAAAACTAAAATTTACGATAACATAAAATTATACTCTTCGGTAATTCATATAGTTTTATGATAACAGCAATATTGTTTTTTAAATTAAATTTTATATTTTGTTTCAGGTAAGTCAAAAAATGATTACGAATACGTTTATATCAATGTTCACATCAAGGATTGTCTACCGAAACGGTATTATTTAATACAAATATTTAATAATAATAATAATATTAATATTTGCTACAATATAATATATAAAATAGTCGAGCATATAATATAACACTTTCTTCGAGTGGTTATATCATAGGCGATCAGAATTTAATATTTAAAAAAAAAAATGCCACACGACACATAACCGTTTTTTTCATTTTATAAAAGTAGTATCTTTTGCAAAATATCCCGAAAAATTAGTGTTTTTAGAACTCCACTGTTTACACGAGCTATATAGAAGAAGTCAATAAAGAATTGAATTTAAGTCAATTTAAGAAATAAACCTGCATGATTTCAATGGCATTAATATTACAAATAATAGTTCAGGCCAAAAGCAATAAAGAATTCATATATTTTACTTGATGAATAAAAAAAAAAAAAAAACAGTCATTGTTATTATACATTTTTACGAAAAAATAATTATAATGATACGCACAATGTTGTAAGAGGTGAATTAATATTTGTATACATTTTGAACAATGTAAATATGTGATTTTAACAATATTGAACAAAGTAAATTGATGATTTTAAACATTTCATGTATGTAAATTAAGTGTGAAAAATAGAAAACGTATAAACAACAAATTAAGCCATAAATAAATATCAATTATCAAAATGAAAATAATTCATATGATTTGTTCTTGGACGCACGAAAGGACGTGGCTTCAGCCTAGGGTCTCTAGAATGTATAACTGCTCCATATTGATTCGGTATCATTACTTGTTGATTGGCTTGGTACAAAGTTTGTTGGTGAACCGTATGTCTCATGGGCATGGCATTAGTTTGCTTATTAACCAATACGGCTTCTCCATTTTTAACAAGATCTAAAAAAGAAGTTATAAAAAATAATCATCGTCACAAATCGAAAACAATTTCAATATTTAATATTTATTTATTAATTTTAAAAACTAAGTAATATGATGCTATTAAAAGTTAAAGAAAAAATATACTCTCTGTGAATTGAGTTATGTGTACATTTTTATTACAAAAATGTATACCTAAGCTTCGGAAATCCAATAGAATATTTTATTTTATTGTGGGTGTTTATATTTTTATAAGCAACGATATTAATTTACAACAAAATATGAAATGTTTTTTTTTTAACTCACCATTATATTCATCATCATCACTTGAGTCTAGTGAGAAATTATAGTTATAGGGACAAGGCAATTCTTCTTTTTCTTGTTTTTGTGTTATTTTATTTTCATTGTTATTTTGGGTTTTCGTTACCATCTCCACTTTTTGCGTTAAATGGCATTTTACATTCTCATTAATATTTCTAAAATAAAAGTATTTTCAATTAAACGTCAATATTAATTTTATAAATAATTTCTTTTAATAAATCATAGATTCGTGGAATGTAATAGCTTATATAGTAGTTTAAAATATACTCACGGATAATAAAGTAAAGAAAAGTAAAAAAAAAACAATGCAAAACCAAATTTTCGAAATATTTTTTTACATTTAATTAAACTTTTAACTTTACTTACAAAGTGTCTTTAACCACAGGATTATGTCTTACAGCAGGTGGTATTAATCTACCATTGTCACTATTATTATTACCATTGTTAGCTTCTATAAAAAAAAAGGGATAAATTATAAAACCTACAATAACAATGGATTAGGAGAAGTTTGTTTCTAAAATTTTTTTTCAGTACTTAGAAACTGAGGCGGAATGGGTATTATCATATCTAATAGGGACGGAATTTTCTTCGTATCGATTTTCTGTATAGAATTATTTTCTATAGTAGTTTTGCCGTTCTTTTCAAAACGATTCTTAAATCCCTAATATTAATACATTAAAATTGGTTATTATGTTATACTCGAAGGATAATCCTAAGAAATTATATAATTATATATATACCTTATAATTTTGATATCCACTTTTATATCCAGGTGGACCATAATGTGGCTCTCTAAAACACTAAAATGTAAAACTTTTCATTAATAAACAACGAAATTGAAATTATTTATCAAATAATTACTAAAATACATTTATATACAGTGTTGGTATTAGATAACGCAAAAATTATCTAGATAAAGATAAAATATAATAAAAATTTTATCTAGATGAAATTAAGATAATTTTTTAAATTTTTTTTTTCCATCTAAGATACATACTTAAATAACTTGACATTATTTACCTAGATAAAATAAAAGATTAGAAAAATATTTACCTAGATAGGTCTCAATCAATACTGCTTATATGATTAGATATACAAAAACAATTACATTTTATTTGTACGCAATGTTCCAGTTGTAATTAAATATAATTAAAATACGATTAATAATTATTAACATAATGCTTACATGTTGTCCATTATTTCTAAACGCTAATCTTTTTTCATCAGCTTTAAATCTTTTGCACACAGGCATATCATTCGTTAAACAGTTATTGCCTCGTTTCAACCCTCCGAACCTATTACCTCTAGGTCTGTTTTCATATCCTCTAAAATTTGTGCTTGCGGGAGCACGCCACTTTTTTTGATGATAATTTTGTGATCTTCGTTCCTTATAACAGCACATTTATAGGTTATAGATTAATTTTGTTAAAAAAAAAAAAAAACTTATAACAATATATTCAGTGACGGTGCCAGAGCGGGGGGGGGGGCTAAATAGTGGCAGCTGACTCGGGCCCCGTGGTTTAAAAATGTATTTAGGCCCCGCTAAAAGGTGGACCTTATTTTCCTTGCTTATTTGCCGTTTTGTCGAGTTTTGGTAGTCTTATGAATTAATGTGGTTATTGATTATTTTACTAACAATTTAAAATAAATATTGTATGATTTGTTAATAACATAATATTTATTTAAAATTGTTACTCAATAATAATAATAATAATAATAATAATACCCCCATTAACGCATGACTTAATGATACATTAATTTATGCATTCACGGTACATAAATTATGACAGAACTGATTATTTGGAAACGGAACTCCCAATTACCTGTCTTATTATATAATGTGGATATATTCAATAAAATATTACGTACCTATAAAGTGTTTATGAAGGCTGTATAATAATTCTGGTGGTAATTAAAAATATTATGCTCTTTGGAATTACTCTTTGACTGTTTGGACGACGAATTAACGAGTCGCAAACCGCAAGACGTAACAGCCAGCATTAAATAATAAATGAAAATTATTGTATTCGAAATTTTTTTTATTTCTTTTTTTTTGACTTCACAAAAAAATTCTGGGGCCTCGCGAAACCTCCAGCCGGTGTTGAATATATTTTATTGCTAATATTATTATTTACCATTTTCCAGTGATATCCGAAACCGTTTCCATTTGCGACATCATTGACACGATTATCTTTAGATCTAACCGATTCTGTCACGTCTTCGTCGTCAATGATCTCGCCATCTTCGAGCTTGTCTTCGACTCCGTTTTTACAACTACTATCCGTTAATGAAACAATTAGTAATCGCACTTTATTTACCAATAAAAATTTTAAAAACTAAGAAAGGTATTCAACAGTATAAGAATACTTTTTGGGAAAATGTGTTAATGTTCGTAAATGTAAAAACAAAAACCCATAATATAGAATTGCATACAAATACAATATTACAAATACGAAAGTACGGAAATATATTCGTTTTATTTATTTTACGTAGATATTCTATAAGCTATTAATACAATATATAATTTTAATTTGTTTATATTAACGCGCAATTTCTTTAAACATTATATTATTATCATATTTTTTAAAATTTAAATGGTACGAATGAAATTTCCTGCAATAAATTTCATGTAGGTGCTAATATAATTATTAATTTCAATTAAAATTGAAATTGTTTACAACTTCAATATGTATTTGTATCTGACACTACTACTAGATGATTATCATAAATAAATTATATATATATATATATATTATATTATATTTGAAATAAATCAATTATCAAATATAATTTTCATTATTCGAGTATTTATGATATTCGTTATCCGCTAATTATGACACTAAAAGACCATTCCCAGCAAACTAAAATTTATTACAAAATATTAATCTATTAGAATAATTCCGAAGTATTAATATGTAATTTGTTACTGATAATTTATGGTTTCTCATTTAAGGTATATTTAATTCTGGATACTTTGTCTAGCAGTGCCGTCATAATCACCAATAACAATATTATGGTATTAATGCATAATACTATGTACAATGGGTATATGCCTTTACTATACTTTATTATATATAGGCAACAATATTTGACGCTTCTTCCTCCTCCCCCAAAAAAAAATTACAACTAACTTAATATCTTTTGATAATTTTACATTATTTTTTTAACATTTGTTAATTATAACATTTTAACATTATGCATAAAACTTAGATTAAATAAAGGATTTTTTCTTTGCTTTAAGTTTTGTAAACTTTTCAACAATATCAGTCCGATCTATGTTTCGGACAGTTATAGTCCCAATATATAATATATATTATTATCATTGAAAATTAATCAATAATATTCTATCCTTTGGTAATATTGATATTTATACATTATTTTAGGTAGGTAACACTTTTTATTATTCACATAATTTTATAGTAAATGTAGAATTTGATAGGTAGGTACCTACTCATCCTTGAAATTATCATATAGATACAAGGGAAATTAATATCAAAAATAAAACAACAAATTTTTTCTTTCTGTCATTCATTTTTATGACACCCCCTGAGTTCATAATACTTTGGACGCCCTAGGGGACTTGCCCCATTTGCCCTCCCTTCTCCTTGGGACGGCTATGGTTGATAGTGTAAAATTTATGCGGTATACAATGCGCGTACGATGCGAAGTACATACAAAACGGACATCGATTATTGCTAAACATCGATTTCAAAGTGGTCGTTAACCGGCTCAATATAACCTTTTATTAGAAATTGTTTGCGACACATCAAATAAAACAGAGTCTATCGTGTATCTTTATAAAATATAACACCGCGCGAGTTAAAGCCTTAAAATACAGATATTTCAATTGATATCGTTTTTTTTTTTTTATTGCAAATTTTGTATTCGTATAAACTGAACTATAGACGTTGCACGAGATATAATATGAATTACGGTCGATGAGTTAATGAAACGAATACACAAATAAGTTTACGACAGTTATCGTTTAGTATGTAGTACTCAGGCGCGGATCCAAAAATCACAGAAGTGGGTTACACGGAAGTAGGGGGGGGGGCTATACGATGATCATCTACCCAAAATTATACCTATTTAGGTAGTTATATGTATATATTTTAAGCAATGACTATAGCTTAAGGGGAAGGGGCTAAAGCTTCTTAGCCACCCCCTTGGATCCGCGCCTTGTAGTACTAGTCTGTTAAAGTAGTGTACACACCGAGTGTCAAAAATAAAAGTGAAAATTTAAAATTGAAAAAATATATTGTATGTCCGTATGTATATATTTATGAACGTCGTGAATGTATAATATTGGTAACAATTATTCTTACTCGAACAAAACGCTGGCCATTTTCACTCTTTTTTCAATTTCTGTTTAACGTTTCAACGAGCGTACGAATACTAAACTATGTAGCAAACACACATCGGTATTATTTCAATGATTCCATAGCGACAATCTATTCGATTGTACTTAGCCAATATGCATTATGAAACGACACAACCGCTTTTTATACATTTAAATAAATAACAAATAAATACGAGTATGATAATACACGGTGTCCATATTTTCCATAAAAAAAAACAGGACTTTCGCATATTCCCCAAAATCCTGCTTAACGAAAAAAATTACAATAAATGCGCAATATTATTGTAATTTTATAATGTCCAGAAAATGTTTTATACGTTATGAATTCGTTTTACAATCTGACCGTTTGATAATTTAAATTTCCACGATTATCCCTGAATCGTATTCGGTTTTTTTTTTTTTAAATTTCTCCAAAAAACTACGCGACCTACGCTTAATAAAAATGTGTGCCCAAAGGAAATTCATAAAAACCACGTACACGTAGAATTTTCGAATATAATATTTTTATTTTACATGCATTACGGGCGTAGCCCAAGGTACAGAACATACACATACATGTGTATTGTGTATGCACACATATACATACATGTAAATATACATATACATATCAACATACATATACATATATATATATATATACGCATACATATAATACATATATTATTATAAATATGTAATCTAAAATTATTATAATATAACTACAAAAGTGAACAATTGATTTATACCAAGACAAACGGTTCCTCATTTGCTAATCGCATCATTCGATGTATAGGATGGTTCCGGCCATAATTAGAGTGATGAAACGGTATATAGAATGTGGCAAACAAACGGGACGATCTACCAGGAACCCTGAAATTTACTTCCGATAACAAAACAGGTGCATCGGCCGAACCATAAATAAGTTTTTTAAGGAAGTTTAGGTTGGCAAAAACTCTACGGTCAGCTAAGCTAATCAGTTTTAACTGTTGTAAAACAGGGGAGTAATCATGGGGCGGATGATCAATTTTAAGGATAAGAGCGGCGAAACGAAGAAATGTACGTTGGACTTTTTCAAGTTGGTATGAGTCAGAAGCAGTATATGGGTGCTATAGGATAGAACCATATTCAAGTATTGGTCTGACAAGAGAACAATAAATAGCTTTTAAAGAAGAAGATAATTTAAAATTTAGAGAAATTCGTTTAAAGAATCCTAACGTTTTCAGAGCTTTGCAGCAAATATGTTCAGTGTGAGCATGAAAATCCAAATTAGAAGTTAAAAGGATGCCTAGATCTTTTTTAAGTGTTACTCTTGTTAAAGAGGAGCCCTTTATAGAATAGCTAAAAGAAATGGGAGAGTGACGTTTAGTAAAAGACATAATTTGACATTTGTTAATGCTAAGTGATAAACTCATGTCATTTAGCCATTCGACTAAGTTGTTCAGCTCATTTTGCAGGCAGAAACAGTCAGTTAAAGAATCAATCTGTAAAAAAAGTTTAACGTTATCGGCAAAAACTAAAAGTTGGCAATGTTGAAGAGGATTTTTATACCATTAATGAACAACGCAAATAAAAGAGGGGAGATATGACCACCTTGAGGTATACCGGATGTTATTTTCGTTATGTATGGTAGTAGTTCCTGCAGTCCACGGGAGGTGCGCTGTACATGTTGTTCTACGCTTTTGCGCATGTGCAGAGGACAAACCAAGTTGTGTTAAGTATTTTTTACTCCGGAGCAGTGGCGCACACGTTAAGGGTCAATGGAGTCGATCGACCCTCCTATTCAATAGGGTGAGTGGGGTGATGCTGTTGTTATGGAACTAAAAATTTAAATAATATATTTTTAATCATAATTAATACTATAGTGCATGCAAGGTTGTCATTAGGTGTCTACTGGTTGTCTATTGGTTGGTGGCAAGTTGTGCAAAATATTGTTAGACCCATCAATGTGCACTGCTTAGCACGAAGGGCCGCTAATTTTATCATAAGTCTAAATTAGCTTAAAACAAAAATGGTTTTATTAAAAAAATAATCCATAAATTCGTCACGGCGATAACTAGCTAAATATAATTATTTCGGCCGTAGTTAAATGTGGAAGTTAACTGAAATACATATTGTGTTTCTCGAGCAATTACACATCATAGAAAAAAAAGGAGAAACGCGAATGGATGGAGAAATGTGTAATGATGATTCAGTTATAAATGCAAAAAATTATTATGTGGAGTAAATATATTTAATGTTATTTATGAACAAGTCATAAATAGCTCAAATGAAGCATATTAAGGACATGAAAAATTATTCAAACCTATTAGTTTATTATAGATCAATCTAAATTTCCTACTAATAAAATTAAAATTAATCTTGGAATCCCTTTTTTTTTTGTCAAATTTATTGATAACATTTTTTTTTTTTTTTTTTAATGGCCAATTTGGCCTTGAACCTAAGTAGACGTATAGAATTATAATAAAAAATAAAATAATAATAATAATAATTTTAAAACATTTTGAAATACATTTTCTTTACTATTGTTCGTTATAATACATTTATACAAATTTTAATTCGTCTGTTTCCTTGCTGTGGATACCATAATTATATCATGTAGTTATAAAATAATTATTTATTTATATTATTCTTTAGAAATAAAACGACGCGTAGATGGAAATTCAACGATAACGTAGTACGTGTTGGAATACTTTAGTAATCACCGTATTACAGTGTGTTATTGTTATGGATTGAAGATATATTGGTGCAGACAAAATCATGAGACATTATGACCCTTATAGATATGCATAAATTGTAATGTGTAATTCAGTGATCAAATTTAATTAAAAAAAAAAGAAATACGCACGAAAACCGGTAATATTTTTAACACTCTCGCAGAGTGGGCTTTCTTAACTTGTTTTATATTTTAATATAACTGTAAAAATTAGTCGATTAATTTAGTTTTACATTAATTTTGCATTGATGTGATGGGTTAGGTTAGGTGTTTAAAGAAAACATTTTATTTGATCGTTAACAAACCGAATGGGGTGTTGTGCGTTACGCTTTCTGCAACTAGTTTCACTACACTACTTCTACAACTATGCTACAGGAATTGATAATTATTATGATCGGCGCGTGTTAAATGCAGACAGTTGTAGAATATCTTCTTTGACGTCGACCAGCTGAAAGTAAAATTGCTCGTTTGTACACTTAAACGTCCGGAGATCGGTCGTTGCAGGAAACGGTTTGCGTTTAAAATCGGTTACCGGGAAAGACTATAGGTCAATGACAACGAGTGTGTTTACTTTTTCAACTCGTTATATAGTGTGTGTAACAGCTACGCAACATGTATTATATTGTATTAAAAAATGGAAAAAAAAAATGGTTCAACTATGAAACGTCACAATTGTTATATTCATACAATAATTATCGTTCGTAATATTTTCTAAAACTCATAATTAACAAAACTAAAATAAAGTTTGATACAATGCGCAGACATGTATAGTCATAGAATACGTAACAGAATTATTTGTTTGGTATACGTACGGAAAAAAAATGTATAGTTAAATCATTTTTATTTACTAGTCAACTGATTTTTCTGTATTTTTTATCGTTAAATTAGTTGTCCTACAATTAATACAGTTATTATTGTTTTTTTTTATATCGGCTTCATTTATTAAAAACTCGCAACGTTTCTATATCGAGTTACATAACTTGTCTGTAATGTAGTTTATAAGTCATACACTGTCTAGTATATACTGTTACTATAAAAAAAAAAAAACGTGTGCCTTTACCTATTTAACATTTAAATTCATGTGGTTTATAATGTACTTGCGCGTGCATATTTATATAATTAATTAACCGAGTATTGCAGATAACAGAGCTGAACGTTTAATTGAGTAATTATGTACGTATAAGAGCAGTGTAGTATTTCAATTTCGAAACAATAAGCGTAATTAAATTTCTTTTCTAATGTGCGTAATACGCGCAGCGTGTAAGTTTAAATTGTTTTTGGTTTGTTTGAAAATGTTAAATATGTTAAAGTGTATTTCTCGTATGCGACAATACTGTAACAATTGCTGTAGAAAGACGAAGAAATATTCAATTCGTACGCGAAAAAATTAATAAACTTATTTTATACAAAATGTGCCGACTGAAATCTAATCGGAGACCTATGGTATAGAACGTTATGAATGGACAAAAATATCAAATGCCAATTAAACACATGTGTGTGTGTGTCCCAATTTTGCGATTCCTTTGTACGAGTACTATCATCTAGCTGATCATTCTCGATATTATACGTATTATCAACAACACGCTCCTGCATTTATGACAAGACACACGATAACTTCTTTATCGTATACGAAGTAGCCAAACTCTATTACGAAAGGTTTCGAAATCGTCTCGATGCCCATCGTCCATCCATTGATTGTTAACGTGGCATTTAAAAATCTTCCGGAAAATCGATCTCATCGCCTAAAACGGAAACGGGACCATCTAACTTAAATTGATCGCTGTTGCAGTATTCCTTCAACGGGCGATTTTCTTAACTCGTGTGCGTAATATGTCTATTGTTTTTGTTTTTTTACATAGAAGATATAATATAAACGTTGATTTTATACAAATTGTACGTGTTTAGATGCGGAGTGAAGCGAAAATATATTGGCTTTTTAATGATAAATTTGTGTTATTTAGTCTGTGACAACTTTTCGTGTAAAAATTGTACTCGGATGATCTTTTCATGCCGCTGTATTCCGGCAGAAAATTTTATTTTGTTTTTATATTTCATTTTTGTTTATATTTTCATTATATTTTTAATTTTATATTTCATTTTTGAATCGTTTTTCGATTTTTTCCAGTAGTTTTGTTAAGTGCAGAAAAAAACTACTTCACAGTTGCCGGGAAACTTGATAAAATTGCCGACATATTCGTTTTGGACACGGGACATTTTTGTAGTTTTTAAAAGGTAAAAATATATATGTTTAGACATATATAATATTTTAAAACAAATTAGTCGTTTAGAATAATTTTTTTCGATTACAATGTTTTATCACTGCTCACAAATTCAAAATAATAATACAACTCTTAATTCTCTGTCTATGTAATATTAACTTGAACTGATTTCATAGCAGCAGCGGTTCGCTATATTAACAAAAAAATAATAATAATCTTAATAGTTAAAAGTTAGCGAGCTAAACGTTGCAATATATTTTCTGCTTTTTAATAAAAAAAAAAAAATTGCACATGACCAAAACGGATGTGTTGACAATTTTACCAGACTTGATTTTTAATTTTTGAAAAATGTTGGTAATTTTCCTTAACGCTTTTGAAAAATATGTGTCAAATTATATATACAATTTACTATTGGAAAGTATCGCATGTACAGATCAGCGGAACACTGCTTGTATATGGAAAAGTGTTTATGAAAATGAAACCACATCATCGTGAAAGCAATATGTTTTTCGTTTCACTCAGAATCTAAAAACAAAAATATTATATCTGCCTATTCGGTTGTACGTTTGTAATACGTATTATTACAATATTAACACCGAGGAATAAAACGTATAATCAATTAGGCAGTTATTAATCGTTGTATTTGTAATCGAATAGAACTAGAAAGGTATACAGTGTACAAAGTGTGTGAGAATCGCCCTAAGGACCATCGCTCGTTTCGGTACGCAATCTCGTTTAATTTGATAAGACGTGTAACGTCGGTATTCATTTGAATTATTCGATACTTTCGCTTCCGAATTTTAAAATCCGTCTCGTGAACCACAGTCACTTTTTTGTCTTCAATTAATTGAAAAACGAGTTACGAATAATATTAAAATTATTGTTATATAAATATATATACACTTTTTTTGACAATTTCCGATGATTTCGTTATTCGTTATACATTTGAAACGTAGGTGATTTAGGAAAATTCCGTTTTTTATTTAGCACTTCGGATTGATCTAATTTATTGACGGCGATCAGCTCCAAACCGGACCATTAATTTTGCATTGATGTGATGGGTTAGGTTAGGTGTTTAAAGAAAACATTTTATTTGATCGTTAACAAACCGAATGGGGTGTTGTGCGTTACGCTTTCTGCAACTAGTTTCACTACACTACTTCTACAACTATGCTACAGGAATTGATAATTATTATGATCGGCGCGTGTTAAATGCAGACAGTTGTAGAATATCTTCATTGACGTCGACCAGCTGAAAGTAAAATTGCTCGTTTGTACACTTAAACGTCCGGAGATCGGTCGTTGCAGGAAACGGTTTGCGTTTAAAATCGGTTACCGGGAAAGACTATAGGTCAATGACAACGAGTGTGTTTACTTTTTCAACTCGTTATATAGTGTGTGTAACAGCTACGCAACATGTATTATATTGTATTAAAAAATGGAAAAAAAAAATGGTTCAACTATGAAACGTCACAATTGTTATTTTCATACAATAATTATCGTTCGTAATATTTTCTAAAACTCATAATTAACAAAACTAAAATAAAGTTTGATACAATGCGCAGACATGTATAGTCATAGAATACGTAACAGAATTATTTGTTTGGTATACGTACGGAAAAAAAAATGTATAGTTAAATTATTTTTATTCACTAGTCAACTGATTTTTCTGTATTTTTTATCGTTAAATTAGTTGTCCTACAATTAATACAGTTATTATTGTTTTTTTTTATATCGGCTTCATTTATTAAAAACTCGCAACGTTTCTATATCGAGTTACATAACTTGTCTGTAATGTAGTTTATAAGTCATACACTGTCTAGTATATACTGTTACTATAAAAAAAAAACGTGTGCCTTTACCTATTTAACATTTAAATTCATGTGGTTTATAATGTACTTGCGCGTGCATATTTATATAATTAATTAACCGAGTATTGCAGATAACAGAGCTGAACGTTTAATTGAGTAATTATGTACGTATAAGAGCAGTGTAGTATTTCAATTTCGAAACAATAAGCGTAATTAAATTTCTTTTCTAATGTGCGTAATACGCGCAGCGTATAAGTTTAAATTGTTTTTGGTTTGTTTGAAAATGTTAAATATGTTAAAGTGTATTTCTCGTATGCGACAATACTGTAACAATTGCTGTAGAAAGACGAAGAAATATTCAATTCGTACGCGAAAAAATTAATATTTAAAATAAACTTATGTTATACAAAATGTGCAAACTGAAATCTAATCGGAGACCTATGGTATAGAACGTTATGAATGGACAAAAATATCAAATGCCAATTAAACACATGTGTGTGTGTCCCAATTTTGCGATTCCTTTGTACGAGTACTATCATCTAGCTGATTATTCTCGATATTATACGTATTATCAACAACACGCTCCTGCATTTATGACAAGACACACGATAACTTCTTTATCGTATACGAAGTAGCCAAACTCTATTACGAAAGGTTTCGAAATCGTCTCGATGCCCATCGTCCATCCATTGATTGTTAACGTGGCATTTAAAAATCTTCCGGAAAATCGATCTCATCGCCTAAAACGGAAACGGGACCATCTAACTTAAATTGATCGCTGTTGCAGTATTCCTTCAACGGGCGATTTTCTTAACTCGTGTGCGTAATATGTCTATTGTTTTTGTTTTTTTACATAGAAGATATAATATAAACGTTGATTTTATACAAATTGTACGTGTTTAGATGCGGAGTGAAGCGAAAAATATATTGGCTTTTTAATGATAAATTTGTGTTATTTAGTCTGTGACAACTTTTTCGTGTAAAAATTGTACTCGGATGATCTTTTCATGCCGCTGTATTCCGGCAGAAAATTTTATTTTTGTTTTTATATTTCATTTTTGTTTATATTTTCATTATATTTTTAATTTTATATTTCATTTTTGAATCGTTTTTCGATTTTTTCCAGTAGTTTTGTTAAGTGCAGAAAAAAACTACTTCACAGTTGCCGGGAAACTTGATAAAATTGCCGACATATTCGTTTTGGACACGGGACATTTTTGTAGTTTTTAAAAGGTAAAAATATATATGTTTAGACATATATAATATTTTAAAATAAATTAGTCGTTTAGAATAATTTTTTTCGATTACAATGTTTTATCACTGCTCACAAATTCAAAATAATAATACAACTCTTAATTCTCTGTCTATGTAATATTAACTTGAACTGATTTCATAGCAGCAGCGGTTCGCTACATTAACAAAAAAATAATAATAATCTTAATAGTTACAAGTTAGCGAGCTAAACGTTGCAATATATTTTCTGCTTTTTAATAAAAAAAAAAAAATTGCACATGACCAAAACGGATGTGTTGACAATTTTACCAGACTTGATTTTTAATTTTTGAAAAATGTTGGTAATTTTCCTTAACGCTTTTGAAAAAATGTGTCAAATTATAGATACAATTTACTATTGGAAAGTATCGCATGTACAGATCAGCGGAACACTGCTTGTATATGGAAAAGTGTTTATGAAAATGAAACCACATCATCGTGAAAGCAATATGTTTTTCGTTTCACTCAGAATCTAAAAACAAAAATATTATATCCGCCTATTCGGTTGTACGTTTGTAATACGTATTATTACAATATTAACACCGAGGAATAAAACGTATAATCAATTAGGCAGTTATTAATCGTTGTATTTGTAATCGAATAGAACTAGAAAGGTATACAGTGTACAAAGTGTGTGAGAATCGCCCTAAGGACCATCGCTCGTTTCGGTACGCAATCTCGTTTAATTTGATAAGACGTGTAACGTCGGTATTCATTTGAATTATTCGATACTTTCGCTTCCGAATTTTAAAATCCGTCTCGTGAACCACAGTCACTTTTTTGTCTTCAATTAATTGAAAAACGAGTTACGAATATTATTAAAATTATTGTTATATAAATATATATACACTTTTTTTGACAATTTCCGATGATTTCGTTATTCGTTATACATTTGAAACGTAGGTGATTTAGGAAAAATTCCGTTTTTTTATTTAGCACTTCGGATTGATCTAATTTATTGACGGCGATCAGCTCCAAACCGGACCAGGATAATACTTCAATCGTAGCATATTACCTGTAAGCATTGTCTTATAGGCATAGTGAAATCGAACTCGTCAAAATGAGAACGGTTCAAAGATTATTAAAAGAAACGATATTTACTACATTTGTACAGCAGATTGCTTAAAGTTCCATACAGAACGATACAAAAGCCGGTTATGGTCATTAAACGCGCACGTGGTTTGCATCTTCTATAATACTATAATCGTTCCATTGCTCGCGCAAGTTTTTTTTTCTAATCCTATCGATCCGCACGTACGAAGACGTTTATTTTACAAAACTCTTTTCAGAGTTCAGGACTTGCATCGTTTGGGAAACATTAGTTTATCGATTTACTTCGAAATGTTCACATTAATTCGAGGGGAAAATCTTCTAATATATTAAGAATTTTATTGCCGTATTTGGCGTACTTAACCGAGTATAATAATATTACGTTTGTATAAATATAAAAATAATAATACAAAATGTATTCATTGTTGAGGAGGTGAACCCATTACGATTTATGACATTAACTACTGGGATCAGACCGTTTCAATCAGCATATTAAGTTAATGATTAAGATAAAAAAGCTCGTCGAGAGTTCATGTCTTTCTAATGAATTAATTTAATTGAAGACATCCAAATTTCAATGAACATAATATAGTAAATGCTTCTGTATACTAATTCGGTAATAATTAATACTGTTTCATTTTGGGTTATATAATTTACCATAGTTAAATTTTTTCCATTTCTTTTTTACTCTTCTTACACGGTGCAATTATACTTGGGAAAAAACTTAATAAAACAAAATGTTGTGATAAAAAAAAATACACGTATTTAACTAGGATTTTAATAATAATAATAATAATAATACGGGAATATACGATATTAATCAATTAACTATAAAAACGTATACGTTGTGAGCGTTATATTGTTTCGTTTTCAGTTCACCAGGTCATTAATAACTTGTTTTCTACTAGGGAAATCTATGTGAATCGTTTCATGCGTGAAGGAATACACATAAATCCACTTTTGAGCATATATTATTATGTTATCGTGATATATTATGGTTTAAGGATATTTTCATCGTTTTGTGTAAGAGCGACCTTTATACTTAAAACTGTACTGAGTTAAAAACACGACGCTAGGTCCTAACCACTAGACGACCACGGCCAAGGATTAGACTTAGATTAAAATTAACTTTTCTAATTTACGCGCTTTTAGAGTTTTAGACATTGAAGATTTTGATGAAATCAAAAATTATTCAGCATGCTTTTTTTAGTGTTATAACTTATAAGTGTACAATGCAAATAGGTTTATATTAATTTGGGATGTTATGTAAAAAAAACTATTTTTAGTAGTTTTTTGGCTATAAAGTTTTTTTACCGTTGACCAAAATATTATTCGTTACAAGTATTTTGAAAAAAATCTCATCGGTCGGTAAACTATTCGTTTGTTTCAATAAGTATTATTTATACGTTCTTGCGGTCATTGTACGACGTGTTTTTAATAAATTGTAATGAAACTAAAGAGAAATGTTTACGCTAAATTTAAATATATTTTCCCGTGAGTAATACGTATAGTATGTGCTACAATCTTTTATGTTATTATTCTATTTATCATATATAAATTACGATGTATAATGAAATATATATATATTTTATTTTTTCATAAAGCTATTCAACGTGATTATGTTATTAATTAATCTCCACTGACATCATCGCGGTCCCTAAACAAACATTCATTCTTACCCGCGCATTTGGAATGACATGCACTTTTTTTTTTTAATTAAAAGAAAAATAGGTGACCCAATGTATGTTTTAGGTGATCGACCTTTAATGAAGAAGAATTTAATGGAAATACGATTCAAGGAGTGGTTCGATACTCGTATTGACGGTATCCGTTGTCTAAACAAATTTTTATTATCTCCGTGGGTTTCGTAATCTATCAAATAAATTTTCCTTCGCCTTTAATTGCTTAATACGCATACTACGTCTGAAAAATATTGAAATCCAAATTTCGATAAAAAAAAAGAAACTGACTTAAAAAAAAACGCAATAAATAGTATGAAATAATCAATAAGCTTTTTGAAATCGGTGCCGAATTTCAAACAACATTACACTGTAGAAACGTATTTTATCAATTTAATATAGATATTACAATAAATTAATATATTAATAAAATGTGTTTCTGTAATACAGTGGTGTTTGAAATCGGCGCCGATTATTGATTATTTCATACTTTTTAGTGCGTTTTTTTGAAGTCGGTTTCTTTTTTTTTTTCTAAAAAATATTTTCATTTCATCCTTTTTAGTCGTAGTAGAGTTATAATAGTCATATCGTCGTTCCTTTTCCTACATTTGACTGGGTGGTTAGGTAGGATACTAGGCCAATCCTTATGAAATCGGGAAATATGAAAAAAAAATACGAAACACTAAATTACTGGCCGGATACTAAGCCAATATTTATAAAATCGGCGTGGTATTACCGGGAGATGATACTCTTTCATATAAAAAAAGATTCAACCAAATCGGTTTATCAATGACGGAGTTATGAGATAACAAACATTAAAAAAAAAATTACAACCGAATCCGAGAACCACCTCCATTTTTGAAGTCGGTTAAAAAAAGAAAAAAAAAATAGAGAAAAATTGACAATTTATCGTATATACCTACGTAATATAAGACGTCGATATGTCGAAGCAGAATAGTCTATTAGATTCTGAGCGGAGCGAGGAATGTATCCTTTTTACAATGATGTGTTTTTAAAAAACATATATATCCGTACCCAAAATTTCTACCAGAAGGAGTGCTCCGATCTCTTCGTGTAACACCTTTTCTTATTGCAAATCGCATCTAGTTTGTACTTTAAAACTTTTACTTTTTTGTCATTTTTTTGATTTTCTCAATACTCTTTTCAAAAATCAGGAAAACCTACTGAAAATTACATAGAAATGCAATTTCGTCTTAATCGATTTTCGTTTATTTATTACACCGAAGCTCCGCTCAGAATGGTTTTATCGAATGCAATGATTCATCATTGCTTTCAAATTCATAATAAAAACAAAACTCTAAGTCCAAGTAATTCACATAAGCGATATCCACATTTTTTCATTAGGTACAATTCGTTTTCACGTCGGTAGCGTTACTCCCGCAGTCGGTCTTGTGTTCACATACCAAAAAGAACCACAGCGATCCGAATTCAAATAGATAAAAAAAAAAACTTTTTATAAATATAAGGAATTTCGTTTTTTATTCGTATGAATTTAGGCGTTTGTCTCCCTCTCCTCATCGCCCCCCCTACCCGACAACGTATCCAGTTGACATTGACTCCGAGAGTTTTCACTTTGATCACTCTCCGCTGCCAAACCCGTTTGGGTAATATACGCGGCCACAGGTTTAACCACTGAACAACGGACGACCGCGTCGTGACAAAACGTTCATATCGAATTAATATTTCCGAGCGTATCTACCTACCGAGTATTATTATTTATTATTATTATTTATATATGTGTGGAAAAAAAAAACAAGAATACATCCACTTGTATACGCGTAGACCGTATTCCTCCTGTAAATATCCCGGAGGAAAAATTTTTTCTAGACACCCCAACTATGTATTAAAGGAAAACGCGATTGAAATATGAGTAGTAGGTACTCTGTGTGTCGCGTTTCTAACCGGCGCGCTTGTGTGTAAACAATTAATAATTATTAGTGGCACGGGGAACTTGAAAAACATATTAAAACACAATAATTTTTATATTAACGGGCCAACCCAACCATCCACGCCTCATAACAGACACAAAAAAAAAAAATAGTTAGCGAGCCGTGGGGCCGCCACACAAAAGTAAAACGTATTCAACGCGGTAAAACCAGATAAGCAGTTTATAAATAGTCTTCATATAGTTGTGACTGGCGTGTCGCGGATAGTGGTGGGGGTCTATGTTATTACTTTAATTATTATTTTTACTGATTGAGAACAGCATATTATATAGCCAATGTTTTTCAATTTTGTGAGAGAACATAATATATCCGTACTTCCTTCAGTGTGCTGCTTAGAATAATTTTTAAATTAGAGTAATTGTTACTCAATCCTCCGAAAAAAAAAGTTAAACTCTACCAACAATTTGAAAATTTTACTCCGTAAAATCAGGTTTAAAATCCCGTAATTTCAAGAGACGCGTAGAGAGAGTAAAAGCGCAGGTATAAATATTTTATTTAAAATTTTAGATATCGGGATCTTATTAATTATAAATAGAAGAATCAACGAACAGACTTTTTTTGGAAAACGATCTTTCTGTGGACGCAGGATAGTAACTCGAACAGTTCCCAACACCACAGCATGCCGTATGCAGATTGGGCGACGCATCTGACAAATGATACTTAATAATAATAGTCCAAACACATGTGTTTCTGTGTCTCAAGAATTTTTTGATTTTGAATATTATATCGTTTGTTTCTTTGTCTTCTACCGCGTATCTTCAGGTAATTAAAATACTTATTTTGTGAGTGTGTGTGTGTGTGTGTGTGAAGTAATAAGACCAAAGATTTGCTCACTCCTTGCGTACATTATTGAATTAATAGGAAATAACTTCCCCGGGGCACCAACCACTATCACCACCACCACCACCATCACCTATACGAATAAAGTCTAGGCACGTGCCTCGAATTACCAAGTCCTTCGTCACGCCGCTGAATAATATTATATAATATTAAATATGCGAGGGCCGCCCCTTATATTATTATATTAATAAATATTATAGATCGTTGACTCCTTCGGAGGGCATGAAAATCGCGTTTTATACACACGTGATAGTTATGTTAGGTTACACATATTATATATTATGCTGAATACGCGTCATTGTGTTTTGGAAAATTGGTCAACGCCGCGTGTATTGTTATTATTTATTGACCAGTGCAGGCGACGACAAAAGAGCCGGGGAGTGTACACAATGTCCGTGAAGGCCGAATAAAGCGCGGCGGACGTGGCGATGTACCGGTCGGTGTTTGGTGAGAGGCGAGTTTGCAGAGTAGAAGAAGAGGGATAGGAAAAATTAAATTTTTTTTTTTTTGAAAAAAACTAACGAAATTAAAAAAAATACCAATAGATTCCTCTCTCCGCTCAGAATCTAAAGCGAGTGGTCGCGCGGACATAACACGCGGGTCGTTAAATCCCGGGGCTATAAGCAGTAAAAACACATTATTTTTGAAAAATTCGACTTTATTCATCAACGCAGTCACCTTCCATAGCGATACAATCGTTCCAACGTTTTTCTAAACTTTCTATGCCTTTCATATAGAACGATTTGTCTTTTGTCTCAAAATAGGCTTCAACTGCGGCTATAACCTGCTCTTCGGTGGTTGTTCGATCGCGTTTAAAATTCGCATACCATCGGAAAATGGTTGTTCATTTGCTTTTCAAGCCATTGCTGAGCTTGAACGGTATTTTTTTCCATTAAAAAACGGTGTTTGATTAACACACGAAACTCGTTTTTATCCATTGTTTATAAACAAAAACAAACGTAGCGTCGGTTCACCTTTAGTATCTCGACAACAACTGAACCTAATGTCATAAAATGTCTACACTTATCTCTTGAAGATTGGAATTATCGAAAAATAAAAGCGGCATGCTATTGGCGACGTTACCTGTGCATCAGTCTCGGGACTTAATGACCCACGTGTTATTCGTAACAATTAGGGTTGGAAACGTAATGCTCAATAAAACTCTAAACAACGCTAATAAAAATATGCTTTTTGCCCAAAAAATTCAAAATGATTCACTAATACTGAGTTGCATAAACGATCTTTAAACATTTACAGAACCATTAGCGGTTTTAATGATTCGGTAAAAAATTTGGGTTGCATAAACGTTCTTGAAATTTTACAGAGCCGCTGAATATCGGTTTAACGGCCCATTAGTTAATCATCCGATTTCGGCTTTATACATTTTAAAGACTCGTTAAAACGTGTTATCATTAATCAGTTAATACTTTTCAGTATTTCATTCTATGATAATCGTATAATATGGTATATTTTGTAATATGACAAAATACAAATATTACTGATTATTATTAAAAAAAAATTTACTTTATCAACAACCTTTGGCGGGCGATCCAATGATATGAACATGTTTTTAATAAAATAATAGACTATATATATTTTTATTTTCCTTGAATTATGAACAAAATTGTTGTGCAACTAAACAGTGACTTAACGAGCCTTTTGCAACCCAGCATTAAAGTTTGTTTATTTTTTAATAATTTTGCTGTAAATAATATAAATTTAAAAAAAAAGTTGTACACACAGCTAAATCTAATAGAATTAGACTTCTTTTAAACTGAAAAAAAATTATTACTACAAATATTGCCCGGTAATATAATATTACGAGTACCTTACCTACTTTACCTGCAATTTATTATATTTATATAAAAAACATGTTGATGTGTAAAAATCTCAAAACAAAATTTCAAATTCATATTTTGTATCCAAAAATGCTTCAAAAATTCTAAAATACTTAAAAAAAATGATAAAAAAATAACCTAAAAACCAAAAATTGTCAAAAAATGTAATAATACTCGAAACAAATTTTTTTATTGCTATTGAAAAGTACTTTAAACGAATTTGTCACAATAAGTGCATCGCACAGTAAGCTTTGGAAAACTATGCAAAGCGCATCAAAATCTCAGCTCTATTAATTGTCATAACGATAGCGATAAGCACGTTTATTACGAACGTTATTTTTTTTTTTTTAAGGGGAATTTTGTTTTGTTATATTTATTTACTTAAATCTATGAAAACACAACAATCGAATACATAATAAAATAAACTCTTTTTCTTGCGAAAATTTAAAAAAAAAAATCAATACAAATATTACAAGTATACAAATTTCGCGCACATTTTTTACAAATAGCTTTCTAAACAACTTGCTCTGTTCAAAAAATTGTGGTCGCAACCATTATATTATATTACCGTAGCCTTAATACTAACTAGTATTTAAAAAAAAAATATATATATATGTATATCTAGATTATACGTATACCGCGGTGCACCGAAACTGGTTATTATAATAACTGCAAAGAGAATATTATCTGCACGTCAAATACAAAATACGAAATTTCCGTACTTAAACGTCTAAGGGCTTTTCTTAGGATTTTTCTGTTCATCGCGTAGGTACTGGATCGTGTGTTACAATAATATTTAAGTACGCATATGTAGTATAGGTCAGTGATTAGTGGTCACAACGATTGCGAAACGATCGCCACTCGCCAGTGATACGCAATTGGATTTTTGATAGCTGATCAATATTTATAACGTCAAGACTAATTTTAGATTTTTTTTTAAACGGTTTTCATATAATATCATCATTTTCTCGCGCCGTTTGATAACATGCAATTTTCATTTCATTAATTACCCGCGCAGAATATTTGCTAATTGAGCTGTTAATTAAAGAATAACGCAATTTAGATAGCGTAAATATTACAATATGTATACGTTATAACGACACGATGCAACAAGTAATTGCAGCACACGACAGAATTATATTTCTATAAATTAAGTCAAGCCGAAGTTTTTAGGTCACGTTATATTACGGATTTTGCAAAATGATTTCGGATTACAAGTCGCTTAGTAATTTTTTGTGTGTGGTGTGCAGCATTTCAATTTTGATATTCTCCAAAAAGCCTTCGGTAAAACTCAATGACATTATTACTTTTTTCTCTAATAAAACGATGACACTTTTATTAGGACTTCCTAATCGGATCAATGCGTTCTTTAGACAATGACCGTTCGAGGAACTTTGAACAGAACCGGATCGCATTATTGAATACGTAGAACGACTAAACGTACACATTCAACCGACAAAACTTACTGAGCACTGGAAATTTATGTTTTTTAAATGCGCCTGGAGGGAACGATAGAAGATAGTATTGCTACGACGTTGTTGGAAGTAGGAAAAACGACGCATAAGACATTTATATTTTTTGTTTTTTGTTTTTTTTTTTTTACCTATACGTCCTGTTTGTATTAGTAATGTATTCACGTTGGTCCAACGCAAGCGAAGCCGGGTAGCCAGACAAGTTTTTAAACGCTCGCATAAAACAAACATTTATGAAATTGTTTTTTTTTTAATAAGATAAATAAAACGATTAAATTTCATAAATTTGTATCTAACGGTTTTTAAAAACTAAATTAATTTGTTTAATCACGAGGTGTATGTCCTCCATACATATTTCACAACACTGAATTACTTTATTGACTTGTAATATTTTATAGTAGATATATTTGTTTTTCTACGCCGAGTTTTATCTATAACGCACCTATCATAATATTCATAGTTTTTGTTGAGTATCAAAATAATAATTAATAATATCTTGTAAAGTTGTAACTGTGTGTATGTGTAGTTACATATTGTTATAATATTTACAATAATTAATTATTGGAAGAAATACATTTTTCGCCGCCTAAAGAAAAAAAACAATCTGCATTTGTTAAATTTAAGTATTCAAATGCAATTTCAAATAATATTTTAAAAGAAAAAAAACGCTAAATTAATAGTTTTTATATTCAAATAAATAAATTGTCTTTATATCGGTTTTTGTGCGGAATGCATTGACAATAATTCATCTGTACTTTTTCGTTCAATTTTTAAAAATTATTACTTTTAAAAGTTCGCTTGTAGCTATGTTATTTTTTTAAAAAAGAATGCACCCATACAGTTATTCGAGTTTGTTATAAAAATGGCATAATTAGGTTAAATTTATACAAACCATAACGTAGTTTTAATTATTCACCTTCTTTTCTTCGAAAGTATTCGATAAAATGTTAATTCTTTAGTTGGCCTTAATAATCCACTAGTACTATGCATATAAAATAATGATTATTTTTCCCCTTATGGGTTTTCAAAAGTATTTGTTTAGTTAACAATAATCTCAAAAACTACATTGTATATTTTAACCTCAATTTCATACTATTACTAGCTAGCGCATTAATCGGGACGAAAATGTACAATATTATTTATTGGGTATTGATACAGGCGTATCTATTTAAAACGCTAATTATAATTAAGAACTACATGTTTTAGATGCTGAGCGAAGCGAGGAAGCTATTGGTTTTTACAATGATGTTTATTTTAATTTAATTTTTTCTGCGTACAAAATGTTCGTCTAGAAAGAATGCTCGGATAATCGCATCATGCGTCACGTTCCGGTAGCAAATTGTATCTGGTTGGTACTTTACTTGAAATGTTTCCCGATTTTCTCAGTACTTTCCTTATGCGTGATTCAAACAACGCAAAACTAGAAGAAAAACTGTTTTCTCAATAGTTTTTAAACGCGGAGCAGAAAACTACCAAAAAATAAGTTAATCGTAAATTATATACTCTGTACACACTTATTAATAATAAATAACATTACACCAAATCTCCGTTCATTTTAATGAATGCAATGATTTATCGTTGTCGAAGTCTTTATCTGAGTAATTCGCTTAAACGAAATCCACAACACCCGCTGCTCGCTACCCTTTTTGTTATAATCAAACTGTATTTTATTTAAATACGAGATTATATTGGTTTTTTTTTATACAACTATGAGTGTTTTGTATGTCATCATTAACAACTTCATATTTTACTAATTTGGAGTATAATTTTCAACAAGTAAAATTGTTTGACATGTTCAGTCTTGATCAGATCCTTGATCAGGAGATCTAATATATATATATATATATATATATATAGAAGGGTGTCTGTGGATTTGATTTTCTCTTTATATGAATCTACAGTGTTATTTCGAGCTTGATAATACGCTCTTGCACACTGGATCTTCAAAAATATGAGGTAGGTCACTGTCATTATGAGATTTCGTAAAACCATCTCCATCACTCTTTTCTACCCTTAAAGCGGAATATTGGTATTTATTAATGAAATTTTTCACGCTTGACGTTCAAAATCACAGGAAAATCACTGTTTAAATCTGATTTCGAAAAAAAAAATTATCCCATTCCCTTTTGCAATTGATACAATAAATAATATAAATGAATTGCTGTTTGTTTGGTATTCATTAGAAGTCTGTGTAGTGAAATGGATCGGTATGGAATTTCGCACATATGTTTGTATCAGTATATCCGAATTTCATATGAATTAATTGAAAATAAATGAAAATTGTTGTTAGTTACATATTATTTCAGATTTTTTTTTTACATATTTTGATAGAAATAGGTTTTTGATTTTTTTTTATTAAAATAAAGTCCGTCTCTTAATTATTATTAACACAGTTTTATAATATAATCCGTTTGCAATCGTGTAATCGGCGCGGTTCCCCTTGTGATGACGGTCCGCCGTCCTCGTGCCAGGATTCAAAACGTCTCTCTAATCTCTGTTCATACAATAATAATCGAATACCTTATAATTGACACGTTACACAGCTTGTTTGACCCCCCTCGTGCGTACGACCTACATTAACTGCCTACACTACTGGATACGCATACGTACGTGCAGATATGAAGATTCCGAGATGACGTCGACGTGCTGCTGATGTTGCTTACGGAGTCCCATACCTGAATGAGAAAAAAATGTATACTAATTAAGTCCCAGTGTAAAACATACCAATTGAGTTCACGATTAAGTTTTTACCTGTACGACACTAAACATTTATTTACAAATTTAAATTCACCGTTAAAATTCATTATTACAATTATTACATAATTTATCAAATATTTTCAAATGAAGAACATTAAAAAAAAAACGCATTCCACCATACCTGTGGAATTTTTTTCTTACAAACAGTCCTTAGTCTGTTAAAATGGGAAGGAAAATGGTTTTTTTTTAAAAATATTAACTTAATTTTTTTGGCGGGACTCGGTTAGTTATAAAAACCGGACTCGATTAGTATTACGATGTAAATCTTACGGGACTCAATTGGTATGCATCTCAGACATTCCGGGACTCAATTTAGGGTTTTAAGTGTTTGTGGGACTCAATTCATGTGTAGCTGTTGCTTATAACACGTGTACTGTGGCATATTCACGGCTAAGTCACGTTAGGAAGAGGATGAATATATATATTTTTTAAAGTAAATTCGCGTTCATTTGAATAAAACAATTAATAGATGCAAAAAAGAAAAAATTATAATTCATATATTTCAGATCTATTATTCTTGGCTTCAGAACCATTTCGTCGAGTACCATGTATAGATGGCATATTTTTATGAAACGCCTGTTGCAGCATAGACTATCCGTTTAATCTATTCTCATGGACTTATACGGCTCGTCTGCAGAGCTTCCAAAAACCATGTCTCGTTCTCGTATTCGCTGTTTGTCGACACGTTGTAATAACCGAGGGTGTCCTATTCACTCGGTCCGTTTTTCGACCGAATTTCTTACAATGCTAAGATGAATTTCGTATTAACTGATTTGATACAAATTTGATCAAAAACACTTATGTTTCGTTTCAAAATTCCATTTCACTAATGAAAAAAAAAAATTCGCCTGTCATCAGCTGAAAATGTATTAATAAAGTTTTCGCTCTTAAATTTATTCTTTAAATCTATTTCAATATACATATGAATAGTGACAAATTTCAAAATCTTTCTTGTACCATGCGCTAATCCGGAGCCGATTTTGTATCCGCCGCATACGAGAAAAAGATCTTTCACACGTCGCTAAACACTTATATATAAGTATGGTAAATGCAACTATATTGTAATAAGGTGTACATATTTGGGTGCACGTCTATAACTCGTTACTTACATTATAAATACACTAAAATCTTGTTTAATATTTAAAATGAATGAGGTCCTTAAAAAAACGTAAATATAATGTTACAATTTTGCGAATTTCATAATTCATCAAATTATTTGGAAGGGCTAAAATAATATATTCGGGTGCGTGTTAAGCACCCTCTGGCTCCCACACCAAACTGCGCCTATGGTAACAAGTAATTCGTTTAGGATCGCTGACATCCTTAACCCGTATAACAAGTATGGATTACACGCCCGAAAACCACTCGTATTATTATTATTATTATTTAAAAATTTAAGCGAGCCCGCGCTCAGTTTCTCGCATGAAACTGCCAAGACTCGCCACGGTTTTTTTTTTTTTTTGTGTTCCCCATTGTTCTCGCTTATGTATTACAGCGGGCACATAGTATTACAATAATGTACAGTACTACCGTAGGCCGGTATATAAAAGGACGTTGTGTCAATACACGGTTCGGCGGAAGAGGATCGGCTCTATTGTACGGGGCTACTATAATATACGCGTATAAAAATGCATTTTTGTGGAAATATAAAAAAAAAAAAAAATAGAAAATAATACGACTAGTAGTAATAATAATAAATTATCGTCGCGATTGACCTCAAATAACCCGTTTATACATAGGTAGTACGTGTTAAATACGTCATAATACGTTTGTGTTCGCGCTTCTTGTGTTTTGTAGGTACCGCGGTGGCACACGCGCGACGAAAAAAAAAAACGTTTTTTTTTTACAATAATGAAATTATTATACGCACGTGTTGTATGTACCTACGAAAAATGTTCTGTAAAACGTTGGAATTCAAATTAATTTTCTGTAAATATCGTTGGGAAAGTGGCGTCCCCATAGCCCGGTGTATTTTATAGTAAGTGCATTGCAGTAGCCCTAACATGACCTTAAGCGATTGGGGTAGTCCGGTCCTCCAGGTTGGGGGTTATGCGCAGGGCTAACAACACTGCCTTGTAAAAAATACGTTGTTCAGGAAGCTAACAACAAGCCTCGGACTTGGAAGAGGATTTGTATTTTGGCAATATATGGTCTTAAAGGCCTTAATTAAAATAATAATAAAAATAGTGTGTATAGATTCTTTCTTCTCTCAAAAATTCTAACTCTGTATTATATATTGGGCCAAAATGTTTCTAAAAATACTGCCAATCTGTTGTCATCACCTTTCGTTGAGGACCATCATGTTTGAATGAATTTAATTTCTTCCCCTTCCTGTCCTCGTCGCGTTGAAATAGGTGTACCTATGTGCGGTATACTTTTTCGTATTGTTCCTTTTTCTCCGAGGATCGATGTAATTTTTTCAATTCCGTCTCTTCTTCCCGCCAGAGTCCTGTTTTTTATTTTCAATTTTTCCTCTCCTGTTTTTTTTTTATATAAATTCCTTCTTTTACAGTTCCGCGGGTTCTCTATTTATTATATATATACCGTGGTACGCAATTATTAATATCTATTGCCGTTTTTCTTTCTTTCTGTCGTGTCGTTAATACATAGCAATAGTATTAAGAAAACTTTTGAAACAAAACTATATATCGTATTGATAAAAAAGTGTCGCAATACACGTGTACGCGGTTACAGGTCGAAAACGAGTTCTGTTTACACGAATTTTGAAAACAACGTCTGGAAGTCTAGACAATAATAAACAGAACGTATTTCGTGATTTTCTAATCGTTAAATAAAAAATTATATAATTACGATATTGATTTTTGGCCGTTATCGGCCAGTCATTGCCAGAACACGCACGCGAGATTTACGTTTAGCGAAAACATTCAATTCAGTGTGTTCGTTTTTACACTTTTTGTCGGCCATATATTTCCTAATAATTCACGTTCAATCGAGACGTATCTATTAATTAACTTTGCGTGTGCTCAACAATACCATTCTAACGTTTTTGCAAGCGATAATGACACTTGTAAAATCGAAAATTGAATCGTATTCGTTTCGTTCTCGTTGGGAGCTTGGCGAAATACGAACTCTATTCTAAACGAGTGACGTGTGTTAAAGGTCGTTCATTTCTTTCGTCGCCGTGCAGTAAAATCGCTTTCTCGTCTTCGGAACCGTTAATTGTACAAAACATAATATTATTATTTATTGTTATCTCGGTGCTCTTAATATCGTCGTAGTGCGTATATACACTTCCATATACGCTGCACGTACTTATAATGTCCGATTAAATTCTATGTGGATTACAGTCGATAATATACAGGAATTTCATTAAAACGAATTCAAACACATCGTGTTTCGTACATTTTTCAATCGATATACCAAATATCTTATGTAAAACGATTGAATTATTATTTTTAAATTTTTGATAATGACTTTCGAATATACATTACGGGAAAATTGTGTAGAATTTGTCAACAAGAGTAAACGCTCGTACGAGTTATAAATTATAATTTATTATTCCACTGTCATTGTACAATATTAGTATATTATAGTAATGACGTGGATTTCGACATCGAGTGGAATATTCCGAAAGCGAAAATCCAATTTTGTTTTGTATGCACGCGTTCTATCACAAAATTCGAACATTATGAAAATTGTAAATTTCAAATATTATTTTCATACAGCTGCTTGTGGCGTATACTATAAGAATAATTTGTTTGAATCATTCACGTATATACAGTTTCACGTGTATAATTTGACGTTATTCGCAGTTACTGTTCAACAATAATAATTTATTTGTCACTCGTAAAATATTCACGCGTACGACTCGATGAGAATACTCCGCTGTATATTTTTGTTGACAAACCAGTTAGAAAACTACGGGATACGAAATGTTCCATATACGTTCAGTTCTAAAATGTAAAAAAAAATTATACTCGAAAAATCGACTTGTGTATTTTATTTTAACGCGTTATACGCGTGTACTATTTATTTCGAAATCGGTATAATATTAGTAGGCGCAGTTTGTCTGTTAGACCTTCGCCGGAATAACGACGAATTTATAATGGGAAATAATCGGTGATGGAAATTGGTGAAACGTTTAAAATCGACCAGGTACGTAGTAGAACTTAAATACGTATTAATAATTTACTCTTCTAATCGAAATAATATTTTCGCGACAGTAAGTACGAAAATACACGCCTAAACGTAAATGCGAATGTTCGGAATCGATTACACTAGCGTAGCTAATGCGTTTAATTCGTATTATTCATTGAAATGCACGAAAATCGACGTATTCAAGTTATGTACAGCACGGTTGACAGGGAAAACGGGTCATTTATTAAATTTTTTTTTTTTAAATAACTCTCACCAGAGAAATAGATTTATTTGCAATTTTTTTTTTTTTTGTATCGTTGAAAACTTAAACCGAAATATACGCGCGCCGTTAAAGATTTGAGAAGAAAAAAAATATCAATGTCCGCTATAAACGGTGACCGTCCAACGCATTCCTGCTGGAATCGAACGCTGAGATTTCGGATGGCGATTATAGTTACCGTACACTAGGAAATGAGCACCGTTCCGTTGATTGTCTGACATCTGTTAGTATATTGTCAACGAAACGTGGGTGGTCATTGAGGTATATTTCGTTTGCCACGACGTTTTTTTTAGATTCTGAGCGGAGCGAGGGATCTAGTGGTTTTACAATAATGTTTTTATTTATTTATATATTTTTTTCTATCCTGTGTACAGATTTTCGACCAGAAGGAGTGCTTCAGTCACTGTTTGTTTCCGGCAGCAATTCGCATCTAATTGATACTTTAGAGAGGTCATTTTTCGATTTTCTCATTAGTTTTTTAACGCGACGCGATAAATTACCGAAAAATTATGAAAAACCGCTAAAAATGGGATTTCGTCAATATCATCACGTACAGTTTTTTCGCTGTTATTTCGAAAATAATCATTCTGTTGTCTTGAAATTTTCAACGAAATTGTATTTTGCACTATACAATTTCAAAAAAATTTTCAAAAATTTTCATTCAATTTTATGCTATTTATAGCTATTTTTTTTAATTCCTTCAAATTTTCGATTGTTTGTAACGATTATTTTTATAGACGTTGAGCTATTCGAGTCGTAATAGGAGTAATTTTTGGTTTTAGGAGCTGAAATTTTTACAAAACATTGGTCCTCTATTACTTCAACTATATTCAAAAAACGTTGAAAATCCTAAATCACAATTTTTTTTTTATTCATTACCGTTTTAAATTTTCCGACAAAGTTTGTTATTTTGATGGAAAATGACGATCAAATTGACGCACAAAATCGGTATAGGTTTCTTTTTTTTTTATGGACAATTTTTCGTCTAACAAAAATTTTTCAATCATTACACTCGTACAAATTTTCTAAAGGCTGCAAATTTTAAAGTGCCAATTTTAGACAGGTCATTTTTCGATTTTCTCAATAGTTTTTAAACGCAATCCAAAAATGTACTTAATTTTTTTTTTTTTTGTTAAATTTTATCAAAATTCATTATTGTATATTTTAATAACATTTTAATTTAATATTTATTTTTAATTTATTTATATTAATATCATTTAATAATGATATTACACCGAACACCGAACCTCCGCTCAGAATCGTTTTATTGAATGCAATTTTTGAAAGTTAATAATAATAATATTTTTTAACTGAACATACATATACAGTAAATATTGTATACATTTTCATATTGAGTTAACAAATATTATAAAAATATTGATCGACTTGCCCAGTTTTGTATATTATACGTATAATATATGTCTTATGTCTTCACTGTTATGGAAATGTACACAAAAAATTCTTCATTGTCGGTAGTGTATACAGCAATAGTTTTACAATCGGAAATTGAAATCTTATTATTTAAGCGGAATTATTTATAAAGCAATATTTAACGGATACGATTCGATATGAACAGTCGTAGTAACTGTGAGACGTATGCGTGAAAAAATGCAATCTTTCTTTTCTCCGTTCGTTGAGTATGTCAAGTATGTGACGAGACTAAGACATTTGCTTTTTGAATCGCATTTAGGATCAACGTTTATACGTAGTCTCGTATGAACTATACACTCGTTGGAAACAATCGTACGCGACAAAAAACGATAATTTACATACTATTAAATTATGTAGGAAGTTAATTAATGTTATATGTTATATGAATACCAAAAACCAATTATTTGGTGCACTCATTCGATTTTTTAATAGAATCATTGATAATTGGTCTCATTAAAGCGAACGCGTATACATTCCACCGATATTTAGGAATCTAATAACAGTTATAGTAGTGTGTAAACTACACCGGTCATATAAAAAAAAAATGTTTCGTTGAAACATTACAAGAAATCAGTTGCAATGTTGCTGTATTGGACTTGTTTAAAAATCAAGTGCCTTATAGAATATTTTCAAAAATTACGAGCATTATGATTCATAATTTATGAAGTCGAGCATTTCGCGTGGTTTACACTCGTCACTCCGATGACACTGATGATAGTAATATAGCCAAAAAAAAAATATATATAAACCATGCGATAATACAATTATAATTAAAATTATAATAATCCGAATAGAAAAAAAAAACAATAATATGATAAACCACATTGACAAATATCATAACTTCCATTATAATTGAATTAAGATAAAATATTATTTTTTTAAAGTATGTTTATAAAATATACATGCTGTATTTATTTATACGTAAAATGATAAATTAAATAACTATAAAAAATATATGAAAATTAGTAAAAATGAAAAAAATAAATAAATAAATAAAATACTTATATAAAATTATATAAACTATAAAATAATAAATTTATATATACAAATATACGTCACGATGGATTTTATATTTACGATTTTCTCAAATAGTTTTTAAACGCGACCCGAAAAACTACCAAAAAATTGTAGTAAAAATGGCAAAAATGCGATTTTGTCAAAATTCATTATTTTATTTCTTTTGCATTTCAAAAATTAAGTGTCCTAGAGTCTTAAAATTTCCACCAAATATGTAACGTCGCATTAAATATACATACAAAATTTCACATTTATTTTTCAATTTTGAGCTTTTATAGCAATTATATGTTGAGCTATTAAAACATAAACGAGGGAATTTTTTGTTTTAAGGGCTGAAAATTATGTACAATATAGGTCTTACGTTAAGTCAACTATATTTAAAAAGGTTTTTTTTTTACTACCGTTTCTAATGTTTTGACAAAATATATTATTTTTGATTGGAAAATAACGTTCAAATTGACACACACGATCCAGTGGCGGTTATACATGATGTTCAAGGGAGGGGCTGAAAATGGAGCCAACCCCCTCTGCAAATGAAATATTCACATCGACGAGTAATAACAAAAAAGAAAGATCTATTAATGTACCGAGACGAAACGCAGATGTAAACAAAGGAAGAATAACGTGCATGGAACGTAAATGAAATATCAATAAAACGGGAAAAGAATGTAGTCACTAGATAGCGTTAAGACACAACATAGAGGGCGTGGCAGAATGGCGCGTATATGTAAATAACGGTCAGTTTCGAACACCACACACACACGCACCGCAGTTAGACACGAACTACGTTGTTTACGCCTGACCGCCGTGACTACACTGAGCGATCCGATGGTTTCGGACCGCTATTTATAAGCGCCTTTATGCCACGCCCTCTATGTTGTGTCGTAGCGCTATCTGGTGACTTAATTTTCCCGTTTTATTACGGTCGGCTGACTCGTTATTGTCGGTATATGCGGGTGTTTAGTTTGACGCTGACCGAGCGACCGATCGTACGCGCGTGTGCAATCTTTTTATTATTATTATTATTATTATTATATTATTTCGCGTGTTTCAATGAAATGAAATTAACGTAAAGATGCATTTTTCCTCGTTGAACACTCGTTTACACGTTTACTCGTTTACTATTTATTCAACGTTTACACGTTTTCTCACATTTACATGTTTACTCGTTTACACTGTATACGACCGATCGAGTTTGTCGTACGCAAAGCACTAAACGCTCGATCACAGATTAAATGAATACAGATTAATCACTCGGCCCGAGAACAAAAGAATTGCAAATACGCTCTTCTGATTGCGCACCCCCCACAAAATCAATGTAGGCGCATACGACGATATAAATTGTTATACTGATATCACACAATATTATTGTACAACTTCTTCATTATCTCAAATAATATTATCATAATAATTGTTATCACACGACGGTAAAAATTTAACGCAGATTAATAAGCACCGATTGCTTTTCAACTGTGTGTATGAAACGAGTATATTTGACTCGAGAATAATCACTATATGACACGAGCGTCAAACTAGAATTCACAATATATTTTATGTAAACAACACAAATAGTTTACCTCAAGGGAGTACTGTTTACATTTTAGGTAAATATATTGTGTTATCATGCGGTTACACTGATTTAGGGGTTTTTCGAATTACGTCATTTTTTTTGTTTACATCGCGAGTGATCTATCTGTATTCGTCTAATCTGTGGCTCGATCACGACCGATGGTCAGCGCGCACTGTCAACGCGTATTGTACGCGCTGATCGTCGGTCGCGCACTAATTCCAATTTCCAGCCTTATACATGATGTTCAAAAATGTAGGGGGGTGGGGCGATAATGGAGCATAAACATAACATAATTTGACCAACTCACATTACACAATTCGGTGTTTTCAGGTCAGAGATATACTAAATTAAAAAATATCAAATCCTATTGGGGGGGTGGAGTGTGATCCACTTATCACCACCCCCCTTATAACCGCCTCTAACAAGATCGATATTGGTTATTTCCTCTGTATACAACTTTTCGACTAGCAAAGATGCTGCGATCATTACACTGGCACCCGTTGTCCGATAACAAATTTTGCTGTTGTGGTACTTTAAAAACGAGGTTACTTTTCGATTTTCTCAATTGTTTTTAAATGCGACACAAAAAAATTGTGTCAAAAACGCGATTTCGACAAATTTCATTTTTGTATTTTCCGGGATTCAAAAAAAATAACTGTCTAAGAGTCTTGAAATTTACGTCGAATATGTAAAATTGCACTACGTATAAGCAAAAAGTTTTAAAAAATTCTTCTAATTTTGAGCTATTTATAGCAATTATTAAATTTTGAGCTGTTTAAGTTATAAAAGCGGTAATTTTTGGTTTTAAGGGCGGAAAACTGTGTACGATATAGGTCCTACGTTAATTGATCTACATGCAAAAAAACTTTGAAAATCCTATGGCGCAATTTTTTTTTATTGCCATTTTAAATTTTCGTTTACATCGAAATTCCGTTCAGAATATTTTCTCCGAATGTAATGATTTATCATGGATTTCGAATTTATAGCAATAACAAAATTGTAAAACTATATCAAAGTATAATTCACTTAAGCGACAGCATCCACAACACTCTCGGCTCTTTACCATCTCTTTTTTTTTTTTATTAAAATCGAAATCAGAAGACGATTCTGGAACTTTTTTTTTTTACATACGCGTGTTCAATTATTATTATGTGATCGATACTCGTGTACATATGGATCACAAAATTTGCCAAACAATCTTTGTGTTCCGAAAAATTTACACACGTCATACAAACGCATTGTCTAAAACGGTAATATTTTCCGATATGTTTTTTTAGGACAGTATTTAAATATAGAGAGAAAAACGAAGGATTCACTTTCTATTCGCCAGTATCTTCTCCGCCGATCGTCGCCCGACTCCCAAGGTCTGTGAATCTTATTGTACCCATTTATTCGCTAGCCTTTTGCCGTACGCAATATCACGTGTGATGATTATTATTGGTAACAAAACAAATTATTATTATATCATCAAGGCCGTTTTTTTCCTTCAGAATCGTGTTGCATGTGCGTTGTGCAGGCGCGAGTTTTTTGACGGTTTCACGTTTGTTTTTTTTGTTACTGACGCTTAGCAGAAAATTTTTTTTATCATTTATTTGTCGAATAAAATAGTAAGAAAAAACACCTACAAAAATTTTAAAATATATATACATATATATTATAAAAAGAATATGTGAAATGAGTAGAAATTCAAAAATTCAATACCTCTTAAATAATAATTTTTTTCTTTTATTATCGTTCAAATTGACAGTGTTATAATGAGTATTTGAGTAAAAGTATTCAAATACTTTTAAAAAGAGTATTTGCAAGTAGTATTTTACATACTTTTTTAGAGTATCTGTGTTTAAAATCAAATATGTTTTTAAATCTTTCTTATTGACATGAACTATGATGAAACAAAACTTTTGTCATTTTCCATAATATTATTTATGACGAGTTGGCAAACTGTTTTAGTCGTGGGTATCGTTGTCCACCGCTGTGATTTTTCCGTTCAAGTCGACGTAGGTAATCCCGATTAGACCGATTAGATTGTTATCCCAGGTCGCGACAGGTTGAAGTCCATTGTTAACGGTCAACGTATACTTTATATGTATAACATAACAAATAATATACAAAATTCTATTTTTGTAATTTTTCTTTCCCGGATGTTATTCCATACTCGTGTGTCGTGTACTCGTGTGTGCCGTGAGTTGTGTCGTCTGTGTAAAATATAATAATTAGTCGCACAAAAAGTTATAGGTATAGTGTTAACATGTTTTGTTCCAAGGGAGTAAGTGATTTCAGTTTTAAGAGTCCAATCATCGGTAAAACTAATGTTAAACAAAATTTAATTACATGTATTTGTAAATACTTTTACTTAGTACTCGAATACTTTTCTCATTAAGTATTTAAATACTTTTAAAAACAAGCACCTGTGTCTGTATTTGAATACTTTTAAAAAGTATCTTTTACAACACTGCAAATTGATATTTAACGTAGTTTTCCATACACGATATTCACTCGAATGGAAAACAGTACCGTGATTCAAAATGACATGATGCTGCCAGACACAGTTGTACTTATATATAATCAAGCCGAAGAGTGTTTATGAAAAATAAAGAAATATGTAATATCACGTTTGAGTTGTTGTACTTTTGTGTATACTGATTTATCTTTAAAACTTCTACCCTAAATATTAATACGTTCTATTCGGATGGAAAATATTATAACGTTTACAATTTTTAAACTGCTATGTATAAATAATATTTAATAACTGACAACTGTATTATAGTTATTGCGTTGAAACACGTATGTTATGTTAATAGCTGTTAACAAGTGTCGTATATATTAATAATAACTATACTTACACGTAGTTGTCCTGGGTAAATTATTGTATTATCGATTTCTATGAAAACGTAAATTCGTTTATTTCGTCATTATTTCGACATTATTATCATAATTTTAATCGTTTTTTTTTCACGGACGAGTGATTGTAGACATTTTAAAAAATACATAATTATTATTATACGGAAAACAATTTTATCTATAAATCAGACTGTGTATTTTTTGTTAATATAATCTAGTACATTAATAACAAATCCTAATTCATATTACAAAAAAAAATTCCTGATCTGTTGTGTTGATTTCAACTCTATATTTATATAGTACACTTTAATTTTTTCTTTGGTCCCGTTTTTTTTTTTTATCGGAAATACGAATTGTAGTTTTTATCGAAATCACATTTCGGGATTTGTTTTCGTGAATTATTCTCAATAATTCACGTAAGTCGTTGTATTTCGTTAAATAAACGAATGAGTATTTTCCAAAGAATATTATAAAATTCGACAGGATTTTAACAAATCTACTTGGAGTGCACGCTTTATATATTTTCGAGATTTTTATTCTAATACCTACGTATATTTTTTCAATAATTATTATTTATTCTGAAACATTTGAAATTTTATAAAATCAATAATAATTATATACGTGACGTGTAAAAACCAAACGTAGAAATTATTAAAATATATGTACCTATATACGCGTAGAATATCGTTAATTTGTTTTTAATTGTAATACGCGAATATAACAATAACAACGCACAATATTTTTAATAGTGTTGTAACGTACTGAACGGAGAAAAACAAACCATTCCAGGCCAGTAAACACGAAAATATCAATAAATAACACTTTTAATATTACGTTAATTTTTTTCGATTCTGAACGGGTTTTTTTTTATGTTTGTAATCCGAAAATTGTACCAAAAAGCATGTTCATACAATCATAGTTTGTTTCCGGTAGCAAACTGCGCATCTAGTCGGTACTCCTTAGAGAGGTCGTTTTTCGATTTTCTCAAAAGCGCCTAAAAAAAAAAAAATTCAAATACTATCGAAAAATTAAATAAAAACACAGTTTCAAAAGTAGATTTCTAGTATTCAAAATACTTAGAGAACATATAATATCCATGAATTATTCGAACACATATTCCGAATAACTTTTTTCGAAAAGTATTCGGCGGAATATGTATTCTAAATACTTTTCAAAAGTATTAATTTACCCGAATCCGGTATCTGTGGAACGTTTGTTACCGGAAAATTTATTGGTATACACCAGACACGCAATTGGGTGTTTATTTTTTTGGGGGGGTGGCGATTGTGTGTTTATGTTTTATGATATAACGCACTGAAAAAAAAAATGGTTATCATCACTAGAATACAGTTGATATAACCAGGATTTTCGGTTGCATCCGTGACAACAGTTGGTTAGGTTATAGTTACAATTAATATTTAGTAAAATGTATTACGCAGTGATTACAATTTATTATGTAGTGGTTACCAAACAGATTGTTATCACAGCTACATGTCTTTGTTGACTTTATTTACCTGTATTGTACATACAACATTATGATACATTAAAGATAATTAATAGTTTAGTTGATACTGCAAATTGTATTGTAATTGCGAAGTAGGTGGTAGGTATACATATTGTTAATGAATATAGTCTCAAAGTTCACGATTTTTACGTTGTCGAATCAGGTATATTTCGAGTAGGCACACAGATAAACTTATAAAAAAGTAGTATACAGGAAAAGTGGTCCTTGACGGTGGCGCGACTGGTGGACGTTTTTACACAGGTGCTCTGAAACACGTGCCAAACAAAGTACGGCAAATTTAAATTAATTACTTATTTGTATATATAATTAATTAAATGCTGTAATTTAAGTGCAATATTATATGGAAGAAAAAAACTATGGGTGGGTAAAATATTTGGTGTGGTTATAGGACTGAAGAATACAATGACGGTACTGTTGTTCGACCACCTGTTGTTGACCGGCTCCCTACCGGCCAATTTTGAGAACCACTGTTTTTCAGAAATAGCGTCACCCACCAGTCGCGCCACTGTCGAGGGCCACTTTTCCTGATCACATCTAAACAGATAAATATAATAACGAATCAATCAGCCGTGAGTACACGTTATACGAAATACGGGTAGAAAAGTGCTACGGCCAGAAACGGCAGTTCCAAGGTCGACACCAAACACCGGGTTTTTTTTTTTTAAAGGGATTGGAAGCGGGTATTTTCTCTCTTTGTCTTACACACATGAAACATAGCAAAATAGACGTTTCGTACTTCCAACGTACCGATCGATCTATTGGTGCGATAAGAAATTTGGAAACAGATTTGAATTCCTCTTGAATTTTACTACAAAACGACTTTCCCACTTTTTTTATTTTTTTTTTTAATACCTTTAAAAATGAATTATTAACAATTTTTTTTTTTAATTTTTTCGGTTAATTTTTTTAAGGGTTTATGGGAAAAAATGAAAAAAGTGGGAAAGTCGTTTTGTAGTAAAATTCACGAGGAATTCAAATCTGTTTTCAAATTTCTTATCGCACCAATAGATCGATCGGTACGTTGGAAGTACGAAACGTCTATTTTGCTATGTTTCATGTGTGTAAGACAAAGAGAGAAAATACCCGCTTTCAATCCCCTTAATATTATTATTGTAGATAAGAAATAATATTTAATTTTAAACTTTGTATAATATACCGAGCATTATTGTATTATTGAGCGAATTCATGATTCGAGATTGGATTTTTATGTTAAATATTAGTTACTATAATACGGACTTTATGGATGGGGGGAGGGGCGGTCGCTCCTACCGTCACCCTTGATTTACGTGCCTGGTATATAAACTTGTAAAAATCAGTGCACTACACGAAAAATTTGTCTACGGTAAAAGAAAAAAAAACCATCGTTGTCAAACTAAAATCGGTTAGGTGGGTCATTAGTACATTGTTTGGCTTCTTTAGTTTTTTAAGTTCGCGACACCACTGATGATGATGATGATGATGGTGATTACAGCTCGAAACTGGAGTACGACGATTGTGTCGCCGGAACGGAACGGCCGAACGGGTCTCTTGTAACGCGCTAGAGTTTTTTTTTGCCTTGCAAATCGATCCGAAACGAATAATATGGTTTGCATTACGTTTTCGTTGCAGCTCTCAGCTGTGACCTACACCACCGCCATCCCACACACAATAAATACATCACTTTAATATCAGACACGTTATTTTACAATGGTTATTATTATTATTATTATCATTATTACGGTTTACTGTCGCGGTCATCACGACGTCGTTTGTGTCCGTAGTGCACACGAGAGAACGCTACAGGTTCGTCTGCCGCATTAATTCGTAGTTTTCGTTTCCGAACGTATGTCCAGCCCAGCCAAACGCGATTACGCGCTGCAGCCGAACGCGCCTCTGAATGCGTGGCGTGAAATTGATTTTCTCTATAATTACGTTGTATAATGTCCGACATTAGTGGGACGCGCGATTGTGTCGCGACAATTTTTATTCGGATTGATTTGTTCTTTTGTTTTTCATCTTTTTCCCGAAACTGCGCTATAACGGAATACTTAATACGTATAAATTAAAAATTTTAAAAAGTGTAATATTCTTATATATATATATATAAAATAAAATAAATATATATAAAGAAAAAACGAGTCTGCTAGTACTCGAGACATTGACGTGTAAACGTCGCGTGAGCGGTAAAAATGGAACGGAATTGTGATTGGGATTTGTGAATATTGGTAACTTTATTCAAAGTAATTTCGATAATAAATATTATAATTAGTTGTCATGAAAACAGCTTACACATTACATGAAATTTATGATTGCGTGTAAATTAATTAACTATTATTAATATTGCGTGTAAATTAATTAACTATTATTAATATTAATAAATATTATTATTAGTTGTCATGACAACAGCTTACACATTTCCGTCTCATTTCCGAGATTTACCTTCATACCGCCGTAATAGATGTTTACACATCAATAAAGGAAAAATGCTTAGATTATTTGATAATGTTTTAGAAAGTAACAACTAGTTTCGACCGTAAGTCATCATCGGGTTACATTGAATAATAAAAAAAAACAAAAATTGGTATAAAAAATAAATATGAAACTAATATGTATATTATTTTTTATAAAATATACTAATTTTAATATATATTTATATTGTTATTTTTATAATAAATATTATTATTATTATTATTTTTACTTAATATACGTTTAACTCACCGTTGAGTTTGAGTTCACCCCCCCCCCCCTCAAGAATTTGATATAACCGTCACTGGGTATCGGACTTATAGACATAAACGTAACGCGGATTGGTTAGGTTACAGCCAATGGAGGATCCAGGATGTTTTTTTCTGCTTGGGGGTGATTTTTTCGTAATAATTTTATAAGCGCAATATTTAGGATTTGAATTTAGGCTTTCAAATAAAGTATTACTCAGAAAAATTGAAAAGTATATTTAATTTACAAAAAAAAAAGAAACCGCGTTTTTATTAAATATTTATATAAAGCGTTCGTTGATTTGTACGAATTAACAAATTTCGTTTTTACCTTCAACTGCCAAACCAATATCATTAGTGAAAATTACTTCAGACGAATCCGGAACAATAATGGCGTCTGATTATTTGATATTTATTTTCTACACTGATAATTGTAGAAGAATAATGACGACATCATGACTGACGAACGAATGAAATGTTCAGCCACGTAAAATGGCACGTATACTTGCATGTGGTTAAAGCGGTGGCGTATTTTGGAATTTCTTTGCCATAGGTACACGTTTACCTGTTGCTCTTTTCTGGCCTCTATACTGCATGCCAAAAAAAAAAAAAATTACGTTGTAAATATATATTATTCGCGCAACACTACACAAATTTGCGGCAAAATATCGTTCTTTGTTCAGTATAAAACCGCAAGAAATAATAAATAATTAGTGCTGGTTAAGGATAACGATTTGTAGGGTTTAGGTCGACTGCGTATCATACTTTTTTTTCTCGGCAAATTAGGTTTATTCGATAATATGATATAAAGTGAAATTATATGTACTGCACGCAGCTGAACAATATTACATTTCTCCCATAATTTGTTGCTAAGATATTAACGAAAACGGAGACGTCTGTGATTCTGATGTTTTGGTGCAACAAATAGACAACTCCGGATGGTTACTGCAGTAACCGCGGTAAACATAACATTTTTTTTTCGCCTACATTTAATGAATTAAGCAGCCATGGGGAGCAGCTGATACAACAATTTTAATTAATAATTGTCAGTAGGATCTGGATGTTGATACCAAAAAAAAAAAACCTATAAAAATGCATTTATGACCTAAAAACCACAAAAAATGCCCTAAAAACCTATAAAATAATGCCTTTAAAAAATTTAATTGAAACGTAAGAACATAGAAAAACCCCTGTAATATCCTTTAAATTTTAGTTTATAGTTGACTTTGATAGTAAATTGCGTTTTATTTGTATTTTGAGTTGAAATTTTCAAAATATTTTATTTGGCTCAATATTATATATGCATTTATTGCTAATGCGACGCAGTTCTATTCGAAATGAATAACTATAAAATCGGTATTAAATATATACGTACGCGTTTTAAACCACGATTGATTCGGAATCAACATTATTATATAATCGACATCGAAATCGAATGAAATCCATCGATGTCTTTCGTTTCGTGTAATTCGTATTATTGTCGAGTTATTGTATTTATATATCGTTGTCTCATACACGCGATATAAAAGGACGAAGGACAAATCGAGAATAATTATAACCTCTGAATTATTAGACAATTATTATATTGTCCTATACGTTCGATCGTTTTCAAGTGTTCCGCCTCTATACGAATCGCATTGTTCTCGAAATTATTTATACGATTATAATATTGTATTTCGTACCGAATTCTGAAATTGTAGCTTTAATGAATATCTAATGAAATAATCGATGAGCAATAATAATTTTTCAACATTTGTCATTCCTTTGTTTTAGATGTTTTAAAAATTTTTTTTTTATATATACAAACTTTGTTTTTTTTTCTATTACGATAACTTACAATATTATTTCGAACGAGCAACAGTGGAAAAAATATAGATTTTACTGTTTATAAAATACTGAGGATTATCGTATCGAATTACATTTTATTAAAAATCACGTAGTACCTATACTGAAATTAAACTAAAATTGATTTGACGGAAAAAAAAAGTTGATTTCGAAAATTAATAATTTTACTATTCTACAGTGTTTATGAAAAAAAAAAAGAAAATTTATCGGGATTTTCGTATTGCTTTGAAATCGCGTGACAAAATATATTTTGATTAATCACTAGAAGTACGTAATTACAATTTAACAGTTATTATTCATAGTTTTCAATATTGTGGACGTTTTTGCCTACGGCAAGGTTTTAATCGTGAGTCGCGAGAAAATGATAGGAAAAAAAGAAAAGAACGATTTTATTTCTTAAACGGCGTTTAATTTTGAACACGATTTTACACAAGGGGAAAAAATACTTATACACGCGGAATGAACGACCGCTCGCGATGGCTGCGCGTATACGACAAAACGAACGAAAAAAAAAGATTACATCATCAAAAGCGGCGTTGTCGTCGCCAGTACTGTTATCGCAAGTACCGACGACCACGGTAACGTTAACACGGTAACGGTAATACGGTAATCATAAAAATATTATCACATAATCAATAAAATATTACCACAATATATATATATATATATATTTGTTCTATAACATATATAGTAGGTAATTTTCAATTATGATATGTTGCTATACGTAATGTTCATAGTATTTTTATTGTTGTGGCCGCGTTAGTTTAGTACATTTCGGTATATTTTTTTATCATTTTTTTTTTTTTCATGCGTAGCGCACCGCGACTATATAAAGTCTCGTATCGAAAACCAAAATATAACGTTTACGCGTTATAATCTAGTAACTATTTCAAGTCTTATAACTATGGCATTTAATAGTTTAAAAATAGAAATCACGATGAATTTTAATTTTGGACGTTCCGTCGTCGTTTTCGACATTTCTTGCGTTATAATATATATAGTTTATAACGATCTCGTTATAGCTATCTCATTATAATCGTATCGTTGAGAATTGTACGGCTTACAAATACGAATAGTTCAAAGCGTAGACGAAGCAGTGTAGATACATATTGTGTACGCGTACTCGGGCAAAAAAAAAAAATGAATTGCCACAATTAAAGCGCTCTGTTGATTAGGTTTTCGTTCTCCCGCCCACAAAAAGTGTATAATGTCCAGTACGGGTTAAAAATATCAGAAAATCGAAATCGCGGGTTTGTCTAAGCGTTACCCGCGATTATCATTAAATATTTCTAATTTATAAAAAAACCAAAAAAACAATGTTAAAATGACTATAATTACACGCGTAAGCGGTTCGTCTAATTGCTACTCGTTATGTGTAGGTGCACCGGACGGCGATTGAAATTATACCGATTTAGTGTTTATACCTATACTGCATGTATATGTAGAGAAGTCGAGAAAATGCGTGTACACGCTAATAATAATGCAGGCTTGTTGAAAATACTTTAAAAATTTTATTCAAATAGATATACAAATACATTGATATAAATTGTATTTAATACGTATTTCAAATACTTTTTTTAAAAAAAGTGTTTAATAACAAATACAGATACTTCGTATGTACAATTAAATTACAAATACTTATTCGAACGGAGCTCTAAATTTTATTTTCGTAGCAGTCGTATTATTTAAATCATATTTTTGTATAGGTCTCTCTACGACCATTCATCTTTAATGTTTTCAATTATTTGATGTAATGAATTATTAAATAATATTATAAACATTAAAATTATTACAACAATTTTTAGCCATTATAGTATTTTTTAAAAGTAAAGTAATAATTATTTTTACCAACATTTTTCATAATGTACTTGGAAATATTTATGTTACAGTATTATTATTTTTACCTAATCTATTTTAAGATACAATTCACACGGGAGATTATCACACGGGCACGGTCGCGATATTCACCGACTTTATACCCGTTCATACATAAATCTTCGTCTGTCAGTTGATCAGACATAACATAATAGTATACCCTGCACATATTTGAAAATTTATTTTAATTGAATGAAATGTGTTAAAATTAAAACTTTTTGCAAGAAATTTTATTTACAAGTATTTGTAATTCTAATACTTATGAAATAACGTTTAAATACATTGAAAATACTTTATTTAAAATATGTTATTTTAAAAGTATTCTAAATACTATAAATGTACCTATTTAAATATATTTTCTTAAACACTTCTACGACACTGTAATAATGACACTAAACAAGTTGATTTTTTTCCACGGAAAAATAATGATCGTCTTTTAGAAAAAAAGCAACGTACGAATATTTATTTTATTTTTATTTATTTTTTTTGTAAATATACGGGGACTCGCTGTGACACCCATACTTTTTTATTTATTTATATATATTATTTTTTATTTTTTGATTATCTTCAGTGTAAATTTTAAAACAGCGATAGGTCAAGCTCGTATAGTTCATAAATTATTGTAAGCGTATAGAAATAATAACAGCGGTGTTTTTTCTTTCTTTTCTTCGCTTTATCGGATAAATTATAGGTATATGAACTGCGCGCCAAAAGACCCACCGCCGCAAATTTCTTATTCTTTACGTCGTCGGCGTATAAATCAGCCGCGAACAGAAAATCGAAGTGAAAGCATCGACTTGTGTCTTATTCGCGCGCGCACGCGTGTATTTCAGTGATCTTCCTGTACCAAAATTTGCATATTATTATAATACATCTCTACTCATCGTATACGATAATATACATTATAATGTTCACTACAGATACTCGGGCAATTGTCTTACGGTTTTTTGAACACAAATGTGTGTTCATAATATTTACACATACACGCAGTAGTGATAAGACACTGTGGTGTTTTATTTTGTACAGTCGAGTGCCTGTGGTGGTGGTCGTTTTAGTATGACACTATATACGAACCGCCCAAAGAGAATTTATTTATTTTAATATTTTGTGTTTTGTAATACAATCGAGGCTGGGCAAGTTAAGACGTTTTTTTTCAACTCTTTAAGTCGAGTCAAATGAGTTCAAAGTTAATAAATATTTTTTTTTTTACTAATTTATAGGTTGAAAGTTTGTTTTGAATAAAAAAGTAACTTTACTTGGTTAAAAATGTTCTGATTATCAACGAAAAAATGAGAAAGCTTCGAAGACACCTACTTGAAACATTATAAACAAATGATAAAAAAAATGTCATTAAAATACGACAACGGTTCAGTAACCTATTCAGTTAGTTACTATCCAATACCTATTCACTACCTAATTCAGTTCGCCTAACAATAAATCTTGCGACTTGGATTATTAGTAGTTATTACGTACATATTAATCATTACGTTTGTGTTATAGTAAAATCAAATAATATATTCAAAATAATTTAGGGATTTACATGGTTCTTTGGATAAAATTCAACTTGACTTGGATACTTTTGTGAAAAAGTTAACACTAGGTCAACGCGTTAAATTCTTAAAAAAGTGAATTTTCAAGTTAAAAGTTAATTTAAAAAAACGCATTTATTAACTTAATTCAAATTTTTAACTCGTTAATGCCCAGCCCTGAATATAATATACGAAGGCACAGGTGAAATACGAGTATAACCAGCGGATGCATCCGAAATTGTCGAAAAATCATATTTGTATAATACTCAGGACTGGATTTACGTATAGGAAAAGTAGGTACGTGCCTAGAGCTAGGCAATTGGGGAGGGTGCTATTTTTTTTCTAGTTTCTAGTATTCGAATTTTAAAATGTTTTTCATGATAATATTTGTATATTAGCATTACAAATATATAAATTTAAAATCTTTTATCAAATTTGTGAATATATTGAATTATTGATATATATATATTTTCAATTTCCAAATGATGTGCAAAGCTTAACAGACGAGTGTATGCAATATTCATTTTAAAGGGGTAATAAAAAAAAAATAGAATACAACATGTTCATATCGTTTAAAAATTCAAGAATCCTCACAACGTTAACGTATTATTATCTTAAGAGTAAAGAGTTGGATTTTGTTTTTCCAAATCGTATGGTATTCTCAAGAATGTTTCTGAGTACTGGAGTTGCAAACTGTACCGGAAAACGGTAGTTTTCAGTCAGAAAACGGGTAAAAAAACTACATGCGTTCCACTATGTCAGAGGTAAGATAAAATGCTTTAGCTTTATTAACGATTGAAAATAAACTATTAAACACCATATTGATTTAGGTATGGCCAATGACTTAAGCTCACAAAAAAAGTAGTAAAAAAATGTTTTAAAAATTAAATAATTATAACACTATGAGCGCGTTTTCCATACTACAGTTATAATCGTAGCCAAGTCAATATATACGTTATTAAAAGAGTATCAGATAAACGTGACAATTCCAAATTACTCGAACCATTTTTTTTTTAAAAGATAACATATTTTAACCACTTTTTTTCATATAATATAATGCAAACGTTTGAGTTTGTTAATCATTATAAAAACTCTATATAAAATAATAATTCGCGCAGTTTATTATTATTATTTTATAAAGATATTCTTGGTTTCCGTTTTTTTTTTTTTAATAGTACCTATATTGTCATTTTTACTGTTCGCTTCTCCTTAATAGGTACTCGTTCACAAAAATTATATCAAATATATATTATAATATCGTTCGGTATTTTTCTTTTTTTCTTTTATCATTTATATCCGTAGCAGGGCCGAATCTCATACGGATAAAGACCAAATACCGTGCGCGGTACACTGTCGGTCGGCACGAACACGTCCACGCGTTATGATCTGATAATTTAAAATATATCTCACACCCGTATATTGTATTATATGGCGCTTATCTATACCTACCGCGTAAAGTATGTCACAAAATAAACTTGGCAGTTTTACAGAAAAGACGACGTATATTTCACCCGAATACGACACGTGGAAAGACGTTTCGGTTAATGATAGTTATTGTTCATGCAATCATCATAATATGTACCGTAAAACATGATATTTTAATACAATTCTTTTTTATTTTTGACGTGAATACGTCTTTAAATTTGCTTCCATAGCGGGAGACAATTCAGAAAACTGATGATAACAAAATCGGCGGATACAATGTGGTGTTGCAGCTACATATTTATCATCTACGTACAAAATTTAATTACACCACTCTGCACTCGATAAGTAAAGGATCAAAGAATTCATTACGCTGAGTATTGACTGTGACGCATGCGCGCGGTGGGGATGAAACGTTGTCGTTTCGCTGCGTCACATAATTTCCGTTCAGTATAGATTTTTACTCGGAGAAGCCATGACGTTCGTTTGAGTTTCAATCGCCAGCTCTCGCGATCTATCGATTGCGTACAGAGAACATTAGTGTGAAATAGTTATAGTGAATATACATAGTGGTAAAGTAAAAAAATGAAATAAATAATGCAATAATACTCGTCAAAATCCAAATTAAAATATAGAAAGGTTAGGAAGGGCTTCTCAAGTGCAATCCAGTGATACCCATAAATACACCGTACGACAAAGTGAAGCGGTGCCAGGAACGTAATAGAATGAATCTGCAGTTGGGGCTTATGCAAGTGGATGATGTAATCGCTTCTATATCAAATTTTTGAATATATTCTGTTATTAATAGATTAATTTAATATATTATATATATTCTAATCTCTCGAGATACTGCACGCGATTAGTGATGCATTAACAGTTGTAAGCGTAACCGATCGACTAGTAGATGATTTGACTCGATCCATTAGCAGTCACTTGGTCAACGAAGGTCCCGTTACGTATTGCATCGATATCAATGAATTGGTAAATACTTGATTTCTTTCCTGGACCCGACGAAATGAAAATGTTGCCATCACAAAATAAAACATGGAAATCCGAAGGACCTTCTTAGGGTTCAAAAATGATTATGACATACATATAATATTACGCTCAGAGAAAACATTACCCGTTACGTACACGTATTCACGTAAAACACACGGCCGTGTCCACGACACGGCCAAATCTGGTACGGATAAAGACCGAATGCCGTGCGCGATACATTGTCTGTCGGCACGAGCACGTCCCCTCGTTGTTACGATCTGATAACTTAAAATATATCTCACACCTGTATATTGTGTATTATATAGCGCATATCTATACCTATCGCGTAAAGTGTGTCACAAAATAAACTTGGCAGTTGTACAGACAAGACGACGGGTATATTTCACCCGAGTACGACACGCGGAAAGACGTTTGGGTTAATGAAAGTTATTGTTCATGTGATCATCATAATATATACGTAGAACATGATATTGTAATGCACATAAAATTTTTTTATTTTTTAACTCATATTTCTTCAGACAGTCTCCGGGAAAAAATATGGTGTTATATCGTTTTACGAGTCGCGTAGTAGAGGAGACATATGTAACGTTCTGCACACATTCAAAATATCTTGCGTATCACACCAAAGCAAAACTTGAGTAGTATTCCGAATACAGTATTGGAAGTACTGTATTCAGAATAATTTTTAAGTGTTTTAAATATTTTTTTTTGGAAAACATTCTGAATGCAGTATTCCGAATACTTTTTAAAGCTCGATCGTATTTTAATTAGTAAAAATAATATTTTATCACTTAAATGTAAAAAGTAATGATTTCGGAAAAAAATATTTGTAACAACTAGCAGCAGTACGTACCTATTTAAAACGACATCGTGTAAATTTGATGAATAATTTTGCTTTAGTTGTTGTTTGAACCCAACCTTACTCAAATAATCGTGTATATTTGATCACGCTCTGTACTATAATAATTGTGTTATATTTTATAACTAATTCGTATGATTAATTTACCTATTAGTTATTGTGTTAATTCATAAACGCAGAATATCGTGTTTGGCAAAAATATTCGAATCATTCCCCTCCCCCAAAAAAAATTACTCGACACTTTCCAGAGTAGAAAATATTTATTTAAATTTTAAAAAACACGTTAATTTTATGTTATAGATGTCCTCCACGTGTTCTTAAATTGTACAATAATTCACGATACCGCGCGGGAAAACTACAGCGCGATATATATATATATATTTTTTTTTTATTTGTAATACGATACTTTAAAGTTCATAAAATATTTAAAACGTGACGTTTTGTATAAAATACGGCTCGTGATTTATTTTCATATAATATTAGTATAGGTACACATAGTTCCCCCCTCCTGTAACGGTTACACACACATCTATCCATCGGTCGTTTAAATGCTAAAATATTATAGTATAACAATGTATCATTCGTATAACATTGCACGTTGGCTGTATCTAGTTAATAAAATTAAATATACATATATAATTTTTTTGTATAATAATGTAACGGGACGACAATTTCTATTATTTAATGCCAATTACTTTATGAGTCGTAGATATTCAATTAAATAACAAAACAAAAATTTTTTTTATTAATATTATTTGAAATGACACGCTGAGTTACGTTGATTTGGAAATTTTGAAAAAAATTCGTTTTCTATCTCGAGAATTGTAATTATAGTATACTGTGTAACATATGTTTTTCTTCTATCCACAATTTTTCCATATACGTTTAATAGAATTTTATATTTTTAACATTTTGGAAGTATTTCAACTGTAAATAAATTAGAGGAATTATTTTTTTTAAAAAAGTCGTTAACTTAGCAACAGAAAAAAATTAGCATAAATCAAACGACTATAGGTAATATAATACGACTTTCTCGTCCGATTCCCATAAAAAAATGTTATGCGTTTAGTTTTTTTTATGTCGACAATACAAATTTGTTTTACTTACTATTCATCCGTATCAAATATATACCTACAGATGCAGTTGTGTGTATGAACACAAAAAAAAAACTATAAACTACGCGTCTCATGGCAAAAAATTTTGTTCAGCAAATTGACAAATAAATACGAATTTCGTATTATTATCGGCGAATCAAACGTAATGTGTTATGTATATAATATATATATATAGTAAATTAATAATATCAAAATAGCATAGGTGGGCATTTACACTATAGTTGGAAAGTCAATATTCTTTTTAATTCTACTAAATTAATTATTAATTTGTTCATTAAGTAATATCTATTATATTATTAATTAAGTAATTAAATAATATCGAGATTCGGGTAAAATTGAATTATTATTATAACATATACCGTACCTACAGGTAAATTTGTGATAAATTTGTGTGTGTGTGTAAAATTTTCGAGTTTTTCGAACCCAGCAAGAAGAAAAAAAAAAGTTAATAAAAGTGGCCCGAAGGCGATATTGTAACGCAGAGAGAGAGAGAGAGAGAGAGAGAGAGAGAGAGAGAGAGCCGTCTGAAAAAATAAAAGTCGTCGTCGCGATTTCCAGTTTTAATAAATATGTTTTGTCGTCACAGAAATATATACAAATAGGCACACGCCGCCAAACTACGCGTACACACATACTGTGCGTATACACAGTAATCGTATATTATAGCGACGATTTCTCTGCTGGCACTTAAATTATTACGCGTTTTAAAGTCTCATAACCTTTGGTTCTGTATCGGCAATCGTGGTGCCTAAATCGTTTTCCATAAACAGTAGGTAGGTAACAATATAATTTATTGTTTTTTAAGTATAGCACTTTCGTTTTTGCCGTTAGTAATTCTCAATATTAAACGGCCATAAATAACGAATTTGCGCCATCGATGATGGTAAACGTTTCCAATACGAATTTATTAAAATGTCCCCGTAAAATGACGGTTGTTAAACCGGCGAAATCTGCGCATGATTCATGCTTGTCAGACGGACTGGTTCTCATTACCTTGTTGCACGAAGAACTTCCGCAACGTTTCGACGCATTTTTGAGCCTCCCTAGACGTCAATGATAGGTCAGTCTCGGTATTCTTCTTCGGTGTAATTCGAATTTTTTTTTTTTGTATATTTTGTGCTATGACATTACAAACATCTTCGCATTGTCATCAAAGCAAGGCAGGCGCGGATCCAGAACTAAAATTTGGGGGGGGGTCATTTTTTCAAAAGAACAAAAAGATAATACACAATAAAAAAATAATTTAAGTAATTTATTAATTATTGTAAATTTTTTTATATTAAATGACAAAGTTTAATTTTCTTTGTTTTGTTTTTGCAAATTTTGAAATAATGTCTCTAAATGATTTTAGAGTTTTTTTATTACTATACATTTGAAAATGGACATTACAAATACATTTATAAAGGACCTAATCTTGATGTTTGTTGGGGGTCATGACCCCTGTGACCCCCTGGATCCACGCCTGAAGCAAGGAGCATTCTTATCGATATTCTCGAACTCGTAGTGGTTTCTAACTGGTAAAAAAAAAATGTTCATTTAATTCTGACATCGATTCGGGTTGCAGTGGACCAACGAAGTTAGGAAATCTACAAAACAATTCGACACGGTCGTGCAGCTAACTCCTGTCCGATTCGAATTTTATGGCTAAATGTACGCTTGTTTTTCCGCTTATTTATTTCCTTTGCAGAAGTCAAAATGTTTTAAATCTTAAAATTTAATATAAAAACTGACCGTATACTGACCGGTGTTCACATTGTACGGAATCCGCTGTATATAAGTATATTCACAGCGTTCAAATATTCCAGTTGAAATAATAATTGATTAATATATACTAAGTTTAAAAATTGACCTCGGACATTTTTAATATTTTTACCATAAACACATATAAAACAGTTTGGAACGGCGTTAATGTTTATTTTTACTGGATTTTAATTGTATTTATATAATGTGTAATCGTTTCAATAGTAATAATAATAGGGACACGTAAATGAAAGTAATTTATTCCAGAACGCGATGACTATTATATCGTTAATAATACAAGATCAACAATAATTCAATTTAAATAACGTGCAGTTTGTTACGCGCAGTAATTCTATGCGTCTGCAGTCTGGGAAAATGTTCTAAGTAGAATTACTCGTATATTTTAATTCATTGTATAGGCGGTGTTTTATGTATTTAAACGTTAATACAAACCAATATAATATTATATCAGTTAAACAAGTAATCCACTACTGTCTTGTGGTAGATAACACATCTGGATATATATTTATGGGTACCTATATATTGGAATTTATCGAGCACCAATTATTTGTTTTTAGCAAAACGAATAATATAATTTATACACGGACCGTTGAAAATTTCAAATGTTTAACCGAACTATTATTGGGCGTAACACTGGATTTTTATATTTTAAATATAAATCAGTAAACACACCACGTAGTAGCGTATAAATATATTATCATACAAGTGTATGATACGTATACGCTTATATAATGGCTGGAATTCGTTAGGGTAACTGCAGCGTATTATACGTCTATAAGGGACCAGGCAGAGTTTATATACGGATGAGGTGTATAATAATTATTATTATAATATTACATTTATTATGTTATGTATATTTTTGTGTACGAGTTTTGAATATTCAAACGAAGCGAGTTTACTGATAGACGTTGTCCGACGGAGGTTTATTTTTGAAAACCGTCTTACGGTCGGTGTTACACGGTGAAAATTATCAAAAAGCCGCCGACGCGCCCGATTCCGTACATAATAATGGGTTTCATTAGCACAGGGGGTGGTCTCATTTACATTAACCATACGCCATATCTCCGTAGACACCGAACGGATTATCATATATATTTTTTTCTCCCTCAGAAAGTTGTTTAACGTATACGCGTATTATTGTACGTGGTTTCGAAGTGAATTCGAATCACGTCATCTTCATACCGAATATTTTATTGTTCATAAATATTATTTATTTTCGTCTCGACTTTCAACCGATACGCAGTATAAATCCAATAATCGTTTTATTGACAAATGTGTAAAGCGTAGTAAAAGTATATATCGCGCGTGTTATCTATACACTTTGATTGAAATAATTGTCTCGACATTAATATAATTTTTAAAAAACCGGAAAATTGATATCGTCTGACAAATCGCATTTTACAGAATGAAACTCGGCGGTTAAGAAACAAATTTCCATATTAAACAACAACTTTAGTTGTCAGAATATCAGAGCTACGCGACACCTCGCATAAATATTTTCTAAATTTAATCGTCTTAAAAAAAGTGAAATAACACGATATAGATTTGAAAAAAAAAACTAATACCTTTTTAATTATTGAAGACATTAAATAAGGCCGAAGGGTATCGCGTAGATGGACTTTATCGTGTCGACGAATTTGGCGTTTCTATAGCGGGTTGTTTCAAAAAAGTGGCAGATGCGTCGTGACTCCAAGTATATATTGACTTATTCTGAAGAAGAAAGAAGTATAAAAATGTGTTTATTACTTTAATTTTTGGTAGGAAATAAACACTGTTCGTCCATAACGCGTTCCGGAGTCATTTCTCGCACGATGTGCACTTCGTTGAATAGTTTTATTTTTCGTAAAATATTGGATTAATACGATTTTTATTCGAGTGCGACACCCAGAAATAATAAAAAAATAAATAAAAGCGTTTAAAAAAAAGGCACAGCATATAAAGGTGTTCTCTTTTCCTCAATCATTTCGCTATATTCACACGGTGATTGCTGTCTAGAATTTTTCGCAGACTTCAGACCAAGCTGACACCTGGATCCGCTATTTAAATATTTGTTTCAATCCGTAAACAATACAAACCTTAATATTAACTTTAATGAAAACTTTATTGAAAATTGTTTAAAACTAGTTACCTACAATTCAAATAATTTTTGGTTCTCTGGAAAATATTCGTACAGTGTTTTAGATTATTTATTGTTCGTTTATTTTCAGTTTATACAGACAATAAATATAAAATCGGGAGGTACACAATTTGTTATTCTAAAAGCTATTGATGCGCTGATTTTAAGCGGACTCAAAAAGTAACGAAAAAATCACGACTGGCGAATTATAATTTTATTTAATTTCGACTTCGTAATTTACACATTTTTTACTTGCAATTCACAAATTTAAAACGCATATAACAACGAACACTTAAAAATACGTGTAGCGGCTATTTGCGCGTATAGGCTTTAATATTAATATTATTCGTCGGTAGAACGGAATAAAAAAAATGTATAAGACGATACGGTGCTGCGATTATATATGCACTTAAAATAATTGAAATATGCTCTTAAAAAAAAATTCCCGAAATCGTATAACATTTTATTTTGAAAATTAACTGATAGTGTTTTATCTAAAACTCGGTAAAGAAAGTATAAAATTACTGAAGGAGGTATAAGCTCGAAATTTGTAGATTTTGAACAATTATTTTATAAGGTATTATCTTAGATAATAGACACGTCAAGTCGCATAATTTTTCTTTTTTCATTCGTTAAAAAAAATCCCTCTAGTCTTACATTAATGTTATAACGTGATCATGAAATCTTAAAATATTCCGTACAATTGTTCAACGTCCTAAAATACGCAAAATAAAATTTTATATATTATCTATAATTAGTTAGGTCGTGAAACACGCCTCGGTATAAATTATTTTTTCCAAACGACCGATGAAAATATGTAAAAACCATAGAAATATCTAATTATGACGTACCTATACCATTATACGCGCGCACGTCTTAATCCTGATCTGAGTTAAACTACTTTTATCTATTTTTTCCCTGATCATGGATATATGATTTTCCAGAACAGTAACACTGCAATCGTACTGATTGGACGACACTAAATAAGGTATAAAAAACGCACTGCACCGAATAAGAAATAACGCTGTAATACTTTATTATACAATTTCAAAGTGTCAAAAAATTTTAATTATTATTATTATTATTATTATTATTATTATTATTATTATTTTATGTCCCGAACCATTCAAAGAAATTTAAATTTAGCACAATATTATATAATATTCTTATTTCTTATATCATGACAAAGTTATGATTTGGTACCTATCACTCAATATTAGTGATATTTTATTACGGACTTTCACTCAATCTAAAAAAAAAAACAAAATCACCGAAATTGATACAAACATAATTTATGGGAAACACATTATATGTTCTTATTTTGTATATTTCTCCAACCGGTCAGTGACTGGCCAGCTTCAGAATATTGCCCCAACATGCAATATTGAGATCAGCGTGTTTAATGGAAAGTTACACCATATAACTATATATGATACTAGTCATACTGCATGTTTATCCGTCTCTCTCTCTTTCTCTGTTTTATTTTAAACAGTGCGTGATGGTAACGTCCGATTACCGAATTTCACCGTATTTCCGTGAATCGGTGTAACGATATAATTGTAACTAGAGTTAGGATGTTTATGACCTTAAAAACACTAAAAAATGCATGCAAATACGCCCAATAAATATCAAAATATGCTATGAAAAAAAAATCAAATATGACATTTAAAAATTTTATTTCTAATGAAAAATATACTCTCAATTAATGTACAATTTTTTTTTTACTCAAAAATAAAATGTAAAATATATGACATTTTAAAATTTTAATGGATTATTAAAATAAACTGTAGATAAATTAATATATAATTTTTTTATTTTACTCAAAAATACAAATACATTATTTATAAAATATATATATTTATCGATTTTTTTTCAAGTTTAATTGAAAACTTAATTATTTTTTATTGAAATATGCATTTATTCATAAAAATCCCTAAATATGCAAAAATATGCAAAATAAAATTTAATGTATCCAATTCTATGTCATACGAAACGAATTTATAACGTGGTCTGCAATGTTCACGACTAAAATTAAAAATATGAAAGTCAGACATACTAATCCTAATTATAATGATGTGCGTATTGTTATTGACATTTTAAAAACTGTTTTCCGGAATTTTATTTGTTTTAATTTGAATGATTTAACATTAAAATCGGGTTGTTTTAACGGAAATTTCTAATATATAAATATTAATTCATTTTATATTTTTTTTATCAACGAACACAATAATATAAATTATTCAATCGGGAAAATTTAAACTAGTTTTTTACTCGGACATTACAGTGCACGTACTCAGTAGAACGATCCCAGACCCCAGTATATCGAATAACGTTCCGGTTTCGCAGTCTTGCCCGTTATAATGCAGGGACTTTAAAATACTAATACGTTTACGAGAGGACAATTTTTTTTTAACTATCCTTGTATAGAATTGGTGTATATATTCATACGCTTTCATCGATCACAATACGTGTATCTATACGTTGGATTATCGATATATTATGATGTTCGCGAGTGCCGCGTAGGTCACACGAGTGATTAGACATTAGAAGAATGGACCCCGTGAACGTGTCGATGATGTAACGCTGTCATGCAGCTAGCTTACACGGTATTCAATGTTGATTTTAGGTTTTTAATAATAATTATTGTTTGTATATATATAAAAAGAAGACGTTGAACATTTGTCATTGATTTTTGTTTATACAATATATTTATAGCCTCCAATTACTTCTAAAGGTCAACGCTTTATGTACGTACTCAAGTAAGCTTACTAGTTCAGGGGAATTGTTTTCACTCTTGTGAATTGTGAAAAACTTTTCGTGATTTTCCTGTATTGTTTTGATCTTGAAGTTTAATAGTGCAACATTTTACAAATCTCTTATAATATTGTTGATTTTTTTTTCGATACGTAACAGACAATCATTTTTTTCAAGATATATATTTAGAAACTTTTGTTAAAAATCTTGAAGGTAGACAATGTTTTTCGTTTATCCCGTTGTTCTGTGATTTCCAACGCTTGGACAGCTTTTTTTTTAAGCTGCAAGTTTTTTCTGTCCAATACTACCCAATATTTAACCTGTTTTATAGGTTTCCATTGCCCTCGTCTTAGAAACTCGCATACACTTCTGCTGTAGACAAAGGCCCGGTGTTCAGTGATTTCCAAAGCCCGAACTGCTTTTTGTCTTTTAGCTGCAAGTTTTTCCTGCCCAATATTCGTTCTTCGATGGAATTTCGACGAATCGGGAAGTTTATTTGGCTTGAAGTGTTCAATGATCACTACAAACTCCTTAACGATAATTCATGCCGATTGATCAAACCTTAAAGATTTCTTTAAATTATTTTATATCTTTTTACAATTTTTTGTTGATGAAATAATATATTCGACGAAATACTCCAATAAGGCGTAGTTTATCGAAATTCATCTTGAGGTGGCGATCGCGTTAAATAACGTCACGCTAACCACTGAGGTAGATAAACTCCGGGTGACACATTATTGTACATATTATAGGCGTTGAAGACAAATTGTTTTCAAAATATAACCGCGAGTACAACAATTGCGCGATAATTTATATTATATTGTCGGTGTACCTATATATGTATTTATTATACGATCATAGTGCATTGCACGCGGATAATTTTACTTGTTGGTGTACCTTAACAATATCACACGAGTGTGCGAGGTAATTGGTTTTTAAAAATTGTGTATTATACACAACACGTAGTTACACATACGGTTATATTTGAGGTTAATCTCTCCGAGGAGATTAATGACGTGTGTATAGTAGATCGTTTTAAGATTGATCCGCGTCTCACGGATCGTAATCGTTGTAGGTTTTTATCGAATTTTCTCGTGTCTATTGTCACCGACAAAAGAATATAGGTATATATAATTATTAATTTCTGCGTTATTTACAACGAACGTCGTACCTACAAATCCTTTCTGGCGAATAAATCTTATATTTTCTGTTCTATCGAATCGTAAGGCGTGCGTAATGTGCGCGTAGCCGCGGTGTAGTTGTATTGATAAAATAAACGTGTATATTAAACTAGCTATTAAGAGGTTAAAAGCTTTTGGATTCCAAAGAATGTATTGGTTTTACAATGATGTCAATACTGCAGTGGTATCTGTACCCAAAAATTGTACCAGAAGATGAAAATGACAATATCGAAAATAAACAATTTCAGTTACCCAGATTTATTGTAAGAAGAAATTACATAAAAACGATGTTCAGTTAGGGGTTAATCCGTTAATCATATATGTACTCTATACACACTATAATATTAATAATATTACACCAAAGCTCCGCTCGGAATCGTTTTATCGCGAATGCAATGCGATTCATAATCGTTTTCAAACCTAAAGTAATGATTAAACTTCAAAATCTTTATCCGAGTAATTCACTTTAACCCTTTGAGTACAGCCCTTAAAAATAATGGAAAAATTAAAAATTTTTTATGATAAAACACTTATTTTAAATAAGATCTGCGATTTTTCGCGAAAAAAAATTTTTAAGTCCTTCATTCAATTTTTTGACCGGGACTCTTGAGTTCCGTTAGGACGATATGCATTACAATAGAAGTGAATAATATAAATAATAAGTTTACCGACTCCTTTTCAATTATATGCTTAGTTATTGTATAATACCTAATAATAATAATAATAATAATAATAATAATAATAATAATAATAATAATAATAATATTAATAATAATAGTAAATTAAATCATATGTAAAAGAGGTTTTATATCTAAAATTAAAATTGTATTCGATGTCAACTTGGTGATATTCCACAAAGCGATTTTTCCTTTCGTTGTAGCATAAGAATAACGAAAGAACGTCCGACGGAATATTGGACCAGAAAAAAATTTTCTAATCGCGAATTATCGTTATTTTTCATTTAAAAATAACGCTGCGGCACTGTGACTTTTTTTTACACTCGCGCGATTAATCTCTTCGTAACAATCAGCGATAAAATAATAAGAGACGTATAAAATACGTCGGTTTTTGTCGCCAAAAATATTTTTTTTAAAAAAGGTAAAAATATTGTGTTTTCGTCCTGTATAAAGTATACACTCTTGTTGAAAAACGTTTACATCAGGCCTGTGCAGTATTTTAATTTGACAAAAAAAAAAAAAAATTATACCACCGAGTCGTAGAGTACGTGATGAGAAAAAATTCCGTATACAATATTTTAATTCGTATAATCCTTTTATTTTTATTGACAATCACGTTGAAAATCGTAACGACACGTTCTGCATTCGAAGGTGTTACAGTATTTGTCGGGTTCAGTTTAGCAATCGTCGCTATTTTGTTCGTTATGTGCATATATAATATATTATACGCGTATTGTTAAATAATCACAAATCGCGAAATTCTTAGTACGTTTTTTTTTTTTACAGTTAAACGATTAAATGTGATACGACGAATTTCTCATATAAACCATTACACAACGATAATAATAACGTATTTTGAACGTTTAAACGCTACGCGGATTCCAAATGTTAGCGTGTAAATACTGCTTACTATACAATAATACGTGTATCTACGTACAATGCGTTAATGTCATACTCGGGTAGTATTCGGAATAATGTTTAAATACTTTTTTATAAAGTATTTTAAATAATTTTTAAAATTAATCCGAATAAAATATTCCGAATACTTTTTAAAGCACAATCATAAAATAGAGTACAAACGTAAAAATAATAACTTATTACTCAAATGTAAAAAGTGATTATTTCAGAAAAATTACGAGTAGCAATACTAACAGCAGGAGATATTTTAAACAACGTTTATTATTTTATCAACAATCTTGCTGTATTTGATATTTGAACTCGGCTTTATTCGAACAATCAAATAGACATGTTTGATTACAAAATATTATTATAATTGTGTTAACTCGTAAACACCGAATTAAAAAAATAACTGTATTAAACCCTCCAAATACACAATGATCAGTGGCGTCATGAGCCTATTTTTTGGGGCAATTGCCACTTGAAAATTTTAGGTGGGTGGGTGGTTTGTTTGTGGTCACCATTGATAATTTTTAAACATTATAGCTCTTGTGGTATATAAGAAATAAGAAAAGGAATTAAGAAATAGATTGATAATATCCTTCGTCCAATGGTTTAATATTATTGGATTCCTGAATTTTAAAATTAATATTAATTTCATGTAGAAGTTGCTTTGAGTAGGAATTTTATAAAACACCGTCTAGAATTTCTAATATAATTTATTATATTTTAATATTTTTATTTTATGTGTTTTATATATACCTATTATTGTATAAATAATATATACATAATATTGTATGTTTATATACAAAAATTAATTTTTAAAATAATTTGTGAAATCGTAAGATATATTGTGTATACTTCATAATTTTGTAGATGGGTGAGTGGTTAGTTTTAATTTTTGCACCTGAAGCTAGAAAAGTTCATGACGCCACTGATAATGATGACTGTTTATATTCGATTAAATAATAATATAATTACTGTATTTGACGTTTGTATTACAACAGAAGACTAAAAAAAAAAAAAGTATTCTACAAGTATTTAGAAAAAAGTGTTTTACCCAAGTCTGATTAACGTTTTACCAGCCGCATTGATCGTCTACTAGTATAATATTTCATTTCGATTCTGGAAACTCGTAAATTGTTTCTAATCGACTATTGTTACTCATCCGTCTAATGACTTATCAGTGTCAGTGCATGAACTGCGAACAAATCTCTAGAGGATTATAAAGGTATATTTTATTTTTAAAAAAATCAAAACTTTCAAAGACAGATACGTCTTGTAAACTAGTGGAAAACTCACGCTCCCCCTACCACTTAACACACACGACCGATACCATAATATTTTCATAACATAACGGGGAAAAAAATTGATTTTTATTTTAGAAAAATTAAAAACAAATACGTACACAATTAAATATGTCCAACGTTTTTATACGAATGATCACCTGCAGTCTTATTGTTACGATCTCGAACCAGGCGCGGATTCAAGGCCGTAGCCAGAAAAAAACAATTTTTTGGGGGTGGGGTTTTATAGCATAATTATATTTTTTTCTAATACATTTTAAAATGGAAATAAGTTCAATAAAATATGAAATCATTACATTATTATTTAAATTAAGCATGTACATGAAATTTTTTAAATTTCTGTAACTACATTACTTTACATTTCTGCTCTAATTATAATTTATTATACATTAGTGTACAATAGTTAAATATACAAAAAAAAAATTTGTTATATTTTATAGGTAATAATTTTATTTTTCTTGAAGTATTTGAAATTTTTTTGATAACTTCTTAAGTGTCAATTTCAATACTACTATAACGAAAGCACATTAAGCACATAAGCACATAAATGTAATAGACATTTAAAATGATTAAATTTCATTTAAAGAATAAATTTTTTTGGGGGGAGGGACTGAACCCTTAAAATCCCCCTGTGTACGGCCTTGGGCGGTTTACTTCATATAATAATCATCATTTTTTCTATGCCCAATTCTAAATCAAAGTCAGAACACACGCGAACAGTATTAATAGCACTTAACGAGACTTCACACTTACAGCGCGATTGCCAGTGGCGAAACTAAGAATTTTTTTTTTGAGAGAGGGCACACAATTTTTCATAATAGATTTGTAAGCGCAATGTTTAGGATTTGATGTTAGGCTTTCAAATAGAGACGTATTACTCAGATTTTTCTAACACCAAAAAAAACTGAAAAGTACTTAAATATTAAGTAATATTAAATTTATATTTAATTTTCTACGACTTATAACCATTATTAACTCATATTATTATAACTACAAATGTAGCAAATACTAAGGAGGGGGGGGACCAAACTCGGTTATGAACGTCACTGACTACCGCTAAAATTCAAAATACTACCATCTAGGGACGTTAGACTTTTTAAAGGATTTACACCATACGCGCGGAATTGAAATAAATTCGGATATTAATTTTTTTAATTAAATTTAATTGTTTGGTTTAAATACTTTTCGCGTAACTATGTTTGACGCGTTTTCTTTGTTATGTACGTATATAACAAAAATATCTGTTAGTCGTGCTCTGCAAAAGTGATACGCGGTAATTCGGTAAATTTTTTTTCCATTTATTTTTGCGAGTAAAACATTTATTTGATACTATAAAAAAAAGTTAAAAGAACACAGCACAATGGAATTCTTCGGTCCGTATAGAGATCGATACTTCAAGGGTTCTCGAGAAGAAATGAACAAGTTATTACGTTTATCAACTACTGTGTATGTCGGAAATTTGGCGTTTTACACTACAGAAGGACAAATATACGAACTCTTTTCCAAGTGCGGTGATATTAAGCGCATCATCATGGGACTTGACAGATTCAAAAAAACCCCTTGCGGTTTTTGTTTCGTCGAATATTATAGAAGAGAAGATGTCGAAAATTGTATGCGCTACGTAAACGGCACTCAACTTGACGACGGAATCATACGTACAGAATTGGACGTTGGATTCACAGAAGGCAGACAGTATGGTCGTGGAAAAAGTGGTGGACAAATCCGTGATGAATACCGGACTTATTACGATATCAGAAGACCATATCATGAGTAGGGCAGGAGTGACAATGTCCGGTGGATTGGCCTCTTAAATAATCGTAAATCATAGTATGACTGATTGAGTGCCAGCCGAAACTTTAAATAATTTAAACACGTCAGATCCGGGTGACTCGAGTGCCCGACATTATTATCATTAATTCGTTACATATTAATATATAATTCGTAATATATTCGCTATATTTGGTATGTTTTTTAATACCATAATTGCTTTAACGGAGATTGGAGAAACACCTGCAAGTATACATAACTTCAGTAATAAGATTCAGATCCAGTGACTTTATAACGCTGTTAAATAAATATAAAACTACTCGTACTTTGGTTGTACGTACTTAATTCAAAATATTGCAAATCACAAAACCATTAATAAGGTATTTATAAGCAATTGAATTAGATATTCTAAAATGCTGACAAACGGTTTCTGGTGTTTTAGAAGAACTCAGACAGTATTCAACGGGGTATGGAAGACGTAAAAGAAGTCGGTAATAAATTCATAGTTAATGCAATTAATAAAATTGCTCATGATTATAATCTAAGACTGAGGAAATTCAAGAAGAGTTTCCAGTTAAAAGATATAATTACAACAAAGAAAACTCAATTACTATATTATGTATCTAAGAAGTAAATTACAATTATTGATGTTTATAATACAGTATTGGTCAAAGTTATAATCGATATGAATACAAGGTGTGTAAAGAACAATATTTCAAATTTTGATTTATCACTGGTATCTCCGAATAGTTTCCTTCTAGGCAATATGCCTGAAAATTCATTTCCGGTATTAGAAACAAAATTATAACTATTTTAAAATTATGATTAAAAGAGAAATTATCGTCGAAGAAATACGAATTGAACTTTCAGAAAAACTATTGAGTTTATTTATTCATGGTAAATCATGATGGTATTATTAAAAAACACAATACAGGAAGATTTTGTGAGATGTTGTAATATTTTAGTCTATATGAAAAATAAAGATAAATTTGTTATATGACAACGGTTTTTTAATATGTGTTTCTTTTAATTGTACATATATATATATATATATGTAATGAGAGAATATTATTAAAAATGATTATAGTTAGACGACCAAGGTAAAGTATTATGAACAACTAACACTATAGTCGCGTTAGACTTCAATGTTTTCGAACAGTCGTGGTGTAGTCTATATAATATAAAAAAGGAAAACGTGACTGACTGACTGATTGTTCTATCAATGCACAGGCGCGCAGCTATACCACTGGACGGATCGGGCTGAAATTCGGGATACAGATAGCTCTTATGACTCAAGCATTCGCTTAGAAAGTATTTTTGAAAATTTTACCCCTTAAGAGGTTAAATAGGGGTTGGAAATTTGTAAGAAACGTGGTTGCACGGAAAAAATACCGTGAACCACAAATTAAATAACGCAACGTATGCATATAAATAACGAGATTTAGTTTTTAAAGGTTAAAAATTATTTAAAACAGAACAATTTAACCCGGACAACGCCGGGCAATACAGCTATAATTGATAATTCATATAATACGTATAATTCGAACTGTATCGACGAAATCGCGTTTTAACGTAATTTTTCAGTAGTTTTTAAATACTTTTTTATTTACGAGCTTTTGAGAAAATCGAAAAATTACCTCTCTAAAGTTCCAACTAGGTGTGCTACCGGAAACTATAACTATGACTGTAAAGATCGGTGCACTTTTGGTAGAATTTTCGGGTATAGAGTCTGTACGGCATTCATCTTAATTGAATATTCCAAGCATGGGTACCTGTTATACTAACTACTTTGATAACCGCGTTGCTTTCCAGATATAAGAGTACGAGGGAAACTAATGATGGGTTGTACAGCGGTTTCGTCACAAGTTGAGCTAATATCAATAATGTTAATATTTAACTGTTTATTTTATTTTTATCTGATGTTGACGTACTCGTACTTGAATCTAGAATTGGATTTACGATTTCTGCTGGATTATCAGGATCAGAAATAGTTGTAGCAGTGGGTTTCAAGTGACCCAATGGAACTAAATAAACCTTTCCTTTTATAAGAATTTAAATATTAATAACGACTTTGAACGATTAATACGTACGTCTCGGTTGCGCCTATGGTGAAACACCGTTAATACGAGTAACAATATAAAGAAGAAAAGATATCGCGATCGCGGTTGTACAATTAGGCAGTGAAACACCGCAAAAACGGACTTATTTTTACTACTTTACCTTCTTTACCTCATAGCCACGCGCGGTTGCACTCAATTGAAACACCGTTAAGAGGTAAAGGGAGGAAAACGTAGTAAAAGAAAAAGTCGAATAAAACAATAAATTTGGGCCCTAATTCTGTATAATTTTAACCACTTAAACGTATGAGAGTATATTCGATATTTACATAATATATTGAATACGATTGATTATTACATTCGAGTTGAACGCCATCTACCGACCGTTTCTTACAATGGATATCGCGTCGTCAGCTGACTGCTACATGGAACACCAACGAGCACAAACGATTGCCCCTATTTAAGTTTAAAACGTATTAAGTGGGGGTGCTGAGCATGTCCCCAACACCCCCACGCAAAAGTGATATATCTCGGTAACGGTGAGAGCACAAACGTCGGGGTAAAGAGCACAAACGAGCACAAACGAAGCACAAACGATTGCCCCTATTTAAAATTTAAATGTATTAAGTGGGGGTGCCAGGGACATGGAGCTTCTCGCAGTCACCGAAGCGTGATGCGTCAATACGCATAACACTTTTGTAGTCCGATACTGACGATTTCGGAAAATAAAACGGCTACTCTGCAGAGTATATATTTGAAAAAAAAAAATGCTTTCTTTTACTTGGCCGTCACTCGCGCCGTTCCCGTCTACGCCATCATGCAGTATCTATGTATATACAAACACACGACGAGTTATCTTCCGGTTTTCGCGAAACTGGTTTACCGAGTGTACGAGCGACACGCGCTTATAGTGAGACATTCGAACGTCCACATAACGGTTTAAGGCCGGCGCAATCGGCTCCCGCTGCAGCTGTTGTGTGTATTAAAAAAAACCACCGTCGACGACTATCGATCGTCGTAGTTCGGTCGTAGCCCCGGAGCTGGTCGCAACGGATTTCAAAGGGAAATTTTTAATTTATTTTATTATTATTATTATACACGAACGATCCGCAGTTTACGATCGTATAAATGCGAAAATACGTTTTTTATTACAACGTGTGTGTGTTTCGCACGTGAAAATTTCACCCACGGCCTTAAGCAAGGTCAGTCGAACAACACCCGTTATACGCGCGGACGGGAGTAATTTTTTCGATTCCGCCGGCGAGAACCGTTTACGAGATACGCACACGTACAATATGATTTACGGAAATCCGTTAAACGACACGCTCGTTTACGTACGTCGTTTTGAATTTTAATAATATTATAACGCAATTAGGCACAACACCACTTGCATTGTATATATATATATAGGTACACGCACATAACAATAATAATAATAATAATAAACGAGTCTGCTAGTACGCCAGACATTGTCTTGCCGTTTTAAACATTTGATTTCGCAGGTTGGTGAAAATGTGTTTTTGGTCAATAATAAAGTTTTATTTTTGCAAAAATAAGACTGATCAAAGAAAAAAAATCTAATATTTTAGCATATTATCCTTAATTTTATTGCATATTTTTCTGTTTTTAAACGCATACGTATGCACATATATTTCATTGTTTTTAGCACATAAATTTCCGAGCCCTGATAATAATAATAATAATAATAATAATAATAATAATAATAATAATAATAATAATAATAATAATAATAATAATAATAATAATAATAATAATAATAATAATAATAATAATAATAATAATAATAATAATAATGATAATAGTAATACTCGTAATATGTAATAATTACCAGTGGTCGAAGTGGGTCAAAACAAATGGATGGATGGAAGCGGTGTTGTTATTTCAAGTTTTGAAAGGAAAGGGGAGCTGTAAACGGTCCATATTGTGGAAACATAAGCAAAAAAAAGTCTTTTTAACAAAGGGCTCTGACACTGGCCCTATTAAAATTGATGGTGAATTATATTTTTTATGACTGTGAGTTGTTAAAATTTTAGAAAACGAAATAATTCTTACAATGAATAAAAAAAAATGGTTTAAAAGACATTTTTCTAAAAAAAATTAGGCAACATTACAATTACAAATTATATAAAAAAAATTTTTTTTTATTCCAGGAGGCGCGAACAATTTTAAATAAAATATGTGGGAGGATGGAATATATGCTATCTAAAAGAATTGGTGGAATGATATCCTCCCACTGTGACCACTGATAATAAATATAATCTATATAATAAAGATGAAATGCATTTCGTTTGTGACCGCATTACTTAACAACGGCTGAATTGATTTGACAATTTGGCAAATAAAAAAAAAAGTTCTTAATAGTCAAAGTAATTATAAGGTTATGGGGAAAGAAAAATTGAAAGAGTGTCCGGAAAGAGCAAATCAATCGAAACAAAGCGTTTTTTTATTTTGGTTGTTGCAATTACAAACAACTTAGGATCGTAAATAAAACACACTGAGAATCGTTGTTATTTAAAATTTAAAGGAAGAAAATAAATCATTTGGTTGAAATAAAATTCAGACTTATTTCAGTCGCGACTTAAATTTATGAAAAGACCGCATGGTTCTAAGTCGACCACATCCCAGGGCACACATTTCCAGCATTTCAGCGGTGTACTGCTGACATAATTAATTCTGAATGCAAAATTTCCCATTGGCGTATTTCTAAAAATGTACTCCTCGTCAAATTGAATATCCATGTGGCAACAACAGTTACTATTAATACGTTTTCTCTCATTTTTTCTTGGTTCACAAATTTCTAATAAAAACTGTCACTGTTATCGTTTTGATTTTTAATTTTATAAAATACATACTCAAACTATCAAAAAAAAACTTACAAGGAGTTTTAACGTAAATCTATTTTTCCCCTATCTTTGTGGGATACACAGTCACTAATTATGATGCACACTCGGATAGCCAGAGCAATGCCCCGGGAAAAGGGCCTCGAGTTAAATTTTGGGACCTCATGTTTATCCTTAATATACCAAAGTACCTTTTAAATATTATACTATACGAAGAAAAAATATTTGATAAATAAAATATGTATTGTGTCGGTCAAAATTAATCATTTTTATTAAGAAAGTCGAAATCTTAATGCACATACAGAGTGTACGCTATTGAATATTATTATTTATTGATATGTATACAGATCGATTACGTGGTATACACCCTGTACGTGATATAACGATTTTAAAGGTATTAATCTGTGGCAAAAGTCAATATTTTTTAAATTTTATCTTATAATAGAGCATTTATTTACGGTATTTAAATTGTCGGTTTTTGTTTACAAACTTTGAAAATATTGTTAAACATATCTTTCATCGGTACAGTAAAATATAACTAAAAATAAATATCGTACATATTGTAGAAAATAAATAAAGAAAAAAAAAACCGTATAGGACATGAATATCGAATGCTTCGAATATTTAATGTTATAAAAATTATAGAGAAAACAATAATATTTTATTATTAAGCATTATTATTATAATTTTTTTACTTTTGTGTTATAAGGAAATCGCCTATTGTAATCACTGAAATATTAGAAAAAAATTAAGGATTGGTAGCCCGGTAATTTTATATTCGTCCTAGGCCCCAAAAACTCTAGTTGCGGCACAATTATTGTAGTCGCGTGAATCTAATAAATTTTTAAAAAATCGGGTTGATCGTGTCGCGTTATTTATATAAAATATAATACGCGTGTTCTTTGGATATTTTTTTTTTATTATTTTTAGCCAACGATTAAAATATAACGCCATACAAGGAGTAGATAATATTATAAAATTTTTCAATACGCTGTGCTAGTTCTATTGTGCCAACAACGCGCTTATCTCCGGTGCAACGCGCTACACGGAATTATACGCGCGTTGAGGGCGACAGCGTTAGGTCAACAGCACTCAGTAAAAAAAAAAAATATTTATTTAAAATTTTTTTTTTTTATTTTGTTTTTCCCGTTTCAGGGTCTTTCTCGACATGCCCACTACACAAATAGGTATACAAACGTTTATTTTTTTTCCCGCACGGTGTTCACTATATATTATATACAAATATCGAGTATATATATGATAAAAAATCAATAATTACCAACGATAATAATAATAATAATACAAGTGCGACGTTCTCCTTTATGTATTCATTTCAATATTTCCGACGCGTAATAACCAAATCTCATCACGAGTATTCGGTTCGTTCGCCCATTCGTATATAATATTTAATACAAAAAAAAAACGCTGCGACCTCGTTTTGCGCCGCAATAATAATTAGCGTTCGGTTTTTGACGCACAATAATATTATATTAACCTGCAGTTATAGAGAACGGTCACACATTGTTTTAGATTCTGAGCGGATCTAATGGTTTTACAATGATGTTTATTTATTTTTTTTTTTATCCCGTGTACAGATTTTCTACCAGAATAAGGAGTGCTCCGATCTGTTCGGTCACTGTTTGTTTCCGGCAGCAATTCGCATCTAACTGGTACTTTACAGAGATCATTTTTCGATTTTCTCAATAGTTCGTTTGCCGCGACGATCGCGTTTATCGAAACTACCGAAAATATTTCGTCAATATCATCACGTATAGTTTCTTCGCTATAATTTCCAAAAATAATCATTCTATTGTCTTGAAATTTTCAACAAAATTGTATCTTTGTACTGTACAACTTTGAAAAAATTTCAAAAAGTTTCATTCAATTTTAGGCTATTTTTATATTTTGAAGTTTTTCATTCATAAAACAGTTAATTTTGAGTTTTTCGACTTGAAATTTGGACACAACGTCAGACATATATACAAAAAAAACAGACAAAGTGTATTACACAGACGCTCCGCTCAGAATCGTTTTATCGAATGCAATGATTTACCATTGCTTTCAAATTTATAATAAAAACAAAACTCTAAAATCTTTATTCAAGTATTTCACTTAAGCGATATCCACAACACACCGATGCTCGCTGCCTTTATTTTATTTTTTTAATATAACGGTCTAAAATGTCCTTAAAATGTACGTAAAATAGTGGATTATGGTTGAAAGAGTAAAACACATATTTTCCGTTCTCGCTAACGATACTTCGTACGTGTACGCACCCGTTGACGAATCGATATTTTCGCCATTGACCACTGAACAGCGATTGTTTTTGTGTAGTTAAAAAAAAATTTTTTTTAAATATTTTAAAAGGTAATATTCGGCGAAATCTCGGGCACAAAATTTTTTGTCGAATATAAATCCGTAAACGATCGTAACGTTCGCACGGATATTAAATAAGATCAACAGTAGCTATAATTTACAGCATAATCTGTATTGAATAATTTTTTTTTTTTTTTAATCATAACGAATTTTCTTTATTAGCGAAATGTGAAATAACAAGCACGATTCATTATATGTTGCTTAACGAGTATTTTCTTATCGTTTTTGTCAATCACGCATTTAACGAATACAGAATAATTGAAAAAAAAAAATGTTCATACAGTGTCTCGTTCTCTTAGTATTCAGCTGCCCCCTCTTCTGCAGCAATAATAGCTTATGTATATATTAACAAATTGTTTAACGTAATATTATTTTTTTTATTATAAATAATGATCTTTCTTGTGAATAATTTTTTAGTTATCGCGAATTAACGCGTATTGTTTCTTATGTTTCTAATTTATAGAATTTTTATTTTAGATTCTGAGCGGAGCGATGAATCTGTTGTTTTTACAATAACGTGTTTTTTTATTATTATTATTATTATTATTTGTGTCTGTACCCAAAAATTCTACCAGAAAGAATGCTCCGATCTCTTCGGTCACAGTTTGTTTCCGGCAGCAAATCGCATCCAGTTGGTACTTTATAGAGAGATCATTTTTTGATTTTCTCAAAATCGCCTAAAAATATAACTCAAAAACCACCGAAAAAATAATAATTATATATATATTTTTTTTTATTTTTCGATTTTCCCAAAAGCCTCTAAAACTTTAACTCAAAAACTACCGAAAAACTCATTTTTTATAAGTTTATTGTAAGAAATTATATTAAAAATTACTATTATTAATTATATGCTCTATACATATACTCTATTATTATATAGTATTAATAATAAATAATATAACACCGAAGCCCCGCTCAGAATCGTTTTAACTAATGCAATGATTTTTTATTGCTTTCAAATTTAGAGTGATAACAATACACTCTAAAATCTTACCCCAAGTAATTCACTTAAACAACATTCACAACACCCCGCGGCTCGTTACCTTTTTTTTTTTTATATTATTTTTATTGTTATTAAAAAAATAATAATAATAATAATAATTACTAATATTTAGTGAAACGGTATAATGTTATGCGAAAAAAACAGTTCTCTATTTACTGTATTTTGTTATTAAGGTATAGCTGAATTATTCTAATATAGTGTTTAAAACGAGATTGTCAGGTTTTTTTTACCTATTTAATAGTGTTGTGTCGTGTCAGTAAACTTCAAACCGGACGCTTTTTATAATTTGTCCCGATAATTTTTCTTATTTTATTTGTACATAAAATAAAACAATCGCGAATCAATATTTATTTTGAAATTTTATTTTCGAAAAGAAAAATAAAGATTTGCCGGTTTAAATGAAGCATAGGGACATTTTTTTATTTGTATTATTTAAAGCGGTTATCTAATTTTATGACGCGCATTTAAAATGCGTAGAAAAGTAGAATTGTATTTTTTAAATTCTTGAAAGATTTTTGCTACGTATGTATATTAGAAAACACTACACGAGCGGACGTTCGAGAAAGTTCAAAATATTTTTTTAATTCCAAATCGATAAATCCGAATTGTGTCTGGACCAAGGAAAATTTTCAAAAATACAAAGACAAAGATAGAAATAAAAAAAATTTAGTACGTCATCAATATAATATTAGCATGTAATATTGTGCAGTATTTTATGATGACGATAATATTAGTGCGAAGAGTTATGCGGAAGAGTTTTCAATTTCTTAATACGGTCACCATAGTCTAAGCGCGTATTACGAACTCTTTTTTTATTCGAAACGAATAAATAACATAACAATATTAACATGACAATATTTATTTTTATTTTTTTGTTTTGAAACGACGTTGTTTTCGTAATTATTATGAAAATCGCCGATATTATAATGTAATAAAATATTTTCGTTTTCAGATGACCGGACCTAGTGATCAAACAATCAAGCAGTTGCTGATGGGTTTGGTATTCGAATTTAGTCTGGAGAAGCCCGGCTACTATTTGGGCGGATCGTTGGCAGAAATCGACGAGAAATCGACCATCGGCTTCTTGGTGGGAGACATTGTAATCGTACAAGAAGACCAATTTCGTTCAGATCAAAAACACGGTGAATATGCGCCATAATTTGCCCAAGTCATATTTTCCGTCGTTTTCTCGTCTGGCCGGTCTGCATTATTAGTTGCCTACACGAGTCGCCTGCGGTTTCGATACAATACAAAACCGCCTGCAGTTCCGTTTTAGCGAAACACGTTTTTTCTTTTAAATATGATTTATCCTTATAAATACGCCTTATTTTTATGTTTTGTTAAACATTTAATGATTTGCCTAGAGCGACATCGGACAATTTCCGTTTCGTTTTTAACGTAATAATTTATCGACAAATTACAGTTATTTATTAAATCGATATATCGAACTGTTTTTTTACAAATATATGAAGACTTGTTCTGCAAACCTATTCCGAATACTTTTTGAAAGTATACAGTATTCCGAACGCTGTTTAAAAACCAATCATATTTTAAATAGTACCTATATAAAAATAATAATTTGTTACTTAAATGTAAATAGTTATTGTTTCGGAAATTATTTACTTATTAATTATTGCGTTGATATATTATAGACACGGAATTTAAGGGCACGTTCTACCTGACTCAATTGTCTGTCTGATACACACGTAACATAGTAAAATCTGGTTTCGTATAACCAATATTGTGAGCAATTGTCTAATTTTTGAACATGATGTTAAATAATAAAAATAGCATAATCTATGACACGTTGGAATTACTTTTTCGATCAACTAAATTTAAAAAAAAATATTTATAATTTGATTATCATGTTATTTATGCACTTGTAAAAAACTAAAAATACAATTTATCGAAAAAATAATTATAATAATTATAATAATTAATTATTTAATAGATTATGTAATTTTTATTAATTAATATCATAGGCCATCATGTCCAAAAATTAGCCAATTACTCACAATATTGGGGAAATACGAAACCAGATTTTACTATGTTACGTGTGTGTGTCAGACAAAGACAATTGAGTCAGGTAGAACGTCCCCTTAAGAAAAAAATATTTAACGCTCTAAATACATATTGACGAACGTTTGTATTCGATTAAATTATAATAATATAATTACTATATTTGATATTCGTATTACTACTGAAAACTAGTGAAAAAAATTTATAATTCGATTTTAAGTATTTTCAACAATTCAATAATATGTGTAAATATTCTCTCTCTGTAATAATCCGTGGGGTTATTTTTTTCTGGGGTAAAAATTCCGGCGTTATTAATTTTTTTCATAATACGTATTCAATAGTGTATTTTTTATTTTTGTTTTTTTTTTTATCACAATAATATTTGTTTTAGAAAACGATGGAAGATACTGCGTAACCGAAAAATTCATTTACGACGAAACGTTGTACATCACTTGTTTGAAATCTGCTAAGGAGCTGTACGGAGAACCATTACGAAGAATGGACATTTTATCGGTTGACGAATACGATTTGGTATTTGAGAAGTTATTAAAAGTAGCAGATGAGTGTCTCCGAGTCGTCAGTGAGGTATGCGTATATTACGTACATGTTATATTGATCGTTTGTCTGAAAACGAAGCTCTTAAGAAAACCATATTTCTCAACGAATAATATTACGTGACATAAGCCTTTTATTTTTTACGTGATTGATTGATAAATTGTTTTGCAAACATTTTATAATCAAATAAATATGTGCGCGGAAAAGCGGTAAAATACATGTATATGAGTAGTGAATACGAGTCTTTACCACGGAGGGAATGTGGCACTATTGCCCCTGAAAACAGGGAAAACGTGTGGTACTTTCCGTGGAGTTATGGTAAAAAATACATTTCATCTTTACGACAAGCGAACTCAAAACCACTAAGTTCGCAGTCCCCTAAAAATGTCGCCGCAACGCCATCTTTCGTTTACATCTTTTATTAGGATATCCTTATATAAGATAACTAATTTAAATAAAGAAGACAGAAGGAGAAGAGTGGTAAATCTGCCAGCGCCCACAATTTTCATTTAAATTTGTCATGAGAAAATTTTTCACCGAATTATTGTACTTGTTTAGAAAATTGTTTTGATTTATAATATGTGCAATATTTTATTCTTTTTAGTGCGTTTTTTGGGTATATTTTTTAGAAAGTGTTTTTTTCCTTTTATTGACTTTTGTTTTTCGTACTCTGTCTTGAACTATTAATTATTTCGATTTGCGTCAGTTGTGGTGCTGCGATGTCGACGTGAATAGGACGACCGGTTTGGGAGTGCGTTATTGAACAGATTGTTATGAGACGAACCTCAGTTCATTCGATGTACTACGAGAATCGATTTCTTTAATTATTATGATATCGAAAATCCATATAGTTATTACGACAACGATTTGGTCACTACAGGTGTCCAGAAAATCTGCATTATTAGGGTGGATATCATTTTTTTTTTTTAAACGTGTCACACAGATTCGTTGTGAATTGAAGGGTTGAAATTCAAAACGTACACAGCCATCGACCGGAAATAAAAATGTAAACAATTTGATATTTTATCAATAATATTCCAGCAATAATGACGCTATACCGATTCGCGCAAAAAATTTTAATTATTTAATTAATTTTTCGTTTTTACGTCAAAATATAATCGATATTGGGTTGAATGAAAGCTCCTACGCGATACGCAGCAGAGAAAATGTTACATAATATATTAGTTCGTACACGAGTAAAACATGAGCAAATCTGGACGGATTAAGTATATTTTTTTAACTCGTTAATAAAATACCTATGTTTAACCTAGCTAAAGTTAACTCAAAACGCAAACATATCAATTATATTATAGTCGACAGAGTGCTAAAATGACTTAATGTTTTTTTTATCGTTCGTTTGATTTTTTATAAAAAAAGTAGGTGATTTATTTTTATGAAAATACATTTTTTCCGTCTCAGAACTGACAAATTCGCGTGGAAATGTATTGTTATCACTCAATTTTTTTAATAATTAAACGTTATAATATTGACAATATTAGTATAACATTATATATAATATAATATTAATATATAGATTGTATTTATGCGTAAAGAAATACACGAGAATAATCAAATTTTAACCGCACTAACTGCACATTAATTGTCATTTCTAATTCTGAATCAAATAGAATTTTTTATTTTTTTTAGTGGATGGATTAACACTATATAAACACCTACTTTGTTATTATTTTCTAATAATATCGGTGTAGGAACTAGTATAATGATTAAATACTCATCTTTATACTCGCGTAGGAACTATTACTGCTCTCCTCAATCGAGTTGTACGAATAAACCCTGTAACGAATTTTAGAAAACTCGTATTTTTATTTTATATACAATTTTTTACAATTTTAATTTTGACCGCAGACTACATAATATGTCTATCACGATTTTGCAAATATTTTAATTGTTATAGACGTACAGTAATCCGAGGGAAGCTGTAGGAATGCGTATTATTTAAACGTCATTCCAAAACATTTCAGCGGTATAATAAATTGCCTCGTATAAGCGCACTGGTGTTTTTAAACAGAAGTATTCGATCGGTACATTATTATTATTAATATATTTGAATATAAATCACGTTCTCGGGGTCACTTTCAAATACTGATTGACGGTTGTCACCAATAAAAACGTCGTACTGACGGGAAATAAAACAGAATGACAAGCACATCCTACGACTTTCCATCCTGAAGTTCAGTGTATGTACGTAAAAAAAACCTTTTCTCGTAGTGCCTTAAGTCGAATATGTGAAAGTGTGCCGGTGTTGGATTACACACGAGTATTACGAGAGTTATTACGGTATTTCAAGGAGTCCACCCCGTGCGGATTTTATCATCATCCCACAAAAAAAAAAACACTACGCCTGCAGCTACATATGACAGACTAATTTTTAAATTACAAGTGTGGAATACTCGTTTCGTTTAATAACGCGAAACCGCTCGTTTTTTTTTAATTGTTGTTGTATACTCGTATTTTTTTTTCGAAAGCTGCACACTATTATGACGATTCGACGCGACGATACAAGATTTAATTTTCATCGCATTAAACGTGTTTTTATTTTTCAGCTGAAATCGGCAATGGAAAACTGGGATCCGGTCGTTGCGCAGATAGGTAAGTGTAATCGACGATATATACAATCATATTATATTCGCTGCCTACGATAAAACTGAAAGTGTTTAAAAAAAACCTTTATAACGTATAAATTCGTCGGCAGAAATGACTTTATAAAATTCGTCATTTCAAGTGCAATGCAACACTATGTACTCGTAAAACACGTCAAACCGATAAAGGCTCGACCGATTGGATATTGAGATGTTAGAAACGTCCGTAGTAGAAATATCCGTGTATAAAAAAAATGTGCAGATAACATCGAAATATTGCAAATGTGTGCAACAAGTCAACAAAACACCTTACATATTACAAACAGGTGAAACTCGTGATTAATTTATTATACAATATTATAACGTCCGTTAACCCTGCAATTGCTGATTCGCAATTAATACGTAAATTAAATAATTGTAAACAATTAATTATTTCATTCTGGTAAATATTATTAAAATCGCATTCGATAATATTAATCATTTGATTAAACAAATAAATATTAAAATAATAATTTAAAAAAATTTAATTATCCTTGAATTTATAAACTTAAATGTCATAATGGTACCACATATATATGTATAAAGAAATTTAACGTAATAAATTTAAAAATATTTTAAATATACAAAGGGATTTAAAAAAAAAATATTTGATATCAAATATTAAATAATAACATGCCGTAGTTTAATGTAAAAAAAAAATTTAATTCACTACGCGTACACAATAACTTTGGTGTTTTTCATTTTTTTGTTTTTTAACAATGTGTTTTTTTATTGTAACATTCGTAGTTTTCCTATTCGGGTAATTTCGTTCATTTTTAATTTAATTTAATTTCATTGTTGTATTTTTCTTTTCGTTTAATATAATAATATCTGATAATGAATTTTTGTCGAAACCTGTACAGTAAATAAACAAATTTCATACATATATTTCTTTATTTTACTTAATACTCTTTGGCTCGATTTTTTTATATACAAATATATTATTTACAAAATATTAATTTATAGTTTTTATTGTTTATTTCTGTTTCTCTCACGTTATCCTTTTTTATTTCTTTGTATATTTGAAATTTTTGTTTTTACACACACATTTTCGAATCAAACACGGTCATTAGCCAATATTATTATTATTAAATGGAGCTATGTTTGTATTTTGTTGCCTTTTTAGTTTAATTAGATATCCGAAATACGAAATAATATAGTTTTCATGTCGTAACGACGTGTACAGGGTTACTTAATCTCGCATATTGTCGCTGATTATTTATTATAATATTCGAGTATCGCACATCATACACTAACGTCGCGTTTTGTGCGTGCGCTGAAATCTAAACAAGTGTGATTTCTAATATAAAATGTTATCATTACTCATAACTTGGAAGTTTTTCGATTATTCGAATCGGTTAACAATTATTCACAGTCTGTGTATAAAATTTACTTTCCAACGGAACTAGAATTCAAATACTCTATGACTGTTGCGTACATTGTGTTTTTTGGAAGGGGCGTCCCGCGCGGGCGATGTTAAAATCCGAGTCACGGGAATGGAATCCCGCGGACGACTCAAATGCCGGCAGTAGGATAGTGACTGGGATACGTCATGAGTCACTCGCATTAATTTGTGTGTTCTGTGCTATAATCGCATAAAAAAAAAAAATAAAATATACTATCTGAGAAATAGCGCGTTTCTTGCAAGTTAAAATCGACTGGTTTATCGTTAATCGCCGTTTAAAAATCAACGAACAATGTATTGTCTTCGGGTGGTGGTTATAAGATGTAACACACTATAAATGTTTGGTGGTAAAATTTCTCGGTTATTTCGACGGCATTGAAAGGGTTTCGGTGAATTTGGCAGGGAGCTTCGAGTCGGTCTATAGCCAAATGTCACCTGTAACGTTCAAGAACTTTTTCCACACTATCTACGTCCTTCACTTTGGCCCTAACGATTGCTACGACGATTGCACGGCTATAAACGTGTCGAACGCAAAAAATTAGGACTGCTTTCCGTTTGGGCAAAAATACATAACGAATATGTGAAATAATAATAATTAATAATATAAAAATTAATAAAATAATAATTTTTTTTTTATAAAATAATTTTTTTTACGTGTAAAATAAACGATTTCGTTCCTATTTTTAGACATCCGCGAAGTACTCGGTTCATTATGAAATTTATCGCTTTCGATAATAGAACGTTGAATTTGGATTCAACTTTTCTATACATTTTCGTACAAGAAATATGCGTATTATACTCGGTGCGCCGACAATAAAGATGATACAAAACTAAATATTAAATAAATATTTTATAATATATAATAATATGTGTGGAATAACACGCGTACGTGTTTGTGCGTCATAAATTCGTTACAAATGCTTTTATAATATTTTACAATAGGTAAATATCATAATTTATTATCTGATGGACGTTGGTTTAGGATATAAAGACTACGATATTTGTGCATGCACACATACGGTGGAGTAGCAGTGTTCTTAATTGATGTAATAAAGCGAATGAAATATATATATATACCTGTCAGCTGCACTACACATGCAGGCATTTGATGAAATTCTATACTTTCCGGCCGGACCAAATGGGACTGATTCAGATCGGACCGCGCAGAGCACTAACGCACACGTTATGTTTTGTGCGCGCGTGCGATTGATAGAATTCCCGTTATCGTTTGCAGACGTATATATATATATAGAAAGGCAAATTCAATATTTTTTTTTTTCAACGTTCTTGTAGGTTTTTTTTTTAAATAATTTTATTATAATTTATTATCGGTTTTCATCGACTGGTCGTCGTCGTCGTATATACCTAAATCGCCGCGGTCGAGCATTATTTATTCCTATAATAATAATAAGGAGAAATATTTTACGCGCACAATTGCACCGCGCAGTAAACGACACAGGGGAACTTTCGCTGTTTCCTCATTACCAGAAGAAACAATGGCTTTCGGGAGCCGCAGGGCTGCATTGGTGCGGCGGCGGATGAAAAGTGAAATCATTGCGGATCGGACCGATATAATAATATCGTGAACGGTAAAAAAAAAAAATATTTAAAAAAAACCGGTTGAGCACTTTTGCGCGGGATATTATATTTTTATTATATATATATATATATATATTTTTTTTTTGTGAGCGAATATGTGTATAACATTATACGCGTAATCGTCTGCCGCGGAAACGCGCGTTTTATTTTAACACGATATTGTAAATAGATACGTAGGACTTAATATGGTGCACACACGTAGGTACGTATTATTTCTGGACAGAAAAAAAAAACACCTAAAAATAATAATAATTATTATAATAATCGTATGGACCATTGTTCGCGAGTGAAAGCCTCGTTATGTATTGCAGTCTAGTCGCCGCCGCCGCTGCGGGCCAGAAAATATTTGAAAATATATTATAATATTATTATTTAAATGTTTTTTTATTGTAATATGATATCCGATTACACGTTGTTGTAAAGTCGTGTCGTGGCAGCCCCCCTAATCAAATACAGTGAAATACGACGTCGTATTATATATTATAGGCAATTATTATCAAAAATAAAAATAAAAATTTATAGAAACACTCATTCAAATAGATTCCTATTATAGTAATAGTCGTAAACACTATATTATCAGTTCAGTGGCGGACTATTATTGTTGTTTTCTGAATATTGAAAAGTGAAAAGGATTGAGGAAGAATATTATTATGGGACAATACATATAGTACTCGGACGCGTATATGTGGTAAGAGAGGTCTTGCAGTATTATTATAGAAACGAATCGGTTTTTAACTAATCCGTATATCTGATAATGATTGGAAATCGTAGAAATCTCGCTTCTACTGAAAAAAAGTAATTTTTTGTTCAACGAGCGTATCAGTGACGCAACCAAGGAGGGGGTGTTTTGGGTGTCTGAACACGCCCCTTGAACCGTACTGATGGAAATTACATCAGATGACCGTTGAAAAAAAATTTCCAATCTTTTTTTTTAAATTTATAAAAAAAATAATTTGGAGAACTACGGTATACGCTTCTGACGGACACCCTCTTGAAAAAATCCTGGTTCCGCCACTGGAGCATATTGATATATTCATCCGTAAAGTTCGTTTTCTAAACTTAAATTCTTGAAAACTCCGCTTAATAATCCGTTAACAAAAAAAAAAAGTATATTGAACTACGATATTGATGTTGGAGTGATTATTGACATTGTGAAAAATAAAACGATTTGTTAGGGTGAAAAAATAAATCTACAAATATTACGCGACTATTTATTATAATTTACACGCGCCGTTTTACAAGAGAAAATACGCATTACTGATTTTCTTTTACCGTACGGTTACAATGCGGCCATCGATTTTTAAATATTAACAGTGTTTTAACACGTGCGCAAATTGTATTTCGACAAAACGAAATTGATTTACAACAATATGACGAGGAGAAAATTGCTATTATTTGACAATGGAGAAATTGCTGCAGTTGACCCGACTATCGACGTTTAATTTCGTTTCTGAAATAGGTTATAAACATTTTCCGAAAGACATTGATCAATAGACGACAAAGTTATATTCTATTATGATTCTTCTATCGGTTATTAAGGCCAATATATTATATTGATTTTCGATGGTTACCAAACTTGTTTGTAAAATTGTTGTAGGATTTTTTTTCCATGTACCATTTGGTCGCGTAAAAAAAGACTTAGGGCTATAGCAGTTATAGCCATATAGGACTATTACAAAAACATTTTAAACACGAAGATACTCGGTATTATTTGTATCATATAAGCATCTTTATTCGAACGACGTCAGCAGTTATATATGAATACAAATTATACTCATAATAATGTAAATATAAGTTGAACGGTTCACGGGCGAAGCCGGCTAGTAAATTCAAAACTACTTATTACGAAAAGAGCACGGTTAATGCGATACATACAACTGATACAAATCGCTCTGAAATTAAATCGAATTGACGACTCTATAAGGACTCTGCCGATTTCAAAAGATTAATACGTTATTGTAATTTAATTCATTATTATAGTAGTAGGTAATACAATTTTTTTAATAGATTAACCGTTAAAAACTGTTAAAACGATAAGTAAATAAATGCATAACTTATTTACTTGTCGTTTAAAGAAACAAATGTCGTATTAAACGATGCGAATAAAACATATAATTTTAAAAAATTCTCATTTTTTCCTTTGCCATATTCCGCAAACCATCATCTGATCATAGTGTCTGCATAGTCGTCGTGCGTATGTATTACTCGATTTTCAAATATATAGTATTCTTTTTTTTTTTTTTTGTCTAATTTTGTTAACACTATAAACCAATGGCGTGATTAAGGGTCTGGATCATGAGAGGGGAAGGAAATAAATATTTTGTCATAAGAACAAAATATTTTTAAAAAAATCGAAATAAATGTATATTCATTTAAATAAGACAATTTATAGATATGATAAGATCTATATTATTCTTGGTTTCAGAACCGTTTCGTCGAGTACACCGTCCTCGAAGACGGTGTCGACGGTGGCAGTGGCGGACTTTTTTTTTTTTTTTTTGTAGCGGGGAGGGTACCAACATTTTTCAAAACAGTTTTGCGAGCACAATATTTAGGACTCGATGTCAAGCTTTCGAATAAAGACGAATTATTCAAATTTTGCTCAAATTAAAAAATTTATTTAATTTTCGACGACTTGTAATCATTATTAACTCGTATTATTATAACGACTACGAATATTTAACTACCAATGGTGGGGAGAGCCTCGAATCCACCACTGGACATTTTTATGAACTGCCCAGCATTAACGTTTAATCGATTCTAACGAACACGGACTAGTTGTTCAGCGTCTCCGAAACCGTGTGTCTCGCAGCTGGTCATAATATATACCTATATATATATATAGAAATGTGAAAATATATTTGTTTGGAACGACGCAACGGGTTTGCATGAAATTTGATATAGAGATTAATATTATACACTAGAAAAGGACATAGGGTACTTTTTATTGAAATACGATCGACGAGAGTGGTAGCTAATACGGGAAAATTTGGGATTCTAGGCGTTAAACAGTTACCACGATTGCCATTTAAATTGTTATCGAGTTTAAAACATATGTATATAGACTTATTATATATATAATAAAGTGCTTTTTAATATATTTTGGTCATTTTGTTATTCTTATTTTTATACAAATTACAATACAATCGTAACTGTTCACGAGCGAAGCCGGGTAATTCAGCTATAGTTTCGAATACATTCCTCGTTTCGTTCAGAATCCAAAAAAAAATTATTGTGGTTAACTTTTCGCTTAGCGCAAATTAAAAAAAATTAAATTGAAAATTGTCGACTCGCCCAACGTATATTATTTAACTGCGGCAATTTTTCGGAACGGATAGAAAGCGTTCGCTTTCTTTCTTTGAGGTGTCGATCCGCCGTGCACAAGTGTTTTTTTTCTTCCTCTTCTTTCCGTATATGTATGTATTTTTTTTCTTTACGACCCGTGTCCGACCGTTATAATTGACCGCCGGCGCCGCTATATCGCCTGTGTAACCACCTGCTGCACACATCCATCGCGTTATAACACGAGTGTACAATAATAATAATAATAATAATATATCATAGCTCGGCGTACTACGGTCATGACGTGTTTTATTTATGCAGCGCTTACACATCATTATATTACACGCGGAGACGGCGGCGAGTGAACGTGGAAAGTGTTTCGTCGTGTGGAATTATTGTACGAAATAATAATTTCTCATAACGTAGTCGTAAGGATCCAGAAAATTTTAACGAGACGCTCAAAAAAAAAAATTGTCTATTTTCCTAAACATTTTTTTTTAAATTCTGAGCGGAACGAGGAACGTATCGGTTTTACAATGACGTGTTTTTTTTTTTTTATGTCTGTACCCGAAAATTCTACCTCCGAATGATTGCTCCGGTCTTATTATTATTATTATCGTATGGGGTAATTAGTCACAATTGATAACAGAGATAAAAGTAATAAAAAATAAAATAAATAAATAAAAAAAAATAAAAAATAAAAACAAAAAAAAAATAAGAAAAATAAGTAAAATATTTAAAATTTAAATTGGATATTTATGTTTTCATATATGTCATAGTTTAATGTCTAGATTCTTCAACCAGTCAAGAGCTTCCGTTGTTAAGTCCATTATTCCTTTTATTCCACCATAAAACTTCCTTGTTGGACAATCATTTAAGATATGTTTGACTGTTTGGTCTTCATTACCACAGTCACAGGAGGGGTTGTCTCTCATTCTCCATTTAAACATTAGATGTCCACATCTTCCATGACCTGTTCTCAATCGGTTTAAAGTTGTCCATTCCTGTCTTGGCAGGCTAAAACCCGCCAACGGTTTGTAAGGGCATGGTATCAGATCGCTATTTTCCAACTTCGTACTGTTCCAACTTTCAACCCACATATCTTTAGCTCTAAAATTACTCTGCTTTAGCTCTGCTGCAGTTTGCCAAGTAGGTTTTCTTGATTTCAGCCGTATTGGTGGTAATTTAGTTAAAATTCTGTTTAATGATGAGTCTGTTCTTTCTTTATGTTTTCCGAATATTCTACAGAGCGCTTCTTTTCTTCTCAATTCTGGCGGTGTAATATTTGATAAGACAGGGAGCCAATCTAGTGGAGTTGATCTGACCGTTCCACTAATTATCCTCATAGCGTTGTTTAGTTGTACGTCCAATTTCTTAACATGAGTGCTGTTTAACCATACAGGTGCGCAATACTCTGCTGTGGAATATACAAGCCCTAGAGTAGCAATACGGAGTGTCTGTGCATCAGCTCCCCATCCTGTGCCTGCCAATTTTTGTATTAAATTTACTCTTGACTTCTTGTCTTCAAACCGGGCTACCAATACTATCTATTCGTCCTGCGCACGTCTTACGACTTGCTTGTTTTAACTACCGATAGTTCACGGCTTCCAGTTCACAATGTGTAGCCATCTTGTCGGGTCGTGCTGTATCTTGTTCACGTGCATACTTATGACTAAACTGTTGGAAAGTGCAAAAGTCGCGTGCGAATTAAACTGTTTGAAAAAAAAAATAGGCGTGTATGGATTCGTGAATGGATAAAGAAGCGACATTCACTTGACATGCCACCAACGGTATATGTCTACAGAATTGTCACTAGAACATCGAGGTGGCTACGGAAACTTTTTCTAGAACGAATCCAAATCTATTATACGCTCAGAAAAGTGGAAGCAGCTATTCAAACACCGATACGCGGCAAGCTTCACTTCCAGCAGAAATTTAACGACCGGACCGGTCGTGCTCACTCCGACGCGCCAGAGTAATCACGACCTATCTGTTTTCGGTCGTTTACGATTCCTGTTACCACGACCAGTGGCGGATCTAAGATTCTTTTTTTGGGGGAGGGGCCCAAAAATGCATAATTCTATAAGTACAATATTTAGGATTTGATGTAAGGCCTTCAAGTAAATAATAGTATAAGTTATTGAACAATGAACATAAACTATAAATTACAGATAAGATTACAGTCAACATTATCGCAACGACCACTATAACGATGACTTACAATCATTAACTACGAATATAATATAACAACCAAGGAGCCTCGGCCCCCCCCCCTTGAATCCGCCACTGACCACGACCGTCAGTTCACACCAAGTATAGTAATCATGACTGGTTGGTCTATATTAGTAGTGCTCTCGCCCCGTTCACGACTCCGTGTGAATCCGGCTTTACGTGTAGCACTGTTTTCCGGTAGCGAATTGCGTCCAGTCGGTACTTTAGGTCGTTTTTCGATTTTCGCAATATTTCTCTACACCATTTTTTTTTTAATTTATATATCGGATACATTCACAATTTTTTCTGGACGCCAGAAACTGGATGCGCTCGACTTAAAATTATTAATTAAAAATTAATCATTTTATAATATATTTTACGCGTTGTTTCAGTTTTTCGTAGTCTCTCCTGAAAAATTATAAAAGTGGACTCATTCTCTCTTTTCTGCAGTTTACGATTCAAATATTCTATACTATGTTTTTGCTTCGTATACCATTATCATTCTGTTTTATTCAGTTACGTGCATCATAGACGTAAATTGGACTTAGTCCTCCCAGCTGAGTCATCTCGAGCTCTACCCAAAATATTTGAATTGATTTATTGTTTATTAATAATTATACCGTACATTTTAATACTTGTAATTTAATCGTTGGCCACAATATAGTGAATGAACACGTAATATTTATCGTCGTTTATAAATGTGTTATTAAATAATAAGAAGAAATTGGAGAATATTAATTAACACGAAAAGAAGTACTCGACTCTGTCGTTACACACGCTGTACGTATCCTAATAAACGCAAATTGTTTAATCTCTTCCAATTATTAGTTCGGAGACGTGTTAAGGATTCTTTTCGTTTGTGAGAAAGATCAGTATTGAGATCAAACGTGTTATATGAAAGATTTTCAAATTTTTAGTGTATTTAATGTACAGAACGAGACATTTGTAACAAAATACTCGACACATTTGCTGAAAAAAGAAAAAAAAGGATGCGGTTATAATTATTTAGAACATTTTATATTAAATATACAAAAATGTTACTAAGAGAAATAATGCCGTCCGTCTATATTTTTATTTTTTAATCTGAAATTTATTAGACTCATGCTTAGTGACGCATTAAGGTTCAATGTATGGAGGGGGAGAGTTTGCCACCCCTAAATTTACACTACAGACTAAAATTCCTTAAATATAATTTAATGGCCCGTCCAAGAGAGGAAAATTACGGGGGAGACATCCTCAAAATATTTCTTTATTACGACTAATCAGTAATTTATTTAGGAAGAAGTGCAATTAGATGGTTTGTACCTTTTAAAACAACATTTTAATATACCCTAACTAATTTATTAGTCCCCACGCGATTTTATAAGATATTTATATTTTATACTTTTTACTTAATCCATGTTTTTCTTACATTTTTAATGATCTTTAATGTCCCTCTTCTAATTTTTCCAAAAACAATTCCCATTTTTAAGAGCTATACACATTTAAACATCTTTTTTAACGGTATTCGAAAATATTTTATCACATAAATAATAATTTATATAATTTATTTGATTTTAATTTTAAATTATATGTTAAAATAGGTACTTTTGGTATGTTAAAAATTGTGATTTATAAATCTTAATTTTTTTATATTGTAACATAATACAAAATTCAAATTTGTGTGCCGCCGAGAAAATGCACCCTTTGCCCTCCTTTAATTTGCTTCTGCTCATGTCTTATGTTTTTCAAACCCTATTTACATTTACAGGTACATGATATCAATATACAACTAGTCCTTAATATTACTGAAAACGATTTTTTTTCATTTAATGGAATGTGTAATATTGTTAGACTGTTACCCATATTTGTTTGAAATAATATTTAATACGCGAATAATTTCAATATTTTCAAACAAAACGCCATCGTTTTCAACACTAAGCACTGCAAGTGTTTAAAACGAGACGCGTATTTTTTTATATAACAATCATCGTCTTCTTCTTTTTGGCTTAATTGAGCCCTTAGGGCCATCCCGTCTCACAACCAAGCCTCCATCCTTGTCTGTATAACGCTAGATTCTTCCAATTAGACCCTCCTCCCAGACGTTCCAATTCATTCTTTACAACATCTTCCCAGCGCATTCTTGGTCTTTCCATAGGTCTTTTCCCCACTGGATTCTGCTCTGTTACTGCACGTAGCAGCCGATTTCTGTTCCTCCAAGCACGTACAGCCCATCGCAGTCTTCCTCTTCTGATAACTTTTCCGTCCGAATCACTACATGATGTTTCCAGTTCTATTATTTTTTCTTCGTCTCCACTCTCCGTTTGTATTACACTTGACCGGACCGTAAATTCCTCGTGAAACTTTTCTTTCAAATAAAATGAAAACTTGTTTTCGTCTTTCTTTCTGAGTGGCCATGTTTCAGATCCATACAGTCCATGGATGTGCCCATAAGGATGTATATAACTGTTTTTCCATTCTTCGTGTCATTTCTCGTGAATTCAAACAAACGCAATGTTTATTGTTGTATTTAAAATTGTCTTGTTACGTAAATGTTTCCGCGTTAAATAACGTTATTACGGCTAGTTTCGTCGACTAACACGCTATAAACACCGAGTCGAATGGAGCTTGCGAAAATATTTCTCAAGAAATGCATATTTTTATACTACTACTGTTCACGCGTACTTATAATATTAATTTAATCACGCGTCCAACAGTGTTTGTAACCGAATAGTAAAATGTCTGGATTTCGTCAACCTCTGCGATAATTCGTTTTATGCGAATGTTAAATATTTGCGAAAGTTATTATACAGCTTATTAAAGTATATGGTATAGTAGGTACGTCGTGCACATTAACGGCGATTGCGTTGTTATATTATAATAATTTTTGAGCCCGGCGATACTGAGTTCGGACAAAATATTATTACTTTGACAAAAAAATGTTGTTAAAAAAATGTCCGGGATCTTTCGAGATTATTTATATATTGTCCGAAATTCTACTACGCGTGTCCGTCGTGTTTCTGTCGTGTGTTTTTTAATTTTACTTTAAAGCTTAAATTTTCATTAGATTTAAACAAAATAGAAGATGTAATCGGGTAAAACTGGATGTAGAAAATATTGCGGGCCGTCTCCATAAATATATCAATTTTATACGATTAAAATAGTCAAATTTTTAGTTGGTATTTATTAACAAAATGTGGTGATGGGAAGACTGTACATTCGACGTATCTTACGATACGAACTCACGAAGCGTGAGCAATCGCGGAACCGAGTATAGTTATTTGTAGGGCCGATATTTATATATGCTTTTGCATATTGTTATTGGTTGGTCAGAAAGATAGCTAGTTTAACCAAAATGTGTTTCATGACCTAACGATTCTATAAACAAACTTTTATTTTGTATATTTTGCCATTTTTGAATTTTAAGGGCATATTTTAGGATTTTGTACATTTTAAAGTCATTTTCAACTAAAAAATATCGATAATTACAAAATAATTGTTTAAAATTTATAATTTTATAAATATCAACAGGCGAATTGATAACTTTATTACCAATGTTTTAGGTAAAATATTATTAATAATACGAGATATGACAAATAATGTAATCTATACGTTTTACAGTTTATTTCATGGATCGTGAAACAATGCCATTCAATAAATCAAATTAAAATAAATATTTAAATTCAACACAATGAAAATGTTAAATTATAATATTATAAAAAAATGTAAAATATTTTTGTTGAGATTGACTAAAAATAGTAATAAAATACAATTTTCGAATTTTCTTAGGTTTTTAAAAAAAGTTTTTTTTTTTTAGAGCATATTTTAACGACATATTTTGGTAATTTTTAGCGCATAACTGCATACATATTTGATAGGTTTTTAAGGCATATAAATATCTGCCCTAGTTATTTGTAAACAATTATGCTTTGGTAGTTCTTGTATCGCTCTAATTGGAACTTGAAAGCGTTCAACAGTTTGTCGATATATCTTTATAAGATTTACATTTGAGTTAAAATTTGAGCGTGAAAGGTTTCGCGAGACCGAACGCGTGAGATATTGCGTTCTTAAAAAAAAAAAACTAATAAAATTAAAGGTTAAATATAAATAATCATCTCATCAATTTTTTTTTTTTTTAATTGGTAAAATTGCGATTTTTTCAACGTTCGCCAGGGACGCTAGCGAGTCTTGTGCACGCCACTGCTGCAGGCAAACTACGGTGACACGCTCGTACATTAATAATTTTTTTTTTTATCGTCTGTGAGTAGCCAGTACGACCTGTATATAATAACAACATATTATTATTATTATGTATTGGTGCAGTGCGCGCCACACACAATATCTTTCACTTTTCACTCGCGTCTAGCCGTGCGTATCGGTCGCGAGCGACCCGAATGTCCGAATAGCGGCAGCGCGGTACCCGTATATGATGCGTTGTGGATGATTTCTAAACAATCGCACGAGTCGGCCAGACAGCCAGTTTTTCTTTGCCTCCCGTTATTTATTAAATCCTTTAAGGATTTTGCAATCGTTTTCAAAATTACAATACCGTAAAGGAGGAGACGTCTTCGATCGTCCGCGCGAATCTCGTCGGTTCCAGTTAATTTCGAATTTTTTTTTTTTTTTTTTTAACAATTATTTAGGATTAAGTCATAACAGCCTTTCCGCTCAGTAATTTTTTTTTTAAATCTTCTCTTTGCCATCGTTATTTATCATCCGAAAATATTGGCGATTTTTCTCACCTTCTTTTCCGTTTCCCCTGTCTTTCTTCTGCTGGAATCGATCTTTTCCGTTTCCTCTTAAAAAAAAAAAAAAAAATGATACAGCTCTTTATTCTTATACAGTATCCATAATAATATTGTAATCCTTAAAGTAATTCTTTTTCTCGTCGGGTTTACTTTTATTATTTAAAGATCGAATTATAATATTATATTTATTGCACAAGTGTTAAGTCAGTGGCGTACTTACGGGAGGGTTTTCGGATTAAACACCCCCGTCCAAGACCAGAGGAAAAAGGTTAAAAATTATATAGTTTATATAATATACAAAATATTATTTTACAATGATGCGTTTTTTTTTTTTGTCTACCCAAAAATTCAACCAAAAGGAGTGTTCCGATTATTACGCGTAGCGCTGTTTTCCGGTAGCAAACGGTAAGTGCTTTGAAGAAGTCATTTTTCGACTTTCTCAATACTTTTTTTAAGCGTCAAAAAAAAACTATCGACAAATTACATTTCAGCAATTTCGTCAAAATCGATTATAAGTTTTTTCTTCGTAATTTTAAAACTAATTGTCATAGAAACGTGAAATTTTCACCGAATATTTAACTCCAGACCGTTTAAACGAGACGAATTTTTCAAAAAATTTCTATGAATTTTGCGCTATTTATAGCAATTATAGGTTTTCCGTACGAAGTTTCAATGTTTTATATATAAACCCCCCCACCACTCCTCAGAGAGAAATTGATTGTACGCCACTGTGTTAAGCTGTAAAATGTTTAAAACAAAGCTTATTAGAAAACACGTATTTTTTCGATAGATATTTTTTTGGCTCGTTTGAGAAAATCGAAAAACGACCTCTCTGAAGTAGCAATCTGTAGACGCGCTATTTGATGCCGGATATACGAACCATGACAGTAAATATTGCGGAGCATTATTCCTTCTGGTAGAATTTTTCGGGTACAGACATAAAAAAACACATACATACACATCACCGGCAAAACCGCTACGTTGTTCGCGCTCCGCTCAGAATCTAAGATTTCAAAAAAAAACTAATAAATAACACAAATAACACGCTTGTTTTTCGCGCACAAGGTTAATGTCGCCGCAATCATCCGAAAAAAAAAATAAAAACCGAATACATAACTTTCACTGTGGAATAATCGGTCGTTCAACTCGACGAGGAGTTCAACGTCGTGAATTTTTTTTTTATATTTTCGTTACGCGCATTTTATTATTATTATTATTATTATTATTATTATTATTATTATTATTATTATTATTATTATTATTATTATTAAATACCGCGGCGGTCCTCCGCCGTAGTGCAGAGCTGTTGTCAATGAATCGGCCGCGGTTTCGTAACACTTATCGCCGCCGGTAGACGTTCGGTCGCGCGTACGACTGAGCGTAAATTTTTTTTTTTTTAAAATTACCAACCGATCGCCTCCCGATGATTTCACCAAGCGGGTTTTTAACGTTTTTTTTTTTTTTCTAAGTTTCCATTTCGTTTGACGCGGAACTCCTGTTACGGAAATTTACTATACTGTTCGTAGGCGGATATTTGGTCACTTCCGTGGGGGGGGGAGGGCTTAACATTTTTTTCTTATCCATTAGCGTAAACGGACATTTTTAGACGCTTCAACCTACTAACTAGTGGCCATTCCTACTTTATTCTAGCTGAGACACCAAATATATATATATATAGGTAATAGGAACATGAAAAAATAAAATATTGAATGGCTACTAATTTTTTTAATTTTAATTGTATAAACCTATTGCCTTGTGCAAATATATTAATAACGGTATCAATACATTTAGTTAATTTATTCGTTTTCAATGTACAAAATTGAGGTGTTGTTGAACCTCAACATTAAAAATTAAAGACACACTCCGCTGACGTAATCGACACTACTGCTGCGGCGGTCTACAGCTTCCTTATTTATAGGTATGGTAAACAAGTTCTGGAACATTCGCGATTATCGATATGTACCTGCAAAATATGTTTTTCTCCAATAACGATAGTCCGTGAATATTCCTGACCATTCTCGTATCCCAACAAAATAAAATAAAAATTATAAATTTCATAATTTATTTTGACGTCTGGTACGGTTTGATTACGTTCTGTGGGGGGATTAAGCTCCCCCAAATCCCCCCAATATCCGCCTATGCTACTGATAGCTGCAGCTGTTCATAAAACAATATCGTCCACCAGGGCTGGTATTCGCGTTATTGGTTTTTGAATCGACAGCATGGGCGCACTCACGAGGGGAAACGAGTTCATGGGACTTAAACCCTCCCCCATTGGCCGTAATTTTTTTTCTTTGCAACCAATTCGTATTATGTTTGTAAGCGATATGAATATTCATTGTTTTATCGTAGAATATCGATATTTACAATAATTTTAATATAATAGAATAGTGGAGTCCAAAGTCCAAAACAATTTTTTTTTTGGAAGAAAAAATACGCGTATTGTTTCTTCCAAGGCGTTTCTCCGAGTCCGTTTTACCGTCTAAATATCCGGTATGGTTGGATGCTTAAAATGGATTTTCGTTATTATTAGTTGTTACTTAAGCGTACAATTGTTACTGAACGTTATTAAAAGTAGACTAGGCTCAATGGACTTGCAATGTTAGCGATTCATGGAGGAGTTCCACTGACAGCCGAGGAAGTGGTGGATGATGTGGTAAAAAAGCCAAGAAAATTAGATTTTTTATTATAAAAAATAAATATTGTATTATTTTTTATTTTCGTATTGAAATTAATAAAAATAATATTAAATATCGTGATCAAGAGGGTGTGGGCCCAGAGCCCCCCAACATATTTTTCTAGAAATCATTCAAAACTCTCGCTTTGACAATTCGCCACTGATCGACAGGCTTCTTTTTTTTATAAGTTCCCTCACCGATAATATTGACATATGCGACTTTCTACGTACGCTAATAAAATCTTCTTTTTCCCAGAACCGTTTTTTTTTTTACGCTCGTTTTCAATACGGTTTCTCGTTCCCTGCAGTGAACAGTCGATTTCGCGCCGTTACAACCATACGCTACGCGTTTTTTTAAACAGTATAAACGTCCAATTGATTAGATGACTTACAGAATGTTACGTCGTAGTATGTGTGTTTTTTACGACGTACGTAAAATTCGTTTTTTTTTAACTCATAAAACAAACAATGTACGCGTTTTCACTAGCACGGGTTGACCTGAGTCGAGGCAATTTAAAATTTAAAAACCTGGGCAATCCTTCGTATAAACGGTGGCTGGCTTGTATACGGTATTTTTCTGAAGGGGAGGGGGTTTTCAAAGAAACTTTCTAAAATACTAAAAATATTTTATGTATTATATTTATTAAGTGATTTTCAATGAAAGAACGCCTTATAATCTTCTTTCCGCTAAAATTGATCCCCCCGTACTGCTATCACTCATCAATTTCAAAGTCCCTAATCGCACTATCCGTAACTCTGTCCCCTTTTTCACTCCTAGATCTTCATCCAATTTCCTTGACGATTTCCCCGTCCCACGCATAATGCGTTCTGCCAATCTCGACGCGTCCTTCAAATTACAAGCCAAATGTTTTCGTTTTTTTCAAGCCGTTGTTTCTTATTTCTTTGTATTTCATTTGTTATGTCTGAAGGGCTCGCCCCGTGAAAAATTAAAATAAATAGTTACAAAATAAAGACAAATTCGCCGATTGTTGTGTAGTAATACATCTAAAACTTTTTCCGCATTAATCGCTATTGTACAATACGGTTTTTATGAAGAGTAGATTTTTCGAGAGCTAATAACTCAGTCTAAGAAAAACTATCGAATTTTCTCGTACAGAATTTTGTCGCGTTCTCTACGCAATCAAGTAAAAACAATAATCAATCATTTTTTCATACGTGTTCACATACGGATAAATATTGTAATGCTCAAGATTTCGAATTTCGTATGATATTATATTAATTACTGTTAAAATATGCACTGAAATTCACTGCTATCACTTTCACAATCAAATGTTTTATATGCCAAAAACAATTCGTTTGGGGATCTGAGTGGTGGACACCCTTGCACAATTGCACCTTCTCCGTATCAAACGCCAATGCACGTAAAGCGTATTGTAAATATTTTTACCCGGCGTATTTTTATTAGAAGAAAAAAAATACTTTTTTTTTTCTCTCTACAATATCATAACTGGCAAATGTGTTTTACGTTTTAATTAATACGTGAATTGTCCGCGGCCAATGACGATTTTCGAATTTTCGTTGTGGATTATACAAACGAGATTATGAATTGTTGTGAAAATAAATCGCATACTGTAATCTTTTTTTGTATAATTTTAATATTTATCGTCGATCGGCATATGATATAAACATTTCAAAATTTTAAATACGAATAAACTAAAAAAAATGTTTGGAACGCTTAATAATGTATTCGTACAGCTTTCCCGAACAAATTTTTTTTTTCTTACCCGTTTCGAATAAATACACATGACTACGGTATCGTTTGCACGTGTAATTGGTATGCCACACGATTATAATCGGATTTCGCATAAATCACGCCGTAGTCGTTATAAAAGTGAATGAAACGATAGTAAAAAAAAACAGTTTTTTTTTTTTTTACTCCGTCAATAGCACGTGGAATTATTTTCGGTTCCGCCGCCACCGATTGATTTACAGATTCGGACGGTCATTTTCCGTTTACCATTAATAACGCCTACGCTTTTACACGCATATATTTTGTACGCTACGAACACGGCGTGATTATTATATACTTTCACTCGACAAGAGACAATTTTTTATTTTTTTTTTTTAAAGGGGTACGTATTCAATTGGACGAGACTATCGATCATTATCGAGATATTTGTGTGACTCAACGCGAGCATTGTATATGCCAGCCGGGACCGTAGTTTATATACCTACTACTGCATTGACCTCCTCCACGCCCGAGGAATGTGTCTTTCTTTTTCCATAAGCTGCAACATATTATAATCGTTGCCGGGGCGGATCGCGACCTCAACGTAGCCACCGCCGTGGTCGTTCATGCTTTATTTATGATTAGAAATCACTTCTTTATTATTTTTTTTTTATCTTTTTTTTATCGTGTAATACGGGATGCCAATCTCTCGATATAAATATGTACGCGTGCTTGTGTGTGTCCCATAATAGCTGGTCCTACAGACTCCGCGTGTTACGAAACACACTTGATAGATCGGTTCATTGATATTCGTCGTCGGCCCCTTATATAAATGCGCGCGTTTCTGGAAGGAAATCATTATTATTATTTTTTTATATATATAGGCGCGTTGCTTTCTCGTTATAGTTTTAGAAGAAAAAAAAGCCATTACGTTACAGTATTTTGTTCAAAAGTCATAGTTATACGTTATCATTGCCGTAGGGGAAAAAATGAAAATAAATGGGAGACGTAATGTTTGCAGACGCGACACGGTCATAGTAACTAGCAGAAAAAGAAAGTGATTTGAATTGTATGTCGACGAATTTATCAGTAGCTCTAGAAGAAGTACAATAAAAAATAAACGCTGAAAAGACAAAATTATCAATAGTAGATCGTAACTCTGTAGTAAAGGAACGGAAAGAACTATCGGGGTATCGGCTATAGAATCGTTTTGCTATACCTGCAGGGAATTACATCACGCGCAGGAACATAAATACGCTCGACACAAATAAAAAGAAGGGTAGCTCCGGTTGAGTATTCTCCGAGAAGCAAAATCTCTTAACGATTTATCGCGATTAGAATTAGGTAGTTGTTTGAGCGCGCGGTATTACATATTATAGAAGTGAGACTAGGAATCTTGGACACAAGAAGATGTGGACGCGGTGTAAAATGACGGAGATAAGTCGGACGGTAAGGAAGTACCGTACGAGCAAGTGTTAAACACGGTGCAGGAGCCAAGAAAATTAATTATCAAAACAATACGAAGAACTTAGGTTTTTTTGTGCGATTTACAAGTCCTATAAATACAGGGACGAATTTCTCTCGATCGTTCCCGATCTCGCCGTCTTGAGATAAATCGTCAAAAGGCGGTGTTACCGAACCGACGATTGAAATAACAAATTGAAACTCGAAAGCACGAATAAAATATTATTACGAATGAAAAAAGCGCGTGTATGTTGACATTTAAATTTCCCGACATTTTAAAACTGGCATAAAATGACAATGTCACCTGACCTACGCAACGCTCGCGTTACACATATTTTTATCCCGTAAAATCTGTTCCCAGTTGATTCGTTAACGATTGGGCCTGAAGCCACTGCAGGCGCGCAAATGATACATTCGTAACGAGCGGAATTACTTTATAATAATATCAAAATAATCACCCGGAGCCGGGCGACCGCGACAGCCGCCGGTCATAACGTTATGACTATACAACAGAAACGATAACTGGTACCATTTACGCGGCGCAAAGCGTGCTGTGCCGGTCCGGCGGACTCGGACCTACGCCAACCGGTGGCAAGCAAAAGAGTGAGAGGAACACAGAGACGATGCGAGGCGCTCGATACGACACCGGGACGGTCGTTTGATCGTTTAATCACACGCGTTTCGTTCGCCGGCGCACGTGGTAGTGTGTTTTATGCGCGTTGGTCCTTCGAAAGTCCGGTATTGTGCGTGCGCGACTAGGCCGAGTGGCCCCCGTACAAAAAACGACAATATTTTTTTTACAACTTATGAAATTTTAAACGGATTTTTATTTGTCTGTTAAGTGCGTGTTCTCCGCGTGTCTCGTGAGTGATCGTCGCGCGTTTTAATCGCGTTAAAAAAACGGTCGTTTTTTTCTCTCTCTCTCTCGTTTTAATGGTTTTTGCGAACGATTGTCGACGGGCAATGGATTGTACGTCGCTGACATTAAAACCGAAATCGTTTCCGAAATGTTTGTATACTGCACATACATATATATATTAATATATTTTTATCGTATCTAATTGGATTCCGAGTGAAACCAGGAAGCTATTGCAGGTTTAATTTGTAATTTTATTTTTTTTTTCTGTCGATTTTTTTTTTTAAACTGTTCTACTAGTACCGTGTAAAAGTGTTCCGATCGTCGCCCGTTTTCCGGTAAGAGAATTTCGGTGTTGGGCGCGGTATTTTAATGCGGTCGTTTCTCGATACTTTTCTCAACGGTTTTTAAACGCGGTGCGAGAAACTACCAAGAATAATGGTCGTGGAGTTTTGAAATTTACACTATATATATAAGAAAATAAATTTAAGAATAGAGAAATTATAGCGTTTGTCAGACGTCGATCAATGTATAATAGACAGGAAAACGGTAATATTTTTGGTTTTAAGTGCTGAACATTGTATATACGAATTATACGTTACTAATCAATACTGTATTCGTAACGTATCTCGAAAATCTTTAGACGCGATATATTTTTTTTTTTTACCATTTTAAATGTATTAATTTGACGGAAAATGGTAATGCGCAACATTCGACTGTTGTCTACGGAGAGCGATAGATATGAAGAAAGGAGCACTGTTGGCTTTTGCTTTAACTATAGTAATAGTTCCGACATAACGGCATTTGAATTTATTTTTAGGTTATTTTTTAGTGGCTAGAATTTTACACGAATTATGTATTTTATTGTCGTATTAAAATTTTTTTCTAAATCGTTCTTTCAATTTGGAGTAGTTTATTAGACAGTTAGAGATTTTTACATTTCTATTTCATAAAAGTGATAATTTTAGGACAATTTTAAATTACGCACTCTAAACACACACTGTGCATGTTGTTAATGATAAATAATATTAAACACCGGAGCTCCGTTCAGAATCCTTTTATTGAACGCAATGATTTATCATTGTTTTCAAATATACGGTAATAAAAAAAATTCTAAAATATTTATCTGAGTGATTCACTTATGTGACATGTACAATACTCGCCGCTCGCTACCCGTTTTTTTAAATTTATGTAATACGCGACATATAACACTTCTCCCGCCTACAACTCTACAAGTAAACCGACGAATAGGACATTTATTTATATTGTCGCATTTTTTAACATAATTTTTATCCAGTATTTATATATTAGAATAAAAATAGTAAAATCGCGTATATATACGCGCGTTTGCGTGGAATTTTCTAATGTTAAGCAATATTATTGTTACTTTCGACGGATATTATACGAAAATAACTGTCGTTTTTATTTTCGAAAGATTCGCTTGGTATTGGTCACGCGTAAGGGTGGTGCGCTGTCAAACGACCGAACCGCCATATTATGGGTGGTGCTCTAGATTAACAGAACAACCCATTTATTGACGTTTACTGAAAAAGCTTTTTGTACGCACTGCTGTATATTTATAACGCGAAACATAAATTATTTATTATTGATTCTTCGAAAATTTACGCATTTTTTTTCTTTTCGTTATTACATTTATACAAGATTTTATTTCGAATTGTTTGAAGTCGTTCCGATAAATACTGTTGAAATATTGTAATTTATATAAATACCTATAGGTAGTACTTCAACATGGCAAGGGTCGTTTCTTTTTATTTAAAATAAAATAAAGCTTTTCTAAACAACCAATCGTTGTCCTTATGTAAACGTAACTGGTATTGTCTGGATTAAATACGCTGACCATTAAATAGTGCGACTACGTGAAAATAGTCGATTCGTAACTCGCCACAGTTTAAGCAGTGTCAGATAAAAATTGGCTGGTACATCGACACAGTATGGTATGAGGCCTTTAGATTCGTATGTTTTATTTAGGGGTTTTTTTTTCAGGTGTGTTTAAAAAACGCAAATTTCGATTTGAAACGTTCATATGGATTATCAAAATCCTTAATTTTCGGGTTCATTCAAATTAACAACACAATTGTTATTTCCACACATTTGTTAGTTACCTCAGACGCCTACAGTCCCGGTGGTTATTGTAGATGATCCTCACTGAAAAATGATCCTCGTCCTTGAACATACAAATGTCAAATAAGGTGGTCTCGCGTTATTTTTCAATATTATTGGTTAAAACCAATACGTTTCTTTCGCGGGTCACGGTCGATTCCGGTTCTTCCTGCAGAATATCTCGGTAAAACGTAATGGATTTTAAGCGAAATTATTTCCCGTTTTTTTTTTTATTCGATATTTTTCGACAGACATTTTTTATCGGTTAATTTATAATAATATATTCTTGCGGAATGCGTTGGCACAGACCATGTACAATATACGTTGTATTGTTCAAAACTCCAAGACAATACTTACGAATTGTCCTTGACCCTGCGTGGTTTAATCTTCGTTAATTCGTCGTGTACGTACTGCAGTGTAGGATCTAAATGATTATCTACTCGATATTATTGTGCGTGGACAAAAAAATCCGTTATGTTCCGTCGTCGGAACACGATATGAACCGATAAAGATGAGTCACACGTACCACACAGTCCAAAACGATAACTACCATTTCTCTAACACATAAACTGCTCTTACGATCGTCGGAATTAGAAACATTAATGTGCACCATTGTCAGCCGACAAAAACGTTTTCTAATTCACGGTATTCAAAGTTTCGTTAGTGGCCTAATTTAGAAGATACGGCCACGAGCGAATCGAGTTCATAAACGGGTTATCGAGATCGTTATCCCTAAAGCTGCAGTCTCGTGTCTTGCGTCCCGTGTCGGTACCGTTTGGTATGGCTGTAAACGTTGATGTTTAAATCGATATTTTGTCAAAATAATCGACTATTATTGTGTATTACGTACGTACAGAGACGGATTCGCACGTAGGCCTGGGCCCAAGGCGCAAATTGTATTATTTATTATTTTTAAAAAGAGAAGTTTAAAATTAAAAAATATATTATGTATCAAACAGATTTTATATTAAATTATTTTCGTACTCATAAATTGTTAGAATATCAGTTTCGAATGCCAAAGTAGTCTCTACTAGTGAGGTTTATAATTATTTTATTTTCAACACGATTGACTCCGATAACGACTGCTAATCGATATCGAATAAGATATCGATAGAAAAGAGGCGCTTGTTCGATTGTGTCGTCTAATTCCGAATTCCGGCCCTGATCATATATGAAACGAGCAATGATTGACGCGATTTTACACGTAATCGTAATGTATATAACCTATATCCTTCGTTTCTAAAAGGATTAAGGATTTTCGCGAAACTCGTGGCGAATATACGTACTTATTTGACGAAGAAAAAACTGTCGTGGCTCTGGGAAAATTCGTTAAAAATACGAAATCCGGAGCGAGAAAATGGTTCATAATTAATTGTGTATTGACTCAAGTCGAGTGCGAGACGTATATGATATTTAATTATATACGCTACAGTAAATGACGTTATGCTTCAATACAACGTTATTTTCTAGTAAATAACAACAGTTACCTAACAAACCAGTAATTATCGTTATTTTATTGCTTTTGGGGTTTGATTATTGTTAATTTCTACACATGACGGAAAACGTTGTTATCTTAAAGGTGATTGTATGTGATAGATTATCTATGATCCGCAAGATTTATAGTTGGGCACAATAGTTATATTATAGATAATATTTCTGTTAGTCTTTCACCGTACTGATCGGCATCGTTATATCGTAATATTTAGTGTTTATTTTCTTTAAATCGTATTATTAATACAATTCAATATGGATGAACTTGAAATGAAAACAAATTTAACAATATTATATCTGATATAATTAATAAAAACCACGTAGCGACAATAATAATTCATTTCTAACCATTGACGAATACAATTTTCGTATTGAACAATTAAAACATTCAAAATTTTTACTGAAAACACCGAGAGAGAAAAAAATCTATAAAAGATTATCAAATGTTACGTAAATATGATATTTTAACAATAAATAATAAAGAGCGTCTTATTAAACCTGTAAGTGGCGGTACTACACTGTATTACGTTACAAATGACGAGTTATTTAATATGTTACACTCGACTCATTCTGCGATTCGTCGTGGTGGAAAATGTAGAATCCAGTGTATGTCTAATGTACCACATAAGACTATCAAAGATGTCACTGTAAGATGAAGTGTAGGACGAATAAGTGCACTTGTCGAGTAGTTGGGAAATTATGCGAAATGCCACAATTTTTTGTCACGTGAAAATAAATAATATTATAATACAAACATTTAAATACAATTAACATCATTAACTAATATTGTTTGGAATTAACGTAAATCCTTAGTAAATAATGTTATAAACCTTGCAAATTATAATAATAATTTATATAATATAATATATATATATATCAGTTTGTTTGTATATATATTTTATTTGTACATCAGTTTGTAATATACCAGTTTGTTTTTATGAAAAGAGTTTACTTTTCGGGAAGGATCTATTAAAACTGTAATTTTCCCTGAGATTCCTAAAAGAAGCGCGTTGATGAGATCACGTATAAACGAACGGTTAAAACGAATTACCAAAAATTTTTAAGTAAACCGAACAACGGTCTCCCGGTAATTCTTATAAAATATTAGAATACTTTCTTCTATAATATTTAAACGAGGTATTTATACATACTATTGTGTGGCAATCGTTATGGCAAATATATGTTACTTAACCTAAACTCGTGTACAGTACACATATGACATAATAAAGCTTACATTTAAAAATGTCAATGGGTTGAATGATAAATGAGAATAACGTAAATGATTAATGTTCTCGTGTAATGTGCATAAAATACACGACGTTGCATTTGTAATCTCTTGTTTATTAATCGAAAGTATTATTATTTTTTAAATATTTTTACAAGAGGAATACAAATTATAAAAATAAAATAAGTGCGACGACAGTCGTATTCATTGTAAACGTATAATATAATAATCTTTATTCTTGAAAATAACCTATAGATAAATATAAAACTTAGAGTACGTTTTATAAGTGATATTCCGTTAAAAACACTACCATACGGATTTACGGAATTTCACGTTAGATACAAAGTGAAACGAAAATACAAGCGTATAATATTGTTTTGGCAAGCAATTTACAATCAATTTTGATTTCGAACGTGGATTAAATAAATATGTGAACGCTTTCTCAGTAATAAACTTATAATAGTTTAATATTACTGTTGTTCGGACTATAATATTAAGCAACCGAAATATTTTGATGTTTATCGATACTGGTTATACATAAAACAGTATAAAGAAACAAAAATGTACCTATTAAAGTTTTGCGCGTCTGAAGAGCAAAGACTCGAATTTACGTAATAAAAATTCGTTAAAATATACTGCACGAAAATGCTGAAGCAAACAACAACAGAAGGATATTTTATTAATTTAATTTAGACGTGTTTATATATGAATAAACTGTAACTTCTTTACAATTTGAATTGTATTGTGTCAACAACAATTCCATATCAAAAGTTTTATCTGTTTTATATAAATATAGATTTAATTTCATATAAAATTTGATATCAAAAATTAGCATTTCTTTTTTCACTTAATTTCGATTGGTCCTTATTACAGACTTTAAAGAGATGTAGTTTATATATAGTATTACTCCCTATTGAAGGGCGTTATCCATTTCCGCCGGATTTAAAAGGAAAAAAAATTTCGATTCCCTTTTACGGCAAAATTTCATACCTTTCACTTTTCTGCTAAATCTATAATTTTCGACCAAATAAAAAAAAAACGCGTACCATTTCCAATACTTTATTCGATTATAGTCTTAAAGTAATTTATTATTTTAAATTATATTGGAAGGTAAGACGGTTTTATAAAAAGTTAAAATATAAGAGAAAATAACTCTAATAAGTGTGATTAATAAATAATAATAGGTACATGTTTTTTTTAACGAAACTATGCTTATAATGCTTATTAATTCATATTCTCCTAATTCAAGCTAAAATTTTATCAAATTTATTTTTCCTGTAATATAAATTCGACGATAACGTTAAAATAAAAGTTTTAATAATCGCAATTTTAACGTTTTCGGATTCGGATTTAAAAGTGCGAGCTTAGAAATAGAAGATTATTAACACTCTTTCTATTTATTTAGTTTTTTTTTTCTAGATGACTGTTTCGGCTTCACTAAACAATCGCTTATAACTAACACTGTAATACGTTATGCTAGCTGAATTCCCTGCTTCGCCCGTGCTCAATTATGAACGAAATTATAATTATTTATGTTTTCAAATAATTATATAAAAAATGTTTCTATACACGTATTATGATATAATTATGAGGAAAAATATATTAACAGTGTATCTAAGAATATTTATAATTTAATATACGAAACAGTGGCGGTTTTGGTTGTATGTTTTTGGTGAGGCTATTTATGTATCACTCCCCCCTCCCTTCATAAACAAAAATTTAACTTCACAATAATGGAATTTAAAAGCATAAAAATAATTATAATTATATTTATATATCAGTAACCACTAACTAGTGTAAATTTTAAATAAAAAGCACGGCGGCACGAGTAAACAAATTTAAACGAACAAACCGAAGCGACGATTCGAACGAGACAGAACTACGAATTAATATTACAAATTTATAACGGTTTCCGTTTGAATCAGTTCCACCACTCTGCAACCTTTGTACCGATATCTATTGTATTAGGCGCTGTGTTCTGTTGTTGAAAGTGCCGTGGCTGCGGGTTTACCATAATACCACATCTAATTTTAGTACACAGAGGCGATGAAAAACGAGCCTCACGATGATCATTGCGCATGCGCAATTCTACTTATTTTACAGTCGCGTACATACGCTTGTGTGTGTAATTTATTCATAGATAATACATAATGGATAGGCCATATTCGTTATCAGGCGTTCCCGAACCTTCTGTCTCACTCAGCAAATATTTAGATAACCGATACGTAGATAAGAGAATGTATTATTTTTCAATTATTATTTCATGGAACAAATTATTATTTCATGGAACAAAAAATAATTTCTTGCTGAGTAGGATAGAAGACGTGATTTTAATCTCGCCATCTCTCTTCTTTATTCAGGAACGCTGGCTGCTACACATATTGTATACACATGGACTATCCATTATGTATTATTTATGAATTTATTGTACACAAGTACAGATCCAGAGGCGACGTTAGACGGTGCCTCTCTGACGTCATAGGAACATTGCCGCAGGCTGAAATACCAACGTTTGTTTACATAATAATTATTTCGTGCTTTTCTTATCGGTTTATCGCAATTTTTGGTAATAAACACGGAATGATATACAATATAATAAATGATAATTCGTATTATTGAACTTCGTAGAGAATTTTTTTCTCAAATAAAATCATAAATACGTTAAAAATTATTTGCGAAGTATGTGTTATCGGCGAGCCAAGCAGTGTACTTTTTGAGTATTATTTACTGCAAAATTTTAGGTGAGGCGCCGCCTCACTTGCCTCACCCTCAAAGCCGCCACTGATTCGAAAAACTCATGCATGATTTTTGGACGAATTCGTTGATACTGCTAATTTTTTTCCATTCGCGATTATTATCGTATGGCATATTGGGACACGTAACATACAAACATTATTAGAAATTAATTTTAACGTAGAAATAACGTCGATTGACGTACCTAACATAAAACGAAATACGAATACATTCAAATATCATAACACAACATAAATTATCATCTATTAGCGTACATCTAAATTCTAAGGGGTACCTATCCATTCAATGGTTTCTCTGGTCAACTTCATGATATCGTTTAGTTCTCCTTGGAATTTTCTTTCGGGGCAATCCAATATTACGTGTTCCACTGTCTGATTTTCACCACCACAATCGCATTCAGGGCTTTCACCACAATCGCGATGTACCCATCCTTATCGTTTGAAGTAACAACTACCAATTTGTACCTGATTGAGAAAATATCTCCCGTTAATAACAGGACTCTCAGGGTTATAGTAATTACAATACATTCCTTCCCTTCCCTGCTCAGACAAAAAAAAATGGGCGAATCGGGAACACTCGGAAAAGTGTTTGGAACAATTTTGTGAAAAAAAAAAATCGCAAAAGATTTTCATACTTGGGTGGCATAAAAATCATTCTGTAAACGTTTAACTGTATCGTTTGGCTCTGTAAACATTTGACGGCTCGTTTAACGTTTAGTTGCACGACAACAACAATTTTTGTAAACAATTCAAGGAGAATAAACATATATCATCTGTTATCTAATTGAAAACACGTTCGTATCGTCGAGAATCGCCCGCCAAAGGTCGTTGATAAAGTACATTTTTATTGATAATCATTTATCACCGTAGACTGCAATATACTGATAAGCGATAACTGATTAATGATAACACATTTTTAACGAGTCGTTAAAATTCCACAGAGCCGAAATCGGATCATCAACTAATACGGACCGTTAAACCGAAATTTAGCGGCCGTGTAAAATTTAAAAAACGTTTATGCGACCCAGCGTTGGTATATATATATAAAAAAAAAATGCCTGTTCTTTTGTACCCAACATAAAGGATACTCAATTATATTAGGGCTAGTACATATAACGACGCGGCTGTCGAAGGAATTTTAATTTTCGACATTTTTTTTATTTATTTCTTTTCCCGGCAATCGCTCACACTACCTATTTTAAAACGTCCCCGGACTAATATATTTCTTTTTTTCTCGGCTCGTTTATCGTTTTCCGAAACCGAGTTTCCCCGAGTCCCCAGGTTTATTTTTTCCGAAATTATGAGTATTTTTTTTTCCTCTCCTCTTGAGCGCGGTATCGCGAATAATAATATGATATTCTCTCGGACGGATACCGCGCGACCTATACGGAATTCCACGATACACCCGTTGACCGACACTAATAGAATAAATAAATAAATTATAGCGTCTTAAGGATATATTGAAAACGATAGGAATTATTATTATTATTATTTTTTTTTTTGAAATCCGAGGGAAAAGAGAAAATTACATTATTTTGGCGGAAACCACGCCTCCCCTCCCCAATTCGTATTGCGACTATAAAACGACAACAATCGGGTAAAAAAAAATCAGTAAAACCGCATATCGACGGTTCGATATTTTTTATTATTTTTTTTTCGTTTTATATATATATATATATGTATTGTGTTTGGGGTCGGGCGAAAGAGAAAGTGTAATCGCTTGGGCTCTTTCGACTCATCGACTGGCGATCGGGCGAGCGGTTAGTCAGGTGATAAAAATAAAAAAATAAAAACGCTCAGCCGTTGGAAATTCGCGGGCTCGCGCGCGCGCACGTGTAGACGGACCGGCGGCGACGGCAAACGGACCGGTGAAAGGAGTCGCATATTATTATTATTATTATTATTGTATAGACGACTGACCACTACCGTTCGGCCAATGATCGTGACCGGTGCAAAAGACACACACACACACACACGCGCGCGTAGTCGCTGTTTTCTGTTATGATTTTGCTACTGCACACACGTTAAACGTTTAAAAAATGCGTATTAGAAATTTAGGTTGTTGATGGATTTTGAATTTTTTTTTTTTTAATACGTCTTAGACGATGTTTTCTTTGAGAAAAACGTGGTATTTAATATTGCACGCGAATATAAACGATTCGTTTTTATTTCGCTTTTTTTTTTTTTTTAGATTCTGAGCGGGGCGAGGAATGTATTGGTTTTTACAATGATGTGTTTTTTTTACGTTTGCACCCAAAAATTCTATCAGACAGGGCCGTAGACACGGGGGGGTTTAGGGGGTTCAAACCCCCCCCTTGAACATCGGATGAATTATCTAAGAAACCGAGAAAAATTGATATATTGTTATAAATTAATTATAGTATATAAAAATAATATAAATCATTCACACTTTCTTGATGTTTACCTCAATATTATAACTAATGATGACCTCACATAGGCCATATTAAATTTCTATCTATAGCACTGAACCCCCCATATAAAAATCCTATCTACGGCACTGCTATCAGAAGTAGTGCTCCGAACGTTTCTGATTGCAAATCGCATGTGAGTTTGTACTTTACACAGGTCCTTTTTCGATATGCCCAATACTTTTTTCGAAAGTCACGAAAAACTACCAAAAATTACATAAAAACGCTAAAAATGCAATTTACGTCTTAATATCGATTGTCGTTTATTCCTTCGTTTATATTCATTACACCGGAGCTCCGCTCAGAATCGTTTTGTCGAATGCAACGAATTGCTTTCAAATATAATAGTAAAAACAAAAGTCTAAAATCTTTATCCAAGTAATTCAATTAAGCGATAACCACAACACTCGCGGCTCGCTACCTTTTTTTTTTTTTTTTTATTTTTCAGGGCACTTTTTGATGTTTTAATGTCGTTTTTTTTAAAACTATTTTCCAATAATCGACAGAAAAATTACGTGTTTACTATCTACGTCTAATTATTATTATTAATTTACGTAATTTTTTTTCTTCGTATAATAATTATTGTGATTAATGAAATAATAATTAAAAATTAAAATAAATAATATACGTAATTTAAACAATAATTTAAAAGGTTTTTTTTATGTTCCTAGATTATAAATTAAATTTTTTAATGGCATTTTTTGTGTTTTTATATCTTTTTTTCTGGGAGGGGGGCATCATAAATGCTTTTTTTTACGGTATTTTCGTAGGTTTTTTTTAGCGCATACTCAGAAACAATAGTTAAGTATATAGAATTGATAATTATTTTCTTGTGGACATGGGAACTGGAGAGGTGTGTGTGTGTGTGTGTGTGTGCCTGTTGCATTTTTCTTTTTTCTTTTTTGCTTCTTGAAGATTTTTTTTTGATTCTGAGCGAAACGAGTAATGTATTGGTTTTACACTGATGTTTTTTTATTTTATGTTTGTACCCAAAAATTCTACCAGAAAGAGTGCTCCGATTTTTATAATCACACTTTTGTTTCCGGTAGCGAATCGCGAAGGTCATTTTTCGATTTTCTCAAAAGCGCCTAAAAATGTAACTAAAAAACTACCGAAAAATTTAATAAAAACGGTAAAAAAAGCGTTTTCGTCGAAATCGATTATCGTTATTTTTTCGTAATTTTGAAACAATGGGTATAAAAAATTGAAATATTCATCAGATATGTAACATAAATATTGTATTAAGGAAAAGAAAATTTCAAAAACTTCCTTTTAATTTTGGACTATTTATAGCAATTATAGGTTTTGAAGTATTCAATTCGTAAGAAGTGTTAGTTATTGTTGTATAGTCAAGCTCCGCTCAGAATCGTTTTATCGAATGCAATGATTTGCCACATAAACATTTTAGGTGCACGCATCTGAATCGATCATTACAAAAAAAAAAAAACAACACGATTCAAAATGAGTATGAATTATTAGCACAGAAAATTTCATATTATGTGGATGGAATCGGATAAAAGTATAAAGGATTATGAATAAATAAACACGCGAGTTCTATACATATCATTACAAACTTGTATTCACTTTTTTGTTTATACGACAACAATTTATTTAAACGTATAATATACAAATTAAATGTCGATAATGTTTCAGGGTTATTATTATATAAAACGCTTCCCAGCTTGGAAAAATATAAACATGTATATTAAATATTATAGTAATAGATAATCTAAAATTTTTAGTTATTTATATAATAAAAAAAAAAAATTGTTATTATATAAAAAATATTAGTTAAACAACTTAACGACTAAAATATTTTATACATTTTTTTCTTTTGGGACTTGGGAGACTTGACATCGGTAATACGATCAATAATAGGATTAGTTATATTTCTAATGGACTGGCTATTGACTCGTGTTATTTGAGTTTTCACTTATATCATTATTATAAATATGTTGAATATATGTTTAAGTTATACAACGTAAAACAATACTGTTTATACAAGGACGCAACGCAGACGGTGTTGAGTGGAAATAATTTAAAAAACGATAGACGTGGCTGTGTTAATCGAAGGCTACGACAAAAAATGCCTGCAGGATATTCTACATGATGGACAAGGTCTCTGTAGAAAATTCGGTGGTGAATAAGTAGTGTACGCCGATTATTATACTATTATAGCTCGACAATTATAGTGGTGAGATTACATAATTATATTACTATGACATACACAAAGAATAATAACAAAAAAAAATTAAATTTATATAATATTTTAAGTAGTAAATAATTAAACATCATCTATACTAATATAGGTAAAAAATTAAAATTAAATAGCGTTCGCAATACAAGAAATAATGATAGTAAAAATGGAAATAGATATGGAATTAAGAATGTTGAATGGTGAGGGAGAATTTAGACCACGGAGAGAGAGATTATTAAATAATATGACTCTGTTGGTGAAAAAGTATGGAAAATTATAAATAATGTGGGAAAAATCACGAATCATTTCTTCGAGATGACGTGGGCATAAAAATGAGTTGTAATGGCTTAACTTGAAGGAGAGAATAAGGAGAAGATTATGTCCGAATCTTAGTCGCAAAAAAAAAACAATATTTTTCCTGGATAGTTTGAGGTTCCAGAATCAAGGACGGCGATTAATTGTAGGACAAATTCCCCTGTGCTATTTCGCAAAACGAGTGGGAAAAGAAGACCATACGTATACTGCCAAGATGTATTAATAGTGGAATAATGTAAATTTAAAGATTCAGAAAATGGTACCTTAAATTAAACATGATGAAGAAATGACCCGGAGTAGTTTTTTTAATTTTAAGTGTTTTACATCGTAACAAATAGTAAAAGAAAGACAAAACGTATTTTCTCGGACGCAATCAATCCGTATATTACGTTATATATTATCATTTATCATCCATTGTGATCATTAGAGCAAAGAAGTTATAGGATTTGCACGTTTTATTCTGAGCCTCTGTTTTATAGCAAATTAAAGTAAAAATGTACGTCATAGGCACCAAAGTTAAAATGATATATTTTTTTATTTTTTTTTATTTTGACAATTTTTTAAACAAAAATGCATAATTGCAGGTTATTTTGTGCGTATTTAATGCGTATTCCATATACTCACACATCGATATCCTCCCTCTCGAACCTGTACTCACTCGTTGGAGTACTTGGATCGATGCTACTTCTTATTACAGCCAATATTTTAAACGTGTACCGAGATGATTTACAACATTTTGATTTAAACGATTCTGTGTGTAAAAGAGAATCTCGAATCATTCTAAATGAAATTTCAATGGAACCGAATTGGACTTTTAAACATTCCATTTATGGGTTTTTACCGTCGAAAATAACTAAATTAGATTCTCAAAGATTACCAGTAACTGACTCAGTAGCAACAGTTCTATTTACAAAACAATTAATTTGATGAACTTGTTAGTTGCTGGTGACGTTGGAATAGAAGTAAATAGTAAATTTTAGAGTTTTAGAATATTTTTAGAAAAAAAAATGTTGCACTCGGTGTAATATTAGAAATTTTAAAAATGTTGAACGGAGAAATTTCATTGATGGAGGGTTTATCAGAAAGTCTAACTGGGAATTATTAAACATTTTATAAATACGCGCCAATAACACATAATTGTAATAAAAAGATTAAAAAAATGATTTAATTAAATTGCGATTAAATAATATCAAGATTGAAAAATCCAAGCAAATTAAAATTACATTTTTTGTGCTTTTTTTCTGCATATTTGATGAATTTTAGTGCATATCTTTTCAATTTTACTTCCTATTACGTCTTTGCCTTGATGATAATGATTTATAAATTAGGTATGTCAGCAACTTTTTTACCTATATCGATGAATTTTACGCAATTATCGGGAAAAAACAAAAATATTGTTATCGTTTGAAATAATGACATTAGATGCGTAACAATTTGACGCTAAAATCACTGTTCTAAAATTTTAAGTTTAAAACGGTTCATTTTGGTTGAAGAATCGAGTTTTATTTTTCATGATAACCGAAACACTAAAGTCAATGCGAATAAAGAGAGTGTTATTATTGAATTCAGTTGATTGTTTACTATCTGAATTATTAAAACTTTAAATGAAATAAAATGTTCTAAAAATGATTATGAACACTTAGAATTGCATATGGTGCAATTAAAATTATTAGGTTTTGCTATAATATACAAATTACTGATGAAATATTTAAATTATTCTGTGTGAAATCATAAGTATGTAAAAAGTAAAATAAAATTCATAACGTCTGAAGATTAAAAAAAAAATAATTGTATTTTTCCCCTCTTTTATTTCATTGACTCTTATGTTTGGCGTACGGATAGGATGCGTACCACTCAATTGCTGAAGACATACCTGATTGATTTAATCATGATTATGTTCAGTATTAATCCCGTGTATATAACAATGATTATGTTTACATGCCATTTTTGACATTTTTCATTTATAATAATAATAAACATTAATAACTGATGTAATAGTATCTAAAAATTGATTATATATTATACGTATTGTCTATCTAAATTAATCTATAATAATCAAAACAAATGTCTAAAGAATGAAACAATTTTTTTTATAGCTTCACTTGCACTATTGTATATGATGTTTCCTACGTTGAGTGCTCTATAATATACGAGTTCTCCTGCATCGATTACATCATTAATTATGATGTCTTCTGCGTCGAATGTTCCATCAATATTGGTGTTTTCTACGTCAACTGCTCCATAGTATACGAATTCTCCTGCATCGTCCATACCATCAATTAAGGTGTTTCCTGCATCGATTTTTCCATAAATATTGGTGTTTCCTAAATCGACTGCTTCATAATATAAGTATTCTCCTGCATCGTATTTGCCATCAGTTATGGTGTTTCCTGAATCGACAATTTCATCAATAATGGTGTTTCCTATATCGACTGATCCATTAAATATGGATGCTCCTAATTTAGCTATTCTATTAAGTATGCTGTTCTGTGCATTGACTACACCGTTGTATATTATGGGTCCTTGTATCATAACTACACCATCATGTACTATAGGCATTGATGTATGGACTGAACCATTTTGTATGGTTCCTCCTTGTACAATTACACCGTGTTGTATGGTATCTCCTGCATCCACTGAAACGTTTACTACTTCTTTCTCTCTTTTCTTCTCTTTATCAGCCACTTTTATTACATTGGATGTTACAAGTGTTGAATTTCGCTCTTTCTTTTCCGTTGCTGAATCGCGCGGAACTTGTACTATTTTACTGATTTCGCTTAGACTTGGTCGAGGAAAATCATTAGAATTTCTTTCACGGTTCTCGTTACTAAACTTTGTTGTATCACTAGACTCGTTTCGTGCACCGAGTTGAGCCGTACTCGCGGTTCCCCGGGAAGTTAAAACCGTTTTCTCGTTATTATACATTTGCTTTGGATTACCGTAGAATTTTGGAATTGGTATTTGGAATGCAGCCGACTCCAATAACATAACCATTGCAATCGATAGTACCGTTGTTAAATAAAACGCGATCATTCCTGTCAACATAAAAGGCACACGATTTGCACTGCTTAGGACAAATAGACGTCGATTTTAAAACTGTGTAACAAATTAATACGTTTAATAATTGAATCGGTCATTTCAAAAACAACATAAGTCATCAAATTGAAATTTTATACAAACCACAAATAACTTCATAACTCCAGAAATTTAACTTTTTTTGTACCTTTACCTCTTTACACATTTATTTTTAAGGTTTATTACATTCATAATTTGTGGTTTTAAATTGTCTATCTTTGACTGTATTTCATTAAAATAATATAAAACTTATTTGACTTATGTTGTTTTTGAAATGATCGATTCAATTGTAAAGCATACAGCTCTAAAAAAGTCACTAAATACATAACAAAATATTTAATATTTTATTAAATTAACTATTAAATAAATTATTTTCATGTATTAGCTAACAAGTCAAGCAACAATTTTTATTTTAAGGTTTAATATTTTTAATACAAACTTTTCTCCTAATCTAGTATCATCTATGTTTTCTCTCTTCACCCATTTTTTTTTTTTTTTTAGAGAGTAACTAAATAATAATAGTAATAGACTCAAAAAAAAAAATATATATATATGTATATATATTATATAAACATTTTTATAATTTATAATTTGTTTTGTATATCTGAAGCCTTAAACTATCGTTTAATTCAATGTGAATATAATAAACATTGTTCATGTTAATAAGACGCGAGACTCGTGTTGACCACCCACGTGTAATAGTTCGATTAATTATAATAATAATTATTAAACGAGATACGATTTTTAGGTATAATAAATATATACTGAATAAGGTGTATGTAATAAAATAATTTTAAATAACGATTATAATAAAACCCATCTAATTATACCCGGTGACTACAAGTTTTATGATGAAATTAATTATTTTCATAAAACATGTGTTTTTTTTGCTTTCAGGTAGCCTGTTTGGTGCCAATTTCTGGGATCGTTATAACGATTATCAATACGTTCACCGACAAACCAAAGAGTGAGTATTACGCTTAAACGTTTTTCTAATATTATCTGTACGCAAATATTAAAATTTATATTATATATTTATATATATGGACGTCGATCGATTGGAAATTAAAAGGAAAGCTCTCGTAAAACATCTGTCGCAGAATATATTATTTTTGTGAAACTCAAATTGCCAGCACGCATAGGCCATATATAAGAATGGGCCAAGGACACGCAAATTTTTTTTTTCTCATTCGATTATTATTATGCGAAGTCGAAAATTTCAAAAATGTATTAAATAGATTTTATCTTGAATTATTTTATTACTTAATTATTGTTAGAGAGTCAATTTTGAATACCAATACAGCCTATACTTGTGAAGTTGTTTAGGTATTTATGGCGTTTTGAGCGACAAAAACGTGAATATTATTCGTACAAACACAGTGAACGGTATTAGACAGTAAAACAACAATTAATAAATAATACGCGCGAAATTAAATTTAATTAAATTAAAAAAAAAAAAAATGTACAAAACTAAAAACCGCTATCTCACATTGTACCACGGGCAACGTCATAGACGGCTAAATATTTATCACCTCCGGCTGCTGTACTGTTTCTTTGATCTCAAGCAACTGTAGCACGAAATTGTTTTTCAACACGGTAATATTACTCTTAATCCGTGTCTGGCTAACTCGACCAATTACTACAACCCGACAACTCACATGGTCTTCGTATTATACAGCGCAAATTGTATTTTAATTAAATATGATTTCTCCGTCCTTTAAACGTGCTATCAATAATATGAATTATAAATTGTTTTAAGTAATTTTTAAACTAAAATTACGTCGTGTGTACGTATATTCATTTTAAAATTACTATGACAAATTAATAATTTTCCTTATTGGCCATCTCCATAAATTTATAACTATTAATATTTGAACGACGTTAAAAGTTACTCCGATTTGCCCTTTAACCAACACTTCGTCCTCGTGTAAGTAACAGTTGCACGAAATATAAAATCGCAAAGTCAAATTGTGAACAGAGCATTCTAGACGATATATCTACTGCATTTTTTTGGTTAAAATTATGTTCACATTTACAAACACTTATGTCGAGGGAAACACTTTCCACTCCGTATACCTAATCCATTTAATCGTGTTCAATTAAAAATAATGTAACTTAATAGCGCAGTGTTCGCCGGAATAGCCGTTTTTCGATCATTTCCAATCGAATTTCAAAATACATTCACGCGTATTGCGGAATAATAGTTTGTACTATTTAGTTTTATTAGTCGTTAAATACTAAATCGCGTTATATAATAATACAATATTCGTAATACAGAAATATGTTGTCCGTGTACTAGTTTAATATTAAACTCGAATGTTTTATACGCGTCAATTTAAGTGCACATTTAACAATTTTTTTTAATATTAATTAAAATATTCCTTGTAAAAGATTGAAAACCCGCGCATACGTACTATAATTTCGTGCTCCCCTCTCCCCACCTAGAAAAAAAAAAAGAAAGTTATTATAATATACGTAGTTGGTATCTAATTTCAATTTTAATACGTTGACCTATTCGTTTCATAAGTCACGTATATATATTGAATTTGAATGTCATCGTATATATGTGTAGGTATACAGTTATCAAATGTGATTTCATAAGAGAAAACTGTTTTACTCTCGGTGTTATTGACCAGTGCTTGATTCGGTGATTTAATGAATATTAAATTACGTTTTGGAAGCAGCCGACGCACTCTTGTTATCGATCTCGTAATTTGTTACAAAATGTTGTTTTTAGTTTCACAAAATAAATTCCGTTAACGTCGCAATTGTCACGGGTTTTCAGCTTGTTCCGTTAACATTCTATTAAAAATTATTACAAATTTACAATATTATAATGTGTAAAAGTACGTTTTGGAAATTATCCGTTTCATCTGTTAGGGCACAGGTTCTTGAACTCTTCTGGGTCATGGACGCCTTACAAGTATAAAGTATAACCACGGACCCCCCTCACAAAAAAAAAGAACGGTATAGTCTTTAATTTTAATTATTTTTTTATGATAATACCAACACTTGGTTAATACATTATTGTGAATAATCACGTTTAGGACAGATACGATTGATTTGTTTTGCTTTTTAGTTTATTTAAGTTCCATTGTGACATTTTCTGTTGTTTTGATTTTATTATTGCCTTTAAATCTAAGACCGTATGGGACAGAGCACTATACGTAGGTATCTATATCATACAGGTATTCGATGTCCAATCGGTTTCGTTAATAAACCATTCGGTTCCCTAACAGTAAGGGTATTGTAAAAAGAATGGAAAAAAAAGTGATAGTGTAGACGTGAGACATAAATCGCGAATTACTTATAGACAAATATTTTAGAATTTTGTTATTTCTGTATAAACTTGAAAAGGACGGCAAACCAATGGATTCGAAAAAAACGACTCTGAGCGGACCTTCGGTGTAATATTATTAATTATTAATAATGTAATAGAGTGTAGGTATATAATTTACGGTTCACCTTACATTTTCGTGTATAAAATCATGAAATTAACACTTTTGTCGATAAAAAAATATCAAAAATCTATAACTTCTACGTGCATAGCTCAAAATGTAAAAAAAAACTGTATTAATAAAATATGTCATCACGTTAATACGGTAAAAATTGTGACTAAGGATTTTCAAGTATTCTGTTTTTTTTTCTTGGATATATAGTTGATGTAATGTAGGAAATACGTTGTAAAATATTGTCAGCTCTTAAAACCAAAAATAACCACTTTTAAATTACTGTTAAATAACTCAATGTACAATAATTACGCTATAATTAGACAAGAATTGAAAAATTTTTTTTGGGGAGGGGGTGGACGCGTTAAAAAACTGTTGAGAAAATCGATAAACCACTTCTGTTAAATACCACCGCAGCAAAATTTCTGTTTAGAGACACTTTTACTAGTCGAAATTTGTATACACGCAGAAAAAAAATTGCAATCAAACTAAGAAACGCTTCCTGGCGTCGCACGGAATATAAAATACGGTATTTAAAATTTTCTAAAAATTTCAATGAAAAAAAAATCTTATCATTTGCCAAAATTTTAGATTCAGAACGGAGCGAGGAGTGTATTGGTTTTAAAATAATGTGCTTCTTCTTTATGACTGTACCCAAAAAATCTAGCAGAAGAGTGCTCCGAACTTCACAGTCACAGCAAGATTCCAGTAGCGAATTGCATTTAGTCCGTACTTATTAGATAGGTCATTTAACGATTTTTCAAAAGCGCCTAAAAATATAGTTCAAAACTAAAGAAAAATTCCATAAAACCGGTAAAACGCGATCTCGTCAAAATCAATTATCATTATTTGTTGGTAATTTTAAAACTAATAGCAATCGAAACACACAATATCAATATTATATTAAAGACTTAAAATTGTTTAAAACTTTCGTCTAATTTTGGGATATTTATAGAAATTATAGCTTTTGATGTATTTAATTATGAAAGCGGTTAGTTTTTGTTATATACCCAAAATATTACACCGCCGAAGCTCCATTCAGTATCGTTTTATCGAAAGCAATGATATATTATTGCTTTCAAATTTATAGTGATAACAATACACTCTAAAATCTTTATCCATGTTGTAATTCACTTAAGCGACAGTTACAACGCCCCGCGGTTCGTTACCATTTTTCTTTTACTAATAAACATTTTACGTTTACAATGCTATCACTTAATGTGCACGCATATGAATCAGTTATTTAGAAAAAAACCCCCGATTCAAGCACAGTATATATTACAAACAAACAAAATTCCATATAATGCGATGGAATCGGATAAGGTTCATGAACAAATCAACACGCGAATTCTATACATATTGTTACAAACTTTTATTCACTTTATATATATATATATATGATACTACAGTAAAACGTATAATATACAAATTAAATGTCGATAGTAATATTTTCAGTGTTTCCAATGTAAAACGCTTCATGGCTTAGAAAAATATAAATATGCATATTAAATATAATAGTAATAGGTTATCTAAAATTATAAATTATTTATAATATAAAATAGAATTGTTGTATTTATATGAAAATAATAGTTGAATAACTTAAGGACTACAAAGTTTTATATAATCTTTAAATATAATAAAAATTTAAAAATTGTTAAATTAAATTGCGATTAAATCATATCAAAATTGAAAAATCCAAGCAAATTAAATATTAATAAAGATTATTTTTTTTTTTTAAATAATTCGTTAAATAATATTACTTAGATATAAAATTCTTGTGCTTTTTTCTGCATATTTAATGAATTTGAATGCATATATTTTTTTTGCCCTGATGATAATGATTTATAAATTAGGTACGTTGGTAACGTTTTTACTTATATCGGTGAATTGTACGCAATCGTGGGGAAAAAAATCAAAAAAATTGTTATTCCATGAAATTATGACGTCAGACGAATGACAATTTGACGCTAAAATCACTTCTCTTAAATTTTAAGTTTAACACGGTTAACTTTGGTTGAAGAATCGAGTTTTATTTCTCATGATAACAGAAACACAGAAGACAGTGCAAATGAAGAGGATGTTATTATTGGATTCAGCGCTGATTGTTTACTATCTGTATTATTGAAACAATCTAAAACTTTAAATGAAATAAAACGTTATAAAAATGATTGTGTACACTTAGAGTAGGCTATAAGTGTTTAAAAAGTAAAATAAAATTCGTAAGAAGTCTGAAGATTCTAAAAAAAAAATTGTAATTTTTTCCGCTCTTTTATTTCATTGTCTCTTATGTTTGGCATATGGGTAGGATGCATATCACTCAATTGCTGACGACATACCTAATTTATTGATCATGATTGTTATCAATATTAATCCCGTGTATAAAACAATGATTATGTATAAAAATAATTCTTGATATTTCTTATTTATAATAATAATAAATATTAATACCGATTATAATAGTATCTAAAAATGAATTATAAATTTGTATTGTCTATTTAAATTAATCTATAATAATCAAAACAAACTTCCAAAGAATGAACCAATTCCATTTATTGCGTCATTCGCACCACTATATATGGTGTTTCCTACGTCGACTGCTCCATTATACACGGATTCTCCTGTGTCGACGACACCATCAATTATGGTTTTTCTTGCATCAGCTGTTCCATCAATAATGTTTTTCCTATATCGACTGCTCCATTAAATACGGATTCTCCTAGTTCAGCTATACTACTAATTATGTTTTTCTCTGCATTGACTACACCGTTGTATATGGATCCTTCTATTATAACTAAACTATCATGTATGATGGGAATTGTTGTTTGAACTGAACCATTATACACTTTTTCTCCTATTAGAATTACACCTCGTTTTATAGTTTTTCCTGCACCCACTGAAATGTTTACTATTTTTTTCCCAATTTTTTCCATTTTATTAACCACTTTTATTACATTGGATGTTACAAGTGTTGAATTTCGCTCATATTTTTTTGTTACTGAATCGCGCGGAACTTGTACTATTTTAATGGTTTCGCTTAGACTTGGTCGAGGAAAATCAGTAGAATTTTTTTCACGGTTCTCGTTACTGAGCTCAGTTGTGTCACTAGACTCGTTTCGTACACCGAGTTGAACTCCACTCGCAGTGCCTCGGGCAGGTAAAACCGTTTTATCTTTATTATAAGTTTGCGACGAATTACCGTTGAATATTGGAAGTAACATTTGGTATGCGTCCGACTCCAGTAACGTAACCACTGTAATCGTTAATACCGCCGTTGAACGAAACCCGTTCATTTCTGTCAACACAAAACGCACACGATTTCCGCTGCTTAGGACAAAATGGATTGTAACAAATTAATACGTTTAATACTTGTAGGGCATACGACTTTAAAATATTCACTTAATACATAACAAAAACTTATTTATATATTAAAAAATCCTAAGACTTAAATTAAATTTAACCGTTAAAAAAACGTTGAGCTATATTAAAACATAAAACGGGAATTGTTCTTTGATTCGTTAACTGGGTGACGGTTGACCAGTTTATACTTGATTTGTTTTAAATAAAAGTTTACAACGTATTGTTTGAAATTGTGTATTAAAAAATGCATTTGTTAATGTTAAAAATTAATTTTTACATTTGTTTATAATAATTATGACGTGCATGTCCGTGCTGGTGGAAATAGTGTTTTATTTTTAACTTTATTGTTGATTTGAAATGCCGAGAGGTATAATTATATGATATTTTCGACCGAACGATCATAATTAAATTTTAAAATATTTTGTCCTTTCATTATATTCTTTTACAGATTCATTATATATTATTCCGTATAGTTTTATCAAATTAGAGAAGAAGCCTTCGTATGTGTTCAACAACTTACGTCAGTACACAATTTTGTGTGAAAAAAATCATTTAGATTTATCGTTTGATCGTTATTTTGATCATTTGTTTTATTTAAAAAACAAAACATATGTTTTTGGAATAATATTAATAAAGTAATTAATTAAAACTTGTTGAAATATTTATGAAATATGCGAACAAGTTTCAAACAAAAAATAATATAAGATGCATGTTTGAAAAATGATAAACACGCCCTTGTAGCAAAAAAAAAACGGCAATATACACATTTATACGCAAAATAAGAATATGTGTCTAATAACTTTGTTTTAACACATTTGTTTTTTACTCTGCTTATTTTATGATTGTCTAAAACATATGTATATACGTATTCTACAAGTGCACTTCACTTATAATATGTATTACACGTATATTCATAGGCGCAATTTGGGGGGGGGCTTGGGTGTGCTTAGCACCCCCAGTCTTGAAATTAGCATCCCCAATTTTTTTTCGTATTTATTTAAGTTTTAGTAGTTATTATGTACACAATACATACATAACAACAGTTTTATTCTATGATATTATTTAAATGAACAATCGTGTGATGACTGAAAATATGTTGTCTTAAATGACTGGTCAAAAATCAATAGGATGTATTGTTATTATAATAAGTAATAAATTGTAAACTCAAATTTAAATTTAAATTTGAAGTTGATTATGGTTTAATAATTCATATATGTTACGTTTATCACGTGTAATTACTGTAATTAAATAATAATATACTTTACAAAGCACCTAAAATATTACTTAAATATGTAATTGTTTAATGTTCATTGAAGGGTTGCAGATATCGATAACTCTATAAAATAACATGAAAAATCGAGGGGCTTCAGCACCCCCAGTTTTTTCAGTGAAATTGCGCCCCTGCGTATATTGTAATACAATAATACAATGTTTCGTTATAATTATAATAAATATAATGTTTTTTTTTTTTGTCAAAATAATAACGAACCTGTTCTTTTTCACTATATATTACTAAATATAGTTTTTTATAACTTTCTTTTAATTTCGGGCTATTTATAAAAATCATAGGTTTTGAAGTATTTTATTCATAAAAATGGTTAATTTTTGTTATATAAACAAAATATTACAATGCCGAAGCTCCGCTCTGAATCGCTTTATCGAAAGCAATGTGAATCATTGCTTTTAAATTTATAGTGATAACAATAATACACTCTAAAATCTTTATCCAAATAATTCTCTCAAGCGACATTTACAACATCCCGCGGCTCGTTACCTTTTATCTTTTACTAATTAAATTTAAATTTAAAATTATTTATATTACGAAAAAAAAATTGTAAATATATAAAGAATATTAGTTAAACGACTCAACGACTATAATGTTTTATATATTTTTTTTTAGACTTGAAAGTTTTGACCTCGGTATTAGGATCAATATAATAGGATTGGCTATATTTCTAATAGACTGGGCTATTGACTCGTGTTATTCGTGTTTTTACTTATATCATTATTATAAATATGTTGTATATATGTTTAAGTTATACAACGTATAACAATACTGTTTATATAAGGACGCAATGCAGGCGGTGTTGAGTGGAAATAATTTAAAGAAACTATAGACGTGGCTGTGGTAATCTAAGGCTATGACAGAAAATGCGTGCAGGATTCTATATGATGGACAATGCCTCTGTAGAAAATTCGGTGGCGAATGATTAGTGTAAGCCGAATAGAGAAGAATCGCGCAATTAGAAAACTCAATCGAAATACTTTGAATATAAAACGAGAGAGAATCCTGCAGACGTTTTAGAAGCTCAACTGTCCATATAATATGTGTATAGACAAGAATCCGGAAGTTCTCAAAATTCTTTTTCTTCGCGCGCGTACTCGTGTGCTTTACGGGCGATCAGTCGTGTAGCTTTAACGACTAAAATCAAAAATACACTCAGTACAAGTAAATTAAAGTGACCAGGCATTGAATAATAACAATACCATTGTTTTTTTTGCATTTCTATTATTAATTTGTTAAAGAATTTACATAAATTACGTAGAACTATAATCAGTTCCCAAATAAGAGTTTTATGTGATTAGGACAGAGAAAAACTATGTGCCCCAATTTTTTTTTTTTGATTATATACTTTCAGTATATTATGATCCTATAACCTATGAGCGATTTTTTTATAACAAGCTTTATAGTCTTTATTATCAAATATATATATATATATATATATATATATATATATATATAAACGTATGTACCTTTTAACAAATAATAGAATGTAATAGCGTTGAATATATTATATTTATATACGAGCTCTGGTATATGTACATATTTTATTTATTAAAATATTATTATTAATTATTTTGGTGGGTACAATACGTATATTATTTTTTATATCAAATTTGTTTTCATGTTAATACGGAGTCTTAAAATAAAATGTTTTGCGCGCCGGTATCTCGTTTATTACTTGAATACTTTTTACCTATTAATATTAGCTATTATTATACACTTATTTAAATATATATAACGGCTGTGATATTAAAATAATAATATAAAGTAAATTATGAATTATTCGTGAAGTTTATATACAATACATAAATAATAATTAATAACAACAAGAACGAAAGTGTTGTACATCGTAACGAATAGTTTTTTTTTTATAACCATTCATTAATAAATAATATTACGGTTCGACAATTAAAGAGGTGGAGATTTCATAATTATATTAATATGGCATACATAAAAAAATAATAGGATAATACATTCTTGGGGAAAAACCAAAAAATGTGTATCAAATGAAATTATGATGTCAGGCGTGAGCCAAATTGATGCTAAAATCACTTCTCTTACATAATACATTTTAATGAAACGATTTTTTTTCGTGATAGCAGAAACACTGAATGAAAAGAGTGTTATTATTGGATCGAGCACTGATTGTTTACTATCTGAATTATTGAAACAATCGAATATTTTAAATAAAATACAATTTTCTAAAAATAATTTTGACCACTCAGGATTGTCTGTGGTGCAATCACACTTATTAGGTTCTGCTATAATATCCAATTTACTGATGGACCATTTAAATTATTCTGTGTGAAATCATAATTGTGTAAAATGTAAAATAAAATTCAAACGTCTGGAGATTTAAAAAAAAATAATTGTATTTTTCCCCCTCTTTTATTTCATTGACTCTTATGTTTGGCGTACGGATAGGATGCGTACCACTCAATTGCTGAAGACATACCTGATTGATTTAATCATTATTTTGTTCAATGTTAATCCCTTGTATTTCTCTTGTAATATTTCTCATTTATAATAATAATAAACATGAATAACGGTTGTAATAATATGTAAAAATTATATTGCCTATTTAAATTAATCTATAGTAATCAAAATAAACTTCCAAAGAATGAACCAATTTCGTCAGCAGCGTCACTTGCAACATCGTATATGAAGTCCCGTGCGTCGACTACACCATCAATTATCGTGTTTCCTACGTTGATTGTTCCATCAACTATGGTTTTTCTTGCATCGGCTGTTCCATTAATAACGGTGTTTCCTATATCGACTGCTACTTTAAATACGGATTTTCCTATTTCAGCCATACCACTAAATATGGTGTTCTCTGCATAGGCTATTTGGTTGTATATGGGTCCTTGTACTATAACTACACCATTATGTACGTTGGGCATTCCTGTATGGACTGAACCATTATGTAATTCTCCTAGTACAATTGTACCGTATTGTATGGTATTTCCTGCACCCACTGGAATGTTCACTACTTTTTTCCAATTTTGTCCATTTTATCCATTACTTTTATTTCTTTGGGATTTCCAAGTGCTGAATCTCGCTCATATTTTTCTGTTACTGATACTCGCGGAACTCGTACTATTTTACCTGTTTCGCTTAGATCTGGTCGGGGAAAATCAGTAGAATTTCGTTCATAGTTCTCGCTACTGAGCTCAATTGTATCACTAGACTCGTTTCGTACACCGAGTTGAACTCCACTTGCAGTTTCACGGGAAGATAAAACTCTTTTCTCGGTATTATACGTTTGTGCAGCCGATTCCAGTAACATAACCATCGCAATCGATAGTACCGTCGTTAAACGAAACGCGTTCATTTCTGTCAACACAAAACGCACACGATTTGCACTGCTTAGGACAAAATCGATTGTACCATATCAATACGTTTAATACTTGTAGGGCATACGGCTTTAAAAAATTCACCAAATACATAACAAGAACGCAGACTTGGGTAGTATTCCAAATACAGTATTCGAAATACTACAGTATCCAGAATACTTTTGAAATATTGCCTGATTACTTTTTAAATACTTTTTTCGAACGTAGTTAATAGAGTATTTTGAGTATTTTAAAAAGTATATTCAGAATACAGTATTCCGAATACTTTTTAAATATCAATGTTTTTTTTAAATAGTACCTATGCATATAAATAATAATCTATTACTCAAATGTAAAAATAATTATTTCATAAAATAAAATATATATATGAAAAGTAACTAGTAGCAGTAGGTATTTAAAACAACATCAATAATTATTTTATCAGTAACCTTGCTAGGTGTTTGAACCTAGCCTTATTCAAATAATAGTGTATATTTAATTGAACTATGTTATTATATATAATTGTGTTATATAACTACTTGGTATTATTAATTTACTTGAAAATTATTAATACAAAACTATAAAAAAAATTATTAAAATCCCAAAATACTTATTGATGGTTGTTTATATTCGATTTAATAATACCTTATATAATTACTATATATATATGATAATCGTATTACTGAAAACTAGTAAAAAAAAAATAAAATTCTTTAAGTATTTGGAATATTATTTGTGAAGTATTCAAAATACTCAGGGAACACTATTGTCATGAAGTATTCGTATATATATATATTCTGAATACTTTTTTTCCAATTTTTCGGAATATGCATTCCGAATACTTTTAAAAAGTATTTTACCCAAGTCTGCGAGATCGTATGTATATGCACCAAAAAACACTAAGACAAATTAAATTTAACTGCTTAAAAAAAAAAAATCGTATAACCAGGCGTATTTAAAAACAACAATAAAAACAGGACCCTAAAATTGTTCTTTGATTCATGAATTGGATGACTTTATTTGCTTGTAAAATGAAGCTCGCTAATATTTTTTTGACATGCACCTATATGTCTTATGGCTGGGATCATTCTATAAATTTGTGCGACACCTAGAGCGTTACCATGACGTCATTAATCCGGCTCTACTCACCGCCCGGCCGGGTCCCCCCACTTCTATACTTTCGTTGCCAGTTACATTGGAACGGCGACGGCAGCGCGATCTATAGACATCTATAGATGTATAGATATCTATATCTATAAATAACTATACATATATATATGTCTATAGGTACGAGGTGGCGAGGACTATGCTATAGGTAACTTTTTGTCACGTGTAAAAAAATAAATGAGGTGTATACAAGACATATACACGTACCGATGTATCTGCATGCAGTGTCGATACTCCTGTCTTTTTTTTTTTTAATTTTCATTTATACTCGTGATAACACTACGCCGGAGACGAGTAAACCGGGACGATAGTGCAGTAAAGAGAGAAGAGTCACGCCGCGAGCACAAGAGAAAAACGATCGGCGCGGACTTCCTGCAGGGGACGCGGTGATTTATGCCCGAACATGGTATAATTTCTCTTTTGATATTTCGCGTTATAAACGGACACGGACCGCTGTAAATAATACGAGTGATCGCTCCTAACAACAGCAATCGTCGTCGTCGTTTCACAGAACGTTTCGATTTGCCAACGTTTAAATTTCGTCTACATCACACAACAGCCTTACGGCCATATACATCCGAATATAGGATGTTCGTGTGGCGTACGAATAGAAATGATATTAACCGTGTACGTTCACTAAAAAAAAAAACACAGTAATTAATTGCCCCGGACGATGACGGGTAAATGTGCAGCGGAGGAGTTGTGCAATCGACGAGGACGACCGTGGCCCGATCGTCGCGTATTAATTAGTACGAAATAATATAATTGTGCGGTTAACCGCGCGTCGGCTCGAACCAAACGCAATGCAATGCGCGTTCACAATACGAGATTGAAATAAAAAAAAATTATTAATAACGACGATAAAAAAAAAATTGCATAAAACCAAAACGAAATTCACGGTGCGAACGCGGTGTCTTAATAGTTAATAGTGATTCGCTCGTGCGCCTCAAAAAACACTCTTGTCCAGCGATGAGATCCGTCCGTTTTTATCTTATACCGATTGTCAGAATATAGAATTCTTTCACACTGGTGTGGTCGTAAATAATCTTTTGGCTATACGCTTCGACAATGAGTAGGTGAAGAGCTCCGGTCTCGAGGGCGCCCAAGGAGTGGTGGAGGGAAGACGAGCACCCGACAATTTAGTTGATATCCATTTTTTTATCATTTGGAAAAAAAAAAAGTATTTTTCGTATTTTATCATGTGATAAAAGTCACATAATTTAATAAAAAAAAATTCGTTTTTTTTTTACATCAATAATAATAATGGATTAGCTATAATTACTGAATTATTTAACGGTAGTTTTTTTACTTTTTACTCTGATCCCTCACACCTCCTTGAGTTTATATTTCTCTGGACGCTCTTGCTCCTCCCCCTCACACCTCCCATCAATCGATTAAAATTTGTACGTACACTTTCAAATTTTTTTTTTTTTTTATAGTAGAACAAAATTTATATTTTAAATAACGCGATACGGGTAAAAGGTCTTTATCTATAAACCCTGGTAAAGTCATGGCGTTTGGAAAGTTTTGACGTTATTCCTTATCAGTTATCGCTCGACTAGACCATAGAACATGACTATGGGCACAGAATATTCTGTGCCTTAAGCCTCGTTTACATTGAGCGAGTTTACAAGCTTCTCGTGTTTGTATTAACGGGCGAGTCGTTTGGTGCGATAATATAATGTTGACACACAAGACCTTCTACTCACTAGTTCATCTCATAGGATGTAATATTTTTAATAAATTCCTAATATGTAGTTGTTTTTAAAATGTTGAGAATTTGGTAATTTGTCCTACTTTTAAGATATAGTCTTGCATTAGAATTTAGAAATAATTCAACAATGATATTTACTCAATGCCTCAGCCCCCCCCCCAAAAAAATTTCTAAGTACGCTTCTGATAGATAAGAATGTATAGCAAGAATATACAGTACAACTACAATAACACACGGATCGTTTGCCAGTTATCAATCAGTTTATCAATCCTACACGCCAGCGGAGTAGCGTAAGTAAAGTAGCCCGGCCTTAAACTCAACTCGCAGATAGTTTACAATCAACTATAGTAGGCTAGTGAACACGTTTACACCGGGCGAGTTTACTAGCAGCTTGTAAACTCGCTCAGTGCAAAACGGTGCTTTAGAGTTGTTCTTCAATGTAACTTTCTGCTAGTACGATAATCGGTATTCAATACTACTTTATTTTTATTACACGTTTACCTGTTTTGTAATTTATAATTTATCGCTGATAATCCACAAACAAATCTATTTAAAATTGTACATATTATAAATATAATAATTTTACTAATATCAGTGGCGTAGATACGGCGAGAGTGCGAGGGGTTTTCGCCCCTCCCTCTTTAACCCCCAAAAAAAAATTCTTCTCGCTATTTATAAAATGTCGAAATTGTATCTCGTCGATTGTGAAAGTAATAACCGAATTTCTATTCGTATTACAACAACATTACCGTAATTAAATGAAGTTTAGTATCTCGAGCATCACAATGTATGTAAACGTATGTATACGAGTCACAAGATATAAATAATTGATAAAAAAAAAATATTGATTTTTCGTTTTTACTTGATTGTAGAAAATAATTCGAAATTTCGTTACGATGAGAAAATTCGTTTGATTTAAACTTAAACCGAGTCGAAAATATTATATCGGATCTTCAAAAAAAAAAAATCTTTTTTTCATAAAAACCGTAGTATACATAACAGTGGCGTAGCCAGGGGGGGTGCTGATGGTGCTGCAGCCCCCTTCCCGAAATGAATAAATAATCGGTTTTTTAGTGGGTACCGTCTATACGTATTAATAATTAACATATAAATTAATTAATTATCAGCCTCAGCACCCCCCACCAAATAAAAATCCTGGCTACACTATACTGATATATAATAATATGAGGATTAATATTTAATGCGAGAATAAAAAGTCCGATTATGTGTACTACACAACAGTCGGCGAATTGATTTTGTTTTGCAATTTTTTGCATTAAAAAATTACTCAATAAATATACAGTTTTAATTAATAATAATATATAAAATATTATCAGTATTTTTAGAAAGTTCCTTTGATTCTCCCACCCCTGCAGAAAAAATACCATCTACGCCACTGCCGATCGCAGGTGAATATTCAATCACAAAAATCGTATATATCATACACGCAACTGTTACTCAATATGCGCGTAGTTCTCTGCAGTTTCCATTTATTTTTTCATTTTATCTACTTTCGAGTTTTGACGTATTGCAGCAGCATTACGCGTTACCAGACGATTCCTCTCACTTGGACGACAACAGTTTTCGTATAATAATATCACTCGGGGCGCGGTTTACTGTAATATGGCGATAATAATATATTTTTTTTTTACCGCCGGCTGTAACGTATTGTCAGAATACATTTTTCATCAGTAAAAAATACAAAAATACTTATTCTTTCGCATCACACAGCGACATGTTTACTACGTGTTTCCTTCTACAGAGTTTCTCTGTCCTCTAATACGAAATTAAAAGCGTCTAAACCGATATATTATTATAGATCCGTCGTCTTACCCGAAATGTCTGATATCGCCCGTTTTTATACTAGTCAAACGTTTCCTCTAATCCGGTTAGAAAAAAAAAACTGTATAATTACCGACAAAAAGAAAAACGAACGAGGTGTATAGTAATTTTCGTACACAAATTGTAAAGCACATCGCGAAATCGAAGGAGAAGCGCAAAAGCGTTTGTTCAAAAGTAGGTATACATATAGGCAATGGGGTCTTTCAGCAATTTACAATATTGTATTTTTCCCTAATTGTGCAAGTTGGCCTGAGTAAAAATATAATAATATTTTTGATTTCGGTTCGTTTTCTTAGGACTTACGATTTTTTTTTTAAATTGACAATGGCAAAACGATCTGTTTTGGTGCGAAATCAAAAGTGTTTACCATTAACCAGGTATGACAGGTTACTGATAGATACCGCCATAGATAGCGATTTAGCATCTATGGATATTAATAGTTTTGTGATAAGAATATATATTTTATTATATTCTCGAGTGATAAAACATTATCAGTTACCACATTGGTAACTTATAAAAACCCGGTATGTGGTAAAACATTTTTGGTTCCGCGCCAAAACCAATCGTTTCGAGTATTTATTAATTTATCGATTTTTAAAAGTAATTTGTGATGGATTTAAAAGTCAGAATAAAAGACAAAGATTATTTCCGAACTCATCGCGTTTACTGCAATAACTTTGAATGAATCCAGACAATATCTCTATAAATAAATAATTAATTACATATTTTTATATTTTATATCATATTAAAATAATATATTTACCATAAATTAATCCATACAAATTGAGTTTTGTAAAGTTTCTTTTGTTTTGTTTTTTGTAGCTAAATTTTGCCAAAACATGTGAAAAGAAACATATATCAATCGATTTCGAACTGCTGCACTTAAAGATAAAGTACTAACTTTTAAAATAATAAAATTTTTCTGAAAAAAAATTATATATAGGTATATAACATATCACATTTAATGCCTATTGAATTAATATTTTATTTATTTAATATTTTATTATTTACCTAAATATCGAAAAATGAAATTCAACAACATATAATAATAATCAATTTTGATAGTTTACGAAATAAAAGAGGTATAGTAAATATTAAAAAATAATATTAATAATAATTTTTATATTTTAAGTGAATAACTTACCTGCAGGTGCTGTTGTGAATTTGTGATGCATATTAGTAAACATAATTGACATTTTTTTTTTTTTTTTTGAAAGAAATTCGTTCAAAAAATATAAATAATTTAAACGATAATATAATTTTGTCCGTTGTTATGTTAATTCTGTGTATCGTAAAATTGACTTTAAATAAAACTATAAACGACAGAAATAGAATTATCTGGAAATCCGAAGTTACGCGTTCACAACAGAAATCTCGGTTCTCGTTTATAAATAAGCAGTCAAACGCGCGATTTTCGCACACATCGCTTTTTTTCAGTATACCGATTTTCGAATACGATTTCTTTTTATTATTATTATCCAATTTATGCGCGTCTCGAAAATTTCAATTGTAAATTAAGAATAGAAGGGAGATCAATAGAGATTTTGAGTGATATTAATGGGTTGAATAAAGATAAGCGGTGGATGGACAGGGAAGGACAATTGAATAAAATATGAGAGAGAGAGATCACAGACGAAATTTCATTTTGGTGCAAAGTACAGTGAATGTCGCCCATACGCAAACGATTAAATTGTTGGACAATAATAGATCTTGATGAATTTAATTGATCTGAACCGAGTTTTATTCGGGACACTTGAAACAATATTTTTGAAACTAGAGGCGAATTTCTTAGGTAAATTGGTCCAGTGAGTAGAGCCAGAAATCCGTTATGCGACGCCGTAGGATAAGCATGAAGTGCGTCCAGGGAATTCGAGTAAAGAAGAGGCCAGGGACGGGTTTTACTGCTCTCCGATGGTTTTTCTCCATTGCATGGAGAAAAACGTGCAATACCTATATGACCAATGTTATTTTATAGTGATTAATTGGTACACATAATAATTCTTTGAAAATTGTTATCAATTTTATTTTATAAAATACCGAAAATGATTCGGCACATCTATTGTCATACGTCTTGTACCTCTATCATCGCCGAATAATTAATGCAATACGTTAAATCAGAGGTTCTCAAACTTTTCAGGCCAGGCCCCCCTTTTAGTTAACCCCAGACCTGAGCCCCCTCCCTCATAAAAATAATTTTAATAGTCATGTTTAGAGTAAAAAAATGTTAAAAACAAACAACAAATATTGATAAATATTAATATTACAAATTTATTTTAAAATAAAATGTATTTTTTATAAAATATTTTAATTAATAGGCCACAAACAAACCTTTTATAGATAATGGCTCGTGTTGATTGTTGCTGCCTGTATGTGATGTATAAATATACCGAATTGTATACAATGCAAAACGCGATTATTATTACGGACATTTCACAATTTTTTTAATTTTTTCTACCAATGCAATGTTGATTTTTAAAATTGTCTTGCGCCCCCCCTATAAAGCTTTTGCGCCCCCCTGGAGGGTCGCGCCCCACACTTTGAGAACCTCTGCGTTAAATGAACGAAAACATATAATATATATATATATGTATTATCTATGCTTGATAGTCAGACAGCCTGTGATACGTTAGTGATTACTGATTACGTGACGTATGGCGGTGGTCGTCGGACGATGGCTTTAACACGACTGTCAAAACCGCGAGCGACTGCTGTCGACGACATTCCAACAATTAAGAAAAAACGCTCATTAGAATTTTTTTCCATTATTACGTAAACGATAGCAATTCTGATTTGGATTTTGACTTAAATTTTATATTTAAACATAATGAGAAAGACACGTCCCTAGGGGGGGCGATTATCCCCTTCGCCCCCCCTTAAACCCGCCACTTGGAGAGGCACGGATGAGATTAGACGAAGATTCGGCCGAGAAGTCTGCAGAAGAAATCTCGTTTCCGCGTATACCGGCACAACGACTTTTATTCGACAATACCACGCCGACACGGCACGCGTTTGACCGGCCCGAGGAAAACATAATATTTTATAATATATATTTTTTTTGTTTTTGATGAACCCCTGTATTCGCCCTCGGTATTAGATAGCATAATTACACTTACCAAATTCTTGCAGAAATATCAGCTGTATGAAAATATATATAAATGTTTAATTTTAACTGTAAACGGTAACGGAGAATTTCAATCTTTATTGAATTCCACTCGTTTTCATTGTGTCGCGCGATTAGACGCGCGCGGATTCGTTAGAAATTTAAAACCGACTTAAAATAATCTATACGCGTATAAAACGTACATTTAAATACCGAGAAATGTTCGTTCCGCAGTATTTTATGACTGTTTCTTAATAGTGTTGGAAATTAGCATACACACGTAATTGATTGGCAATGTTTTTCCCGCAATTAAAGTGAATTCTAAATAAAAAAAAAAAAGTATTTTCTTCGGTCGCGTTAATTATCCAAAAAAATATTCGTTTTAATTTTTTTATCATAAAAACGGTTAATTATTATTATTTGCGTTGTACTGCGAATAAACTCAATAGGTACGTGACGTACGCGCGCGTGATCGTAAACACTTTTATACTTGCTGGTGCGTAGGTAATAATATATTTTTTTTCCACCTTCGGTTTGTGTTTTGTATTTTACAGTGAACCGATATACATACGTGAAAACGTATCAACTCGTTTTTGTAGTACTTATTGTTTAATTTTTAATTTTTTTTTTTTTGAAAATATACGTCGAATCAAAAAAAAAAAAAACCGAGTTAGTACGGAATTCCAGAAAAATGATCGTCGGCCGTATAACGAGATGGATTCGTTTTGAAACGTGTCCGTCGCGTTATTCGCATTACAATATAGTTTAATTAAACGTTTTTTTTTTTTTTTATAGCGGTTAACGCGAATAAAAATATCAAATTATTTGCCGCTAATTTTTTTTTTTTTTTAATAGGTACTCGCAACACGTTTTATTAATACCCACTTACGTTTATTGAAAGTAATGAAACTGAGCTGGTGGGGTGTTGCGATATACACTAATAATATTTTCGCCATTAAACTACATTTCGTATTTTGTACCGCAGCGTACAGTTGTTAAAATTGTTTTTTTTCTGACGATAAAGACTCAAAACGTTGCTGCGCATTATTATTATTATTTATTATTTTAGTCGAACACGGAGTTTTGCAACGAATATTAACAGATCAATTTTGTGTAATCGATTTTCTGTGGACACGACGGACGTTTAATACGAACAAAACAAAAATGAAAATTGAATGTCCGTAATAAAAGATTGCGCCTATATATATATATTTATTGGCAAATCGAAAACCCTCGGATTTATCGGGCGGTTTTCATTCCGGTATCTTATGAAACGTGTCAGATAGTTTTTTATATATAATATTTTTTTTTAAAAAAAACTAAATTTTCAACGATCCGGAGCTGAAAAAACCGAAAACGATAATATGCATTGAAAAAAATTAGGAACGATGTCGCGAATTTCAAGAGGATTCACTTATTTATTTGTCAGAATTATTCGCTTTGCGTCACATAATTAAGAGGACACTACCACTGAAACACATGCAGTTCACCGTGACTTTGTGTAAAAACTAGTTTGCGCGAACATATAAAAACAACAAATTTTTGGAATTACATAAAAGAAAACTTAATATATTATTTTTAATTTTATTATTTTCATAACATGTTTCGATTTTGTATTATAATATATGTAAAAAAGAAAAACGCAAATCGTAAAAGTTTAACAGTTAATTACTTAATTTAAAATGACTTAATAATAATAAAAAAAATAAAAACGCTACGACATAGATTGGGTTCTCTTCTGTGCGGTACCAAAATTTGATTATTTTATTTTGATTGTAGCCCATGGTGTTTTATGTTCGCGTAAACCAGTTTTCGGTCTCTTATTTGAGATGTGCGGCATCCTCTTAATAAAAGTCATAAGAGTTAAACCTTAATAATAATATATTGTTATTACTATTAATATTATTATTAATATGATAATCATCATCATCATCATCATCATCATCGTTGTCAATATACTTATAGTTCACGATAGTGTTTGCAATAAAAATTTTAAAATGTTATTTTCCACATTTATATTAATTTCAAATTTTTTTCAATGCTTATTTTTGTAAAAAAAAATACCATTCTACGAATATTATTATTTTTTTATGTACAGAATACAATTTTGACAGCAATTAAAATTGAGTTATCAATACATATGTAGGTATATACTACAGACAGTGAACAGAAGTTTTTTTTTTTTTTTTATTACCAGTATATTTTTAAAATATTTGCGTTTTCGTGTTATTAATTATTTTATCGATATTTGAATTGTTAACGATTAGCTGAAGACAAAATTGCGTTTAGTTTAAAAGCTTTTTTTTTTTACAAATACTACGACGTTGGGCGTGTAATAGAAATTGATTTTTTTTAAAAAAAAAAAAAAATGTAAAATACGTATTTTCATGACGTTGAAAAGTGAAATTCGGTTTTTACAACAAGACAACTCGTTAAACCCGACGACTTTGTTCGCGTGGTTTTTACGTTTTACAAGCGTTTGCAAGAAGAAAAAAAACAAATTGAAAAAAGTCACGGTAATAATTTATCATCGACACACGAGAAAACCAACAAGAATTGACAGTAAAATATGTTATTCGACAATAATCCGTACACTCGATAATATAATATTATGTACAAAATGTAATTTGTGTTTACCGTCTGTTTAAAATATACACAAATAATATATACGAGTAATACAGCAATAAGCACATACTGCACTGTTATTACGAGCGTTGTAAGTACAATATATTATATACGTATAATATATGCGCAATGCGCAGTTAGTATCTGAGGTGTGCTCAAGAATTGTTTTATGAGTGGGTTCGGCCATATATTTTTCTATATAGTTCCGGTAGGCAGGAGACGTAATATTTTAACACAATATATATTGACAAAGAAAATGAAGATAATTACACGCGTGTCTTCAGTATGTATAATTTAACTGCAAATGTGTTTTACTCTATATATTATAGAGTTATAATTTTTTTTTCTGTAAAGCATTCTTCAAATTGCGATAAGCGGTCAAAAAAAAAAATGCACCAGTTCATATTTAATCTCCTTAGACTATAATAATTGAATGAAAATTTTGGATTTCATTAATATTAGTCATAACATTGTTTGATAATAGGTACTCCTTAATTCCAGATTGTCTTTAGACATAATAACTGGCAATAAAAAGCTGTCCAGTTATAGATGATGGAACTGATGGGAGTTTGTCCACTGTCCCTTCGGTCCTCGGACAGGCTATAGTGCATTAATTAAATTTTGGTCTACCGGTAAATATCGGTATTTTACGGTATACCATTTCAAACCGGTATTGAAATCAATACCGTACATTCGGTATTCATTCTCAATACCGTCAGCCCTATCCACAGGCCACCACGTACCTGAATCCGGCCCTGAGGTGTTCGTGTAAACCGTCGTCGTCTTCATAACTTCACCTCACTTCGGTTTTTTGTAACCCGGCATCACTCGCGCGTTGAAATCAAATAAATTTAAAGGTTGCTAGAAAAATAAAATCAATTAATATTTAATTAAATTCATTAAAAAATATGATTTCTATTTTTATTCGGATTATATATTTATTGCATTATAAGCTAAACGCTCTGCGTACAGCAGCGAGATAGTTTTGCGGCCTCGTTCACTTCCCTTTCCGTCTGCACAAAAATACTGTATATTTTCCCCCGCACATTCTAACACATTTATTTTAAAAACGCTGCCAATTTACTTTTATAAAGTATAAAAAAAAAATGGCGATTATTATTGTAATTGTGAATTATAATAGTTAGATAGAGTAGGGGATGTAAAATAAAAATTTCAATTACTCCAACACGTTGAATTTTATTTGTTATCTCATATATATATATATATATATATACAATATAAATATTTTTCGTTATTATGCGTTAAATTATAACTAGGGATCGGAAGTTATAGGAGTGAAAAAAGGCAAAATATACATGCAAATATGCGCGAAAAAATTGTTAAATATGTATGAAAAAATGTGAATATGCAAAAAAAAAAAAAATATGCGAAAAATTATTCCGAGTTCCAAAAAAGTCATTAATGCGCACAAAAGAAATGTATAATATAGAAAAATAAATTTATAATATTTAAAATATGGCGCGAAACTGGTCGGCGTTTTGACATTTTATCGAAGCAAAAAAGTTGTTGCATTGAACCACCAATATTTTCTTAAGATTTTCCGAAGAATGACCGACGATTATTTGACAGAATATTTTTGTAACGAGAAATACTATGCGTTATACATATAATATCGAGTTTTATATTATATATATATATATGTTTAAAATACATGTAGGTTAAGGAAGAAAAATATCAATTTATTTTAGAAATTATTAAATATGCGTAACGTGCGCGTATGGAAGTCAAGAAATATGCATTTTTTACCGAAAATCGACGATTTAAATATTCGATTTTTTTTAACTCGCCATTGTATAGCTCGGATTTCTAGCTTTGTCTGCTATAAATAAATCGAGAGCATATAGAACAATGCGCGACTCCTACAGCTTCCGAGCCCTAATCATAACTCACGCGTATCGTCGATTACCAATATTGCAAATAATATTGTCAACGAATTTAACACGTCTTATCGACAAGTGTGTACGGCCGTGTTAGTAGTCCCGTAATTGTGTGTATTGATTAAGTATTGCGTTGAAAGGGCGATTATTTATCATTCGATCGATTATTATTATAGTGTAATTCTAAAAATGAGTTACGTTTTAGAATTATTTTTCTCTCCCTAACAGTGCGCGAGCTTTTAATAAAACATTTTTTTATACTCGATTTAAAAGTAAAACGGCGACTGCGTATACAGAGCGTGTCCCGTTGTAGGTTTCGACGCTTTCACAATAAAATCTCTGCTATTGAACAGAACAGAAGAGAAAAAAAAAACAGAAACGCGCGTACATTCGACGCCGAAATATATCTCTCGTATAGTCGTACGAATGCATAATAATATGTCGGTAGATATTACGATATTTGACTTCTTCAAAACCGGTCATCGATGAGAACGTGCAAATTATAAGGTTATTCACTTGCACGTAATAGTACTACGCGTCTCTGAATTTCGGCGGTAAACTTCATAAACGAAAAATACAATATTATAGGACGTCTTGTATACGCGCGAATTCTTCAAACAGCGGTTCCCAAAGTTTTTGTCGTTCGAAATAAAAATTACCGACTCCCACAACCAATAACCAGAGGTGTATTTATGATTTCTGATGACAAAAAAAAAATTTTTTTCTCCTCCACTCGAAACACATAGGAAGTGGGTACAAATAGTTTTTAATAATAATACTAATATGTATATAAATATAAAAACTTTTAATTTTCATAACATAAACAAACTCTATAATTTAGTCTCTTAGGATTTCGTCGATTACCTCTTCAAACATAATCCGACCTAATACTATTATAGATGGATAGCATCGCAAGCTCATTCAACTCATTCTATATATAATAAAGTTCTAAATCAATTATCAAATACGAAAAATATTTCTTAATAAGTAGGTAAACACCTTCACAGAGTCTCTTAAATACGTTTTCAACGTTTTTAAACAGAAAAATGTGCGCCGTTCTGGATAGTTGTCGATTACAAACGTCCTCTGATTTCCAATATTACTGTTTTATTATCAGCTGCTGATAAAGTAATAAAACACGACCATAAACGTACACATATATGTTTTAAAATAATGCCCAAGGCAGGATAATCCCTCGCCTTCCGTAAATAAGTCATACTGTCAATAATTACATACAAATTAAAACGTGTAATATAATTAGGTATAATAATTTTCTAAATCGTAAAACGCACGTAAAAAATGTTTCTGTTTAGATTTTAAATCCATATGGAATCGAATTATTAGTAATAAAAAATAATGTACAGCGGAACCTCGATAACTCGAACCTTTATAAATCGAATTTTCGATAACTCGAGGGAACGCTTGCGGGCCCCTGCATTTCAATATAATATGATGTGTCGTATAAATGTTCTCTATAATTCGAATTTCTCGATAAGTCCAAGTCATTTGAGTGGAATTTTGGCTTATACAATTCGAATTATTCGACACACATTATCGAAAACTATTGAAATAATACAATACGTACGAACGGTTATCTATACGACGATAACGTAGATGTGCACGTATAAGAAAAGTGTACGTCCATAAAACAACGATAATCGTAAACCGCGATTATTATCAATCTAATCTTTACTTATAATGTTTAAAAGACACGGTCATAAAATATATTGACGTCCGATATTAACGTTTATCTACTGTACGTTATTGGTATAAATTTATACTTCGATCGAAATCGATAAATATTTTCGGAGGTCCATATTCAGTGCTTTACACGGCAATCGTTCAGTTTATCTCGTGAATTCAAGATGTTTTGATGAAAACTCGACTTTTGGACGACTCGAATTTTCCTCTTTTTTGCCTCCGGCCGTTTCGAGGTATCGAGGTTTCAACATTTTCTAACCCGACTGTAATTTAGTGTAATAGTCGTGACTGCGAAACGAATTAAAATCGTCGTGTATGGAAAAAAAATAGTAGGTATATTTCAGGAGAATACAAAATGTATAAACTACTCTGGACCTGTACCTACGTGTTGATCGATGGCTTTGACTTCGACGCTCGAAAACGTTAATTAATATCTAACATTAGATTCGATTCGATTTTTACGCAATTAAAAGGACGTAATAAAATTCAATAGTTATACGCCTTGCCCCGAATTGTTCATGGTGCAATTTGGTCGATAAGCTGCAATAATAAGCGATGAAATTGTCTCGCAATGACTGGACGAATTAATAATAATTTGTCAAGCGCGATGGATAAATACGAGTGCGATAAGCCGCACACGTCGTCAGGCGTACAGTATTTGTAATAATTATATTCATTATTCGCTAATAATATAATATATGTAATATTCGCGAATTCGTTTTTGATTATTTGATATTTCAAATAATATGTATTTACACGTAACAAAACTCCTCCGAAACGGCTCGACCGATTTTCGTGACATTTTGTGTGTATATTCAGTAGGTCTGAGAATAGGTCGTAAAGTATTTTTCACCTTCCTAAAAAGGTTTGATGTGGTAGCCAGTACGGAAATTTTGGGATTCTAGGTGTTAAATAGTTACCATGGCGACCGTTTACATAATTTATATGGCAAAACAACGTTTGCCGGGTCAGCTATATATATACATATGTATATAATACGGTGTTACATCTCCTGAAACGTATTGTTGCTGATGGGGGAAAAAAAAATCATTTTTTTTCTCTCCCTTCTTCGAGTATCGTGCGTTTCCCTGCTCCGTGGACATATCTAATATTTACGGTTGGAATGCAAATCTGAAGGACCGATCTGGACCGGGGAACCTGTTTTATTATTTTATATAACGAAGAAACCGCAGACGTTCCTGTAATGAAGATAAACATTTTTTTTTTTTCTCTATAAACGTAATGTAGTGTATTGCGCTCGTCTTAAACTCGATACCCTTTCAGACGTCGCAGCGTCGTAAACGAGAAAAAGTGCCGGTGATATAAATCGTTTTTGCTTTGAGACGCGCGATCGGGGTTACACATCAGATACGCGCGTTCGTTTTGACAACCTCTTAATAGTATCGCGTTAAACGTATTATTCGTATATTAAATATATATATATATACTCGAATATTTTATACGCTTGTGTTCTGGCGTGTACATTTTATAAGAGGAATACATTACGTTGAAATTCGTTCTGTTTTCAGCCGAACGAGTATAATTGACACGTAGCGTGTGTGTATCATCGGCTGATATCTAATAAAATATTTATATACGAATTAGATGTACGTAATCTATATAATTATATGATACGGCGAGTTGTCTGCGAGAAAATAGACCGCGTCGAGTACGGTCTCGTAAAAACAAAACATTCCGTTCTCTGCACGTCGCCAGCACCTACCTGCAATCGAGCATAACAACGTTTAACTCCATTCGTCACTATACTTATTAGTGTGAGAGTGTATCTTCTGAACTGCTATACTTGAAAAACAATTACAGTATTAGGCTCGATGTTCAAAGTGATTTAAGAGTGAAAATATGACGGTACATTCAGACTGATATTAATGCGCAAGCAACCACGAATTATGCACATTAAATGCGTTAAAATTAAAAAATTTTTTTCGCTTCTGTGGATATCATACAATAAAAAAATGTTAATAATTATTGAATTGATAATAAAAGACATAAAAAAAAAATTGACTCTCCTAACTTCGTTTTAGAATAAAAACGGTACGCGTATTGATCATAAAAGTTTCTAGTGGTACTTATTCTAGTGATATAAAGTTCGGAAACTCCTTTGTCCTTACACGCGTGACAAAGAAAATTGTCTAGTCGGTGCATTAAAAATGTTATCGTTTTGCAGGTTGTTGCGCGAAAAGTCCGCGTTGGACGAGGATTTCGTAGCGTTTTGCGTGCAAAGGAAAGGTGTGGCCAAGAATTCATTACAACACATTATCGACTTGCCGGTAAGTGCTAGTTATATTAATATACCAATATAATACATTAATTAGTACACCTTTCTCCGAACGACGCCCGAATAATATTTTCCCGTATACGCATTGTGTACGCCGATACTTTCTCGACCATCAAATGAATCTAATATATAAATAAATGAGTGCGTGAATGAATGCGCCAGGACCAGGGACGGATCTACGGTGGGGAATGGGGGAAATTTCTTCCAGCCCAAAAAAAATTAATAATACAAAAAAGAGGTCATCGATTTTTTCTGTAATTTGCCGACAAACCTAAAAATTCTGAACGACTTAATGGCCGATTGACATTATCTGGCGATTTCCTTTTCTGAAAACAAATTTAAAAAAAAAAAATAGTTCATCCCCTTATTATTAGTGAAGGAATTTCGTATAATTTTTGTCAAGTTGTTCGCTATTACTCTGTGGCGATACCAATAAAAACTCCGAGGAAAAAGCTTATCAGTTGCGCTTTAACTACGACCTACCTGATCGTTAATTGATTATCGATGCAGCCTGATAATAATATTGTCTTTTCGAAAAATTTTTTTCTATACTTTTATTTATTTATTAAGCGTCTGATTTGTTTCCCGACTTCAAGAAAATGGTAAGTACATGTAAGTACACGCGAGATTTTGTAATTCATAAAATATACTAATACCATAAAGGTAACTAATAATACGATTTTTAAATCTATAATTTGTGGGAAAACTTTTGAAAAGAATTCCCCCAAAAAAAAATCGACTCTTACATCCGCCACTGTACAGAGCTTGTTCTAAAGATTTTCTCCCATATTGCGCAAAAGCTAAATACATTTTTTTTTCGACATTTAAATTCGGATCGCAATATCTCCCCTTACCCTAAAAGGAAACGACGTAAAAATAATTGATTTAATTGTATTATATACAACGTACGAGTAGTGAGTAACCTGTGTATAATTTTTAAAACCCACTGCCGGTCTTTGGTGTAAAATACTTTTCGAAAGTACTTGGAACGAGCATATTCCGTGACAATAGTGTTCCCTAAGAGTATTTCGAATACTTTATAAATAATATTCCAAATACTTTTAGAACACTTTTTTTTTCTTAATAGTTTTCGGTAATACGCGTATATCAACTAACCGGCAATCCCTATTATCAGCACGTGGACAATAATAGTCGCGAAGACGGTCGATTAACCTTAAAGCACTGTCGACATAGCCCTTTTTACTTCACTAACTGTAATATTTTCGGCGACCATTGAATTGGCTCCAAATATCAGGCAAAGGACCTCATCGACCATTGAATTGGCTTCCAAGAAAAGTAATACCGAATTGGTTCCCGATAACATTATCAACAAGTGGTTCTCAAAATGTGATAGTCGACAAAATATGTTTATAGTATGTCGGCTATAATATTTTTAGCGACACAGTGCCAAATCACTGCCTGAAATTATCCAGTCGATGATAACGCACCCGACGGTAACAATACATAACTCGATTAAATATTCATACTGCGACAGTAATCGCAGTTCGTTGTTTGTATTCGTACGTATTGTTTTTATTGTGTCGTGCGCTTAAGATGTATTCGGTCGAAAAAATGCAGAGTGAAAAGGGAGAATTAATTTTACCAGTAAATAAGTATAAATTTAGCCATCATAAACCTCTCCGGAGTAATTATATTTTTAAAAATTCGACTGCGTATTTTACTATTGACGAATGATTAGATGAATATTTTGATAACCAATGTATAAATGTTGAGCGAGCAAATTCTACCTGACCCAACCCGAATTTCGGCAACCGATTCATTAGATAAAAATATGGACTAGCCGAGTTTGGGAGCCGATTCAACAACTCCGATATTTTCCACCGACTGACGTTAATTAAATTATTATTTTTTAATTAGTCTCGATTTATTAATCGAAATTCCTCGGGTAGAGGTATCTATCTATACGTAAATGACATCGCAAAAATTTCGTTAATAAATTATTATATCAGATACGTTCGGCACACACACACACACACACACACCTATTTGCACATCGAACATATTAAATGGATGCTGTGCAGGTGTCCGTTGCGCAACAACGGTTTCTTCACACATTCGCCGAAGGCTCCCGGACAAACGAGTCCGCGAAGACACTTGCGAAACGTCCGCAATAGGGTCAATAGGTTCGGTTATCTGCCGCATATACATTAATTGGCTAACAATATCCACACACACGTTTCAGAGTATACGAACGAATAAATCCCTCTAGCACCGTCAAAGTTTCAACAAAAATGAGGTAGAGACGTTTCGATCATGAAGCAATCATCGGCCATCGGCATCGCGATCAGTCGGCGTTTACGTCGCGTGAACAGTAAAAATGGAACGGAATATTGTGATTGGGGGATTTGTGAACATTGGTATATTTATTCAAAGTAATTTCGATAATAAATATTATTTTTAGTCGTCACGACGACAGCTTACAGATTTCCGTCCAGTTTCCCGAGATTTACTCTCATACCGCCCCGTAATAGATGTTTACACGTCAAATGAAAAATATACCAAACCGATAGGTATATATACCTATACGCTTCGTATACGAATAATATATTAGAATATTTTTTTTTTTTAAACGTTTGATTTTTATATAATATATATTTTTTTAAATCCGCGTTATATCACGAGTTGCAAAACGTACGATTGAAAAAAAAAATTGTTTTCCCCCTCGCCGCGGTCTTCCGTTTAAAATATATTCCACTTAGAGTACGCCAGCAGTGCACGTCTATTACAACAATACGAAACAGTTATAAAATTTCAAAAAACTGTTTGTCACGAGACCCCCCGGTGCAAAAGTGAAATTTCAAAGTGGTGTGTTACTGAACTCGATGCCATAGAAATTGTGTAATTAAAGATAATTAAATTAATTATTTCGGTATTAAAATAATAATATTAATATCGTCGGAAGTGTACGTAAATTTAACTTATAATAACTCTGGACCATAATCTTCTATGAATACATTTATTTTGATATCTTATATTGATTTATTATTTATTATACAATATTAACGTAAAAAAAAAAAAAACGTGATTTGTTGGGGCAATCGTAGCCAGCCGAATTCGCCATTGCAGGCATTTCAAGGAAGAACAGCGAGTTTTAATAATATTCGGTGCACGCGAATAGAAATGAACAACACGAAACGTCCGTCATCATAAAACACTTGTACACGAGTGGCGTACTTGTGTACTGTTTGAATGCACTCGTTGTTTGTGATACGCTCGTATTGTGCAGTTAAAAAAGACCGGATTCACTGACCGCATTGATTTCTTTCCCAAATCGCGTTTTCGTTTCGATTTTTTCGCGTACAACGAAGGAGACGTTTTATCTTCTTCTTTTTTTCGGAGGACGCCTCTTGACGCTGCCGCCGCCACCGCCAAAAGCGAAAACGAAAGAGATTCATTAAAAACACATTAAAAAAAAAAAAGAGCAGGATACGCGAGAAGAGCCCGTAATTCGTAAAAAAAAACTCCCAACTAAGGAAGATCGTTGTAACAATCGCGGACAATAGATATTTTTATATCAAATTTTATTTCCTCATCGTCTTCCACGTGCAAGATGATTGATGTGCAGCCAACGCTCAACGAACGAGCTATAATATTCACGCGAAATACACACCAGCGATACACTGCACGCGATAATAGTACTTATTACCCTTGCGGTTGCGGTGACGTTTGTGAGGCAGAAAACGCGTTCCGCGCTCATATAGAAACGTATAGCTATTGTAACGCGAGTGACGCAGTCGTTTTTATTCTGTTTCTAAATACACATTTGCGTCGATATACCGTTTACCAGTGGCGGATCTAGGATTTTTTTTTTTTAACGTGGGTGCTATTTTAATGCTCCCTAAACACTCATCGTGTAGGCACAAATTTGGAGCAAAAACGAATTCATAATTTTGTGCTTAAACGGTCAGTTGTGCAGTGTGCGTGTATTTCGGTTATTCTCTATAGAAAGACACGAGCTTCAAAATATTTTGAAGACACAAAGGAGCCGTGGAAACATACAGTCTAAATACCTATATATATATAGTAAGCGCAATTAATGTACCTTCTATAACCGTGGCTGAAACCATATAGTGGAACCGCTATTATTATGGATAACACCATGATAAACACGATAAGGTGTAATCATGAACGCTGTTTTTCGTTGTCAGTCGAAACTACAATCAATACGTGATATCTAATATCCAAATAATTTATAATAAAAAAAAAAAAAAAAATGTTCAATATGCCTAACGGCGGGTGCTTCGGATCCCGAGCACCTCCACTAAATCCACGAATGCCTTTTACTCTTTATAATAAGGCGCTTAGAAAAAAAAAAAACAATTATATTCCTGTTTGAAACGGAAATTCGCTGGTAACGAAAAACGAAAAATTTCTTAGGGTACCAATAAACAAACAGAACGTGTAATTAAACACAACGCCGACAACGCGCGAAAAAACGCGTTAAAAAAGAATAAGTTTTTCGTTATACTGTAAATTTTATCCATAACATAATATTATGTATTCGAAACGATTTAAAATTGTCATTTTCGACAATATTTTTTAATGGTTTGTCCCTATTAATATTGCCGTGAAATTATATTATAATAAAATAATATTATCGTGTGTTTATTTATATATTTATTGATGTGTAAACGGGACGGTATGAGGGTAAATCTCGGGAAATGGGACGGAAATGTGTAAGCTGTTGTCATGACAACTAATAATAATATTTATTAATTAATTTACACGCAATTATAAATTGCATGTGAAGTGTAAACTGTTGTCATGACAACTAATAATAATATTTACTATCGAAATTACTTTGGATAAAGATATCAATATTCACAAATCCCAATCACAACTGCGTTCCATTTTTACCGCTCATGCGACGTTTACACATCAATGTCTCGAGTACTAGCAGACTCGTTTTATTTTTTTTTTTGTAATGATCTTTACTCACACAGTGAAATTAGCACTCCGTCACGTCCAATCACTTCTTTTTCAATCAATTCCTCTTCCCCTCTTTCCTTACGCATACGAAAAAATAAAGTCTACATTACGATAGGCCGTTTTTTCACAACTAGAAAATATCAGTTTTCTGCGATCTCCACTCTACACATGTTGTATTTGAGTCATTTAGTGCACTCGTCCGCGGCTTATTTTTTACGTTATAAACAATAAATAAACAATGTTAATAACGACATAGGCCACGACTAAGGTAATTTTAATATGAAACTGCTTGTTTGCAACGTATACGAATCAGTATGTAACAAGTCTACACTCGCCAATAATTCATAAAATGTATTTATTTATTTTTTTTACATTAATACTTTTTTTTTTTCAATTTTAAACGTTTAATAACGTTAAAACATTAAAAGAAAAAAAAACGTTTAAATAATTCGTAACGATATACTTAAATATCTGAAAAATTAATAATATTAAACACGAAACTGAAATTTTTTTAAATGTACAATAAAGTTAAGAAATTAATTAATTTTTTTTTTTAAGTTCCGTTTGCAAACACTTACGTCGGTTAACGGTTCGCTAATAATATTTTTCTGTCGATTTGTTCGGCTCATATTTGATAAATCAATAAATATGTCTTTAGCCCACGAACAATATTTCAAAATCTTTCGTCTGTAATCATCAGTCGTACACAAAAATAATATTAAATGTTTAAATAGGTATTGTAGACAGTGTAAATACGAATATTATGTATATTCTTGAATAGATAAAATATTTATTAAAAAAAAAAAAAAACGTAATTTCATTAAAATACATCGAATAGTGTACCAGTATTAATTATTGTGATCATATTGTGTAATAATTATGTAACTCATTGCCTGGAGAATGCAACAGGTACTAAAAATAATAACGTACGCGTTGAAATAAATATTGAATATCGATTGTTAATAGATTAAATTTTATTGTGTTAACGAAGTGTGTTAGTAATCATATAAAATGAACTGCGTGTATACATTATAGTTAATAATTTTTATCGATATGTATTAATTACTGCCTATTGCACGCGCAAAAAACGTCCACATCTATGTTAATGGGTTTTACATAATTATTTACGGTATGGTTTTAGATTCGATTAATATCATTGCGGATCTATAGGAGTAAAATATTTAAACGAAGAAATCGCAATATTCTCGTAATTCAAAGTACGCGATAAACGGATTATTCAAGCACTTTTCTTTTAAACCTGTCGAATCATAATACTCATAAATATCATAAGTCACGTCGACAGTTTGATCGGAAGGCTTCGTTGTTAGAGACGATTCGTTCGATGTTGCAGTGGAAGAAACAGATACCGAATTATTGTCAGAATTTGTTTCCTCTGTATTAACAGTCGACTTTGGGGTCGTGATCGTAGTAGTTGGATCGGGCGAGTTGGTTGGCGCAACAGTAGTAGACACTGGCAACGGAATATTGTCAGAATTCGGCGTCTTAATATTAGAAGTAGTTGGATCGGGCGAGTTGGTTGGTGAAACAGTAGTAGACATTGGCAATGGAATACTGTCAGAATTCGGTGTCTTAATATTAGAAGTACTTGGATCGGGCGCGTTGGATGATGCAATTGTGGTGGTAGACGCAGACGCTGATGTACTGTCAGAATTTGTTTCGTCTATATTCGACTTCTTTGGCATCGTATTCGAAGTATTTGGATTAGGCGAATTGATTGATGCAATTGTGGAAGAGGCAGAAGGTAAATCTGTGTCGACTGTATTAAGAGTTGCGGTCGTACTCGAATTAATCGGATCGAGCACGTTGTTCGACGCAACAGTTGTAGAAACAGACACCGAAATTTGGTCAGTGATTGAAGTTTCGACGTTCATTGTCGATGTATTTTTACTATTCGCCGAAAAAAATGGATGACAAAACATGGCCATCGGGTTGTACCTACACAATTGTAGTTTAATATTTCTTGTCATTTTTGTCATCAAATCGTTTGAACGATCTTCAGTGTCTCCGTTTCTAGCGTTTGTCTTTTCTAAAAACGTTACGAAACCGATGTTTTCGGGTTCCGTCGAATTCCTGATGACAAAGCCTGTCGTCAACGTAATGACAGACAACAGAAATTTAAATAACAGCATAACATCCATTTCTGTCAATAAAATCAATAAAAATATTAGTGTATTCACATTAATTTTAGACGCTGAGCGAAGAAGGATAATATCTATATGTTGTCGGTATTATGCATTGATGTGCTTTTCGTTTGTCTGCGAACATATTTCCGTACTGAATCAGTGTTTTCGGGCGATCTTTACACGCGTTACTTTCCGTTAACGATATTCAGCACGTTTTTCGAATTTTTCCTAGTAGTGATTTTTTAGCGTGGAAAAATTTACGGAAAAAGTACGCGAAAATTGCAAATATAAAACCGGTAAAATTGTCGACACGTTCAGTTTACAATAAAATGTTTCTATTTATGAACTCCAGTGTAGCCGTACCTAACAGTATTGTTCCGAAATCACTTGAACTGACATCAAAACATACTAATATAGAAATTGAATAATTATTTCGGGATAGAAAGAAAGAAAAAACAGATTTATTGACGTGAGACCATATATTTCTACGTTATAATATACCGCAATAGTTAGGGAAAAGCTTATATCGTCTTTTAATGCGTTTATAAATTAATACGATTTTTATTGTTTTTTTAATGAATTTCGCACGTAAATTTGTATATTAAATTGAAATCACTTTATTTTTAATCGCGAAATAAATTCTACTCAGTTATATTTATTTAAAAATCAATTATTATAAATCGATGAAAAAAAATCTTTTTTTACTTTACAAAAACGTGTAAATAATGTTGAAAAAATGTTACTTGAACGTTCAATCGGTGTTTAAAATTATGCGCGTAAGTGCAATACTATACACTCATTTTTCAGTGAGAAAAATGTGCAGTATAAAATCGAAAATTATTTCGTTAAACATTCACGGTATTACGCAATGTTATTGAGTTTTATTATTGAAATTTCTTGTTTTGAGTTGTTCTCAATAAATAAACGAATTATCTATTTAAAAAAAAAAAATTCAACAATAATTTTTCGAAAACGGCCGTAATTAACGTTTGTTTTACCTGACTAGGAAACCCGTTGATTCACGTGGTTCGTAAATAATAAAATTATTTTTAACGAATCCTAGTGTCGATACCGTTGTGGTGAAACTCGTGAAGAATTCGTGCGGTACGAACTACGAAAAAAAAAAAATTAAAGGAAAACATTAGGCTCTCCAGCTTTCGATCTAACACTTTTCCATTTGTCATTGATAAACTCGTGTATTATTGTACATTTTTTTTTTTAGCTAAACAGGAACATTACATATTAACATTGATTACATATTATATAGTATACGATTGTATAAATACGTAATCGTCAATATTAATAATATTTTATTTCAGAATTATTATAAATGTAACAAGAACTGTTTTTTAGAATCATGTTATCAACGTGAATTCTAGTGCAATAATAATATTATACCGTTCGAAAAATGATTTATGTGTATAGTTCTGAGATTTAAAGCACTCAAAAAAAAAAATTTTTTTAAAAACGAGGCTGCTATAGTACTCGAGAAATTGATGTGCAAACGTCGCGTGAGCGGGAGAAATGGAACGGAGATGTGATTGGGATTTGTGAATATTGGCATCTCTATCCAAAGTAATTTGGATAAAAATTATTATTATTAGTTGTCATGGCAACAGCTTACACATTTCCGTTCCATTTCCCGAGATTTATCCTCATACCGCCCCGTAATAGATGTTTACACATCAAAAAAATGAAAACATCGAGAAGAATTATTAGATATTTTAAGAGTGTACCTATAGTTAACATATGGTTTGACTGATTTTTAACTCAAATTTCTGTATTGAAATTATTTTAACAAGTATAAAATAAATTCTAAAATTTTGTCTTCGTATAGAACGTTTAAAAATTCACTGTTCTTCTAACCTTAAATGCTCGGGTATTGAAAATAATCCGTATACGATTATAATTCATAGTTCTATACAGTTTAGTTTGTACATTGAAATGAAAATCCCGAATTGCATACATTTGTACGTAAATTGTATGTAAATTTTTTATTTATAAAGAATTAATTTTAAATACTTAAACTTATATTTTAAATTGATTTTTAATAAGATTCGCTTAATTTTCGCACAAATTATATGTATATTGCGTTTAAATTGAAAAAGTTATATAATTTTTCCGTTTCCCTACTTTCTTTGGAACGTTTTTTTTTTCTTACGCAAAAGGAAAAAAAGACGTATTTAAATGTTCCGTCCGTGTATCGACAATTTGCTTTTGGTTTACGGATCGTATAGATGAAGCTCCGATGGCACTATCTAGTCGTAATCGAAAAAGTGATCAGGCACAAAACAAAAACGTCATGTGTAAAACAAAACGTGCACGTCTTCGCTCAGCCGAATCCGAATTATATGAATGATTTTCACAAAAAAAATGTTTATTTTAATTCAACCATTGAAATTCGACTTACCTTTTATCGAATATGCAGTTAAAGAACTAACGTAAACGTCTGTACGAGTGTGTGGAGTACTTGTTAGCTCATATGTCTTTGACGGTTTGACGAATAATGTGGTCCCGTCTTGTAACGCGTATATTCTATAAATACGATTTATTTTTACCTTATCGATTGGAAACGTAATATTCCGATTTCTGATAAATTGTTTTTTCTTCGTATTTCATCGTTTATACAGCCGACCGTACTATATAGTTATGTAGAAAACAATGTTCGTCATCGAGTACATTTTTTTATGTGTTAATTTAACTTGGCCTGCGCCCGTGAAACTATAAACCTTATCGTAGAAATATCGTGTTCAACACTATATCATTACGACTTATAATATATCAACAATGAAAATATTACATCATATATTTATAACATTAAGTTTGCGTTGATTTAGAGTGTGTAGTGCTTTTATTATAAGTGTACGTACCACTGCACCTCAATATAACAAAAAAATAAAATAAAAATCTTAGACATACGTTTTATAAATACCTATATATATATATATATATATAACTTTATTCGGAGAAATACGATCGTTGTACTAATTGAAAATTTACCATTATTGGAGTATTATATATATATATATTTACAAATACTTTAAATATATTATTTTAAAGCGATATAACATTGTTAATTTTTTTTATATTTATACGCACAGTTTTTTGAAAATACCAAATATTAAATATCTTAAAATTGGTAGCAAGTTAAAATAGAATCATCTTCGGGAAAGGTAGAAATCACGTTCAAAACCGAAGGAATTACAAGAGAATTCGGTATGTATTTTATACTAGAATTATTTTTTGAAATTGTAGTGCTGCCAATAGTCGGCTTCGTAGTGATTTCTGGAGTAGACTCGTGAATTTTCTTCGAAACTTTCTTTGTAGTAAAAGTCATTTGCCTAGTGATTTCCGGTACGGTCTCAGGAATTTTCTCCGAAACTTTCTTAGTGGTAAGATTCGTCTTCGTAGTGATTTCCGGTGTGGTGTCGGGAATTTCTTTTGAAATTTTCTTGGTGGTAAAAATCGTCTGCGTATTTATTTTGGGAGTGGTCTCTGGAATTTCCTTCGAAATTGTAGTAGTGGAAAGAGTCGTCTGCGTAGTAATTTCAGGAGTGGTCACGGGAATTTCCTCCGAAACTTTCTTGGTGGTCAGAGTCGTCTGCTTGATAATTTCAGGAGTGGTCTCGGGAATTTTCTTTAAAACTTTCTTAGTGGTGGCGAGAGTCGTCTTCGTAGTGATTTCAGGAGTGGTCTCGGGAATTTCTTTTGAAACTTTCTCACTGGTAAGAATCGTCTGCGTAGTTAGTTTGGGAGTATTCTCAGGAATTTCCTTTGAAACTCTAGTGGTGGCGAGAGTTGGCTTTGTAATGATTTCAGGAGTTGTCACGGGAATTTTCTCCGAAAATGTAGTGGTAGTAAGAATTGGCTTCTTTGTGATTTCTGAAGTGGTCTCGGGAATTTCCTTCGAATCTGCATTGGTGGCAAGAGTTGGCTTCGTACTGATTTCAGAAGTGTTCTCAGGAATTTCCTTCGAATCTGCATTGGTGGCAAGAGTTGGCTTCTTACTGATTTCAGGAGTGGTCTCGGGAATTGTCTCCGGAACTTTCCTGGTGATAAGAATCGTCTGCTTAGTTGTTTTAGGAGTGGTTTCAGGAAATTGCTCAGTAACTTTCTTGGTGGTAAGTATTGGATTCGTACTGATTTCAGAAGTGGTCTCGGGAATTTCCTTCGAAACATTAGTGGTGGCAAGAGTTGGCTTCGTAGTGATTTTAGGAGTGGTTTCTGGTATTTTCTCTGAAACTTTTTTAGTGGTAAGAATCGTCTGCGTAATTATTTCAGGAGTGGTCTGGGGAATTTCCTTCGAAACAGTAGTGGTGGCAAGAGTTGGCTTTGTAGTGATTTCAGTAGTGGTTTCTGGTATTTTCTCTGTAACTTTTTTGGTGGTGTGAATCTCTTGCGTAGTGATTTCAGAAGTTGTCACGCTAATTGTCGACGTGCTAGGGATATTATTGATGACAGTTAAATAACAAATGGTTTGTGTGAATAAGTAGTATAACGTTGTTTCTTTGCATATACAGGTTTGACCACTAGAGAGTTTCCCTAAGCTAAAACAATCATTCGCGTATTCGTGTTCTGTAGAGTCATCATCCTCGAAGAACGAACTGATATAGTCCTCAATGGCAGTGAGAATGTCATAATCTTCTTCGTCGTCTGTTGGCTCGACTTCATTCTTTTTATGTGCAAACGCCTGACTGGACACGATCATTACGGCCAATAATAGTATCGGAAACATTTCGGTCGTTTTGCTCTGTTTTTAATACATAACGAAAAATATTACAAAAAATTATAAATGAAATATAATATTTATACACACTAGTCGACACTAATGTACACTAGAAGATCAAAATGTTTAAAGGTAAAAAAAAAATGGTTTTTTCGCTATATTAATCAACCAATACATTTTCGTAACACATTTTTTTCATGATTTAGTCTTAAAGAATTTCGTAAAAAACATTAATACTTTATAATCGATAACGTGTTTAATGCGCGTTGTTTTTGTTTTTTGTATTTTTTCACTTATCGTTTTCTCATTATTGTTCATTTCGCAATACTTGCGGTATTTATTTGTAATTTATAATAAAAGTTTCATAGCCATATTCGATTTCAAATTACGATCTTAAGTGTCAACTATTAGGTCTGCCTGACTTGTTTGAAAATATTATCGTATACATTTTTCAGAAGCGATTATTTTTTCCGATAAAACTGCACGTTATAAAGCAATATGACTACAACATATTTTATGCTGCGGCTAATTTTCGTATTTATATATTTAAATACCACAAAATATTTATTTTTATGAATATATATATATATATATATATATATATATATATATATATATTTAAAATTAATAATTAATTAAAATGTTAAAAGGTACGTATAATCTGTGTTCTCAGTTTAATAAATTAACGTGTAGAAAACAAAAACGAAATATTTTTTATTACACACTTAGAATTTGGAAATTCACGATATACGCATATTTACTTATTATTACGAAATTCTAAAGAAATATTGCGTGCATATATCCGTGTAAAATGCATTACACTAAACTAATAACGGCAGAACTATATGTAATAATTCAATTTTTTTTTTATATTTAAATTAAATTAAATATCGTATTTTTATTAAAAAATAATAATTATAAAGTATGTATAAAAAATAAGTGACAATATGATGTATGCGTACCTGTTTTTATGCTGTTGTTCGGAATAATAATGGCAAACACTTGTGACACGACTTCGAATTCACGTTTTAAATGCATTTTCCATTTATTTAATAGCCAGTTTTTTTTTTATCGTCACGTTACGTATAAAATGTTTATTACCAATAAAATCGGTTTTTTTTAAATTATAAAACGAGCTATACAAATAATTGAATTATTCGAAGTGCAATAAACAATTTTTTTTCTAAAGCTTTCATACATTACAGTTTAATGTATATAGTTAAAATACGAAAAAAAAAACATTAGGCATTTTTACTTTTTAACTTTTAATCAAGCGTTTATTATAATATTACTTTCTTAACCCGATTCCGTATATTTTTCTAATCAACATCGAAAACACATTGATTTATATAAAAACGCAATAGTAATTTTCGAGAAAAAAAAATTACTCGTTTTCCAAGTATTGTACAAATAATTACAAAAATATTTACATACAAAATATATAATGACAAAAATATTCAAACACTATATTTTGAACGTTTGTACGTACGCGATTATAAACAATAAAATACAAATCTATTCGTCCTAATTTTAAAATTTACGAAATATTTAATACAATAATATAATATAAAATCCGAATACGTAAATTATTGATTTTATAAAAAAAAAAACTTTAAAATTTTATATTATTAAAATGTAATACGTTTATTGAAATATTATTATTTATGTTATTGGATTTAAAATTACTCGTCGTATGTGTATAGTCAGATTTAAAAATGAAATAAGAGATATTTTAAATTTCGGTCTTCGTTGAAATTAAATTTTAATATGAATACTAATTTTACTCGCATGAATTATTGTAGCACAATGTAATTTTTGTGTTGGATTAATTTTTATTTTTTTAATATAGGTGTGAGTGCGTATGTCTTACTATATGTCCATTGAATATTTTAAACTTGACGTCCGTTTTAATATTATTTTCATTTAATTATTTTGAAACGTTCCCACGTTAATCCGTTAAACCCCGAGAGGAAAATTATTATTATAATATTTTTTTTTTTTTAAAACATTATTTTACCGACGTTTTCAAATCTCAAAGACCCGTGTAACATTTTTGTACGTAAAAAAAAGATCGTTCCACGTCCACCGAATTGACGGATTCTGCATGTTTAAAGTAGCCGAGAATAACGGCACAATTCTGAGAGTCCATCAAGAAGTTTTGCTTCTCCGTTTAATGCGCGTTTCCGATATCGTAGCCATTTAAATCTCGAATTTTCATATAATTTTTGTTATAATTTTATAAATATTGCTTCCTCCTCGCGTTATCGTGTTGGGGCTGCAGAAAGCGCTGATCCTTCAACGAATAGCAACCGACAAATTATTATTTTTTTTTTTCAAGAGACGTTATGAGAGGAGACGAGAATGAATAATGTGATTTAACGAAAGCTAAATTGTCGTCAATTCTGCGTCCACCCACTTGAACTCTACGAATAGACAATGAATGGTCGGGCTCGAATTTCTCCATTATAATTTTGATTGTATTTTACGAGTGACAATATTATTACAGTACTCACGCGTTACCCAACGCCACGTGCAGTGGCACAGCCCAATCCGAATTCGGTTTTGCCCCGCCTTTGACTTACCTGTTTAAGACCAAAGGAAATTTTAAACACCGAATATTTCTTTTTAATTTGCCGTTTTCAATCTATTTCGCTTTGTATTGATTTATCGTATTATTCTATTTTTATACGTGCACTCGTTTAGATATAATATAATATACACCGCCATTTATAATTTGATTTCGATTATTATTATTATTAACAGAAAACTCTATAATAATACAGCATTTTCCGCGTGTATTTCAATAATTTACACTATACCCGTGCAGACGGTATCGCACTACATTACATGTCGCATATACATTTTTAAATTATTATTTATTTCTTTACAGTTCAATATCGATTTCTTACACGCGTGTGTTGCGTTATTTCAAACATTAATAATAATACATAAATATTTATGATTTTTATTTTTATTTTTTAGGTGCAATTATTTGAAATTTTTGAAATACATACACAAAGCATATTATAACTTAATATAACTCTATTATTTCAGACTTTAGCTTCGGGAAAAGAGTAAAAAATGTACATTTGTCTACAATTATCTATTCACTAAATGCTGATTTTACTATAATGTATTGGATGAATAGTAAAAAAAAAAAAAACTATTCAGGTTTGTGGAAAATGTTTAAATTATTAAGAATCAATATCATGCGCATAATAATTAATAAATTGTGTATACGTGATACTAATTTATTATAAAATGTTTAAAAAAAAACCCGTGTATATGATTTTCAATATTATAATTCAATTTGTTTTATATGTCTATTACAAAATTGTATTATTATTATTATTATTGAAATTTCCATTTTTCTCTATTTGCTTACTTACCTGATTTATATGCTTCAACTAAATTAACCGAATTTCGCTAGCTGTAACTCGGTAACGAAGCGTTTGCGGATAATACGTTTGTATGAACTTTTTTCATTATTTTAATGAGATTAATACCGCCGCGAAGTTTAGCAGAATCCTCCCAGGACACCATTGTATATAAGAGGATCAAATGAGTCGTTTTGTCAAATTCGCGTTTAACGAGAGTCTTATTAGAATAGACACTATTACTGCGGTGTGTCCAGCAGCTATAATTTTCCGATTTAAAAAAAATACTCGTTTGCCGCGGACGAAGACGTTATAAAAAAAAAAAACGACGGCGGAGGATGTCCGTCCGTTTGCGCAGGAAAATAATGACCGCCGGTCCTGTGCTCATTAACCCGTCAAAATATTTTATTATATTTCTTCGGTACCTACTCATCTCGTATACATGCGCCGCTGTTGTACGTAATTATATATATATGCTTATAAACGAAAACGAAAACGGTCCAGAACGCGCTTTCACGGCCGCCACCTCGCGGGCCACGCGGCGTTCCACGAACGTTTTATACATTGAAAAGTAATGACAAATCGTTTTTATTACGTTTATAAATTTAGTGATCGTTATGTAACATCACGTTTTCGACGTCGAATCCGAATCCAAATTTTAAAAAAAAAATTCTACTTTTAAATAATTTTTTTTTTTTTTTTAGATTTCAAGCGTAGCCAGGAATCTGTTGGTTTTTTTTATGTCTGTACCCAAAAAATCATTTTTCTATTTTCTCAAAAGCACCTAAAAATATAACTCAAAAACCACCGAAAAATATATATGTATAAAAAACTTTTAATAATAATTGTACACTTTTAGATACGTAAGTTTATCGCAAGAAATTATATTACACACTCTATTATTATATAGTATTAATAATAAATAATATAAAACCGAAGCTCCGCTCAAAATCGTTATATCGAATGCAATGATTTACCATTATATATAGTGATAACCTTATGAACTCTATAAAATCTTTATCTGAGTAATTCGCAACATTCCGCGGCTCGTTACCCTTTGAATATTCAAAACGACTAGTCATACACGATAGATTCGAATGTAAATTAGTCGATCATTTATCAGATTTGTTTATGAACTAAATACAGTTAATATATTTGATATAAAACGGAATATTATTGATTTATACACGTCGTCGTAATAAAAATCGAATTAACCCCAACGACACGAGAAATTGACGAGGTCATCTCGCGTTATTCTATATAATTTCAAAAACAAAATTCCCGGGAATCTATTGTTTGTCCACTATGCGGTAACCATAAATTATAAATATATGGATGTGTCATTACATCTTATCATTCGGTCATTTTATAAGAATTATATGGGTTGCTTATTCTTTCTTTCATTTTAAATTACTGTTTCTTCCATGCCCAAAATGCCACAATGTGATAATAAATAATAAACATAAAAATAGCAAATAAGCGCTTTTGTATGGGCCGGATTCATTTAATTAAGTAAATATATAAATAGTCAAGTCAGGGAAAACTTCGGCAATGTTACATATATTTTTATACATGTAATATTAAAATTTGAAAATAACTGTTGTCACCACGTATAATTTCCAAAGATAATAAATATAATAATTTCATTAAAATATACTCCATGCGAGAAAGAGAACCATTCTAATAGTGACTACTCTCTCTCATTCGAAATGGACCGCTACTCCATCCACATTCAATATAGGAGTGGCCTATCCACATATTCCTTATCTACGACGATAATAATTCAACGTAACCTAAAATTTTAGGTCATTTAACCCCTAACCTAAAAAAAACCTAACGGCGCGCAGAAATACTCTACTCTTGGAAATGAAAACAAATACAGAAATCGACTCGGAATCGTATTTAAGATTTTAGGTAGGTAACGATAAGAAACAACACTACCCGTCGTCATATTGGCATAGAATACATCAAATACGACGTTACTTTTCTTACGAAAAACGTTTTATAGGGATTTAATGAATTTCAATAAAATGTTTAAAAAACGCGTACGTGCAACTGATGATCGTACAAAGCGCTCGGGAGATTTATGCGCGTCACCCTGCAGCTACTTGATAAATCATCTCGACACCGTCTACGACACCTGCAGATGATGAATATTTTTAAAATTTCACAAGAGTACGGATGCGCATCGTTCTCTCGCACACCGTAAATTGACGAAAAATTACTTAAAAAAATATATCGTTTTCGCAATTCCGAGCCTGCAGCTGTGCGCGAATTCGAAACGCTAATTATAAAAACCCGTGGAAAATATTATGGAGAAGTCACACGGGCGTTTTAAAATTTTAATAACGAACAGCCAGATAATCGTATACTTTTACTAAAATTGAATTTTTTTCTCCAAGACGTATTCTAATCAAACCTACTTCTGCCGAACATTCGTAGAACTTGTCGTCTTTGTTTAGGCACGTCTTTAAAACGTTTTTTTTAAATTTTCATTATTATTTAATATTATCCGCGTGACGAGGCGCTCTTATGAAACTGAAGCGACACGATTATTATTTACTATTTGTTTTTTCCCATCCCGGCAAATCTCTAAGGAGTTCGTCGGGAGAAAAGTGTACAACACCAGCTCCCGGCCGTCCGTTGGGTTGCGTCCGACAAAAGTCCGAGGCGTGTCGATAATAGTGTTTTCTCCTATTCACTTTGTAAATTAAAATAAATAAATACGAGTAAAGCCGTACGTATTTTTTTTTTATTTTTCAAACGTCGACGTATTTAGTAAATTGTATTTTTTTTTTCGCGCACAAACTCCCACCATATGCTGGCCGTGGTAATAGTATAAAAAATAAATAAAAAAATTCACACAACGTTGCAAATCGGACGACAAATATTTGGACAACAAGTAACAACTGGGGGGACGCGGCGCACAAGGTCGTCGGCTACAGAAATATTAGACAAAACGCCGTTTTACTGCGCGTTTCGTTAACGGTTTTTTTGTAATTCTTTATTCTGTTGGGTATCAGTAGCGCACCCGGGGGGGGGCTTAAGCCCCCAAAATTATTTTTATAAGCTTATGCTTTATTCTCGAATATTCATTTAGTAGAATTATTATATTACGGTGTTTTTTTTTTTCAATTTTGATTATTATGATTTTATATTATTTATAAAATATATTATTAAAAGTTACTTGTTGTTGTTTACTTGCGTGTAAGGGAAAGTAGGAAAATGTATAAGTCAACAAAATCCTGAGTGCGTGCCTGTTGGGCATTATTATTATTATTATTATTATTATTATTATTATTATTATTATTATTATTATTATTATTATTATTATTATTATTATTATTATTATTATTATTATTATTATTATTATTATTATTATTATTATTATTATTATTATTATTATTATTATTATTATTATTATTATTGTTAATGTTATTATTAGTATTACCGTATACCGAACTTGTATAAAGAATGCATTTTGCGGGATAACTCATATAACTAAAAAAAAAATCACTGGAAAAGTTAAAAACAAAAATTTATTCCAACATTTTGCAAAAAGACGTTATAAAGTGAAACTATTCTTTAGGCGCTGCTTATATGGGGAGTTGACGCGTGGAACGAGCGAACGAAATTCAGTATAAAAAAATTGAAACGAGAGCGCTCTAGTGGACACCGGATCAACTAGTTAAAATTTTAATTCTTTTTTTTTAACATGCGTTATAATATTATATACATATATTTATATATTATATACTTTATTACATAATATTATAATATACATTATACGATTCCTCGTCTTTAACAGGATTTCTTACAACACAACTTCAACTATACAAATTAATAATAAACCAAAAGAATCAACGACGAATTACGGAACTATAGCATTGATGCTGTTTTTTTTCTAGATACGTTGATAAAATTACGTCAAAACCAATGTTTCATATTTTATTTGTCAAAAGCCTAAAATTGTATCTTTTATACGGAATTAAACAATTATCAATGTGTGTTGGTTGATAGAAAACTACGAATTAAGTTTTATTACCATAAAAGCAAACACAAGATTCGGTGATTTATTTTACTGTAGTCTTCTTTTTTTTAACAAATTAATATCGTTTTAATATCGAAATCTTGAACTTAGCATATCTTAAATTACACAATTGCTATATAACATCTATAACACCACTCTGAAGTTTCACTTCTGCCGGAGTTCCGCTGACAACCAGTTTTTTTAAAAATTTTTATTGACAGTTCTACGAGTTTGTTCGTTACCGTCTTCCATCTGACAGTAATTTCACGTCATTTAATATTATTTAAATCGTCAAAGTACGACCAATATTTAAAAAAATATATATATAATTACGACACAAGCGAGCTGCTTTTATCGCAGCGATAATTTCGCGTACACATATATTATTGATGTGTAAACGTCTATTACGGGGCGGTATGAGGGTAAATCTCGGGAAACGGGACGGAAATGTATAAACTGTCGTCATGACGACTAATAATAATATTTATTCATATTAATAATATAAAATTAATTTACACGCAATTATAAAGTGCGTGTAATGCGTAAGCTGTCGTCATGACGAATAATAATAATATTTATTATCGAAATTACTTTGAATAAAGATACCAATATACACAAATCCCAATCGCGATTCCGTTCCATTTTTACCGCTCACGCGACGTTTACACATCAATGTCTCGAGTACTGGCAGAATATCGTTTTTTTTTAAATTTATTATGTTTTGTGACGCGCATATAGGTAGTGTTCTGCCGATACGATTATATCATGACTAATAACGATTCGTTTCGCGCGATAATTTCTTAATCTTTATAATATAAGCTTATATAAAAACACGAAATTCTAATGCGTATAAAATTCCACTTGTCTGTTCGTAATAATTTTACGAATTATCGTTGAATATTTGGTAAGCGTTTTACACAACATTATCGTTGTCGATGAAAAAAACAATTTTTTAAACGAATAAAAGTACACCGCGGGTAACACGCGCGTATTCGAAATAAGTCTATTCGTATATATTCAAAAAAAAAAAAAACGAATGGATTTACTTTTTTTCCCGAATAGGTTCATTTGAATGTTTTACGTTTCCAATGTGTTGGCACGTTGTAAAACGTTTAATTGTTATCTCGAGCACTATTTTTTCCACAAATAATCACCTGTGTGTGTGAACGTTGCAGGAAACGACAACAATAACGCGTTTATTTATTTCCCAACGTATCGTAGTGCTCATTCGACACACCGCGATTAACTTAAGTAAACAAACGTTCACTTAAAAAAAAAAAAAATATAAATATTAATATAACTGTTGGCAAATTTATTTTTTACGCGTATATGTAACAACACACGACCTTCGCAACGGATAAAAAACGTTATTACGTTCAATATCGTTCTGTCGTTTCGATGAAAACTCCGTTTCAATTTGCCGCGGAAATGGCACCGTTTTTTAATCCCAGTACTCGATGGGCAAAAAAAAAAAGAACTACAATTTATTCGAGAAAAAGACAATGACATTTTAATATTATTGTGACGAGCGCGTTAAAAATTATACGTCACTCATACGTAGGACCCGGATTTTAATGTATTAAAAATGCTCTAAAAAATATAATCGGAATAGATCTATAATATCTGGACCGTTATATTTAATTCTAAATCATAAAAAGTTTTTTTTGTTTGTGATAGGTTTCTGGGTTTGATCATCGCGTCAGGAAAATTATTAAATTTAAAATTTCTTACAAAAAAAATATGGTTATTAAAGATTGTTTGATGTTTGAGACGGAACTCCTTCGACAAACCGTGATTGCGCGCACTTGCGCCGCAGGTCGTCGAACAAGTAAATTTCGTGGTAATTCTTGAATAACGTGCACCACGTATATTTATTATTATTATTATTAATTGTTAATACGTCGATTATAAAGACATAGAAATTTTAACATTTTATTATAAAATCAAATACTTATCGTTTAGTAAAACTTTCGGGGGTCAATTTGGGTGAGGGGGCCTATATTAGTTTTGGATGGTCGGGGGGCTGGTGTTCAATGCACTCCTTGCACGCCCGGTAGTCGCGGCACTGGACTTGATTCACGGTTACTGGACGCAGGGCCGTATTAGCGCATAGGCACTACAGGCACTATGCCTAGGTCCTACGAAAATGTGTGGCCACGATTTTTTATTTTTTTTTTTTGGTAATACTCGCGTTTTATGTTTTTTTTATATATTTATTATAAATCAATATATATACAATCCGTAGAATTATTAGCACAACAATTAAAATATTATATATATATATAGAATTTACAGGCAAAAATAATAATATTACTCGTATATTATGTTTACACTGAACGTTCGGTTTCCTTAATCATCTGTGCCTAGCAGAGCCCGACTTGGGAATTTTGGGGCCCGGGCCTAATTTTTTGATGGGGCCCTTAAATTATAAATTCAGTTTTTTTGCTATATTGATTTTTTATATTTAATTTTTTTTTTTTAAGATTATAAATAAATTGTACCTACTATAATAGTCTACATATACGACACATCTATACACACGACCTGATAATACAACCAACCCGACTGTCGGGCCGACCAAATCGTGTGTGTAGTCCGTTTAACATTTCACAGTGCCACTAATAATTATCGACATTAATTAATATCGGGGCCCGGGGCTGCAGCCCCCCTAGCCCCCCTAAGTTGGGCTCTGGTGCCTAGGGCATACGATTATACAGTGTTAATCCGGGCCTGACTGGACGCGTGTATTGTAAAACGATCGCGAACGAATCGCGCGGTCTGTCTCGAGCGCTGAACTGCGCAGAGCCGAGCCGTTACACATAAAATATGAGCCGCGCGAGAAAATTTACCGTTTTCGAGAGCACGTCTGCTGCAGACTAGAGTACAAAGAGTAACAAAGTCGAGTTTTTACGGATTTTTATCGCGTAAACGTTTTTTTTTTTTTTTCTCCGTAAAAATAACGGTTTTGTGGCCCGTGTTTATGGGGAGGAAAAAAATCGAACATCAGAGCCCTTGTAAATTATATGTAAACGCGATATAAATTCACCGGGGGGGGGAGGGCAAAGGTAAATATCGTACAGTTTTAGTCGACACGGACTGGTTTATAAGTCACCCGTCTCAAAAAAAAAAATCGTATAAAAGATACTTATCAAAAAAAAAAACCCCACATACAATAACGCGAATATAAAATATACCAAAAAATATATGCCGTCTCGCTCGTGTGTATTGTATATACGATATAATATTGCGCACACATGCCGTGCTGTACCTACTTGTGTAAACGTGGACTAAAAAAAAAAAAAAAAACAACGAAATGCTGCGATATTTTTTTATCGAAAAAAAAAAACAAAACACGTAAAATTTCGCGTGGTCTTTTCAATATCGTAAAATAATAAAACCGTCGCCGTCCTATATATATATATATTATGCACAATAGCTTTTTTTTTTTATTATTATTTAAATAATTTTCCTTGTACAAAACGACACTGCATTGTCGTCTACGCGCGTATACCCGCGACATATATATTTTCGCCATTGTTTTCGGCCGAAAGAATATTAAAAAAAAAAATTATAATATAATAAAATACGAAAAAAAAAAACAGGAGAAAATTATCGGTTTACTTTTCCGCGTATTATTATTATTTTTTTATAAACATAAATAAAACGGTATTTTAACGATATATGCGATATAAACGTTCGTGCGTGGTACGGGATTACAAGACTTTACGAACACACGCGAGAATAAAGCGAGAGCGCGCGCGCGGTGTCAGGGCCGTTATTTGTGGAGGGGTGGGCATGGTGTCCGGTTGCACCCCTTACTTTTAAATACAGTCCCGATTGGTCGTTGCTTCGGTAACGGTACTTATAATGTTGATAAAAAAAGAAGTCAATTGCAATATCAGTGTATAGAAAAAGCTGTATATATATATGTATTTGCTAAACCAGCTGATAACGAGTACCAATATATTATCTATATTTTATATACGGCCTGGTGAAATGTCAAATAATGGCCTGCTCGGAACTTGGCGCACACCCGAAAAAAAAACAAACTGAAATGACGCCACCGCGGCGGTGCCAACGGAGCGGATGATAATATTATTTTTTTACGCTCGCGCGCGGTGTCAGGGGCGTTATTTATGGGGGAGGGGGCAGGGTGTCCGGTTGCACCCATTACTTTTAAATACAGTCCCGATTGGTCGTTGCTTCGGTAACGGTACTTATAATCAGTGGCGTATTTGAGGGGGGGCGATAGGGGCAATCGCCCCCCCCCAGAGATTTAAAAAAAATTATATTATTTTATATCATATTGGCTGAGATCAAAAATGGGGCGAGATCGCCTAACGGGTTTGGCATTGCTCAATATTCACCATACTATAACATTAAATGTATAGATGATGTAATTGGTACATTTGCTAATAGTAAAAAAAGAAATATGGACTTAGTTTTGTAAATTAAATAAATAAAACGATAATAAATAAAATGTGTTTTGTACAAAACTATTATATTCTTACATATAATTTTTTTTATTGGTGGGAAAGGGGGGAGTTCTTTTACCATCGCCCCCCTGAGGTGAAGTCTCAAATACGCCACTGCTTATAATGTTGATAAAAAAAAAAGTCAACTGCATTATCAGTGTATAGAAAAAGCTGTATATATATATACATATGTATTTGCTAAACCAGCTGATAACGAGTACCAATATATTATCTATATTTTATATACGGCCTGGTGAAATGTCAAATAATGGCCTGCTCGGAACTCCGCGCACACCCGAAAAAAAAACAAACTGAAATGACGCCACCGCGGCGGTGCCAACGGAGCGGATGATAATATTATTTTTTTACTCGCGCGCGTTGTGTTCTCGGTGTGTGTGTGTGTGTTCTATACCGTTATAACGCTCGTGTACGAAATATATAAATAAAAAAATATATATATATATATTATTATAAAAAAAAAAATATATATACTCATTTTTTTTTTCGTACATTCCTCTGCAACGTTATCGTCACCTGTTGGTGTCCTCCTACGCGCGACCTATCGAGGGCACAAAACGCGTGCGACGACGACGAGACGAGTTTGCCGCTCGGAAATCGCGTGACACCGCGAGCGCGCGTCGTTCCTGCACCGCACTCCCGCGCCGCGCCGGTCCAATCACACAATATTTTCGTACGTATAGACTCAGCGGTTCCCAAACCGTGTGGCGAGTGTTTGACGGGGGAGACGCGAGGTAAATGTCGATATTGTATACATTTATATTTTTCATCCATTCGAACACATTATTATATTATTATGGTTTACAATCGTTATATTGTTGCCCGTTGTACAATAAAATATTAATTCATTATTTCCGTGTTCCGTATGGCCGCGTATATACATTATAACGTTATTGGTTCCGTGTTCGGCCTATATTTTATTAACTTGTATTTATTTTTCAAAAATATTTTTAAGAATACTCGATAATTATTTAAAATACGTTTTTCATTTTATTTAACATTTATATAATTTTTTTTTAATACACACCCAGTGGCGTGCTCAGGGGGGGGGGTAGGTTAGGGGTTATATCCCCCCCCCATTGTCTTTTTTGCCGACTTACAGAAAACAACTTATTAGTTATGAGTTGCAGTTTTAGAGTCATTACTTAATACTTTTCATTAGTTATTAGCAAAAAGTTATTACTTATGACAATAAACATTCACTATACATAACATATGTTATATTAATTGAACAACTTGGTGTTATAATTTAAATTAATTTTAATTATAGAACAATTTACAAATGTACATAATTGTAAGCTAGAAACGATTTTGGAGAGCTTGAAACATAAACATTTGAGTTTTTGGTATTACCATGACAATTCATTAAAATTTAAAATGTATTATTACTATTTACTTATAACATCCCCCCCCCCATTGAAAATTCCTGGGCACGCCACTGTACACACCAATATATTAACTAGAAACGCGAGAACTACTTTAAATTAAATAATAGTTTTTTTTTTGTCATAAAAACGAAAACGTTCGAATATTTAAATAATAGGAAATTTTATTTCATTTGTTCGTGGGAGGCGAGATTAAATTTTTTCTCTTTTTAAGGACGCGTGAACCAAAAAAGTTTGGCAACCTCTGGACTGTATACGTTGCAGTTTTTGTTTTTAATTCGCTATACGACGCTATTCTCCGTTTTCACCGTTACCGTATATTTTTTTATAATATCTTTTAATTTATATTTATGTCTATTTTTTGCAGAAAATATTGTAATCGTAACTTACTTGTTGATTCAAAGGGAGAATTGTTATCAAAAAAAAATATATATGGGATATTATTCGTCGATATTTACCGAATATAGCTCGAGTAATTATAAAACACGAATAACAAAAAAAAAAAAATTAGCAGCTATACGAACAGTATAGTACGTTGTAGAGCAGTGCAATTATAACGAGCAGGGTTGGGATTTTATAGCACTTCAAATTACACGAATATGCGCTGTAATACGACCTCAAATATGCGCTAAAATTATGCAATAAAAATAACAAAATATGCAAAAAAATAAATAAAAAATACAACACAACACACGAGTACACGGGTACACGAGACGACTGTATAAAATTAATATAGTATACGACGCTTTCAACACTCGTTCGACGATAATGATCGCAGTCAATATCGATAGAAAAAACCCCCAACGAAATCAGAAGACAACCCGTTTAAAAATTATAGAACCAAATAATGCGAAATACTAGGAACGCCAGTGCGTCGGCGTAATCGGTCTGTATACTTGATCTATATACGTATTTACTTTGACAATTTGATCGGAAATAATCTAAAGACACGTTTATTGAAATATAATTTCATAAAATATATGACCAATATTTTCGTTCGAAAACGGGCAACAGTGCAAAAAAAGCCAAAAAAAAAAAAAAAAAAATGCCAAAATAAAATTGTTTAACTCGAGTTCTCCGTGTCACGAAACACATTTTTAACGTACTCTGCTATTTCTCGGAGCGTCTCATAAGAATAATACGCAACGGCTATATAATATCCCAACCCTATAAAAATGATAAAAATCAATGCGGATCGATCAGACACTGATCTTGGACGCTGAAGCGCGAGAACGGAACTATATACTATATACGCCGTTAATAATAATTATTCTGTGATACACGCGACGTATTCGTTGTGTACGTTTCGCTTCGTATAAAACGAAACGCGGCGATAAATAACGAAATATTATAATATATATATATATTATGACGGACAGTTTATTCGTTTTTCGTTTCCCGTGATTTACACCGCGGTATAATGTGACCCGAGTCACAGGGTGTAGAGTTATAATATGACGATGATGACCGCGAGAAGGGGGAGATGGCAAAGTTGATTAATCGACGACCTGTTATTTCATCACAAACACACATAGCGTGCAACACTGTTTGCGAGGCGTAGCGTTCGAGCACACTACGCGTCACGATCTTCACGGCGGACGCCCCCGCGGTGCGCACATATCCGAGTGTGTATGTTATAATGTACGAAATCGTTCGTTTTGTAACAGCACCGCCGACTCGAGACGAAATAAAAAAAAAAACACACAATACACACGTACGTATAGTGTTTAAATTTTTAACGTTATCAAATTTTTTTCCTTCTCGAAGGTGCCACAAATTTTCCGGCGTCACGACTCAACCCGCGCGTATTACATTATAGCGGATCGACGTTACGGAAAGAAAAAAAAACTGCGTCGGAAAGTATATATACGCCTATGGGATTTTATCGGTCTTGTAAAGTATTCGAGTAAATATATATTTCAATAATTTTATAGTATTTTAGAATACTTTTTTAAACAAAGTATTTAAATATTATTTCGTACTAGAATTACAAATACTTTTATTTGAATACTAATGGTAAATAAAATTGCTTGCAATAAGTTTTAATTTCAATACGTTTCATTCAGTTAAAATAGATTTTCGAATATTTGTAGGGCGGATTCAAATTTACTATTACGTTGTGTCTGACGAACTGACAGCCGGAGATTTATATATATATAAAGGGGTATAAAGTTGATCGTTACCCCGCAACCGCGCCCGTGCGAAATGTGTCTTAAAATAGGTTAAAAATAATAACGCTGTAACACAATTAATGTTTCCGTGTATACTGTGAAAAATGTCGGTGAAAATAATTATTACTACTTTTAAAAATATTGTTAAAGCTAAAGTTTTTGTAATAATTTTTAATATTTTATATTATTTAATAATTATTATTACATCAAATAATTGAAAACATTTAAGTGGTCGTACACAGGTTTTAAGACCTAGATACAAAAATATAATTTAAATAATACGACTGCTATAAAAATTAATTTAAAGCTCCGTTCCAATAAGTATTTGTATTTGTATTTAAATACATACAAAGTATCTGTATTTTTTATTAAATACTTTTTTTTTTAAGTATTTAAAATACGTCTTAAATACTGTTTATATCAGTGTGTTTATATATTAAATACAATTTTAAAAGTATTTTTTACAAGATTTTGTTATTATATAGGCGTACTATAGCTGTTTATGTCGTATTGTACCTACAAGGGGCGTATTCCTCAGAGTTTTTATTGGTATATCGCCACAGATTAATAGCGAAAAAATTGATATAAAAAGTATACGGAATTCCTTCACTAATGAGGGGATGACGTATTTTATTTAAAAAATTTTCAGATAAATTAATGTCAATTTGCTGTTTAGTCGTTAGACTTTTCGGGTTTGACGGCAAAATACAGAAAATGTCGATAATATATTAAATTTCCTCCATTCCTTCCCCACCATAGATCCGCCCATGAAAAAGAGGTGATACATTTTTTCAATTTATAGGAGAGAGGGGGGGGGGTGAGATTTTTGAAAATCTACAAAGGGGACGTAGGATAGATGAGGTTGGTAACCACTATACTATATTAAGGAAAACAATTTTTGAAAATTATGAGTTACCTAAATTATGTACCCATTCTATATACACACTATATTATTATTATTTAACAAATATTATTTTATCGCGAATAATTTTGAAAAAATATTACGTACTAGTCCGCTGCGCGGTTTTCGCAAATATTATTATTTTTTAAATATCGCCTAGCTATTGGCCCGGCGCGATTTGTTCGATTATCACGATCAAAGTGTAAATAAGTCTGGAACATTAATATTTATACTTTCTGTATTTTTATATGATATTGTTAATAATCACACGAGCGTTAAAGTCGTCGAGACGTTATATTATACATCTATTGCTCGCGCAGTTGTCTGAGACATGTCCGAGTTGTCTCCGCTGAAATAAATCCGTTAAGGTTTTTTGTAAGCGATATTAATTATTATCGTTTACCGCGCGCGTCTAAGGCGTGAAAAATTCGAGTAAATACATAATATTATATACTGTTCAATATGAAGTTCTTTCGAAACACGGCAACATCGGATATTATCATAATAATATTGTATTGTGCGTAACACATTATAAATATTAAAGCGCGATTATAGGTTTCACAGTAAATATATTTTATAAGTATATTTTCGAGAAATAACCGGTTTATTTACACAATGCGTATTATATATTTTAATTAAGCGCGCGTGTCGCGCATTCTATCGAAATAATTTTTCGACACGTTTTTATTTCGTTGTACCTACACCGAATAACCAGCTTTATGACCCGATATACAGGCGAATAGCGCAAAAACGACATCACGCGCACGCAATCGATATGTGATAACTAGGGCCCAAAATTTAATCATCTAAAAAACGTGAATAAATGCATAAAATGAGATAAAAATGTTAAAAAATGACCAAAAAAAAAAATATGATTTTAAAATTTATTGAAAACGTTAAAATTTTACGAGAAAATAAATGAATTAATTAGAAAATTATTAGTTTTACGTATTGATTATTAGAAAATAGATAGTAATTTCTAATCATTGAACGTGTTATATTGGACAACTAAATAGTATGCATAATATTTTCAAATAAAAAAGATCGGCGATTATCGGATAAAAGAGTTTTAAATGCAGAAAAACTTCTTTCGACTTTTACAGATTTCCCGCCGACTTTAATATTATATATATATATTTTTTTTAAATTTGAATTTAATGAATTAATATAACGCGTGTTTATATGTAGAACTATAGCTCAGAATTTAAATATTCGAACAAAAATAATGCAAACATACCTACAAAAAGTAGAAAAATGCATAAAATGCACTAAAATAGCAAAAAAAAAAAAAGAACTATAAACCAAGGATTACTGGAAAAATGCAAAATAAAATTCATATACCATTGAATTCTGCGTGCCATACCTAAGTCAAATTTCTATAAAGACCAGCCTCGATTATGAGCATAAGAAAGAAAAAAAACGATGCAAACGCATCGAGTTCCGGGCCGTATAGTAATAACCGTAAAAGCGTATTTACATCTATTTCACATTAACCACATAATTTGTAATAATAACCATAATTTATTTGAAAAAAAAATAAAATTATTGTTAAGAATACATATTAATATATATGTTTCAACCTAGGACAAGGAAGAATATTTTAAAATAATAATATGTATGTATACAAACGCATTTGCCAACTGGAATATTATTATGTTATATTAAAAGTAGAACGTTATATTCGTGGCTGGTGTGTTGTGATAAGAATTGTATTTTATTCGCACGTACGTGTGTGAATATACGCGGCCAAGTTAAGAGGTAGATTTACCGCTTTTTTCTTTCTTTTTTCACGGTAAAATCGAATATTTTTATTTATACACCGCTGAGTATTTACACGAAAGTAACATTAACTGAATAATTATGGGCGGCATACGCTTGTGACATCGAGAAGTTTCGAAAACCTATACATATATATATACGAGTATACTGAAAATATATGCGCCAGTGGATAAATATGCATTTTTTTTTTTTTTACCAACGACTTATTTTTCAACCTCGTTACACTTAGCTGTATTCTCCGAACAACTTTTTTTTTTTTTTATATATACAATTTATACAGCAGAAAGACGACTTACAAGGGTCATCCGTTTTAATATAAATTAAATTATATATATATATTCTTATTATTATTGTGTGTACGTACTGGCTTATTAACACTTTCTCTAGAAAAATACGAGTAACAAATATTTCAACGAAAACCACCGTTTTCGGCGTTACGGAATCCATTATTATCATCGATGATTTATTATTGCGTATATACGCGTATGCTTTCGACATTTTTTTTTTTTTCTAAATATTTATGGTCTTTTGTCAGATAAATAAACTTTGTTGAATATATATATATATTCAATTGCTCGTCTTTCTAACAGGCCGAGCGATATTTTCAAAACGGAAAAACGTTGGAAAATGTCTCTGGAGAGAGAGAGAGAGAATATAGAGATGATTTTTTTTTCCATTACGTTCGAGAGTCGACGACAACTGAAACTTAATGTCCAGCAGTTTATAACGTAAAAACAGTACTTTTTTTTTAATGCTCGTGGATTGTTATAATAATTGAATACCGACCTAATATATTACGTCCGCGCGTTTGGTCATACGAAGGATTACATTTTCTCTGTGTGTTTTTATTTTCTGGTTTTTTTGTTTTATTTTTTTTCACTCAATTACTGTTGTCGACTCAAAGTCGAGTAATTATACACTACGGTTAGACGCTAAATCATTTCCGGAAAAAAAAACAATATATATATATGTAACAACTGCGGCACATAACGAGTCGAAATATCACGATTATTATATTATTAATCTCGTGACTCTAAATGACTCGTCAGAAAATATATTTTCTAAAAAAAAATCAACCGAATCCCCCCCGGGCGTCGCTTAAACACACACGAACACACTGCAGCATCTAACAACGAATTGTTCGCTCTCGTTTTGAACCGCGCGCGTATAGTTATTATTATTTTTATTTTTTTTCTGTAAAAAAGAAAAAAAATTATTATCAATTTTCATCCGCGCGTATATTATTAACAAACAGTATAATTCTTCGTGACAAACAGTTTTTTTTTTTTAAATTAAATCCTCCCCCACCCCGAGCGATCGGATTGTATTCTGTTTGCGCGGGCAACGAGCGAACGCGGCCGTCACGTTTCGTCGAGACCTAATGTTTTCCGACGGTAACGGCGTCGGCGTATTTTATTATAATTTATACCGGTACCGGTAAACTCGCAGCAGTTGGGCAACGCGGGACCGAAGAAAACCCCGTGTATAACGTATTATAATATATATATATACACGCTGGTTTAATTTAATTATTATTTAAAATAATTCGAAATAAAAAAAAAAAACGCGTGTCAAACTCTCGTACAAGACAAAGTGTTGCGTAAAAAAACGAAATTCGGCCATACTTATTACCGTTAAAATTAATAACGTCTACCTACTTGTATAGCAGTTTAAAGACGAATCGTCACCCGTGAATTAAATTAAATTAAATTTTATCGGGGGAACTTAACCCCCTCCCCATCTTGAAAAATACTACCTTGTTTTTAAGGGACTTTTTTCGGTTTATTAATAGGTAACGCCGGTCATCGGCTAGGCTGCCGCTCCGGATGAACCATATAATAGTCACGCCCATAGCCGTCCCAAGGGGGGGGGGCAAATGGGGCAAGTGCCCTAGGGCGTCCAAAGTATTATGAATGCAGGGGGCGTCAAAAAAACGAATGACAAAAAGAAAAAATGTATTGTTTTATTTTAGATATTAATTTCCCTTGTATAGTTGTATCTATACGATGATTTCGAGGATGAGTGTATTTACTATTAAAATATATAAAATTATGTAATTTAGTTGTAAATTTTTTTTTGGGGGGCGTCAAATATTATTGTTAATTAGGACGGCACTGGTCACGCCTATGCAGAACTCTTAAGATCTTCGAGTAATTCGCTATTTAGCGTCCGCGCAACGTCCGTTATCCAGTTTTAATCAAAATAATCGCCAGTTGTTTCTTTGGAAAACGTGTTTCAAAAAACATGTATTATGTGCACAAACGCCGTTTCGTGACGCGGTGCAGGTTAGTATAGGTGTGTCGACGACGATTTTCCGCGGACGCCGCGCGCCTCGCCTGTATAAAACAGCGGTGTACGTGCGTCGACGGCCGAATTAGCGACCGCTATTTCGTTCCATTGTACGGCCGCGCGCTACCGAATTAATCTAATACACGCGACGTCCTATTTATTAATAATATTATCAATATTATCAATAATAATAAATAAATAAATCGATAATAATGTTTTCTCCGCAACGAGGAGACGACAACGGAATAAAATGAATTACGTGACGGTCTTTTAACGAAATTATTTTATCATATATATATATTATAACGTATTGTTATCATTATATTAACGTATATGGTATAACACCGAGACACCGCGCGCGGTATAGTGTACCTACATACCTACCTACCTACCAGACGTACAAAATCAAATTACGGCGCTCGTCCGAAATTTCGGATACTCTGCGATGTGACCGCGGGCAGCGTTCCCGTACAGTATAATAACATATACGCGCGTACTACTACTATACACACAAACACACAAAGGCGAAATCATCACACTGCAGGTAAGGTAACACCGCACACGACAATAATAATATTTATATAATATATATATATATTATATGCGTACTAAATCTTATTGTTATAATATATAACTCTGTTGAGTTCGATTAAAAATCCACTCGTATCGATCAATAATAATAATAATAATAATAATAATAATAATAATAATAATAATAATAATAATAATAATAATAATAATAATAATAATAATAATAATAATAATAATATTTTTGTTGCGGCATCGCACTCGCACATCGCAAAACGAGACGAACTATATGCTATTCAGTTTAAGAGTATACCGGGCGGGCGGCGGACGAAAACTACTGGTTCATTTAGCGCAGGCGAGGTTCTATCGGTATTCTGATTGGCGGAAACCGTCGTGAGCCGACTGCTGCAGACAGCAACAGCCAATGACAGATCAGTTATTAGCCGCCGGGGGGGCAACAGCCAATGACAGAGTAGCTATTAGCCGCCTGTGGCGATGCTACATCGCTCCGGCTTTCATTCGACGTGCGCGTTCCCGTATACTCTTAAACTGAATAGCATAGCCGACGGGCTAAGACTGTCTTTCGTTACGGCCGTTCTAACGTATACGAATAAGTGTCGTTAAACACTGGCGCGAAGCTCGTCTTAGCCACCGTTACTGCAGGTTAGTAACAGGAAATACTTTCGGTTTTTATTTTTATTTTTTGGTTTTAAGACGTTCTGAAAGATCTATCGATTTATACGACTGCTGCGACAGCTCACTGTAATCAATATTGTCATTATACTATTATACGTGTATAGAATCCAACGCAAGTTTTTGAACTGTAGGTACCTATCTCCTACTCTTTGAAAAATTGATCACCGACATCACGATTTGCTTCCTGTGCTGCGTATTATCTACAACTCGATAGTCTAGCTCAGATGTCGGCAACCCGCTGCCCGCGAAGCAATTTTTCATGGCCCCCATACACGAAGATGTTAAATTTAAAAAAAATATTTCATCAATATAAACGTATAGTTTTGCGGAATTTTTCTAAAATGTCATCTAATCTCGCGCATTAAAAATCGCATTAGTCTACAATTTTAAATTTTTTAAATTTTTAATTTAATTTTTTCCTAAAAGCAAATTTTTCTGCGCGGAAACTCCTATTTTTTTATACTGATATTATTTACATGTAAAATAACACTGATAATAATATACTGGAATAATAATAAAATTATTAGTATTTATATCATATGTATAAAAATTTTTTATTTATTAATGTGGCCCTCGATGAAAATATGAAAAAAATATTGGCCCACATGGTTAAAAAGGTTGCCGATCTCTGATCTAGCTGACCGAACACTTTCAGCCGCTTTAACTTTTCTCTTTAAACTTACAAATAACTCTATCAGATGCACCTGATTTATTATCCGAAGTTAATTTTTGGGATCCCTTGTAAATATTCAGTACACATAATGTTCCTATTATATAAAGTACACATACCGAATATCTTTATGATACAAACAATCCAAAACGTTGTCGAACATTTCTTTATATGATCATAACGTAATCCCTTTTTATTATTATTATTATTTTTACTTCGGTTTTGGAAAGAAAAAAACGTCCCGTTTACGTTCAAGTCGGAAAATTCCTTGAAAACAGCAATGACATGGGAAAAAATTCGAAATATTTTATCATTTCAGACAGTGAAGTTTTTCTAAAAAAATATAATCGTAATACAATATATTTGAAGGGATAAAAAATGTAAAAAAAAAAAAAGACACAACGAAATTACAGCGTATGAGCGTAATAGTGGTGCAATAGAACGCGTCAAATCGAAATCCCACAACGTCCCCTAACGTTGTGCGCACATTATATTCACACACGTCAGTCAGTCGACATACATAAACACGCACGTCGTATATTGACGTTTTCGGTACGTTCGTCGGACACGTTCGGTTTTCGCGCGCGCAGCTATCTAATATAATAGATATATAGCCAAAGACATTGGATTCCTGCACAATAAACCTATATATATATAATACGGTTATTATTATTATTTATTTCTATATTATTTTTATGAGAAATTTCACTTTGTAGCCCGTTACAGCGCGACGAAAACACCGAGTTTATAATAATACAATAACACGACATACAAAACCGATCTCTTCCGTCGTATCGATACGACGACGGTCTCTTTATCTCTCTATAACACGGACAAAAATTACTCGCGGTTGCTATATAAGCAATGGAGTACATACGATTTTTTCCTAGTAGGAGGTGGAGCTTAAAAGAAACTTTCGAAATAAAAATATTTTACATATAATCAGGGGTTAAAATGGGGGAACGCAGGGGGACTCAGTCCCCTTTAACAATTTCTTCGGTAAGGTAGGCACGTGCCGGCGGAACCACTGAACTCAATACACGGAACGCGTATATTAATCAAAATATGACTCCAGATAGGAGGCCGCCATATATGCATTTTATAAGGTATAAAATTCATGGAGAATACGATGAAATATAGTGTAGTTTAAATATAGTATAATTTTTTTCACTTTAAGCCTGTTATAGCCTGTTAATATATTATATTAAATCTGTATTTATTGTATTCTAAATTTTAAAGAAAGAATGCCTCGTAATTACAAAAAACAAAGTGAACTCGCTGATTGTTGTATATCTGAAATTTCTTCCGCATCATTCGTATTATTGTATACGGTTTTTATGAAGAGTACGCTTTTTTCCAAAAGAGATATAATACTTGAGATACAGTGTAAGAAACTATCGAATTTTGTCGCGTTTTCCACAATCAAGTAAAAAAAATCAATCAATCAATATTTCTTACGAATTACAATATCTTGTATACATATAGCTTTTTGTTATTCTCCTATACGACCCACACCGTATATTTTCCCTTCCCTGCACCTCGTGTGTCGTCGTTATCATACGCGCATTTCCTCGCGTGATCTTTCACCGATATTACAATATTATAATAATTAACAGATATTTTTCGGTTTTTTTTTTAAAAAAAATTATTTTTTCTTTCCCTACTCCTATATTACAATCAGAGGCTCGTAAATAATACTTTTATTTTCTGTTCGTAATGCTTTATTCGAATAAACTGATGGAAAAAGGATTCGAAATATTCAAATTCGAATACGTCCAGTCATTTTCAGTTTGTTGACGTTTCTCAAATACCGCGTCTTCCGTCTGACAATTTTACGTTGTTTAAATTATCAGAGTGTGATATCGAATTTCAATCATACGACGATAACATTATGGTAACGAAAACGTCGACAAAATCTCTAATTACTAGCGAGCTGCGTTTATTGCAGTGATAATATTGCGTATATTATTTATTATTATTACACAGAACTGTGATGTATAGTATTCTTTCACTGTGATTACTGCGATTATAAACGCATTAATTCGTTTTTCGATAATCTTGCAACTTATATAATTCCGGAATTCTAACGCGGAAAAATTCGCAAATAATTTTTAAAAAAAAATTGTCATTGGTTATTGGCTTGCGACAATTCGCGTGTATTACACAAGAATATAAAACATATTTTTATTTTTTTTGCGGCGAATCGATAATGCGACTGTCGAGGAAAAAAGTATTTTCTTTTTTTAAGCGAATAAAAAAAATTAAGTATTTAAACACGTTTATTCTTCGAACGCTTTACGTGTCCGATCATATCGCGTTGGTATAAAATAATATATAAAAAAAAAATAATAATAATAATATAATATTCCTGTATAGACTTCCATGTAGCACACGTCGGACGAGCCGTGTTCAATGCCAAATCGATTTTAATACGTCCAGTCACGGCGCGGCGTGTGTGCTGCAGCTTGTATACGCGGCCGAGTGAGCGCCTACAATATATGTGCGATAATAATTGAACGAAAAGTAATAGCGATATTGTAATATAATTTATTAATTTTTATTATGGTGACGACGAATGTTTGTAACCGTGGTAAGAGTACGTTGCAGGGGACATTTACGTAATTTTTATAAAATATAGGCGAGAAGAGAGAAGAATAAAACGCCGTTCGTGAACCGCGACGAATAGTTTATGCGTTTATTTATTTTATCGTAAAAACAATAAAATACGAAGAGGGAAAAATTAATAAAAAATAATAATCATAAAGCTTCCTGGAAGACAAGTAAACGAATTTACATAATTATAGGCAGTGGCGTATTTTCAACTTTTTTCTGGGGGGGGGTCCAAATTTTTTTTTTTGTTGAAAATTCCAACAGGATATATTGATATAAGGTATTTAATAAAAAATACCTTTGGATAATTTTTTTTGGTTCTGGGGGGGGGTCCAGTACCCTGGACCCCCCCTCCGTAAATACGCCACTGATTATAGGTATAGTGTATTACGCGACGACGCGACGGAAGAAATAGAAAAGAAACGACAAAAGGCTTTTAACAAAATAGCGTTCGTTAATAATAAAGCATTTTTTATTTTCGTTTTTTTTTTTTGCAAACCAGAAAGAATCTTTTTAAGACATGTATTCTGGAGTATTATATAGTCTTACGAGTGAATGCGGAAAATAAACAATAACTGCAGAATAATGAAAAAGGTCGGAAGCTTAATCGATAGCGAAGTGTACTGGAGGGAATATCAAAAATAAGGTTGTTGTGGAAAAGTTAAGACGAAATTATTATAGAGGGTAGACCCCTTAAAACTCATCAAAAAATTGTTCTAGCTATTTGAAATATTGAAATCGTTTTTCGTTGATTGTAAGAGTAATAGCGAATTTCAGTGCATATTATAAATAATATTTCTATAATTATTTAAAGTCCGGAATCTTGAGCATAAAAATATATGTATGTGACAGTATACAAAATACATGAAAAATTGGTAAAAAATATTGATAGTTGTTTTTATTTGATTATAAAAAACGCGACAAAATTCTATACGAACAAATTCGATAGTTTTTTGAAAAATCTATTCTTCGTACAGAATACGTTTACTACGCAATAACAATTAATGCGGAAGGAGTTTTAGATGAATTGTTTTTGTTTTGTAATTACGGGATATTCTTTTACTAAAAAAACGACTTAATAAATAAAATATTTTTATTTCGACAGTTCCTTGGAACCCCCTTCTTAGAAAAAAAAGCACATCTACGCCAATGGTTAAAACTAATTATAGAGGACCATAAAAAAAAGATCACCAGTGGCATGCCCAGCGGATAGACTTGATTGTCCAGGACCTACCCTGTAATTAAAATTCAAATAATAATCAACATTTCTGGTACAGAATTTGGCGGTAAACAAAAATATTCCTTTTGATACGTGTTTCGTAAAGAATTTACCAGTTATATTGAAATTAAATCGTTTTATAATAATATGTAAGTTGTACCTGTATTTGAAGAGGATAAAAAAAATGATAAAATATGTCATATTCTTATTATAAAGTAAGAAACGGATTTATATGCAAATGCGTATATTTATTAGAATAAGACATTCAGACGACGACAGGAAATGTCCACGATTTAAACCGTCCTTACATCAAAATCACGTCTTTTTCATTTTATATATTTCGGTATAAATACATATTTTTAAAAATATTTTCACGTTTCGTCGTATCTTACGGAAACAATGTTAGAACGAAAAAACACTACTTTTTTTTTTAAATTTCCGATATCCTTCTAACAATTTGGAATTATCGCCTTCGGGTATCACGCACATACATCGATATTACATAATATTATACATCAGTTGGTGTGGAACATTCGTTTAACAGTTTTAAAAAATATTTAAAGACCTAATAGACGACATTTAACATTCGAACGTTTAAAATAGCTTATAATAATTACTATATATATATATACTGTTCAATGCCACGCAGGATTTCAGTAAAAAATTACTTTTACACGATTAAATTCACTAATTTTTTTTTTTTTACTTAAACAAAGTTTTTTTTTCCCACATATTTTATATAAATTATACTTCAATATTTATGTACACATTTTTGTATTTTAATTACATATAAAACTAATAAGTAATAATAATAATCGTTCCCTCGGGTACAGACTTCATCTTACGCGCAGCACGTTATTATTTTATATTAGTGTTACGCCCGGACGGTTCACACACTGCAGGCAGAACGGGATTGAAATGAAACAAAAACGCTATGTTTTTTCACAGTTTCCAGACAATTATAATTTTTTTCCCCGACATTTTGTTTTAATTTTTAACAACAAGTCTGTGTTCCGTTCGCGGTGGGAAATTTGTTCCGCGTTTTTGTTCTGTTCTTGTTTTCCTGAACACTGTCTGCTCGGTGTAAGCACAATGCAATATGAATAAACACGTTAAATGTGTCGAGTCTATTTCAAGCGCGCTTAATTTTTAATTTTTTTTTTTAAATGTCGTTTGTTCTGTCGAATATTTACTTTTATTTATTATTTTTTATTTTTTAAGTATATTCTACCGAAGAAACGTGCACACTTATGGCCCAATTTATTAGTAATTACAATTCCGTCGTCTTGAATATCTCTTTTGGATTTCCACATTTCAATTTTTACTCGCAAAAAAAAAAAAAAAAATTAACAGTGTCTTTGAAAGTATAAAGATTATATTATAATGATTGTGGATGGAATGTTTCTAAAACGATCGTTTCAACATGGACAGTTGAAAACAAAACAAAAAAACTAAACGCAAACATAACACGTTTTGAATTTTACTTTCGTATTTTGTCGAGGTTTTATTCAATTCGGTATGGACAAATGTTTTCTCACAGTTATGTACCGAAAAAAATTTTCTTTTTATGAAAATTCCGTATGGACCACCTGCGTTACGCGTAAATTTTAAAACAGACGACGAGGCGATAGATAAACCGTCTGAGTCTTAAATTTTTTCGCTGTCGCGGGTAAAAGAACCACCTCTAATTTGACGCGTGCAACAGTCGTCAAAAATCAGTAAACTATACATATAAATTCAGTAACGCCGAATTAAATTTCATGTTCTGTGGAAAAAATGCAGTATCTACACCCGCCAACCTAAACAAATTTTTTCATTATTATTGTTAAATCATGATTTGTGTTTAATATAACTGATATGTTATCTCTTATATTGAATACTCCGGATTCAAAGGTTTATTTTAAACGTTTAACCACTATGTATCAATATATACAAATTGAAACTCGAATATAGTTATAATATTTTAAGGGGGATAATTATTCCATTCCTTCAGTAATAGTTTTTGAAAAACTTGCTAAACGTTGCTCAGAATCGTCAGAATCTAACGTAATTGATTTATCATCAATACTGTAGTGGCCAGTGAGTGCTATACACATTAAACATAAGTAAAATTATTATGTATATTATATATATAGCCAAACGTAATTCGTAGTAATTATTATTATAAAAATATAAACTATACATAGTTTTCAATAAATATATAAATTATAAACGAAGTAAAATGCAAATAATTATATATCGGTTTCCTTATACACATTAAAATAATTCGTATAGGTTATCATTTATACGTGGTCATATGTAATACCTGTACATATAGGAAAAACGAATTTTTTCCGTTACTTAATTTCTTGTTTATGTTTGTGCATTAATCATATCGCTTTTATTCTTCTTTGACATGACATTTCTGTTTTCAATGACCACTGATTGATTTATAAAAAATGTATACAATTGTTTAATGTTAATTTTCCGGTCATTATAGGACGTGAAGATGATGGTAGTTTCATCATTATCAATTATTAAGTATTTTTTCAATCCCAATGATTATTATCATTGATACATTTTAGAAATTGTATAATAGTATAAAAAAAAAATTATCTTTTTTTTTTTTATTCAGATAAATTGTAAGTAATTGTTTATTTTTGTCTAGATAATTACATTTTTAATTATCTTTTATCTTAATCTATAGATAATTTTACCATAGACATATAATATATAGACCGCGATTAGAGAAAGAAGTACGGAGCAAAGCTATGTGCGAGAGAGGTTTTTTCATGGATGAATAAATAATCGTGTATCACCAACCGCTGCGGATCCGGATATCTTGCTGCCACAATTTTGTTTTATCATCCATGAAAAAACCTCTTCAAAGTCTGTCTCTCTCATAGACCTATAAACTACAATTGACAGGTCTACGGTCTGTCTCGCACATATCTTGGCTCTAGTGCATTACATGTGATACACTGGTCGTTCGCGGTCTGTATATTATAAGCATAGATAATACACAATGGATAGGCCGTGTGTATACAATATGTGTAGCGGGCAGCGTTCCTGAATATGAAAAAGAGAGATAGCAATATTAAAACCATAACTTCTATCTCCTACTCAGCAAGAAATTATAATTTGTTCCATGGAATAATAATTGAAAAATAGTGTATTCTGTTATCAACGTATCGGTAATCTAAATATTTGCTGAGTGAGACAGAAGATTCGGGAACGCCTGATAACGAATATGGCCTATCCATTATGTATTGTCTATGATTATAAGTCTATGAATTTTACTGTCTAAAATCTTTTATCTTTATCCAGACAAATTAATATTTATCTTTATACAACACTGAATCGGCGATACGCGACGGTACCGATTGAAACGTCGTCGTCGTCCGTCGTACGCGTTCGCCCAAAGTAAATTAATATAATATAAAAAAAAAAAAAATACTCTACCACGGCTCTCGTCGCAGTTGATTATTATTACCCGAAACGTATATTATAAATAAAAATTATAACGCTACGACCGCGGGTGGAGAATCGTACATATATATATATAAGCCGGCCTACTACTATTACTACTAAATTACGGGTTACCACCGCGGTATATACGTGATGCAACAACGAGAACGTCTCCGGCGTATAATATTATATTATATTATGTACGATGAGGCGTAAACCAGCAGGACCGTGTAATAAAGTATACTCGTCGTCTTCGTTGTGATCCTTGTTGTTGTTGTTGTTAGAAAGAAGTCTCCTCGTCGTAAAGTCTCGTCGACGTGTTGCAGTACTTACAACACACAAAAAAAAAAATAATAATAAAAAAATACTAACTACGTGTAAAAAGACGAACGTGTATTTATATATAAATATATCTTTTTTTCGAATCACGATTTACATAAAAAAAAATAATAATAATTTAAGAAAAAAAACACACCGTTTTTTTTTTTTACACGGCGCGACCGTATTATCGTCATCTGCAGTGGACGTCCGAAAAAATATTTATTTAAATTTTTTTTTTTCCACGTTTTCTTTAAACTTTTTTTTATAACGTTATAATATGGCGTATACGCGTTTTAAATAAAATAAAAAAACCGAAAGTATTATATACCAGGGGTGGCCAACGGGTCGATCGCGACATGCGTTCGAGTCGATCGCGACTCCCTTCCGTATTTTCTTAAAGTTTTGGATTTTTTTCAGAAAACAAAAAAATTTTCACACGCCACTGATTTGAATATTCGTTGAAACCGGCGATCCGTTACGAAACAATAGTGAATCGATTTCAAAATAATTAATATAGTAATAATAATTATTACAAACCTATTATTATATTATAATAATTATTATAAAACGGCAATCGCCAGTGGCGTATTTGTATTATTAATTTTTTGCTGATGCTGCTGCTGCTGCTGCTGCGCGTTTCGTTGGTAACACAGTTGACCGCGGTATCTATAGCGAGATATGGCTTTTGGATTTTTTTTTTTAGAACGTCTTTGGCGATGCTTTCCTAGATAAAAACGCGTGATTCTATGACATACGAATTTAAATAAAAATTAATTTTTATTTTTTAAGGTACTTCTTGACATTTTAAAGTCATTTTTTAAAATTATTTTTCAATAACAGTGTGAAAAATCAATAGTTTACTATTTTTATTTTTTTTGTATTTATTATTGTTTTACGTAATATTTTTTTTTCACTCATAATATTTAACATTTGTGCATACATTTTAGTATTAAGGGGATTGAAAACGGTCGTTTTCTCTCTTCGCCGTCTTACACACACGAAACACGGCAAAACAGACGTTTCAACGTGCCGATCGATTTAGTGGTGCGCTAAAAAATTCGAAAACCGATTTGATTCCGTCGTGGATTTCACTATAGAACGACTTACCCGCTTTTTTTTCATATTTTTTTTTTTATCTTAAGATCTTCACAAATTGGTTGTTAGCAATTTTTTTTTTTTTAATTTGTTCAATTCATTTATGAAGAAAAACAAATTAGAAATGCGGGAAAATCGATCTCAAGTATACACTTCGCGACGAATTCAAATCTGTTTTCAAATTTCTTATCGCTCAGATCGATCAGTACGTTGGAAGTAAGAAACGCGTGTTTCGCCATGTTTCGTGTGTGTAAGACGATAAGAGAAAATGCCCGCTTTCAATCCCCTTAAAAACGTACACCACACCGTAAAAAGTAATTTAAACAATTTTAAAGTTTTTTTTTGTTTTTAGATCATAAATTAAAATTTGTCCAGAGCATTTTTTGTGTGTTTTTTAAGTCATAAATGCATTTCTATAGGTTTTTCTAGAGCATCGACATCCGCGAGCCCCAATAATAATTAAAAAGTAATGCGACCACGAATCGCGCGGTGAACAACAGCGGCGGGACGTCAAATAAATAAAAAAATTCTGCGTGTTATAACCGCGATCGAGGGTCTCTTGATTCGCGGTTACTGCAGCTTACCGCGGTTCTGGGTTATTACGATAAACGCGGTTATCGTTAATGTTGGCGGTGCGTAAATATTATTAACGCGTTGTTATTCAAAGAACGTACGACTACCGGCGCACGTCACGGCATAAACGAATTAGTATTTAAACGGCATTTTATTAAACGTTTTGTAAACGTGTGTTTCGCGAGTGGCAAGTGTAAAGAATAAAAAATATAATACGAGAAAAAGCCAAAGGCAGTGCGGCCAAAACGGCGTGACCGAGAGGGAGTGGAAAAAAATTAAACTCGCTAACAAACTGCTCGCAGCCGATCACAAATAAAACATTTAGAAACACGACAATGGAGAACAATCGTATCTCAGCACTCATAGGCGGAACTACGGCCTGGCCTAGGCTAATGGTCCCCGTATTGGTATAAATGTATACACATATTGAGACCATTTTTGTTCAGCACAGAAAAGTTTTAAAAGGTTATTCCATAACACCTGTCACAATAGTGTGCCTCGTGTGAAAGAGCATTTTCGAAGCTAACCCTTGTTAAAACTGAGCTACGGACGACCATGACTCAAGAACGATTGGAAAATTTAACGCTTCCGTGCGTCGAGCAAACTATGGCAAAAAATATCGACACCAATGACGTGATTGAAGAATTTAAAAGAATGGTTCCATATGGACGCCGTTTAGCTTTATAAGTATTAACTTTGAGGTGAAAACTATAAAATATTTAGAATCTGTGTTTCACACGTATCAGTTAAGTTTAAATTACATGTTATACATTATAAGATTTATAACATCAATTATACTACACTTAGATTGTAACTTTTTACTCTATATTGTATTATTAAAAACGTTTTTTAATTACTTTTATTCATATTTTAGTTATTTTAAATGTATTGCTAATAATTTACAAGGCGATTTTTCGTAAAATGTCACGTGTAAAATCAGAAAAATTATCGATAAATTACTGTTAAAAAAAAAAAAAAATTGTGTTCCCTATCACCCACCTCCCTTACTCTGGGTATGATAATAATTGATAGGTATATAATTGGCTTTCACGAGTGGCTCAGTCTATAATGAAAATGTCTAGTTCCGCCTATGGTCTCAGTTAATACTATTATACAACGTATACTTAGTCGTTTATTTAGAGCGGACAACTTTAATGCATTTACCCACACACACACACACAAAATTCGTGTCGGGCGATTCATGCCAACAATATAATTAGGTATATATGATAAAAAACGATTAAAAAAAAATTGTGTTGGAAATAAAAAATGAAATACTGTATCCGCGAGCTAAACGTAAGCGGGAAAATTATGTGTAGTGTTGTTATAAACGGGCCCGGTGTTAAATATTTCGCTCTGCCGATTATGGAAAACCGAAATGACGGCATTGCTGGCGGAACGCGCCGTTATAATATTCGACTGGAATATCAGACATCCGTCGTTCGAACGAATCTCGAGAATTAAAAAAAAATTTTAAATAATTTTAAATCACCAAACGTTATAGTCGGGTAGTGTTTGAGACGGGTGTGTACCTACGCGGTTTTTTTTTCGATCTTGGCACAGCACGAGTGCTGATCGTCCGTCCGCGTGCGATTTGTGTGTGGAGTTTTTGCGAAAAGGACGCGCGAACAATTTCGTAACGCGCGACCGGTTTCGGGCAACGACGTTTTTTTTTTTTTTGAAGAGGGGAAAGGAGAGGAAAGTGAGGAGATTTTTTTTCTACATAGAAAAAAAACGAATAAATCTTTAAAAAATAAAAGAAGAACGAACCGCATTCCGCGCGGCCGGTCACTATGTATTTGAATAATATACTCCGGCGCGTGTCTCCGCGCGCGCGGTTATTTTCAAAACGTTTTTTTTTTTTGTTTTTTCACGGGAAGGAAATTAAATTTTACGCGGCGAATTAATAGTTTTTACGTAGGTAGTTGATTTACTTTTAAACACCGGCACGGTGAGCGGTCATGTATATACTACGGTCGCGGTATGTAACTAAGTACTGTGGTAGGGGCGTGATTACGGGGTGGGGGGATATGGGCAGGACCGTATTTAGGGGGAAACAGGGGGCTGTTGCCCTGGGCGACTGATTATGAGGGGGGGGGGTGGCTAAATTTTTTTATTTATAATTTCATTAATTTAATCCCCTCAAAACTTCGTTCGCGTTATTTTTACGCATAATATTATTTTAATATTTTATTATTTATAACCTATTATCGTTACTTTAACATTTATAACCTATCATCGAGATTTGTTTGAGATAATTTTGTGGCATCTTCGAAACGATCATTTTCGACCCTAAGAAGGATAAAAACGTATTCTATATGAATAATAATGATCGCCGAAATGCTTTGGCTGTACATTGAAAGTGAACCGATTTTCAGCATCAATATTATGATTATAATATATAATTAAAGATTTTGCGGAGTCACTGTCCAGGAATTGTAATTTAAAAACGAAATTGGTTTTATATTGCATTAAATTTGCATTATGTTATAAAAGGGCGTTTTTTTTTTGTTATCCCAGTGCGACAAATTCCTAAATACGGCCCTGGTTATGAAGGATGGATCCTTCCCCGTGGGCTATCTTTTTTACATAACATATCGTCTCTAATGTACAGAAAATATAATAAAAATATTATAGTAATTAAAAAACAATAAAAATAATATTTTTTTTTTTTTGCGTTGACAAAATTTTATCACAATTCCATAATATTTCTAAGTTTATTGACTGGTAATTACCTGCAACTGGTACGGTGCAGTTAGGTTGGATCTCCGAAGAAAGATTTACCCGTATTCAGGCGTTGAAGTAAAAGAACGGACGAACTACTCGATAAATTAGCTAAAAGAAAAATGAAGAAATTTTTTTTTTTGTATATATAAAATAATGTGTCATTTTTATTAAAGAAAATAATAAGAGTATTGAGTACGAGTATCAATCACTTTAATTTTGATATCGGAATGGTTCTTACAATTATGGGTTATCCAATGATAAATTTTATATCTCCTCTCATAAAACATTCGTAATTACGCCACTGTACTGCAGGAACGTTAGACTTTTTCAAAATTCCTAAATAATATTGGGTTTTTACACGACTATCGTGTATACGCGACAGTGGCGATTATACATGATGTTCAAGGGAGGGGGGTGGAAATGGAGCCAACCTCCTCTGCCAATAAAATATCGACGAGTAATAACCAAAATGAAGGATCTATTAATGTACCGAGACGAAATGCAGATGTAGAAAAAGGAAGAACAACGTGCATGGAACGTAAACGAAATAACAATAAAACGGGGAAAAAAAGTAGTCACCAAATAGCGCTACGACACAAAATACAGGCGCGGCAGAAAGGCGTATATAAATAGCGAACACACAAACCGCAGTCAGACGCAAACTACGTTGTTAGCGCCTGACCGCCGTGACTACACTAAGTGGTCCGATGGTTTCGGACCGCTATTTATAAACGCCTTCCTGCCACGCCCTGTTGTATGTTGTGTCGTAGCGCTATCTGGTGTGACTGCTTTCTTTTCCTGTTTTAAAACGGTCGACTGACGCGCCATGTCGGTATATGCGGGCATTTAGTTTGACGCTGACCGAGCGACCGTTCGTACGCGCGTATGCAGTTTTTATTAATTATTTATTTTATTATAATTAATAACAATATTATTTCGCGTATTTCAATGAAATGAAATGAACGTAAAGATTGTACACAGAAATAATAAATAAATAAACGTCGTTGTAAATGACCAGTAGCTCCCTCGTTTCGCTGAGAACCTAAAAAATAAAAATTATAGTTTTAGTTTGTAAATTTAATTCCATAATAAGTTTGTTGAATTTGAAATGTGTATTTTAACACACATTATTGTCGTTTTCCGACACTGCACAGTAATATCACTGCTGGTCAAGTACATGTTTTCCGTGTGTGGCAACCGGCCGATGATTTTCATCTACGCATTCAGATAACTTGGCATATTGTTTATCTATGGAAAAGATAAAAAAAAAGAGGTAGCGAGCCGTGGGTGTTGTGGGTATCGCTTGAGTGAATTACTTGGACAAAGATTTTAGAGTTTTGTTTTTACTATAAATTTGAAAGCAACGATAAATCATTGCGTTCGATAAAACGATTCTGAGCGGAGCTTCGGCGTAATAAATAAACGACAACCGATTAAGACGGAATTGCGTTTTTAGCGTTTTTTTTTATGTAATTTTTGAAAGTTTTTCCTGACTTTTGAAAAAAGTCTTGAGAAAATCGAAAAATTAACTTTTCAAAGTACAATAACTAGATGCGATTCGCATTCAGAAAAGGCGGTACACAAAAGTATCGTAGCACTCCTTCTGGTAGAATTTTTGGGTACAGACGTAAAAAAAAAACGCGTCTTTGTAAAACCAATACACTCCTCGCTCCGTTCAGAATCTAAAATTAGAAAATATTCTATTCATGATAATTCTCAAAACAGGTACATTTCCCCAGCGCCCCCCAAACCATAAAATTATTGTATTAACTATACGTTACGTTTGTAGACCGTTTGTAAAGGTTTGTAAAAGAAAAATTTTCGTTTGTAAAGCAAAACCAAATAAGTTATATCATTTTCAAAATGGGGGGGCTGGGGAAATGGTCAACATTTCGAATTCGTATATTTTATTATTTGGAATCGTTTGTAGGCCGTTTGTAAAGGTTTGTAAAAGAAAAATTTTCGTTTGTAAAGCAAAACCAAATAATTTACATCATTTTCTGGTTTTGCTTTACAAACGAAAATTTTTCTTTTACAAACCTTTACAAACGGTCCACAAACGTAACGTATAGTTAATACAATAATTTTATGGTTTGGGGGGTCTGAGGAAATGTACCTTCTCAAAACTGCTATTTAGAACTCAAGTGCTCTGCCCTAGTGTAATAATAATAATAATAATAATAATGATCGATACAATCGTACGCTGTATTGCATATCGGCGGCGGTCTGTATTCACGATGTGTGTGTGTGTGTGTGTGTGTGTGTGTGTGTATCTCGCCCATACGCAGTGATGGTAGCCCGATGGAATGTCCGCGGAGACGGAGCAAAGTAATGCGCGTACTGCGCATACATAAAATTATATAGTAGACGGCCCCCGTGCCGAGTCTTACTGCAGCGTGTGAGTCATAACTTCGTAAGAGCGTACCTATATAAGAGATATGTCGGCGGCGGCGGCGGCTGTTGTATAGCAACAGCGTCGGTGCGTATATAATATACACGACTGACTAAAAAAGAAGAAGAAGAAGAAAAAAAAGAGGAGTACCGTACGGACAGTTGGGCTGTGGTGATGAAGAAAGACCGTGTGTATAGTCAAAATTCGAATAATCCAATCGATCGTTTCAAGACAAGAAACTCTTGTGTGTACATAATATTTAAATATTTATACGGCTATATAATCCCACTTCAAGTCCCCCGACTCGTACGTAAAAAAAAAAGTGTACATTGTGTACGTCATAATCCCAAAATATATTATTGTTTTTATTACCAGATCCTGTATATATTATAGTAATTCTAGACGAAATACCGTACGTGTCCCTGACATTGGAATCCGTTGAAAAAAAAATAACGGCTTCACGTATATACATATACATATAAACGCGACTTCAAAATCGGTGAATTTTTCTTTTTTTTTTTTCGAGAAATTATCATTGAAAATATTTTCTCGAAATACGTAATCAACATCTGTCGTATAAACAAGCGTTCTTTTATTGAAAAAAAAAAAAGTGTTCGTATTAATAAACGTATAAAAATTTATATAGCGAATTTAAATGGAGAAGGAATTCGCGAGAATACGATTGAATCGAAATCCTTTTCTATTTACGACTTTTAATATTTATAAGCTAGGCTATTATAACTCATTGTGTATTCGTTCGATTACAACGAAAATACACTAATAACAAAATAATACGAATAAGAAAGAAACAATTTTAAATACAATTTTTCCACAGTCCTCGCATTAAATTTACAATAAAGGAATCGATTAAACGCAAAATCGATGTGCCGTCAATTTTGATGTTTAATAATTTATTTAAAAAAACAAAAACATAACAGTACTTTCTCCCTGTTCGAACAGAGAATTGGGATTTACGAAACGTAAAATATCATAATAGCCAGAATACGAGAAGGCCTCTCAATATTAAAAAAAAAAGCGAAAAAATGTATAAATAAATCTAATATTTATTCTGAATTATCTCGTATTGTACACTTACGAATGCATCTAGTATTTTACATTTTTTTTTTTTTTTAATTATACTCTTTCCAAATACACGATAAAATCGACCGGTCGACAGAATATTTTTACCGGGTATACGTCTGTGTATCGCCTAGTTTACCGACCGCCTAAAAAAACACATTTTTTTCAAAACGATCGAGCAAAACGTTTTTTATGCGCGCCGAGCTCAAAGTCTCTTTCTCTCTGCGCGCGTATACACCTACATACGTAATAATTAAACCGAAAACGTTTAGCGTTTGGAAATGTGTCACGAAGTTCGGAAGGAGATAATTTATAATTTATTGTAACTCTTTTAATATTTTGAAATAAAAAAATTATTGGATACGGTTAATTTTCACATACAACTCGTATATATAGTATAACCGTATAACGTTTTAGACGAAAATTCCCGCGGCACGGACCAGTGTTATTTACTCCCAAATACGACGTATTGCTACTTGAATGCCTGCGTATGGTGTGAGTACCTACGTGTATATAGAGCCGAACGGCGAACAATTAAAACGATAGAAAATCCGTTTTTTTTTTTTTTTTTAACCGCTGCAGTACGCCACGGGGGTAATATGCGAGTGTATTCGGTAGTAAATAATAATAATCCTATATTTTTTTGTTATTATTATTTTTTTAATTTACTCTCTCCGGACAAAAACCGGTCGTGTGTGTATACGGTCGATCGGTCGGGGTTGTGCGTATCTGATGATCATAAAATATATCGTAATATTAAACCCTCGGCAGAGCACCTGCTGCTGCTGCTGCTGCTGCTGCTGCTGCGAAGAGATGAGACAGGTGCAGGTGTTCCTGCCGCGGTGCACTGCAGAGTCTGACAGCCACCAAAACACGTGCCGCCCCGCCGCCATCGCGTGCGTTTCTTACTCTGTTTATATATAAAAATAAAAATATATTACATTATCACAGCGGTGTTATCCTTTTGAATAGGTACATATACGATCACGGTATATCGCGTATTACGCGCCCATATAACAGCAAATTCTGGATTTCGATCGATTTCCCAATATTTGTATTTTAATACGCGTACTACTGCAGTGATCGATCGCGCGTGTATTTGTCGAACGAAAAAAAATTTGATTGCGAAGAATTCGATGAAATTGAAAGATTTTAAAATCGACTCGCGCTATAATATTGCGAGTTATGAGCGTTTTCATTCGTATAAATGCAATATCGTAAATTGATGGGGTGGTTTTTTTTTTTTTTAGAATTCTCTATAAATCACTCGCGAAACACTCTCTCATTATGTGTTCAAAGAAAAACAGTCAAGTAGAAAATAGGAGTGTAAACTAAAAATACGTATTTCCTGCGCATATTATATGTATGGACGGCGCGTACATCATATTGTTTCGTTAATCGAGTAAAAGATCGCAGATTTAATTAGGTAACAGAAAAGTGTCAGTCTCTCGTCAATTATTATTATAATGTCACCACGAAAATTGTATAGAAAACGTGAAGGTGTTGTTATTTTGTTTTGTTTTTTTTTTTTGTAGCGCTATACAATTTTTTTGAATTAACTACGTTACTGACTATGTGTAGGTACACTGACATCAATGGATATCGCCATTGTGACTGCGCTGTTTAATCTAAAACAAATCTATCTGATGATCAATTGAATCGCGCATTCATACAGTTTATATATTTACGATACTGCAGTCAGCATGGGTCGTAACTATAGTAGACTATTTTCGCTGTTCATTGATTTCGTTAAAAAAAAAAAATTAAAACTTTTTTTTTAATGTGTTTAATAAACACGAAATTATGACATTTGTAGCAGATTTAGTCCGTACGATAAATTACTTTTTAATTATCACATCGATGGATTGTTGTCACTGGCTCGATTTAATGTATGTAGTCTCAGACCTGAGCGTTGTATTTTCACCAAGTCTATCTCTTAGATCTCATGTTGACGTAACAGTACTTAAGAAACTAAGAATCCTTGTTTTCATCCGGAGAAGTCCTTATAATTCCGATTCTTCGTTATGTCTGTTTGCTCTATGTTATATAGATCGTTAGTTCTATCTATAGTCGGAAGCGGTTCGTTAATCTGGTCCGGTTTCTGGCTTTTGCAGAATACTTATTGAAAATTCCTCATCCTCCATTCGATTGTGGCACGGTTGTTCAACACTTGGGTCGTGTTCATTGGAGATTATAGACGTATAGATTCTCATACTCGTTTTCTCTCGGTTTCAATAAATCGACGTGTGTGGACGCCCCTATAGACATTTGAGAAAATTAATTTTAGTGTACCAAATTAAAATAAATCTTTATCATCCATATACACATTCTGAGCCAGTCATACGTACGGGGACTGATGCGAATTTTGAAATCTGTTTTGTTTTATTATTTTATCTTTGAAACATCAAGCTGCATTATTATTTCCATTAATCTTCATAGTTAATTTAAGTAACAGCATTGTTTATTTATTTTTACAGAATACTGGAACCCACCGATATCATTATTATTTTTTATTAGTTATCACTGTATCGTTAATTTTAAGTTTTAATCTATATGCAAAAATACAATAGTCAAATAATAATAATATTCATAGGCGTGTCCAGACCTCCATGGCTGGGGAGGCCAGTTATAAAATTTAAATTTTTTACTTACTACAGCGATCTATATTCTATACCTATATTTGTGACTTTTTTTTTTTTGAATGGCAATTATATAGCACCTGGAATTTTTTTACCCCGCAAAATTAAAGAGTATTTTGATCTTAAAATTGGTTTCCTACGCTATTACAACTAATAAATAAGGCCAATCAACTAATGTGCTACTTAGTTATTTTTTATAAATATTTAATATTTATAGTTTCAACCACGGTAGATTATAAGCCAAGAGGCCAAGAATTAAGTCACTGGGGAGGCCGGTGCCCACCCTGCCTCCCCCGTAGATACGCCTATGATAATAGTAATAAGTACGCGAGTACGTGAGTACATTAAATGAGTCCATAAAGATCGGTTTTTCATAATACATATGTGCAACACTATCGTCATTCGTTCTGTTTGATTGTAAGTTTACAGTTCCATACACTTTATATATAATATTATAAAAGTGCGTGATTCGTATGATAATAACAGGATTAATAGTGTACAATAGTAGTGTACACTTCAAAAGAAAGATGAATTGTCGACAAATAAAAAGAAATATAGATATAAAAAAAAAACATATTTATGAATGAAACATTCGAAACGAAAATACATAATACAAACACCACCCTACTGTTATTATTAATACATTGGAATTTTGTATGTTATACATACATATAATACGCGATGAAACACTTCAAGGACCATAAAGAAGTGATGACGACAACGACCGTGACCGAATGGTACACGACCTTTTTTCGACTTTGTTGGAGAAGACATAATCCTCTTTATACGCGCGGTATTATCTTGGTAGTCATTCGTTTTTTATACCGTTAACCGTTAACATTTGGTATTTTTGTACGCCACCGTTGACCAAAAAAAAAAAAATATTATTTTCTTTTTTTGATATTTCAAAAAAACGCGTGTATTTATTGTTAAAAAATATAGTACATTCTACGGATATGTTTGTTTTTTTCTCTTTGAAATATGTTCGTTTAAATTTTACTATTGTAAATGATTAAAACTCTAACACGGCACATAGTCGTTAAACAGAAATTTTTTTTAAATTTTTTATTTGTTCAGTAATATATATATATATGTATATACGAGTGTATATTATTCCAGCACACCTGGTCCAAAAACTACGTAGTATAGTCCGAACGCTAAGATCTTTTTCGCGTTAAAACCGCCATTGAACGCGTTCTAAAAACGTATATAGAAAAAACGCGCGTTTTATTTATTTAATTTTTTAAGTTGTGTACAGTAAAAAATAACGAAATTAAAGGTATAATTTACTATTTTAAAACTTTAAATTACTTCTCTTACCGTGGGTACATATCAGAATATGTGCGTCCTATTGCTGCCAGAAAACGAAACACTCGCCACAGAATTAAAATTTGCGGTGCTCTGCAGGCACGTCTCGTCTACAGGGGCGTAATTAAGGGGGGGATGAGGGGGATAGATCCCCCAGAGCCTTTTTTTTAATCACGTATAAAAAAAAAATAACTGAAAACTGTCATCATCCATTGTAGAGTCAAAATTTTTCTTATTTTTTCCTATTTTTAAACTTTACTCAAAATCGCTTTTTTATTTAAATGTTTAAATTATAGGCCTCGGAAATTGGATTTAATTTTATAATTTACCAGTTAAAAAATAATAGTAAATATACGAGTAGTAATCAAATATTTCTGTTGTGTATTTTGATTTAAATACTCGAATAATATTAACTTAGTTAGATTACAAGTTAAATTTTTTTTTACTGATTTGTAGTATAGTATGTACTACATAACAAGAAAATTTATAGTATGAAGGGTGTGTGTGAAGTTCCTCATTGCACTGTGATGAAAAACGAGGGAAAAAAGTCATCCCCCCCCAGAACAAATTTCTAATTACGCCACTGCTCGTCTAACATCTGTCACCCCATCGTACACGCGCCGTTCAAAAAACATAATTGTAACTACACCTATATGGTACTTTCCCCCTCCCCGTTTGTAATTTTATCTGGCAAAACTAATTTCACCGCGTTACGTTATAATGTCGTCATAGGTATATATATATATATATGTGCTACCACCTCACATCAATGAACACTTAATTTTAAACAAAAAAAAAAAAAAATGTTTATTTAAAACCGTATATTATATTACGTAATGTATAGTATAAAAAAATATATACAGTAGTTTTCTCGTATCCGTTTTGCGCGCAAACAATGTCATTGATAATATTGTGTTATAATGCGCCGCGCGCAGGCGTATTTTTTTTTTTACATTGTCAATGGTCTTCCGATGGAAAGTGTCAACCGCGAGTCACTCGCGCGGAACAAAATACCCGGCTGCACGTTGGGCGTGTCGAAATTTCTTCTCTCGTTCCTTGCTGGAATACGCTTTAGCTTTTTTTTCAAAACGAATTTTTATATGGAAAAAAAAACGTGCACACGACAAACAGGGATTATGCAATTTTTCGGCGTGCGAATATTATACGAGTTCCGGTACACGAGTTTGACGCGTTGTATTAAACGACGGAGTCCAGAACTGGGATTCACCTATAAAAGCAAAACAACAGCACTTGGTCCCCACTGGTCTTACCATTCCAGTCTTTCGATTTTCCGCGCATCGTGTCTTTTGCTAGACTATCACCTTCGGTCATAACCGCGATTATTGTTCGCTTCTCAATTCTTCCATATTTTACACGCGCCATTCCCCTTTCGTAATCTACGAAGAGGTATTTCATTCGTGTTCGTTGTCGTTGTCCCAGATCGTCTCTATTCAGGCTTTCCTTACTTTTTTACTCTTACGCGCCAAAATTATAATATCGATAGCGTCCCTCCGTAATCCACAATATACTCTTAATTCGTATTATCCTATTCTAACTCTAATCTTATTAATTTATTCACTTCTTCCGTTTTCCTCGTCTAATTTTTTTCTCCCTTCAATAATTTAGCAATAATTTATTTCTCTATATTGTACGTCTTTTTTTTATTTAGCTATTAGAAAAACTATAATAGCTCAATATTATAGACAATCTTAAATTATCGAACCAGACTTTATTCGGCATTCCAGGGGAGATGGTTTTGAAGCTGGAGGCGAAATTACCTGGCAAATTATTCCAGTGAGTAGACCAAAGATTGGTTAAGTGACGCCGTAGAGTTGGAATAAAGTCTGTCCAAGGAATTAGTGGTGTACAACGTCTTTTAATACATAACGTACGATATTCGGTTTCTTATTTATTTTTCTTGTTAGTATACATCTTCTTTCAATTCTATGTATGTCATCTAGTATACATATACATATATATATATGTGCGTGTGTATATTTCAATCTTCTAGATAATCACGTTATTAATTATCAAGCTGCAGCTTATAATTGAACTTAGCTTTATAAAAATTTAAAAAAGAACTTATTAGTGCCACGCAGAAATTTTTACGCCATTTTTCAAACGATTTTTAATACGCAATCGGAAAACTTATTTTCGTAGAATTTTTACAATCAGAATCAAATGAAGTCACGCGCACGAAAAATAATATTGTCAACGACAAAATCGAAGAAGCTTTTTCCAAACGTGTGTGGAATACGTTTCGTTTATTTTCTTATATGCGGTAACGAGTCGCTGGGGCGAAAAATCATTTTCGAAGAGAATTACGGACTATTTGTTAAATCCCGAAGCCTTTCATCGTTTCATCGAACAATTTGCTCACGTCAAATCCAGAAAGAATAACTGTTAATTTTATTAAACTGAAACGTTCTAATAGCTTAGGGAGGCCGCTGTCAGTGGAATTCCTTTAGAGTCCTGAAGATTAAAAATCCAGCCGTGGCGGAGATGATAAATCTAAATCATTATAGGTATAATTTTATATACCTTGACGACATTATAATACATTCGAACGCGCGTCGTACATGGCAGACAGCGGCGGGCGAATCAATATGACTTTTTTATTTTTTTTTTTTATCAACGAATAACGATCGTAAATATTTATATATATATATTTGACAACCCGATGATTTATTATGGGTGTACGAGTACCCTCGGTACGACCGATTACAATTATTACGTACAGTGTACACTACTGCAGTATTAACTATATATAATAATAAAAAAAAAATAATGGAGATGTATTCTCGTCGCTCTTTGGATGAACGAGAAATCGATCATCTGTTTTGACGTTCGTAAAATTTTTGATATTTCCTTTATTTATTTATTTTTATCTCACGAATTAAATATTTTTATAGTTTATACGATACACGATATCTACACAAGATTTAAATTCATACGCGTGAAAACACGCGTATATTATTATATATATATATTTTAATGATATACAGAAATTATTTTACACGCACCTAATCCGTTTGTGAAACCGTGCGTGCATTAAAGCGATACACACACACACATACGCGTATACCTACGTATAATGAATGTTTTATTTTAATAGTCCCGTTGACTTGTAAAATCCTTCGTGCTTTATTATATAATAATACTGTTATTATTATACGTCATAGTCGATTTAATATGACCGGTTCAATTGAATTCCAGTTGGATAAATATTCTCACATTGAACCGTCATCGCTCGAATGATTATTATCGAAAACGATGTCGATGTTTTAATTGGGCGCGTCTATCAAATAGTGAAAAAGCTTTTTTTTTTTTTTAAAAAAGTGCGTCGTTTCGTATAAAAAAAATTGTTTCTATAATTAAAACGTGCGAGTGACGACTCGTGTACTCGACGCCTACGCAATTCAGAAAATCTTGAAAAGGTTGCAAACCAACGTAAACGTGCTAAACGTGTTGCAGCCCAGACCTTTGTGGCAGCGACGAGGACCAATAAATTATTATTCAGTGACGTATACTTGTATTTAAAAAATGTTTAGCTTTCTATTTTGAACGGTAAAAGTCGACATTTCTTTTGAATGAAAACAAAATGTATTGTCATACGCTTAAAAATTATTTTTTTTTTATTAAAATATTTCTGTAGATTTAATATTTGTTAAAGTTTAAAGAATAAAAAAAGGATATTAATTTTTTTGACTCGCGTATGTATATTGAAAAAATTTTAAAAAATAGTACATATGAATTAGAATTGTATTTGTGTTTGTTACTGTTCAAAAAAATAATTATAATATTACTAAAAAATAGTAAATTATAAAAATTGAAAAAATGAATATATACAAATTAAAAAATTATTGCTAAAAAAAAATGTTATTATAAAGATATCAAAAATATTAAAAAAAAAATTATAATACCTACATATAATAAGATCTGGATGATTTTCTCCAATAACAAGACGGAAGCGTCTGTGCCAGCCTTCACTCATTATTTGTTTTATATAGAAATTATTAAAAGCTACTACAATATGTTCATGCCGAATTCTTGAAGAGTAATATGAGAGTCAACGGCCTTTCTATTCTCTCTTGTTCTCGTCGACCAAGCTCATCGTATTATATTCTTCAAAACAATGTCAAACTGGTTCGAATTCTGTTTGCAATGATTAAAAGACCCCATCAGAATATTTCATAATGGAATATAGTGTATAATAATTAGTAGAACATATTAATTGTTATACTTATTATTACGGCCTGGACGTTGACACACTAAAAAGCCTGTAAAAATGCATTTATAATCTAAAAAACACAATAATAAAATAATGCCCTAAAAATCTACAAAATTCCGTTTAGAAATTTAATTTACAATCTAAAAACAGAAAAAAACCTAAAATTGTTAAAATCACCTAAATTATTTATTAGTTTTTTTTTTTTTGTCGGTTGTTGAATAATAGTTTTAAAACGATTTAAATGTAGAAAAATGGTCTTAAAATTTCAAAAAAAATTCACAAAAAACAAAAACGAAAGCCAAATAATGCTAAAAAAAAATGCAAAATAAAAATTAGTCATTAAGATTCGTATGTTATTAAATCGTGCATTTTTGACTTGGAAAGTATCTCCTAAGACGTTCTAAAAAAAAAAAAAAAAAATGCATCAACATCCGGGCTCCACTTATTACTAATAATTAATTAGTTGATTATCATACTGTAATTATTAAAAATTATAATATTTTATTTCTTTCCAAAAACCTTTTTTCCGACATTTTGGTTTTAGTGAAATGGTCTTTCGGTTTTTTAATTTAATCGGTCAGATTCATTACAATAATAATAATATTATTACTATTACTTCATTTAATTAATCAATACGCTCTCAAGTAATAATTTTTTTAATTTTTTCATCGCTAAATTAAAAAAAAAATGTTTAACAAATTTCATTATTATTATTATTATTATTATTATTTTGTTGTTGTCTTCTCTGAATTACAAGGCGGATTGGACGGTTACCGCGATATGGACGAAAATTTTTTGGAAAAGAATGTCGTTGACCTGTTGCTGGCGACGTGCGCGTATTACGTGCATATATGTGTGTGTGTCACGTGGACAGAGCACATATATTCTTAATAAAAATATTTTCGTCGTCAAACGGTGACAACATATAGTGATATAGCGAATTTGGACAACAAAATTAATATCAATTAATTATATATTAATATATATATATACGCATGTAATATTCAGTGTTTGAATTGGAAAAAAATTAGAAGGGGTCGGACGCGAATGTGTAAAAAAAAATTTGCGTCCCTGAAAATGTAAATGTCTCGAAAATTCGCGGGTGTTCGCTGCTCCCCCCTCCCCCTCCTCAGCCATCACTGTATTTTTTCCTAATACAATAATAAATAACGATTCGTTTTTTTTTATTTAATAATTTAAAAACGTATTATACAATAAAAACTGTTAAATCTGTATATATTTAAATGTGCCCGTAAATTTTTCTGTGAACGGTCAGATTCTATGTTCGTCTCTTTTTAAAACAGCTCGTTTCGTCTGCACTTCTTTTGTCCCTTTTAATCCAACTCTTCACAAACTGGTCTGACTTGAAAAATTGAACACGTGGTCCGGTACAACTAATAAACACTGACGATGATATTCGTTCAAAAGTAAGAGCGTTTCTATTAGGCGTGTTATGATGCTGTTCACGGTGCTAAATGGTCTTTCATATTCGGACGAAGATATAGCATTATAGTTGAAATTGCAGTTAAAAGTGGATTCAATGTAAATATTTTTGAAGAATCTTTTGTACTTTTAAATTCTCGAAATCCTATCGAATTGTAGATTTTTCAGTTAACTGTAACTCTGTAACCAATCCCCGTATTGAATATCAATATTGTCTGTCTACTATTATTGGAATCTAATACATTCAAATCATTTAGAAATTCTTCAAATTTATCTTTGAATTTGAAATTTAATGATATATTCGTTATTCTCGTTAGTTCAATAAAATCGTAATAAAAAGAGTCCTGATTATACCATTCCGTTCTCTGCAGCGTTCCATTACGAAAAATTAGAAAAAAAAAATTTTTTTTTTTTAATATTTTTTTAAAAAGGAGAGTTATTCCATCTCTTTCCAAATTCAAGCACTGGTAGTATTGTGAACGCGTTTTCGCCTACGAATTCCGTTGTTCGGTACGATTTCAGCCCGAGGCCGTGCGCAGGTACGCATCGTATTATTTAAATAATTATTCATTTTATTCAATTAAATCGAAAAGTATATCGCGTATAAATGAGTGTTGAAAAAAGGATTGTCCGCGGTGAAGAATAAAAATTATCACTGCGGAACCCTTTCAAACATAATACATTTCACAACATTGGCGGGCTAGCGAAAACATATCTATATAGAGGGGACGATGTGTTTTCAATGAAGAAAATATTTTTTGAGAAATATACACTGCGTATAAATACTCTGAGACATAACGCAGGCGGAATAAGCGTGTAAAACCGCGTATGGTCACGAAATAAGGACCCCCACGGATCGAACATAAATATATAGGGAACGGAGATGATGATGATCGTACAACGGAAGAATGACATTTTCAGACACTATTCGAGATACTGAGTGAAAAGAATCTCTGACTGATATTTAACATTAATCACACACACACACACACACACATGCCAATATACTTTATAATACGGTCATCCGCAAATACGAGCGGTAAAACTGCTCGTATTTCGTCAGTGGCCTAATACTGGAGCATTACACACTGGATGAGGTGCAAAAATTATTTAACGTCTCCCTTATAATAATAGGAATATCGATATATTTAAGAAACTTATATTTCAACCAAAATTATGATAGAGTTTTTTTTTTATAAATTTGTACATAGAAATTTATATTGAGTTAACAAAATATAATCGTAACGTTGTGTTCCGACAAAGATGCTATTTTATACTTATTTAATGTATACAATATAAAAATGATACGTTTATTTATTTAACGTTATGAGTTAATTTTTCTTTTTTACCGATAATAATTTGCTCCCTATATACACACACATAATACCGAAAAGTAGAATAATGTAGTAATTTTTTTTTTGAGATGCGATTCAACCTTTAGAAAAATATCAGGAGGTGCAGCACATGCACCTCTCAATAGTTACGCCACTGTATTTCGTATTGTGATGAGTATAGGGCTGGGATTTATATGTAATATAAATGCAAAAATATGTAAAACATGTAATAAAAACTTCAAAATTATGTAATAAATGTAACGGCCATACCGTCTAGTGTTTTAAATTTTCAAAATTGAAACTACGACGATTCCGCGTTAACACTGACTATTATATCTATTTAAAAAAAAAAAATGAACGTTGCACATCACGAGATGTTATCGCGGTGCACGTATATACGTACTTCATAGCTGTTATTTCACTTTGGCGAAAAATCGAGCTCCATCTCAATCTTCGCATTACCACAGAGAATATTTTCTATATATTATGTATTCGACGGTCTTCGCAATGCCGAGTTTTCGTTTAAAACGGCTTTAATTTTATTCTTTAGCCGTCGCGGTCCGTACGATTCGTTAATTTTTTTCAAATTGACGTATTGAATAATTTTTAAGCTTTCACTCGACGGAATCTACTGGGTATTTTATAGCTTTCACGTCGATTCACTTAGAACAACAAAAAAAAAACTATAAAATAATATGCGGTAGAGCGGATTTTATCTGAAAATTTACGGTAAATCCGTGAGAGAAAAGCGGACATTTTACACACGAATTATGTTTTTATGACGCGAAAATATGTAAATTTCTTATTTTTTTTTTGTTACGAATCACGCGTGAAACGGATTTATCATTCCCCCTCCCCCTCCCTTAATTAATATATCGTGCCACTGCAGTGTACGCGAAAAACGTAGAGGGGGAGGGCAAATGGGGCAAGTGCCCTAGGGCAGGGATGGGCAACCTGCGGCTCGCGAGCCACATGCGGCTCTTTCGATCTAGAGTTGCAGCGGCTCTCCGGTTCCATACGCAAAAATTAATTATTTTATTATCAAAAACAATATTTTATTATATAAAAATATATATATATATATATTATTTTACATTTGAATATATGTTTTGCGCTAAAAATATTTGTATTTTTTTTTTTTTGTAAATGAATACATATTATTTCGCGTTTAAAGTCGTTTATTTTAAATCGATAATCAAATATATATATATACAAGCAAATATATGAAAATATATTAAATAAACTGGGACATTTTGTAAACTGTAACTTTAGGCTCTTCCTTCTCAAAAGGTTGCCGACCCCTGCCCTAGGGCGCAGTGCCGTAGATAGGATTTTTATATGGTGGGAGGGGGGGTTCGGTGCTATCTTGATTCGTGCATTATAATCGTGTATCGTAACGATTTATCAGCACAAAAATCTATAATCGTGTTTATCAATGTTTACCGAATTAAACGTTTGTACACAACATAGGCGGAAATGGGGGGCTTAGGGGGGCTAAGCCCCCAAATATTTTATAATTTGTATGTATTTTGGATATTTGACTGATTATGGCTGATGTTAAAAATGTTAGCCCCCCAAAAACTTTAATAGATTTTCGCCTATGGTACACAATGTTATTAATGTTATTATACACATTGTTATTAGGTACTTGTGTGTTCATAAATAACAAATCTACTTGACATCAAGATGTTGGTAAAAATCTAAATACGAACATACATTTTATTGTAACATCTGCAATGCTGTTGTGCGTAAAAAAAAAAAAATTGAAATTTCTACTTTTCCGATGTTCAAGTGACGTTCACCCTAACAACCCCTCCCCCGTGTCTACGGCCCTGCCTTAAGGCGTCCAAAGTATTATGAACGCAGGGGCGTCGTGAAAACGAATGACGAAAAGAAAAAAAAATTTGCTAGTTTTATTTTAGATATTAATTTCCGTATGATGATTTCGAGGACGAGTGTATTTCCTATTAATAAAATATACAAAATTATGTAATTAGTTGTACATTTTTTTGGGGGAGGGGGAGGACGTCAAATATTATTGCCCCAGGGCTTTATTGGTGGTAAGGACGACGGGGCACTGGCGGACGGTGAAAATACGTCGGCGGGACCTCGGCCGTGCAACGGTGTTGTTCGGTTCCGAAGGGATTCGGAATATTATCATATCCAATCCCCGGTGGCCGGAGCAGTGAGCTGGTCGGAAATTCCCCGACGCCGGTGAACCGTGTGTGTGTGTGTGTGTGTGTGTGTGCAGCGCACGTTGACGCGCGACGTCTGCTCCGTCGTGCGCGCGTTTGTGTAGTTCTGCGTTCGGGCGGGGGGGAAGCGCGTCGGAGTGGGAAGCCGTCAACAACAGGCGCGGAGAGGAACGCACACACGCGTGCGCGCGAGCGCTCGTTGCCCGAAGCAGCGGCGGCGGCGGCGGCGGCGGCGGCAGCAGGATTTTTAATGGTCCGTCTGGGCAGCCGGATCAGTGTGTTACCGCGAACTGGTTGCGCTAGGACCGTCGTTGCGCGCGCGCGTTGCCGTTTCACCGCGGTTTCTTCTCGCGGTCTTATCTTTTTATTTCTACTTTTTTTTTCTTCTCTCTTTTCCTTTGCCGTTGCATTCAAAACAACCGTCGTCGCGCCGCCGAATCGCTACTATTAATTATTATTAATATACGCGTTTTTTTTGTGCGGTGTCCAGTGCCGTGTGTGTGTGTGTGTGTGTCGTGCGCGCGTTTACACCCGTTGCAGTGCGCGTGCAGCCCGTAGTACGCGGCCGCGTACGGTGAGCGCGCGATAAAAAAAAAAACGACGGTCGGTTTTTTGTCGGGTTTCTCTCGCACATTGATGTGCCGGGCCGCCCGTCGTCACCATGTTCGGTTCGATAATCAATCGTTTCCAGACGTTCTCGCCGGCCACGTCGCCGGTGACTTCGCCGAAAACGTCCCGGCGCAAGTACAACAAGAGCACCGCGCACCGGCGCAGTCTCAAGGACGAGTACAGGGACGTGCAGTCCGAGCCCGAAGACGCGTGCGCGACGACGGCCACCGTCGCCGGTTACCACCGACATTTGGACGACGGCGGTCCGTCGTCGTCGTCGTCGTCGGCGAAAAAGAACCGCGGCAACTGTAGAAAGCCGCAGCAACCGTTGAACAAATCAAAGTCCACGGCCCGGTTGGACATATCGTTACCGACGGCCGTCACCGCGGCCGCCACGGACTACGACTATCACCGCGGCGGGTCCAAGTCCGTGGGAAGGCTGGACGGTCTGAAACAGGTTCGTCCTGAATATTACCGTCGATAATATTATATACATGTTCAATAATAATAATAATAATAGTTTTCGATATACACATATCGTATATTTTCATATGAAACAAAAAAAAAATTGTTCCAAAAACGTGCGTTCCCTCAACATTTTTCGCCTCCTGATATTCAAACCGTCTCCGCCACGAAATCGTAATTCGGAATAAATGCGCGTTTAAAAAAAAATAAATAAAAACCGCGAAAAAGAATACCGAGTGTCCACGAATCCGCTTTTTTTTTCTTCGGATTTCCACTTTATAATTTCAACACATTACGGGCAGAACCGGGACGGGAACTAAATACGTTGTGGCGTAACTAGGATGGGGCCAGAGAGGCTTAGCCCCCCCCCACCAGTCACCAATTTAGCCTCCCTCCCCAAAAAAGGCAACCTGACTACATTAAAAATGTACGGTGTTTTCCTACAAAACTTCAATAAAATTTAAAAAAATATATTTTTGTATAAATGTTTTGATAAAAATTAGCCCCTACCCCTGGTTCAGAGACCTAGTTCCGCCTATGGTTGTGGGCGTAGCCCTTGATTTTTGTCGCGTACCGTACTACGCTATACCAAAACACTCGAGTACACGATAAAAAGTTCTCCCGTAACCATTACGCGAGAACTTTACCTAACCGCGCTGCAGTAGTGGTAAAAACGATCGTTTACGTTTTTTTCGGAAAAAAAAAAAAAAAATGAGTTTAACTTTCTTCTTAATAATAAGTATTTGGCAAAAGTAATCGAATTGTGTATTATATTTGAAAACCGGTAGATTTTACACGAGTATATTGTGCGCGAAACGAGAAAAAAATCGTTTTTGTAAGATCAGAAATTGTTCCTGTTTTAAAATACGATTTAATTGAATTATTATATTATTATTTTTAACGCGTAAAACACGACGTCGATTTGTCGTTTTTGCAAACGCGTTTATCGAAATAGTATTTCTAAAAAAAAAAAACAATATTTTATGCGTGTAAAATTAATTATTTTACCGATCCTAAGTATTAAGTCAAACAGAAGAAAATTCAAATTGTTTTTTTTTTTACTATAAAAAAAAAAAAGTTAGTGAGCCGCGGGGTGTTGTGGATATCGCTCAAGTGAATTACTCGGATAAAGATTTTTGAGTTTTGTTTTTATTACAGATTTAAAAGCAATGATAAATCGTTGCGTTCGGTAAAACGATTCTGAGCGGAGCTTCGGTGTAATAAATAAACGACAATCGATTAAGACGAAATTGCATTTTTAGCGTTTTTATGTAATTTTCGGTAGTTTTCCCTGACTTTTGAAAAGAGTATTGAGAAAATCGAAAAATGACAAACTAGATGCGATTTGCAATCGGAAAAGGTGCTACACGAAAATATCGGAGCACTCGTTCTGGTAGAATTTTTGGGTACAGACATAGAAAAAAAACACATCATTGTAAAACCAATACATTCCTGAGAATCTAAACAAATAGTTATCGATAATATTATATTATATTATCGATTACTAGTATATAACTGGTCGTTATTTTAACACGAAAACATTGATTCGACCGTTACCTAATACGAGTAAATTATGATAATAATAAAAACCGATTTACCACCAATTTAAAAAAAAATTACAAAACGATATTTTTTTTTTAAAATAATTACAAATGTCCAGAGTATAAATTGAATAAAAACAAAATTTTAAATATCTCGTTTTTCCCTCTTCCCGAGCGGAACGGCGAGAATTAAAAAAAAAAAACGTTTACAGGAAATTACGCGTATACCCTCGAATTCACGTACGATCCGCCGCGTACACGTGCGCGTTGGAAACGCGCATTTCGCTGTTGGAAAATTATCTATTCATTCAATACGGGCTTTGCCCAAAGTGCCCAGTTAAAGTAGGTATACGTAAGTAAATTACAAGTAAGTAGCGAGTCAGCGGGAAGTGAAACGGAACCGGGAAATTAGATTAGTGAAGGGTACGAAGGGTAGACGTTAGCAATACGCATCATGCAGTGAATGGGATTGTTCGAACCGTAATCAGTGGTGTGCGTATAGGAATAGCAAAAGCGGATCCGACGTGGACGGGCTCGAAAGTTGACGGGCGAAAGGAGCGTTAGGTGCGTCAGCGGAACCATCGATGAGGTTCTGGACAAAGTTAATGTCAACTCTTCTGTCAGCTAACGCTGGTAGAGGCCAAGCTCGCGGAGAACTGGAGTGTAGTCGTGCAACGCGCCACGGCGCATTGCACAATACACTTTACGACGAACACAGCGCAAATCGTAAAACTTAATGTACTCACATCGCATAATGGGACGTATGTTTTACGGGCGTCCAATAGTTGTATGCAGTACCTATAGTACCTATATAGTAGTGTCCTGCAATAGTGTATATAATAGTGTAGTAATGGCAGTGTTGTGAAGCATATAATATATGGTATAAGTACGAGTCGTGTATATCGTTATTACACGTGTTTGTTTACTAGAAAATACATATATATCCTCGTACGGTGTGTGATGGAGTCGGCGATGGTCGGTGGGGAAAGGGAACGATCGCTGCGGCGCAACAGCAGCAGCAGCAGCAGCAGCAGCAGCATGACGAAGATGCGCGCGGGGACCGTTCTCTCGGTTATTAGACATCGTTTGTTCTTCGCGTTCCCGAAGAATATATACCCGCAGTCCCGCGATCGCTGCTGGCTGCTGCTGCTGCTATGGTGGTCGATCGTTTCTCTTAATATTTTCGTTATTCTCGTTTTATCCGGGGCCGGGGGAAACGAAAGATGTACGCCCGGAGACGGCAAACGCGTGTACGAACCAACGTGTACGTCCGCTGCATGTAGGTGTTTTTTTTTTCCTAGACGCGCAGGATCAGCGCAGTAGGAAAAAAAAATAATAATATAACGTACACAAACCATAGACATATTAACATATGGACTGCGCTTTCCTACCGTCCTGCCTATATAACTGTGTCCGCAGGATGAACTATTCCCTTTGGAAGAAAAAAATTTGATAAATTTCGATTTTTCCATGGAATTTCATAAACCGCTTTATTACCAAATATTACCAAATATTACCTATCTGCAGTAACGAAGACAGTTCACATTTTAGAAACTTTGTGAATGATAAGTGTTCTTATAATCACTAATATCATGGATGAAACGTTTTTACACTTGTTTTATTTTCCGTAGGGAATAGTTTTCGTTATCACATGATGAGGACGCCAATTCCTAAACGAAGCGCAGTCCATATGTTAATATGTCTATGACACAAACACGTCTGCTGTATATATATATATACGTATAGTGTTCGATATAGAAGACGCGTGTAATAATTTGTCCGCCGCGTCGTTGTCGTCGTCGTCGTCGTTTCCCGGCGTGTGACTTATGATTATAGAGCGCGGATTTGTATGCATTTGTATGTTTTTTTTTTTTTGGTCAATCGTGTGATATGCTAAGTGTCCACATTATATGTTTTATGACGATGTGATTAAAAATACAAATTGTTTTAGCGCATATAAAAGTTAAACCTATATCACGTGCTATAGTAGCTTTAGTAGCTATTTGAGGATGGGGGGCTGAAATCCATGTTTGGTGTGTGCTAAGCCCCCTCTAGCCCTCGTCTAGTTGCGCCAATGCTCGTGTAACCTGCAGACCGCGTTTAAGGACACAAGTCACAGTGCCGCAACTACACTGCGTTACCGGTGTATTTGGGGCCAGACTTTTTTGCTGAATAAATGAATTTTATTGACAGTGGCCCCCCTCCTCCGCCCTCTTTGGACCGTTATATTCGTTTGTAAATCGTTAAAAGATTTTTTTTTTTGTGATACGGTTCTGGGTTTGAATATTGCGTCGTGAAATTATATTTTCATTTATAAAATCTCGTACCAAATTATTACGCTATTAAAGATTGTTTTATGTTTGAAGTTGCACTATCCTTAGATAAACCGTGCGCGTTGCGCCACTGGTTGTATTGAATGAATTAAATTTCACGATAAATCTTGAATAGTGTGCGAGCGTATATATTATATATTTATTATTAATTATTAATGCCTATGCGGATTATTAATAGATACACACGTTTTAACATTTTATTATAAAATCAAATACTTATCGTATACGAAAACATTGGGGGCATATATTAGTTTTGGAGGGTTGGGGGGGCGGTGTGCAATGCAGACCTTTCACACCGTGGTAGTTTGCGGCACCGGGCCACAAGAACGCGTGGGTTACGTAGGCACTACAAAATACATATAAACGTGTAATAAAAACCTAAATCCTTATTGTAGCCTCCTTTGGTCTTCATAATATTAAGTATAAGATGTACAACAAGTGGTGATACGTTATTTTCTACGGTTATGTTATACACTATTGTACTTTTATTTGCAACCCACGATTTGCAATGATCTCTGTTATGTTCTGTAATAATCGCAATAGATTTATATCCATCTTGGGGTGTATTCTCCATCATTCGTTTCCTTCAGGACATAGAATCGCTACTCTTACGCACTAAACTACTCCGCTTCTTATTCCGTCTACTTCCTGCGGACACGCGCATCCGCATCCATCCATCATCGTAGCGTTCTCAATTCCGCTACACCGATCATCCTACGTTCAGTTATTGGGATGTTCACATCGCACCGTCCGACATTCCGAATCGACTCGTGGAACGCGTTATAATAACGTGCGGTTGTTGATGTGCGCGCAACGGAAAAAGCGAAAACTACTACTGCTGCTGCTGCTGCTGCTGCTGCTGCTGCTGTTGGCTGCGTCTAATATAACATCACCGTATTATTTTCTGTATCGACAACGATTACGAGACCAAGATGTAAATATGGTCCGCGGGAGGAAACGTATAGTAAACGAAGAAAAAATAAATAAATAAAAAGAAGAAGACAAAAATTCCGGTTTTTACGAAACTCCCCGGTGCGTGTTGTCGACTGTTCGCGTGCGTTTAATTTTAGGCGAAGGACGATTTTTAACCTTCGACCGGCCAGTAATACCGACGCTCTGCGCGTAATATTTTCGATATATGTATATATTCTCTTTTTTTTTTTATTTATAAAATTCCAACGACAAAAAAACCAAAAAATTACTACTCAAACCTAAAATAATAATAAAACAAACGTATGTTAATATAAATAATAACCAAAACGTTCGCACGTATTCTTATACGTTTCGTTTCGAGTGGAGGATCGCTCCGTAACGCGTTGTATATCTGTATATGAAATATACGAATGAAACGTTTCCCCGAATTTGTCGTTTTCGAAAAATTGTATAAAAATTTTGTTTGGTTGAAAAAAAAAGAAGAGTATTTATTTATAGTGGGACGCTCGTTTGTGAGTTTGACAGTTGAAATACGTTTGGAAATTTAATGTTGATTTACTGCAACCGTTTTACGGACGACTTGCAAAACTCTTTATATAGTTGTCTTCGAAAAACAGATATATAAAATTATTATTCGGCTCTTATTTCGATAACTATTCGTCATGACGTGAACATTTTTTTTTTTTTTTTTGCTACCCGTCGAAAACGCGTTAACGAAAAATTTTTCCAACTCACTTGCAGCGAGAACATAACCGACATATTTGTATACGAGCCATTCGAAATCGCCTCGAATTCCAACAGTAATAATTAGGGCTCGGAACTAATTGCATTTGCGTATTCTTTAATCATGGTTATAATCAATGTTCAAAAAACGAGGTATAAATTTGTTTTAAAAAAAAAGACAAATACGATCATTTATTTTGCGTATTTGGCCGGTTTTTTTTTTTTAGATTAAACTCATATTTTACACGTTTTGTATTAGAGTCGTACACTTTTTTTTTAAAGTGTTACTGTTCGTATTTGGGCGTTTTTGTATTAATATCGACACTCGTTAACGCGAAAGACGCGACCGGTTTCAGTCGATTTGACTGGATAAAATTTAATCGAAAAACGTAAATACCTATCCAATTTCGTTGGCGAAAATCCGTTGAAAAAGCTGGGGGAATGTGGTTACTATTATTTACATGAAACGTAAGGAGGCTTTGTTCCCCACGCCCACTTATTTCATAACTCTTGACAAATTCTTAATAATACGTACTAATTTTACTGATTTTTTTATTAAATAATTTTAACTCAATTCAATATAAAATTGTTAACGTTATATATATTTTATTGACTCTGTATTCAATTTAAAAATCGCGTATAATGTTATTATTATTATTAATTTATACGCGCGCGAAAGTTTAACCGTTTCTGTGAAAATATTTTGTCGACCACTCGATCTACGCGGTATATACCGTCGTATACGTGTCCTGCTGCGCGGTATAACGTCTGCTGCAGAAATACTTGTGCGGTAGAATAAAATATACTTAGCACATTTAAATACGTGTTTGTGTATTGAAAAACGTCTTTTCGGAACGAGATGTGCTGTAGATAATAAAAAAAAAAACGTATATATATTTTTTTTTTTCATAGAAATAATTTTTTTTCTTCTTATAAATCACACGAAACGACGACGATTTATAATGATATTATCTAATTAATATTCATTTGCCCGACGACACTTCAAAGGTATTTTTTTTTTAATATTTTTTTTTTTTTATATAATACTTACGCCCTGACTCGTATATAGCGTGTGAATTTATTTTTTATACTCGCTTAGACGTGTTTTACGCGGATTATATAGAAAAAAAAATAATAATAAAAAATTCCCGTACGACGATAATATCATCTTATATCTGCGGCGCTACGCGGTACACGACGCGACGTCGGATGCGACACGACTGTTGTTGTAGTGTTTATCTTTGTCGAAATTATTGTGTACCTCGGTCATCGTGAATAATAATAATATAAGAATAAAATGACCTACGTGTAAGACTTTTTTAGGAAGGTTTTTATGATTTTTTTTTTCATTTTTAGTTTCTGTATTCCGTTTCGGTTATTAGAGGGTGGGGGAGGGAATATTGTTCGCCGCGGTATTTGATCATTTTTCAATTTTTCAATTTTTTTTTGTGTTCGGAAATAAATCGATTTTATAATAAAAAGTAATTGATTTTGTTGAAAAATCCAAACAGAAAAAAAAACATTAATACCGTTTGACTTTACTTATTAAAATGAACTATAACTTTTAAAGTGTTAACGCTTAATGCGTAGCTCATTGATCGTTAAGTATCGTTTAAATTGTTCGACAAATGTTGTTGAATTTTACTAGAAATCGGGTGAGGGGAATATTAAAAATATACGCGTATAACTCGGTATAATTTAACGCGCGTTTCAACATAAAAAAAAATACGCGATTCTATACGTATACAAAAAAAAACAAGATTTACTCATATTTTATAATATAATAGATTCTTCGTGAAATATCAAAAAAAAACTAAATTTAGTGGAAAAAAACGCGATAAAACCTGTAAACAGTACATCGAAATTATATCGGTTACGGTTTCCGTTCCGTTGTATAATACCGCACTAGAGTTTCGGATCAATAATTCATTACACATCGGTGATAGAAAAAAATTTTTTTTAGACGACAAATTCTCTAATTTTAACGTATGTAATAAATTTAATTGCACGGCGCACAAGCGATTAAATCAAACGTCAGAAAAATATTAAGAGTTTCCGCGTGAGGTCTCTCGAAATTCTTTTTATATTATTTACCGTAGTTTTGATTGTCCACGTTGATTATTATATTTCACCTTAAAACATTCATTTAAACACGGTTGTGTATTATATGATAGTATAATATGTTTACCGCAGTCATATGATACTTTTATTACGATGTGTAATAATGTTTTTAAAAACATTTGATAATAAATTACAAACCAAAACATCGTTTTTTTTGCTTCTTCTTCAAATCCACACACTATAAATTCGTACAATGTTTTAAACGTTTTAGAAGACTCCGATTCCATATTACTGTTGACATGTAGACGTGTTGTAAATTTATTAAATACATACGTAATGTCAATTATGATATATATATATTAGGATAATATATATTCTGATACATACAGAGTCTGTGTTTTCAGACTCCCCGCGAAATTTTTTCTTAAAATAAAATTTAATAATTTATATTCTATTATTTTTATTTCATATTTATACTCTCAGCACCAGCCCCCCACCACAAAAAAAAAAAAAAAATTGTTTGCCGGCTCCGGTTTCGGTCCCAACGAAATTTTCAAATGTGTTCCGCGGAGTTTCTGACGACGACGACGACGACGACGGGTGGAAATAACGCAGCGCGAACACCAGTAGCTATTTTCGCGATTTAACGTCAAACGGGTCAATGGATCGCGCTTATTGTCAGTGGCGTAACTTCAACATACGGGGCAGGGAGCGAAATTTTCAACGAAACAAAAAAAAAAAAAAAACCAAAATTTTTTTACCCCCCGTTTTCGTGTGGTGTTTTAAGTGCAGATTATATATTATAGCGAATATTCCCTTCTAATTTGTAATACCTTCTTTGAATTTTTCTGTTCGTTTAATTTTTCGCGCTTTTACAGTGCTCCACTTTTGTGTTAATTTTCGCGCTTACATATATATATATATATATACAGTGCTTGAATTGGGGGGGGGACGGAGATAGCGTACCCTTCTAATTTGTAATACCGGGACACAGGACGGGACGGCCAAGACTCTAAAATTTTATTGAACTAATGAAAATTAAAAATTTTATTTATAGGGAGTGGTCGGTAGTTGTCACAATATACAAACAATATATTTCTTGAAATGACAATCATTAATATAATTAATTATTATAAAACGATAAATACACCAAAAAGAAAGTAAAAAAACCTGATCTTCGAATGGATGAAACTCAATGAGCTTTTCATTGAGTTTCATCCACAAAATACAATGGATATACTCGAACGATAAAGTTTTCTTGCGCAAAACACAAATAATAGTTTTTGTAAAAATAATGACGAAATATTATAATTTTGGCAATGACACAATAACAAATTTAAATACCAATACCAATAATAATAATCATAGTATTTGCTTAATTAAACAAGTATATAAAAGTAATTGTAAATTAATAAAACAAAAAAATAATAATAATAAATGATCTTTTACTATATGGCGCGAATGTTTACAGTTTAAAAAAAATGATGCTTATTTATTATTGTATAATGAAAAATATAGTGGGGGGGAAGCCCCCAACGAATTTATAAGACCTTACAATCTGCTGGAACGCACATTATTTTTATACTTTTGCATCCCCCTTCTAATTTTTTTCCAATTCAAGCACTGTATATATATATATATATATATATATATATAGGTTTTATTCATTTTATCGTACAACACTATTGTAGACAACAGTTTCATAAAATTAAAATTAAATTCGAATACGTTTTTGAATTATTGACAAAAAAAAAAAACCGAATAGTATATGATTGTTAAAAAAATTGTTTTTTTTTTAAATTATTTTTATAATAGTGTATTGTTGTACTTCGGGCCCTCTGAGCGCACGGGCCCGGGTGCGATCGCGCCTTCGGATCCCTATTATAGTCACGCCACTGGTTATCGCGTTACAACAAATTATTCTCTCGGCGGCGAGACGGCCAACGCGTGTGCGTGCCAAAAATACAATAACAATAACAGAACGCGCGGCGCGGGCAACCAGAGAAAAAAAAAATTGAAAAACTAGCGGGCGCGAAAAAAGCCACTCCGCCGGTCGCCGGCCGCACACGAGCGGACGGGGCGCGGCCATCGCGACACGCGCGCAATCGCATTATGTTCTTGAGAGGACCTACAGGTCGCCGGGACCATCCCGTCATTGTGTGTACCTATTTAATAATGTAATGTGTGCGTGTGTGCTTGTATTTGATGTGTGTAATAATGTAACGCGCGTTCCTCAAACCGCGCCGACAAACACTCTTATTATTATTATTTTTTAATTTTTTTCTTAAGGGATTGAAAGCGGGTATTTTCTCTCTTTGTCTTACACGCATGAAACATATAGCAAAACAGACGTTTCGTACTTCCAACGTACCGATCGGTCTGTTGGTGCGATAAGAAATTTGAAAACAGATTTGAATTCCTCTATGAATTTTACTACAAAACGACTTTCCCACTTTTTTCATTTTTTCATTTTTTTTAAGACCTTCGAAAATGAATTATTAACAATTTTTTTTTTTAATTTGTTCGGTTAATTTTTTTAAGGATTTATGAAAATAAATAAAAAAAGTGGGAAAGTCGTTTTGTAGTAAAATTCATAGAGGAATTCTTATCGCACCAATAGATCGATTGGTCTGTTTTGCTATGTTTCATCATGTGTGTAAGACAAAGAGAGAAAATACCCACTTCCAATCCCCTTAAATACCGCGCGTTCGAAGAGACTCGCCGTCGTCGTCGTCTTCCGCGCGTACCTTGTGCACACTTCGTGTGTTATTATTATTATTAGGGCAGATATTTATATGCCTTAAAAACCTATCAAATACGTATGCGGTTACGCGCTAAAAATTACCAAAATATGCCCTTAAAATACGCTCTAAAAAAAAAAATTTAAAACCTAAGAAAATTTAAAAATTGTATTTTATTAGTATTTTTAGTTATTACGGTTAATCTCAACAAAAATTGTTTACATTTTTTTTATAATATTATAATTTAAAATTTTCAATACGTTAAATTTTCAATATTTATTTTAATTTGATTTATATTGAATAGCGTTGTTTCGCGATCCGTGAAATAATAACTGTAAAATTGTATAGATTACATTATTTTTGTCATGTCTCGTATTGTTAATAAATTGAAAAACCCATAAAAACCAAATTAATAATATTTTATCTAAAACGTTGGTAATATAGTTATCAATTCGCCTGTTAATATTTATAAAATACGGCGAACGATTTCTTTAAAGAAAATCCAAATAACGACAAATTAATAAATGTTGGCGAATAAAAAATTTTGAAATGCGCAGCTTGCAGTGTGCGAGAAAAAAAACACCTGTGGCGGCAATGTTTGTCGAAACGACGCGTTGAAAACAAAAAAAAAGTGCTTTTCCGATTATAAATAAATAGGAGAGCGTCGCGCGACGGTCGCGTAAAACGACACCTGCGTCGGCGATTTAAATAATATTTCGTAATTCGTCACTGCAGTGGTGCGCGCATTGTGCTCGTTTTAATATATACGCAGGCCGTCCGGATAAATAAGGTACAAAAATATACTGAATAACGAAAAATGAATTTAAATATTACTTAAAAACTTTTGCACCGTAAATTTGTCTATTTTTCCACACATACGGTCACCGTTCAGATTGACGCATTTTTCCCGACGACGACGGGCTGACTTGAAAACGCCATCTCGGAAACGCGCAGCACCTTTTTTGTTTTTGTGGTCTGCATTTTTGGAACCCAACGCGCACAAACTTTGGGAAAATTTAGTTTATCACGGACAGGCACGTACACAAAATAAAATTTCGCGGGGGGGGGGTTACAAAATATAGCAATACAAATTGTACAGCAACATAATAAAACAATTTCTTTCTTCTTACTCATTATTTTTTTATGTGACAAGAAATTATATCGGGGGGTTGAACCCCAAACTCCCCCTGTATACGTGCCTGATCACGGACAATTTCGTGCAGATTTTGGCAGATCGAGTTGTGTGGGCCGCTTCCCGGATTTTCAGTCGTCTGTCCGGCCGTAGCAGTTTTCCGACCGCCTCAACGGTGTTCGGCGGTACACCGTGCTTATTGGTCGACCGCTTCTCGCCTCGTCGTCAACACTCTCTTGACCCGAATTAAATTTTCTACGCCAAACCGACGCACGTGTTCGAGACAATGACGTGCGGACGTGTAAACTTCGGTTATTTCTCGATGAATTCCACCGGGAGAAACGTTTTGAAATGTCAAATATCTTTAAATTAAAATCGCGTCATTTGGTGGTGGGGGAATACTTGCCCTTACTCCATTAAGTTAACCATTCCGTTTCCGTTTTTGTTCTTTTCAAATCCCGATCGTCTAATATCGGGTGGGGCTACACCGGGTATATATATAGCAGGGCTCTCATTTGAAAAAATAATAATGTTTAACGTTTTAACGTTTTTTATCATTATTTATCTTTTGTGTTTATCGTTATGGTATATTTTAACGTTATGGGTTATTTGTGTTTAACGTTAAAGAAAGTTTTATCGCTATATAATATTTACGTTTTACGTTTATCGATATTTTAACGTTATTTGATTTAATATCGATTTTTTTTCCAAATTAATAAATCCATTCATATTTCATAGACTATAGCACGTTTTCAAATCTCATAAACGTAATGTACTTCATTAAACTTCATTGATTATAAAAGTCCTAACTTTTCCTCAATTTTATGATTTTATACACTTTTTCAGTGAGAACCTTGGTTTATTTTTGACTTTATATTCCAATGCAGAATATTTTTCTTAAAATGTTGTTTATATTACCAATAGAAACATTTCTGACTAGCTGACATCTCTTCTCAGACACGTATCTTTGAATAATTTTTACTATCAAGTAAACAAAAATAATCTGAAAGGTCCAGTAACAATAAATAGTATTTCAATTCGCGATATCACACCGCAGAAAGAGAATTTCCGCGAAAGACATATCGGAAACCGTATAATATCTCAATACACGTGTCTAGCTGACACGCGTGTACGCGTCCATGTGAACCCAGCCTTATTATAGAACTATAATAAACCTACACCATAGGCTTATATTTTCCATAGTAAATTGGAAAAAAAAGAAATAAAATAACGGTAATTCTATATTTTGTTTTTTGATATTTTGATATATAACGTTAATACATTATTTCGTTTAATGATATGTTTTAATTTGTGATAGTTTAAAATTAGTGTTTATTGTTTTCCGTTACGTTTTTTGATATTCGTTTCAATTGATATTTTGCAATTATAACGTTATAATCAAAACGTTATTATAACGTTTGCGAGCCCTGATATATAGTGTGTACAATTTTTCGATTGGTGTGTTTTTAAAAGCGTCCTGTAATAATTCTACTACAATGGCGTTATGTGCCTACGCCCGAGAGACGAATAATTTCAACGCGCGTTTTTACCTCTCCGTTTCGTAACGTTCATATCGTTCGATTATTATATACGTTTTTCACTCGACCGTCGTTACATATTATATACGAGTATATACCCGTCTCCGAACGGATGCAGACGTAATAATACCGACCTCTTCTGTACAAACGAAACGTACGTATAGAGAAAAAAAAACACCCCTCGAAAGAAACGGGTTTATAGAAGGGGTGTGTAGATTGATACGGACGAGCTGTGTGTAATATAAAGACGGGAGATAATATTATACACTCGCGGCTGCTGCTATACGCAGTGACGGCGATGTAACACGGGTTGTACGCGTACCCAGTGGCGTACACAGAAATTTTCAATGGGGGTTATATAAAAAATATATATTAGTTGAAAAGATTTTTATAAAACGTATCAAATAATAATACAAATAATAATAATTATAATTATAATATTACACTAAGAATAATGAATCAAATTACTTCTTTAGCCTTTTTCCAGTTGTCGAATTTCTCCAATGAAAGAAAACCTAGTCTTTGATTTCCTATACCACCACATTTTGCAAACACCACACAAAATTTACAAAATGCTCAATTGGTAAATTGGCAATGTCAATAAATACGAACATAATATATTATTCGACTGTGTGATTTCAAACGGAAAAGCGCGCACGGATCACACGGTTACTGATCAAATGCAAACTAAATATAGCTGGGTTTTGTAGCAGCAGAATTATTAGGCTGGAGCTACACTATGCGTTTTGTCGGTTACCGATTAACCGGACCCGATCGGTAATTGAACGGGAACACCCAAAATACACACATATTTAAACGCCAAACGCACTATCGCAATCACATTAGACCGATTCTCCGCAACCGACGGAATACGACCGCAACATGCTGTGGTCGTTCTTTCCCGATACCGATCGTATAGTGTAATATTATGTAATCCAATGTAAAATGGTGAATTTTGCGCAGTCATGAAAACAAAAAAAATTATTTTTCTATGAAATTAAGACGTCGTCGGTCGCGCGCCAAATATGGCGCTATGGTGCTAAAATCACTACGAAAAATATTTTTGTAAAAAGTCAATGGAGGGGGTTTGAACACCCAAACCCCCCGTGTGTACGCCACTGCGCGTACCTATACCTCGTGAAACGAAAAATTCGCCTTCGATTCGATCGCGTTATTGTTGTTTGTTGTAGTTCTTTACTCTCCCCGCACAATACCTGTATAAACACCGTGAACAAGGTTGCTTGTACCTAGAAAAAAAAAAACAGCCGCGCATAGATTATATTGAAGAAGCCTCGGGGTTGCTGCTGGTAATATAATAATTAATATTATTATTATTATTGAAAGTGTGGCGTTATTCGGATTCTTGCTGTGGCGTTGGACAGGCGAGTGTGTGTGTTCGGTGCAGCGAGGAAAAACGCCAGAAGAAAACAAATAAAACGCGTCGCTGAGATATTTTTTTAGACAGCGCGGCGTGCGGAAGAAATCGATGAAACGTCGTTCTGTTTTCGCACCTATATAACCGTGTCCTATAAAATATTCCAGTTTTTTTTTTGGAATATATTTCACCGTTTCGAAATTTTCTCAAAAATAACGACGGTGATTGTTATTGCGCGTTATTTTATTTTATATAAACGGCCGTGCGCGCGCTGTTTAAAAAAAAAAAAAAAAAGAACATTCCGTATTTGTTTTTTTTTTAATATATAATAGCCACCACTCGTGTATAGAAACGCTGTGACAGAGGAGTTAAACGACACGGGGAGAGAAAAACATATTTATAATCTCTCTTTATATTTACTTCCAACACATTTTATTTATATACATATTATAAATATAATAATAATAATAATATACGATTTCGTCGGAATCGCGGTTCTCTCGTTATGTTATACAATTATATTATATAAAATAATATATATTATACCGAACGTAGGGACCGGGCCGCGTGTAAAACACGTGTACGCTATTATAAACGTTTCGGCCGCGCATAACGCGTATCTCATAGTAGTATCCGTCGTGTGTATACGTTTTACTTTCGATTTCCAGAAGAAGAAGAAAAAACATCTGGTTAGATGCAGCAGCATCAGAACCGCATTAGCAGCGCACTGTGCCTAGAGCCAACGAAAAAAATGCTTTTTTTTTTTTGTTCGTTTTACGTTTATATTATTATTATTATTACGAAATAATATACGAAACGCGTATCACACGCGCATTGTACTACCGCAATAATAATTATTTATAAAATGGTCTTTCGATTGAATTCGATATAATTTTGTCAAACGAAAAGCGTGCAAACCGGAACGTATCCCGGATAAAGTTATTAATCCAAATCTAATTTTATCTATAATTTCCTATATTTCCCCCCCCCCTCCCGATAAAATACTCTCCTTTATTCGAAATAGGTATATGTACATATATTGTGATTTAGCGTATGATATAAACGAGAAGTCAATAATTTCATTTGTAATTTTTATTACGTTTGTAATAAACTGTTGGTCAGACGTGTCCCAACCTTTTTCAGCTTGTGGGCAGCATTCGAAATTTACACTGCGGGCCGTATATTGTACGTCATTTGAAAGATTTATACAAAGAAATCACAGATAAACATAGGAATTGAATACGTTTTTATAAGACCCTTCCTATGATTATTTTCCAAAAAAAAAATAGCAAAAGAATTATCAATATGCGTATAATTTACATTATCTGGTTCTGCTCGTATTTACGAACGAACGTTTTCCCACGTGTATTACCGCAAAATGTTCAAAAACATCTCGTTTGACTGATCGTTAAGAATATTATATTAGCGTTATACATTTGAAAGATCGGTGTGCAGAAAAACGAGCGCTAATTTCGCACTAATATTTATTTCTACTAAACATTCTAAAATTTAAAATATATATATATATTATTATTCAAATTGAAAATTATTGATGTTTTTTATAATCCTCAAAAGCTTATTGGAATAATTTTTTTTTTTTGCAAAATCATAATTTTTATTTACACTATACCTACGCGAATTTCTAATTTCATGATACGTATTTTCACTGGCCGAGCATGCGTGGTCTATATAATAAGCAGGCCCCCCCACATGAATTTTTCAACTACGGTACTGTAAAAAAATCCGGGCCCTCAATGTATATTAATATTTATAATCGTCTAATAATTATAAATTATTCTAACATATAATTTTTTATTTTTACAAAAATTACCTAAATATATGGGTTAAACGGCTTCTTTTGCTGTTATATACACCTCTATAAAATATCAGTTATTTTAGTTTAAAACACAAGTGCATTAATTTACTACAGTTTAATGTAAAAATTAACATTTTTTAAAAAGTATTTATGTATATAATGAAATACAATGTAAATTATTCAAAATTAAAAATAGCGTTTGTACATACAAAAATACAATTGTATTGTGCATATTTTGTACATGTACATTTTGTGGGAATACCCGAATACGAATACCTATTGACAAAATTAAATATATAAAAACTCATAATTATCTCATTTTCGACCAGCAAAAATAATACTAAAAGGACAGGCCACAGGCGGCACAACATTAATATTTCTATAGCGGCGGACTAATTGCTCTTATCTTCCAGGATTTATTTCCCTATTATTTTTTCCAAGAAATGCTCGCGCCGCACGCACCACCCGCCCACACATTTTGTTACAAAAAATGGTGTAGTAAGAAATCAAATTATTTGTATACCAATATTGTATAAAAATATGGTGACTAGGGTGGCATGACTCATATGTCTCATTTTATTTTTCTGTTTTAAATTAATAATATGTATAGGTATATTATGCTTTTTTCCCCGGGCCCCCAGAGAGCCCGGGCCCCGGGACCATAGTACTCACTGACCCCCCTTTGTGGGGGCCCTGATAATAAGACGGAAAAGAATATAAAATAGATAAATTAGCGCGTGGTATAGTTTTGCGATATGATATAATATTATAATGAAAAAATAATAATAATAAAGTACCTGTAGGGCTTGAGGATAGTATATAAAACATTTAACACGCGCGGTTTCCACGTCGTATTCGTCCTTTCGGTGATTATATTATTTCGATTATCGTACACGCGGACGACGTGCAACAACAAACATCGAAATACACACCGCGTGCGAGTCCTTGACAGACAGACAGACTTGCTTACAACACGATTCGATGGGCCATATCAGAAGAAGAAAAAGAAAAAAAATATACGTGTACGCGATGCGTTCGTTAACGAATTCCTGCGTGTCATAATATTGTTACACGTGTGATAACTGCGGACAGAGCGGCGTGTGTAATAAATGTGTTAGAAACGAGCGCGAATTCAAACAGAATGTCTGCACAAAAACGATCTTAAAAACGATGGGGGAGAAAAAAAAATATATAGTCTTTAAAATGCTCAATTTCTGTTAACAATACAATAGTTAATTAATAATATAGAATCTATCGCTTATAAAACCGTAAAAGAAATTTAAAAAAAAAAAATATATTTTCAATTAATAATTTTTTTATTTATAATATTATTTTTATATAATAAATGTGTTAAATACACGCGCGAATTGAAACGATAAATATCGTGTGCTGCGGTTTTGCACAGAAACGATCTCAAAAACCCTGGTGGGGGGGGTAGGAATCACGAGGATATATAGTCTTTAAATTACTCAATTTTTGTTAAGAATACTGCAATAGTTAATTGATATATAATAATTTATCGCTTATAAAACCGTGTGCGAAATTTGAAAAACTATTTTTAATTAATAATTCGTATTTTATTTATTTACATATATGTATATATAATATTGTTTTATTAAAAATTATTTCTTCGCCTGCACAATCGAACTGTGCGCGGCGATTCGCCGCAGCGTTATTGTCCATATAATATATGTGCAATGTACGAGCCAATCGATATCCAATAATATTATCTGCTATATATCAGTCTTTTTTCTTTTTTTTTTTATCAGTGCTCGTTGATCTTCCTCCATTTTGGACCTTAGCGGCGATAACATTTTTTTTTAATTTTATTATTTCGTCGGACGCTGCGCACCAGTAACAAGACTCACTAACGACAAACTCGAGTAACCCATCACGGAAAAATTGATTTTGGCGACTCGGATTTTTCAAAAATGTTGATAACATTTTTTTTTTCGTCTTACGTTATTGATTTAATAGAATATCTATTTTTTCGTGCGTCGCATCGATATCGCGAATTTTTTTTTTTTTTTTGATAATTATTTCCGTTTTCTCTTTTCAATACAATTTACAGGAATATATTAGTATAATGTTTCAGTCAAACAAATTTATCGCACGTCGTTTTCAATCAAAATAACACGCGCAAAAAAAAAAAAACTTGAAATGGTTATAAAAAAAAAAAAAAAATTGTGATTTCCAAGATTTGTTTGAATATTGAGTATTGAAGTAACGCTTACGTCTGACATAAAAATTTTTAAACCTTGAAACCAAAAATTACCTTTTTTAATTAAATACCTAAAAAATATATAATTACCATATAAATAGCCAAAAATCGAAAGACATTTTTTTGTTTTTGTTAATATATATGTATATAGTGTATAAAGTTACATATATTTGGTGAATATTTCAAATTTTTACGACCGTTAGTTTCAAAATGATACGAAGAAATATTCGATTCTGACGAAACCGCGCGTTTTTATATACAGTATACGTAATTTGTCGGTAGTTTTTTCGGGCGCTTGATTAAAAAAAGTATTGAGAAAATCTAAAAATGACCTCTCTGTAATGTACCAACTATCGGGTAACCGCGGGTATGTTACTGTAAAGATCGGAGCGCTCCTTCTGGTAGAATTTTAAATTTACATAAATTTACATAAAAAAAATAATAACTACACATCGTTGTAAAACCCAATGCGTTCCTAATCGCTCTGCACAGAATCTATAAAACGCAACGCGCGCTTATCCGATTTCCGCTTATCCGCCGCGGCCAGTGGTTTTACATAATATAATAACTATATAGGATTATAGAAACAGACTTATAAACAAATGACTAAACGTACACTAAAAAAACGATTTTTATTATTACTACTAGAATTTTTTTTTTATTTATCTATTTGAGTACGATTATTTATTTATAATATTTTTTCTCTTTTTATTTTTTGTATTTTTATCGCTTCCGATCATCCGATCCTAAAAACAAAACGATACGTCAATATAATTATTGTTATTATATTATTTTATATTATAAAACTTGTACGAGCATAAAGCTCTAAAAAAATTTTAAAAAAATTATATTTTAAACAAGCGGATATACCGGCAATTCTTATAAGTAAAGCAAATACATTTCCAGGTTTTTTCTTTTCTAGATCGATATTGTAAACTTTTCTTTTCGAACGTCAAGTACCGTTAGCAAAGCAGGCCAATTATGGTGGGACTATATTAAAAAGTATAAGGAGTGCAACCTTCTGCCCCCCCGCCCGCCCAAATGACGCCCCTGGTCAAAGGCGCGCTTTTTTTGCAATATTGAATCGTCCGCGATCCGTCCGTCTGTCTCTGCAGTCTCTCCTCGTATGTTACGATAGCCGGCGGCGGATACAAGGAAGAAGCTCGCTCAGACGATCCTGCGGCGTTCGGCTCGGTCCGGTGAAAGTATCGCTCGACGGTTTGTTTTTTTTTTTTCATTCTCTACGAGTCGATATCATCGTCTGCTCCTCTTCCGAGGCTAGAAAATATAATAACAGCGTACATATTATATATATACCGCCCGCAAAGAACCCGCGTAAACAACGAAAATCTCTCTCTATATATATATATAATACGTATACGCGCGGATGATTGATTTTTTTTTAATTTTTTTATTTTTCGTAATAATATAATAACGTTATTAATAATAATAATAATTTTTCGACGAACGCGCTCTCAAGGTCGCCGCCGCCGCATCAGCCTTCGGAGACGAGATAATAATTGTGTTCTTTTTATATTGCCTCTGGTCGTATATTGTTCCGCGCGTGATATTATTTTTTCCACAAAATGATTGACGGATTACTACTACGCGCGTTTTTTTGTCCGAGCACATCGGTTCGGTTATTTGAACGAAATAATTTTTCCCCACGCCGCGCTGTAATCAGAAAAACACGAATCCAATTAACAACGTATCGCGCGGTCGCCAAAACGTTCGTACGCGTGTGCAAACAAACGATTTGCAATGCGACCCGTTCGAAACGGTTTGCGCCGCGCGCCATTATTGCTCGTCGATATTTCAGTAATTATACGCGAGGCCCGTGACCGGTCCGCGGTTTGTTGTCCGTAATAAAAAAAATCGACGGGGTCAATTTTTTTTTAATACACATTCGGACACGAGCCAGTGGAGATAAATATTATCATTGATTATAATATAATATGGTATAGACACAGATTAGATGAATACAGATGGATCACTCGCGATGTAAACAAAAAAAATTACGTCATTCGAATCCCCCATATCAGTGTTACCGCATGATAGCACAATATATTTACCTAAAATTTAAACATTACTCCCGTAAGGTAATCTATTTGTGTTGTTTACATAGTGATTCTGGTTTGGCGATCGTGTCATATAATGTCTCGTGTTAAATATAATCGTTTCACACACACAGTTGAAAAAAAATCGGTGCTTAATCTGCGTTAAATTTTTACCGGCACGTGATAACCATTATTATGATAACATTATTTGAGATAATAAAGAAGTTGTACTATAATATTGTAAAATACCAACACAATAATTTATATCGTCGTGTAAGCCTACATTGATATGCGGGGGACCAATCAGAAGAGCGTATTTGCAATTCTTTTGTTCTCGGGCCGAGTGATCCATCTGTATTCATCTAACTGTGATATAGATAGCTCACTGCAATCTATAAAACGCGCTACGCTAAATTGGCGGAAGCCGTTACGACGCGTTGTCGTCGCGGAGTAGTTGTGACGGATGTCGCTAGGATCGATAGTGTCGTTTTCTAGAGTGGGGATTAATTCAAATTATTTCGGACGTCGATGGCGGCCGGTACGTTTCGTAGCGCATATCGCGTGTGAGATTTTCGCGTTTTTATTCCGTATCGGTGTTATTTTTTGTATGCGCTGGCCAGTGACATACCTATATTTATATTAATATATTGATATATATTTTAATATATCTACTGAACTGAATGTATATATAATATGTCTGGAGATAAAAATATGTAGAATTATAAATAAAAATTGTGCTAGGCGAAATATTTTATATTGTTAAAGAAAAAATACGTATTTCTATTTAATACAATATCAAGCAGCAATCGTGTGGGTTTAATAAAATATTGCTAAAAATAAATTTGTTTAAAGTTACCATTGACCTTACCATTGACTGTCCATATTTTTATGTATTGTTTTTTATGTACGAATAAGTCTATGATATTAAAATTAAGTACCCAACTGGTCGACTTAATATAAATTAATAAATATAAAGCAGTTGTTGTTGCCCCGTTGGCCGAGTGTGGTGGTGGGCTCGGGGCCGTCTTCACCCGTCGGTCTACGAAATCGGGAAAACCGGTGTGTATCATCTGTTCCAAAGTTCAATTACTGCGCGATAAAGCGGCGGCAGTCAAAATATAATAAAATGCAATATTATTATTCTCTTTTCTTATTGTGTCGCTATCTATCGGGCGATTATTCTCGCGTACCGTGTTTTATATGGCAGTGAGTTATCTATACTATATATTATAATAATCAATGATATTATTTATAATGTTTATAATGAATAAAATAGTGTCGTTTGAAATAAATTACTTGTCTACGTGTAGGAACTGATGTTTTTCCTCCTTTTTTTTTTCTCTCACTCTTTCGTCTGCATTATACCGATACCGTTTTTTTCCACCGGTCTGAGGAACGAGCGCAGTGTGAAAATGAATCGACGAATATTATGAACCTTGTGACAATGATCGAAAAATTCCTTCTCGAACGTCTAACGGTACAGCGTGTTCGGTAAACTTTGTTTACAGTGGGTCGTTCAACATGAAAAAATATTCTCATCAGTTTACCCGATTGTTGACGAAAATCCGTGCAACTCAACGGTTCCGTATCCTCTTCTGAAGTTCTATAAAAATGTAGTACTCTATAAATGGTTTTTTTTTTTTTTAAACCGTTATTACTTTGTTGATTTTACGTATAAAACAATTAAACGTAAGTACGTACTTTTGGAATTTGAGCACAAAGCCCACAACATGCTTACGTTTGCCAGCTTCACGGACCAAAAAAAAATAAATAACAGTATTAAGGTCTTCGCACTACGTTTTTGAAATAACGATTTCACGAGGATGCCCATTTAGATTAATTACACAATGCAATTAACGCGAATTTATTTTCGGATTGTAGCAAATTCAAAAATACGCGATCGAGTGTATTTGTGTATACCTTCAACTATAAAACGCTCTTTTACTGGTGCCAATATAATTTACTATGAGTTCGATTGCAGATTTAAACGTTTTCAAATAATATAAACGAAAGTAAAATGCCGGAGAAAAATGTTAAAACTAGTAAAAAAAAAAAAAAATAGCTACGGACTGCTGACGTTTCATTGTCAATCGTGATAACTTTAGGGCTAGGGGCTTATAGGAGTTTGCTTGTTTTTTAATAATTATTCAAAACATAGCTTAGTGATATAGAAATTCGTTTGCCAGTATACTAGGAAATTATGGAATTTTTTTTGTTTTGCTTATTAAGCTTTTTTTTCACGCGTTAGTGCATATTTTGTTTTATTTTAATTTTAAAAGCATATTTCACCGAATTTAATAGTAATTAAGAAAAATTAGTTTTTAATTAATCTTCAAAATAAATTTAAAAAAAAATTTATATACATGTTTATGTGTATCTGAAAGAGCATTCGATGAAACAAATGGGCCGTGTATTTTTCCCTTTTGGTCGATAATTCCTATTCGAAATTATGAAACGCCGAGGTTATTTTATCTTAACGCGGATTACATACTAACTGGGATATTTTAATCATTCGGTGTGAGTTCGTCATACGAATTTTTTTTTTTTAATATCATTAAGTATAGTATTACGCGATCGAGTGTATTTGTGTGTATACCTTTAACTATAACGGTCTTTTACTGTCGCCAGTAATAATTTTTTCATTATTATTTATTAATATATAAGTACCTAATAAATATAGGTGTCATTTAAACGTTTTGGTTTTTTTTTAATAGCGCGTTTTAGCGAATTTACATATTTTAAAGGCATATTTAGTAAATTTTTTTTAGGGCATAAATGCACGAAAATGTTAAGGTTTTTTTTTTTTTAGAGCACAAAGTCCTTAGCCCTATAGTGATGAGAAACTAGCGCTATCTGCAGTACAGTAGTCTACTGGAATCGCCAACGGCCGACGTACACTCGTCGTCATATTAATTATTCGTACAGAACCGTGCGCACGGGGTAGTCAGGGTAGGCACTTGACTACTCTGCGAACAACTCCCCCGCCCAAACATAATATTATGTTTGACCATTTCAACATGTCCGTAAACGGTAAAATGTAAGAAATAAGAATATTGGAAAAATTAAAAAACATATATCGTCGTTAGTAACTACTGCTATGATAAAATAAATTTATCATAATTTTATTTTATTAATTTATTTTATCATAGTAACACCGCTGTCCAAGCACTGAATCCTATCGCGAAAATGTTTTGTTCCTGTTAAATGTCAACGTGTAACGTATCATTTGTGACTACCCTGCCAGTAATGTCTGCGCACGCTTATGATTATTCGTACAGAACCGTGCGGCGCAATAAAAGGAAAACGCTTGGGCTGTGTAGTTGTACAGCAACAAGTCGTCCGAAAGTCTAGGCGCGCGCGCGCGCGCGTTTCTCATATCGAAACCCATCGAAAAAGGACTCGGTGTGTGTGTTTGTGTGTAATTATAAATGTCACTTTCTCTCGTTATTACTGCGCCGCTGTACAGTATAGTAGTCGGCCCGCTTATATCGGAACCGGCAGCATTGCCTACGCGCGGCAATGTATTATTTTATTTATTATTATTATTTTTTTTTCTTTTACTCCAGTGTGTCGCTCGTACAGTGTACGATATGACGATACGCGGTCGTTGACACGCCTCGCAAAAAGGACAATAAAAAAAAAAAAACACTGCACCGGAGCCCGACTCGGGAATTTTGGGGCCCGGGTCTAATTTTTTGATGGGGCCCTTAAATTATAAATTCACTTTTTTTTGCTATATTGATTTTTTATATTTAATTTTTTTTTTTTAAGATTATAAATAAATTGTACCTACTATAATAGTCTACATATACGACACATCTATACACACGACCTGATAATACAACCAACCCGACTGTCGGGCCGACCAAATCGTGTGTGTAGTCCGTTTAACATTTCACAGTGCCACTAATAATTATCGACATTAATTAATATCGGGGCCCGGGGCTGCAGCCCCCCTAGCCCCCCTAAGTCGGGCTCTGCACTGCACGAACCGTTCCGGGTCACTGTAATCGCAGGGATCTCCTGCAGGCCGATATCCGGTCACCGCTTCTCCGCGTCGATAACCGCGCGTTCGGATAATTAAGTAATTTGTAGAGAAAAACGAAATTGGAAAGTGCCCCGCCGCCGCCGCCGCCGCCGCCGAGTGAGAGTATAACACGCGTTATTATATATAGTCGACTGATAATGTGGTATTACACCGCAGTGACCGCGGCGTAACAACAGCGGTAGCAAAGATACCGCACCGCACACACCGTACACGCGTATTACACTCATAGGCGGAAATCTGTTAAATTTTCTGGGGGGCTAACATTTTTAACATCAGTCATAATCAGTCAAATATCCGAAATACATACAAATTATAAAATATTTGGTGGGCTTAGCCCCCCTAAGCCCCCCCCCATTTCTGCCTATGATTACACTGTATAACAATTTACAGTAGGTATATATATATAGCGATTTCGAATTTATTTGTAAAAATAAAATCATATAAATAAATAATTGGATTAATCGATTGTACTCTTAATAAATTCATTACGCGTGTGTTTGAAGTGTCGTTTTTTTTTTTATATATCTCCGCTCGTTATTTTAATATCGATCGTACGCCAGATCTTCCTGCCTGCAGGAGGGGACTGACACGCAAACGTTTTGAATTCGATCCACGAAAGACGCGTGGGGAAACGCCAAAACGTTTTGACTCGTGAACGGCGCTTTCAAAAACATTGCTCTTAGAAATATTACCGATTTCCTGCGTTACGTTTCCGATCTCGCTCTTCGCTGTTTATCGCATATAAACGTCCAATTCGAAAGAAAATAAATTCAAGTAAAAAAAAAAGACCTAAATTTCACTGCGTAAAAACAACGCAAAGTCGTGCACGTTTCGCCAGACACTCGGAGATCGCACTAATCCACATATTGCAGTACATCATTTATAGGACAAGTAACGTTACCGAATCTATATCAAAAAGCTTTGTTTACTGATATTACGGCTATTACTTTTGTTCTTATGTACTCTTCCACACGTATACCCCCGATTCGAGATATATATATATATATTGTGTTCAAGACACGTACGGTTTTGGAATCGAAAACGTTTAAAAACTCATAAATCCACTAATGTTGTGCCACGGGAGAACAGCTATACGGATCAGTGTGCTGTTTCATTCGGATCACGTTTCAAAAAAAAAAATCGTTTTTTTTTAAAGGTCTGAGAAAATATCGTATTTTTCCGAGTTTTGTATGATTCTGAACTTTATGCAGCCATTAGGTTTTTGAAATGACCGGATCTTATCCGTGCGCACGTATATCGTAACTGCAGGAAACCAAAATGGTAAGAGACCAAAAGGCAGACACACAAGAAAGACAAAGTAAAATGTGACCAATACTAGACGTAACGAATAAATGTAACACCCCGATAGATAGAGAATCGTCTAGGACAGTGTTTCCCAACCTTTTTTTACTCAACGCCCCTTTTAGATTTTAAAACCTCATACCGCCCCCCCAATCAATTTTTTCCAAAAGATTAACATTTTATTTTTTAATAAGCTATTTAATTAAAGAAAAAATATAATTTAACATTTCAACGCTACGATTTAGTTATAATTTTATATTTAAATACCTACTAATAATATGAATTATATGATTTGATTTCGAAATCGCTAATGTAAAATAATAACACAAAAAATACTTACGTGACTAACGACTGCCCCGAGGTTGACGGTTTCCTGCTGACGAAATTACATGTGGCACAATAGATGTCAGGCATTTGTCTTTTAAATCTCCTCTTTCACGTATTTCTAATTCGCTTCTTGATTTGGTCAAAAGTTGTTGAACCGCACTAAAGCCTTTTTCTACCAGGTATGTACAATAAGTAATACCACTTGTTTCCAAAGTTGAGGATACGTAGATTTTTGTTTGGCCCGAAGCAACTCGTATCCGTTATGTTTAAAATTTTCATTCTACGCAGTTATACGTTTCGTTGCAATCGGTTACAAGCAATAAAAATGTAAAAGAAAAACGCCCCCGTCAAAATAAAAAAATGCCCACAAGGGGGCGGTAGAGCCCGCGTTGGGAATCACTGGTCTAGGGGTTTCAAGAGCAAACGCCCTTCAAGAGCAGCGCGTAAATCGATATAGGAGTAGTTGTGTTAAAAATCAGAAATTAAAATACAATCTTATTCCGCGCGGTCGGTTAAAATAGCGATCTAACCGCGGTCGTGCTCACCACGTGACTTCTCCGTTTTATAATAATAATAATACTCGTATACTATTAAGTCGTCGTCGATTGTGTGCTGCAGTGTATGCTGAGACATATTATACGCATTATATAGACTGTGCACGCGGTGTACATTTTATAATATACGACAAGTGTACAATATAATATATCGCGAGTAAATATTACAATATCAGTAGTAGTATCCATCTGCAGCATGCGAATGTTATTAATGAACGATACGCGAGCACTGTGTATATACACACAATCGTATAAGAAGACAATTATTATTTATAAGCCAAGTCGGTGACTCGGTTATAGCGGTTGGACTCGGGGAAATCGAAAATCGTGCGCGCCTCGTATTATTATTATTATTTTATTATCGTTTCGTTTTATATATATATATATATATACATATATTTACTCGCGTAAACACAATCCAATATATAAATAAGGTCGCCCACTCGTATTTATTTGTGTATCTAATCTGTAATACAATTATTATTATTATATATATTATATTCATAAAATAATATTTATATCGTAATATTGCGGTCTGCAGTAACTCGATTTTTTCTAAAATTTTAATATCATTTCTTACTGAAAATGTAAACCGTTTTAAATTCGCAACGATTTCAAAATTCACTCAAAAATTCCTCACATTTTATAAGTAATTGTCATTTTTATCGCGACTTACGTTTTAGGAAAATAATTGTCTCTATACGGTTTAGTGTTTTATATTAGTTTTTTTTTGGGGGGCGGATGAAAGTTTACTTTTTCCCGCCTAACCTAACCGTTGCATTTAAATGAACCGCTTTATCAATAAACGTTTAAATAGGTCGTAAGACATAGACTATTAAAAAGATAAATTACGAGAACAATTTTTCGTCGACTTATTTAAACTATTAACTTTTATATAATTTAGCTAAAAAAAATGAAAAAAAAAAAAAATTAATTTTATATACGCATATTTAGAGGCACTCGTCAGCTCATATACTAAGATATATTTTTGAAAAATTAAAAATTCGACGGAGACATCGCTGAATTATAAAAATTTAAAAACTATTATTTGTATATATTTTACTATTTATCATTTCTCTTTGATATAATTATTATAATTTATAACGATTTTATAACAATCAGTTATCGTTTTTAATTAATTGTTATTATTTGTTCAAAAATAAAGGTTTTTATTCGAATAACACTGTTGTAATTTATATTTTAAATAACAATTGTAGGTGTGCTTTACTTAAAAGTGAATATTATATATATATATAATATAGTTTTTATTATAGTAACGCGTTTTAGCGATTATTTGAATACATTTTTAATGTGTTTATTGCGAACACAAATTCTTTGCAAAAATTTTTATCAAATACAAATCGCTGCACATATAATATTTTGAAAAACGTAATTCGCTAACTCACTATATTTAAATAAAAATTCTCGCTATTCTCACATTTTTTAAAATCTAATTTGGCTGTTAGAAACCTACCGTATCCACTATATTATTTCACTCATGTATATATATATACTGCAGTTTACATAATATATTGTACCGCGTATTATTATATGCGTTCGGAAAAACTTTATAAAATTGCCGTATCCTTGGCACGGATACACGCGCGACCGACCTCGACTCTTAAACGCCATAATATGCGCGTTTAATATTATTGTATACTCTCGGAATATTATCTCGTTTAACGCGTTGTAAATTACTCTTATTCAGTAGCGCACCCGAGGAGTGGTTTTTAAGGTTAAATTACCCCCTCCCCAAACCATATTCATATTAATAAAGCGTATAAATAATGAGCAAGAAAATTTGTACCCTCCCACCCCAAAAAAAAAAAAATCCCGAGTATATCCTGCTATTATTATTATTATAGTTCATTTTCCCAATTACACCGTGACTTGCGAGTTGATATATTTGTATATGAATCGTTCAATATATAAATATATTTTGAAAAAAATTTTTTTTTTAATTTTGATTTTGATACACTCAAACGGTACCTACTTGCTGCAGTATCGATTCGTCCTTGTGCGTGAGACACTGAAACTTCTATTCACGTTTTTTCTTCCATTAAATTTTGTTTTACGGAATTCTAAAATGTTATAGGACTTAGGTAAAAGAAAAGGTTTTAATGAAAAACCAACAAATTTTATTAAAAAAAATACGTTTCCGTACATTTTTTTTTTTTTTACGTACAGTAATTAGGTATTGTAATTCAATATACGTCAATGCGTTTCGTTTTACAATAACCTACATGATTCAATAAAACAATAAATACTCGTAGTACGTTTTTATCATATTTTCAAATACGTATGATATATTTAAAATATAATTTTTCAAATGTTCGACATTGGATCTGAAGCGGTAGACAATGCCGTAAAATACTCGTGTGTGTGTATATATATATATATATATATAGAATGCGTATATAAAAACGCACGTAAACCGGTTTTTAATTCATAGATTCGCATTAATTATTATAAGAAAGTGCTTGTACTGCAGTGTGTTTTTTTTTTAAGGACAACATATTTTACAGCCTTATTTAACGCACATTAAAAATAATAATAGCTAATTTGTAAGTAATTTATCCTCGTCTAAAGAGAATTGTTTTCTTTTTAAACTCATAATGGATATTTATAGGATTATTTTAAGTATTCGTACCGATGGCGGGGCGCGATTATCGAACAATTTTAATGCGATTTTCAGTCGTTTGTCGAAATGGAAACGCAAAGTATTAACGATGTGTTATTCTATCGTTAAAACTATGCAAAAAACCACGCTGCGTAAATATGTCCGCCGGCCTTATTTCAAGATGCAGTATAACTGATAGTATAATATTGTTGTGCAGAAAAAAATATGAAATGTACCAGTTATGGATATTTTTGTTTACTTACTGCAGTGCAGTTATCGATTTTATATAAAAATATCTCCGACTCTATCCGTTTTCTCGAGTTGTCGAGGCTAAAAAGCCACATGACTCTCTGCAGCTAATGCATACAACGTGTCATCATACACGAGTAGTAACATTTTAGAATCGATTAATTATCAAAATGTCTATCTCGTTGAGTCTGAAAATGAATTATTATTTATTTTTTCGTTTTAACAATATTATTATCGCCTTTATCATATTATTGCGTAGGGCCCGCAATGTGTCGACAAACGTGGTCTGTGTAATAATAATAATAATACATAATACTTTATCCGGACTGTTGTAACCTCTTGGGAGGTTTCAGGGGCTATACAGGATTGTATTTCCCGTATAAGTTTACGGGAAGGGACGCGCGCGGTTGACGACCGTACTTAACTCGATTTGAACGTGCTTCGCCGCTCCCCTTCCTCGAGCCGTCCGCGGTTTTGAAGCGTCCTGATGAATACGCTGTTACGTATACTTTTTGTCTCGCTCGAATTAACCAAATTTTTTTGATTCTATTTTATTTTTTGTTTTTTATGAAAACATAATTGCTTATAATTGATAAAAACAAATTCGTCAACAATTTATATGAAATCTGAATGTTTTTTTTTTTTTTGTAATTCTATGCAGGATTAACCGGGATGGACAAATCGATAATAAACAATTTTAGACACTACGAATAATGTTTAATTTTATGTAGTTTCTATTATATACAATATGCATGTATTACATATGTAATATATGTATGTTTTTGTTGTTAAACATAGTTATCATTATTATTTTTGAAAACCTTTGACAGTGAAAATTCAAAATTAAACTGATTGTTGAAAAAGAAAGAAACAACACGTCGAGTTACGATGGAAAATATGTTTAAATAACATTGGTCTTTCGGGCAGTGGCGCACACGTTAAGGGTCGATGGGGTCGATCGACCCCCTATTCAGAAGGGTGGGTAGGGTGATGCTGGTGTTTGTGTTTTGTAAAAATTTAAATAATATATTTTTAATCATAATTAATACTATAGTGCATGCAAGGTTGTCATTGCAGGGTGTCTACTGGTTGTCTTTTGAGTGGTGACCAGGTGTGCAAAATATTGTTAGACCCATCAACGTGCAGTTCAGTGTGCGCCACTGTTTTCGAGTGGACTGCATGCAGTATGCGCTATGAACAGGTAGACAGGGAGAATTTTTAAGTTTTTGCACTATAAATACTTTATTGTTGTGGAGATGATGTACGATGCTTATCCGGGAATCCAAATTCATACACGACGTTATATAATATAAATTACTTTCTGGACGAATACTTTTGACCTCGGTATATAAATATAGCGTCGCGAATATGTTATTATTAAGGCTCGGATTTACATGTAAATATAAAGTATAAGTACATAGTTTTACTGTGACTGAATTTAATTCAGACAAGTGATAATAATTCGTTTCAAACGATTTGTAATGAGCCGTACCTTGATATTACATATTTCGTCATAAACACATATTTTTACATATTTCTCAATAATTTCATTTTTTCCTACGTATTTACACAATTGTTGATAATATACGATTGTATCAATTGTCGACTTAATTTCGTAACAATTTCGTGTTTCCAAAATACGTGTAAAAAATAATACCAGTCATTATAAATCTTATCATATAAGGTTATCGAGTTTTATTATCCGCGATAATGATAATTTTTTTTCTTCGTTTATCCTGAACCGCAGTGTTCGCAGCAAGTATCGATTGTAGACTTGTAATTTTGAGTTGACCGCGTACCACGCCGAAAGTACGAGCATCGATAAGTGGAAAAGCTAAAAAATATTTCTTGACGGACAATTTCAAAGCGATGGTGAGATTTTCCAGTATATTACAACAGAGTATAAGTGCCACCAAACACTGCACAACGAGAGCAGCAGTAAACTAAGAGAACAAAAATTTTATACAGCAGTCTTTTGCTCCGGCCGCACTTCTTCGGGTTCTACAAAGTCTTCGTTTAATTCCGATCTTTACCGTGCAATCTTCGAGTTGGAAAAATAAGTCTTTAAACGTTTTTTTTTTTATCAAATTATACTGGACAATTAATTGCCGAGACGAAAGTATACTCTTAGGAAAAATAACACGGTAGAAAATTACCAGAAAACGCGCCGGATTCTATTCGAGATTTTATTCTATCCCGGTGATCCCTAAAATTAATCAGAATCGTTTATCGGCCGAATAAACGGGAAATTATTATTTAAGTTATTCATAAATTTTAAGTTAAATATTTAATTGACGAGCACCTATTGCAGTTCGCCTTGGCTTTGCCAAGATGCGCAATTGACGACTTGGTACCTTACCGCATATCAGTGACCATTTATTGGCTCGAACAAAATATAATATAATAAGAGTGTAATATACGTACAGCACCGGACACGACAAGAAGTTAAATATTTAAGTTATTTATAAGGTTTTTATCGAGAATTTTACGTAGAAAAAAAATACAACGACGCACGCGATAATATTTTTGCTCCGCAAAAACACACACTGCGCACGGTGTTTACTCCGCGCACTTATTTTACATTAAATTATTTATACACTTAAGCGTGTCCGCTATATCAGAGGTTTTTATGTATATAAAAATATTATGTGTGTAATGTGTGACGGCTGCTGCAGCACTGGACCGGTTCCGCTGGTTCGGGACGCAGCCAGCCATTCGGATTTTTTTTCATTTTTTCTTTCCACATAACCTACATACCGCGGGCGCAGGCGGTGCGGCTATGAGGAGCGAGGCAACGTCCTTGCGCGTTCATGTAATTTTTTTTGTTTCTTTCCTCGTCCGTCGTTGCGGGTGTTCGGTTTGGCGCGTATAATCGGCCGGCCCGAAACCGCCCGAAGTCATATCAACCATTACACCATCACCGCCTGCATCCCGACTACCCAATAAAAAAAAAAAATGACGGAGGATCGAGAAAATAGAAACGATTTCCTTCGCCCAATAATTACAGGAGAAAAAAAATGTCGTTCTTTTCAAAGTCGTCAACTTTTCCTACAAACAAATTCCTCCGTGTCCTTCGATAATAATCGTTGTCCCTCGTTCTATTAAATCCATCTCTTGAATTTTATCCGTAAAAACCCGGCTTCGGGATTTGACTACCGCGGGCCAGTCAGTTAAATCGGACTGCCGCTTTGAATGCCGCGTTGATCATTTTATCAACAATTTATTGTTATAAAATAAAGGCTAAATAATATAAAAGCATTATTTTGTTCTAATGGCAACGGAAAAAACAATTTTAAGTACTCTGATGCAGTGGCGTAGCCGGGGGCTGATGGGGCTGCAGCCCCCCTCCGAAATAAATAGATAATCAGTTTTTTAGTGAGTACCGTCTATACATATTAATAATTAACATATAAATTACTTAATTATCAGCCTCAGCCCCCCAAAAAAAAATCCTGGCTACACCGCTGCTCTGATGCAGTATCGTACACCGCGTCTATCCGCCCCCGAAAAAAAAGCAAGACCCTACATGAATTACGCTATTGTTTAAAAGATTTCTGCGTGTAGAACGATAATGATGAAAATCATTCCATTATAATACAGCGGTTAAGAATATTTTTGTTGCGACTCAGACGAAAGGTCCAGATTTTTTTTTCGGGGAGGAGGCTTAATATATAATCAATGATGTATACGAATTAACAAAGATTTCCTGAGAATTACTACGTATATATTATTTCTTATTAATTATATCGTATAGCAAAAATGCACTCCATAGTGTAAAAAAAAAAAAAAATTGGGACCCTAAAATTTTTGTTCGCCCTGACGCCCGAAAACACTAGTTGGCGGCACTGATTGTAAATATTGTATTCAAATCATGTTCGATCATAATTTCTGTCCAAATCGTTTATAAACGTTTTGTTTCCGCGTTATAGTAATCTGGTTTTTTTTCCCTTTTTTTTTTTTTTCTATCACAAGCTGTTACATTTTCTATGAAATATGCGTGTTGAGCTGCGTAACAGTTTTAACCGAAAGCTAATAATAGAAAATAATAAAGAGCACGCGAATTTTCTCCCGTATATGTGTATACATATACAGATCAGCTGCTGTTTGTGGTGCTGCACCTCGACGACGACATTTGACCCGAACGGCGGCGGCCCAGATTTTACACGCATTATACTATATGATGATGATGATGATGATGATGATGATGATGTCGGTTTTTCGTGTGTGTGTGTGTGTGTGTATGGCGTCGAATCCGTTTCTTAAATAATAATTTTTACACGCGATGAATTCGACCTAGAAATCGCCGCGGGCGTACAATTTTTTTTTTTTACATTTTTCACGCGTTTTATTTTTTATTTTTTTCTAGTTTAACGGACGCGTTCTTCTTCGCGGGACGCGGCCGCTTTTTTATATGTCTTCTAGACTATAATAATCTTCGTCCTATAATTATCGCAAAAAAAATATATATATATATATATAAAACAACGAGCGCCCGGCGTTTTTGCTCGTATTTAATTATCACAAGCGCGGCCGCCTCGGAGCGCACTACACACACACACACGCGCTTGTATTATATTTTGTTGTTGTAATTTGTTTTGTGTAGCCCGTGCGCAGATTTTACTCGGAACGTGATTTCGATGTCACTGTTGGTCACTATACTCTGTAATCACTCAATTTTTTTTTTTTTGAGATTAAAATATATTAGATTTTCAAATAAAAATGGTATAATTCGTTGGCGTTTATTCGTTAGGAAGTGTACGGGAAACGTAACGCATTTCCGCACGCGACGAATAACGACAATACCTTTTTTTTTAATAATAAATATTTAAAATAAACGAGATTCTTAATTTGTTTTAAACGACACAATCTTTTTTTCAGCGGTGTAGCAAGGATTTTCTTTTTTTTGGGAGGGGCTGATAATTAATTAGTTTATATATTAATTATTAATATTATGTATAGACGGTATACTCACTAAAAAACTGATTATCTATTCATTACGGCGGGGGGACTGCAGCCCCATCAGCCCCCTGGCTACGCCACTGCTTTTTATATATATTATTAAACCGGATTACTGAAACAGTTGAGCATTTGGTCTTGTCATTATTTTGGTCCTTTATCAGAACTTATTTTTAGATTCTGAGCGGAGCGAGCAATGTATTGGTTTTACAACGATGCGTTTTTTTCTTTTTTTATATATGTATACCCGAAAATTCTACCAGAAGGAGTGCTCCGATCTTTTCGTGTAGCACCGTTTCTGATTGCAAATCGCATCTAGTTTGTACTTTACACAGGTCATTTTTCGATTTTCTCAATACTTTTTTCAAAAGTCAGGAGAAACTACCGAAAATTTTTTAAAAAAACGCTAAAAATGCAATTGCGCCTTAATCGATTAGTCGTTTATTTATTACACCGAAGCTCCGCTCAGAATCGTTTTATCGAATGCAATGATTTATCATTGCTTTTAAATCTGTAATAAAAAAAAAAATCTAAAATCTTTATCCGAGTAATTCACTTGAACGATATCCACAACACCCCGCGGCTCGCAATTTTTTTTTTTTTTTAATCAATTAATTTTTAGAATATAACTCAGTCCGTTACTATATAGTCTAGCTAACGAATTTGAACGTTTTTTTTTTTTTTGATACTATACGATATTTATACAGTCACCGCGTGCGTTTTATTAAATTCGTCCAAAAACAAACGTGTTATTTGGTACGTCGTTCGGTTGGAATAGATGATCGCGCGTATAGTTTGTGGTCGAATATACTATTATCGTACATTTTTATTTTATTATTATTATTATTATTTGCATATGACATGTGTGTCGACTAACATTGCGAAAACTAAATAAATTAATATAAAAACGATAATATTAATATACTAACTAAATCTAAATACGGGAATAAAAATCGAACGTGGAAATAAAATCGTTTAATTTAACCAACGCGATTATATACCTGTATAATATATTATACTACCGCTCGAACATAAATATATCGAGTGAAAGTTGACGTTTGAAATTCGTCGAATCGACTTGACATTTAATCATACATTTACAGTACAACTGGATCAAACAAATTGTATTTGATAACAAATTCCACCACTGATTTTGATACGTTCGGAAAAATTTTGCTTTTTTCCCGCCAAACGTTTTCCGGAAATACTTTAAAAACGTAAAATGTAATTCTACTCGTTTTCGTATTGTCAAGGTCAGGTTATAATACCTATATAAGAATTCGCGCAGTTCACTCGGCGAAAAAATTGTCCGTTATAGAATGCAGTGCAGTGGTGATGTCTCGTCGCGGAGATCTGTCAAAACGCTTTTCGTTATATTCGTCATTTTAAAGCTTTTTTTTTTTTTTAATAATCGTACAATACTTTTGCGCTATAATATACGCGTTTTTTTTAAATATATATATATATATACGAAACGAAATTAAAATTTTTTATCCTATTTAAAAAAATAGAACATTAATCAAAATATGGCCAATTACAAAAGGGGTATTTTAAGTACTACCTATATTGCGTTGTATAGCGTATGTACTAATAATAATAGTTTTAAAAAATAATTTTTATGAATTTCGTTCTTTTTTCTATAAACAACAGTTAAACGACAAATTATTATCATTACACACTGCAGTACACGATTATGTGGTGGTGGTGCTGCAGTTAATCGATTTTTCTTATTTCTATATAGCAGTATTGTAAAATTCGCTTGCGATAATCCACTGCCGTACAGTGTAATCGCGCGTATATAATCACCGGCACCAGCAGCGCATTCCTGCACGACGTTTTATATACGCGTATATTGTTCGAATAATCCTGTATACGGGACCGCGGATTATTATTAATTATCCGCCTAACCACAGGCATCGCGCGCGGCAACGTGTAATATATTGTAATGATGATTTATCGAAAATAAAATAATAATATACTGCCTATACATATATTGTAATAATATTGTCGGAGATGATACGGCAATCGCGCGTTTTACAATAAATATTATTTAACGCGCGTATTGTGGTGATGTATACTACTAATACTACTACTACTATATACACGTACGGGTTTGGACACGAGGAAAAAAAAAAAAGTAGTATTCTTCGCGAATACGCTGGAATGTGTTTCGCGAATATTTTTTTTTTTTTTTTTAACAAACCCGTTTGCGAATAATTTAATTTTTAAAATTATTCCAAAGTTGTATTTATTTGAATATTATTAGTGTGCGCCAAATAGTCGTCACGAGCGCGCTCGTACACCGCGGTGGCAATCACTCGGCATAACGTACAACACTATATTTAATACGTTGAAATAATATATACGCGTATTTTTTTTTTTAATTCTCCTCGGCCCCGTCCAAACACCGGTCGTCGTAATACGTATTTTATATGCAAATCGTTTTCGAAGACGACGGCAGCAAACGCCGATAGTGGTAAATCGAACCGTCGGAAAATCAAAATTTGTTCGTGTAAAATATATAATAGCTGTTCGGAAATCCGAATGACGTAAATCATCATCATATATCATCGTATACAGCTTATAAGGGGCCATTGAGGTCCAACGCTGCCATCACGATCTTATTCCATACGTCTAACTGAGCCCTTTCTTGAAGTACTCTTAGATCCTTCACGACTGAGTCCTTCAATCTTGTTCTGGGCCCGCCCAGGGGTCTTTTACCTGTCGTTTCAGCCATCAGTGCTTGTTTAATAATTCGGCCGTCCGCCCTCCATACGCGTGTCCTAACCATTCGAGCCTTTTGCTCCTTGTATATATGACAGAATATTTGGTCTTCCGTATAGCTCCCGTAATTCGTTATTATGTCTTCTTTCAAATTGCTCCGTTTCTCTGTTATATAGAGGACCATAAATTTTTCTTTCAAAGGTAATTAGGCTCTGGCGGTTTCCTTTGTTGGTTGACCATGTCTCGCATCCATATGTTAGGATCGGTCTAATGTAACTGGTGTATAGGATTTTCTTTGATTCATAAGATAGATGCTTTGATTTAAGTAGTTTTAGTAAACTAAAATAACACTTGTTAATCTATTTTTAACTTCATCATGCATAATATCTGTACTGAATGATGTAAAAATACGTACGCCTAATCGCTCGCGTTTAATTATTACCGACGAAATCTGAGCGCAATATTACGGTATGACACGTGTAACGACAGAAAACACGTTTAATAATAATAGTATAACAATAATAAATGAATAATAATAATAATAATGTACTCGTCGTACGCGACACGGTGTACGGCCGCGGCGAGTGGGTACTTTCTAAAATATTATAAATCCCGTGCGCGCATCCACGTGACGCCGCGCGTTCCTATATAAACGTAGGTATATTATAACGCTTTTGCAGCTACAAGCTGACTGTTCTTTGATCACGGTCGCAGAGCTGGTCCATCCTACGACTACTATATATATATATATATATTATACACTCTAACTACTACGTGGTGTAGTTCACCTCTCTAATATACGCTCGCGCGTTATTATGTTATCTCGTATTATTTAGGGGCCACTGCTGTGCACGATGACTCGACCTCGATTCCGATACCTATACACCGTACGTACATAATATATGTGTACACAAGATGATAGTAATACGATCTTTTCTGTAATCAATAATAATAATAATATAATCGATCGGTTTTGCGTATGCAATGCGGTAACGTGAAAATCGGGTTTACGCGGCCAACACGCTCGCGAATTTCATATTATTTTTTTTAATTGAGCCGGCTCGTCGTGGACCGTGTGCCTGAAAAATCTAGTATTTGCGATGAGAGCGTTACAAACGATTACATAGGTACGTATAGGCGTGACGCAAGCAGACTGCAGTATACGCGCCCATCGTCATCGTTTATGTAGTAAAAATTATGATCCATACAAGCGCAATATTTTAATATTATTAAATTGGGGGGAGGGGGCAAATAGAAAATTTACTTTGAGAGATAATTTTTTTAAAAAAAATTGTATTTATAAAATTTGTAACGATTCGATTTCGGTTTTCCTCCACCAGGCAAATCTATAATATCTGTTCGCAATATTTCGGTATATCCGGTAAATTATTCGTGTATACATGTGACAACACGTGGTAAATAGGTGTTATTTCGGCCTGGCAAAACTTCTTGAATCTAAACCTAATATCAAAAAAAAAAATACAAAAGAGCGCTACTATATATAAGTTACGCGAGACCGGACCTCACTACGAAGAGTGACGAAGAAAGATTTAAAAGATTCGAGTGGAAGACACTAAGAAAGATTCGCGGCCTAATATATATATAATGCCGAAGAGTAGAGATGGGAAATACGATCGAATAACCAGATGAATGAGCTTTTCGAAATCGCGGTCCAGTTTATTGGTATAGCACAAGGCTGGAATGGGCTGGACATGTTTGGTGAGCGGACGATTGACTGACGAAGAGAACCGTGAACGAAGAAATGAAAGGAACGAGGAAGACCACAGCTGAGATGGACGTGGACAGTGCGTATTATGATTGTATTATCACGCTGTCCCGATAGCTTTTGGAACACATGATATGACACAAAAAGATGGAAAGATTTAGTTTTTTAGCAGCTACAAGCCTATAGATGGCTTGTGAGGTTTTTAAAAAAAATGTGATAACACGTAGCTGGTATAGTAAAACGAATATTCTGCGTATTTAAAACGCGCGTTGTTATTGAATTTCGAAGCATCCTGCTGCAGGACACGCTTATGAAAAAAATTCGATTAAAATATGATTTGGGTTACGCGTTATTTGCGCGGTTGAAGCTGCAGAAATCGTCCACCGTCGTCGTTGTCATCGTCGTGTGTAATGTCCGTGTAGGATCGTCGAGCCCGCCGCCGGATATCCGTTTCGACGATACACATCGCAACTAGTAGAGCTCAAATCCTGCGCCCTTCGTCATCTCCGGTCTCTGCGCGTAGCCGCAGCGAAATGGATTTTTTTGTTGTTATTATAAAATATTGTTTATTAATTTTTATATCGCAAATTACAAAAATAGTCTATTATTCGATTTCTCTCCAGTAATAATTATTATTATTTATCGACTGTGGCGGCTAAAAGGAAAATCAATGAAACGGATTTTTATATAAAAAAAAAAAAATGTTTTTTCATCGTCATCGATTTTATGACGGATATGGCGCGCGGTTGATTTACATCGTCGTCGTCGTCGTCGCACGCTTGACAATGAACGCACGTTACCGTTATAGCTGCTGTGTGCGATGAGCTGGTCATCGACGGCAATATTTAATTTTCGGTCGATGCGCGATTTTCTAAGCTCCGTCACAAAATATATAATACAGACGACCATTGGTTTTAAAAAATATATTTTTTTATATATCCGTACGGACGACAAAAAAGAAAACGAAACAAACTCATTCTATCCACACACAAAAAAAAATTGTATATTGTAAGAAAAATGTTTCTAAAAACGCGTACCAAAACGTTTCATTTATTGTTTATTAATTCGTATAAAATTAAGGGGCAAAGTTATTAAGGCTCCTGTTCCGAACACGAGTTCCTCGAGGGACTCGCCCCCGTTCTCTATAACAGTGTATAACTGTACCACTTAATCACTTTGGACATTTCTCAAATATAAAACACTATTATATATATATATATATCAATGCTTGTATGCTCTGACGGTGACTCTGCTGAAGCTTCCCAAACCCTCCAACACCCCTAGATCTAATTGAAAATTAATAAAACAAAAAATCGTTAACGTCGTTAAATAAACGTCATAAGTGTTCCACTCACTTTCAACAAAAACGAAAACTACGCCTGTTCTCAACCTCAAAAATTTCCGTTCCCTCCGTGGCACGACTCAAATATCTCGGGATTAACACGGTGTTCCCGCTTAAAATCAAAAATAAAAACACAATAAATACTCGATTACGCCTTATTGTAAAATCCAAACTTCCGTTACATAATAAACTTCTTATTTATGGATATCGTTATTAAGACCAATTCGGGCGGAAATCTGCAGGAGTCAATGCCAGACCAATCCGATTACAAACAACACAGGCTTTCCGAGCAATTTCCCTACGTCAAATCACGTCCGCTCCTCGGTTCCTTTTTCAACTACCGCAATCGTCATAAAGCTATACGCATTGAAAATGCATTTGATACAAAAATTCCCCTCCACCAACCAAATCCATTGACCTCGAGCAATCTAACTCAATCGCGCAATTCCTGACAATCCCTCACGGTGCGTATCGAAGGATGTTGCAAAGGTGTCGTGCTGATTTTTGTACAGCTTGAAAACTCCCACATAATCCTACCTATTGGGGACAGCTTCCTTGCTCATTGTTTTCATTCTTTGTTACGACGTAAGTCGTTGTTTTACTCTGTATAAAACCTGTATTTCCTCGTTGTTTGTACAGTTTGTGTTTTATTGAGAAAAAAAAACTATGTCTGTGTGTAAAAAAAAAAAAAAAAAAATTATTATGACACACACGATATAGTGTTATATAATTTATAATAAACCGACGACGATAATGTATTAAAGCGATTTCTTTTGTGTTTATCGAAAAACAGCTGGCGCGTTACGACCGTATTATTTCTACATAACGTTTTTTTTTCCAATATTTTATATCCCAATGAGTACGAATATAGTATTACTATAATATTTAAAAAATATATATATTTCTACTTCCCGTTTGAAATTTTTCTAAATGAAACACGCCTACAGACGGTATCGGTAGTGGTTATTGCACGTTTATAATGTTTGTAATTTTATCGCACGAACTAGAAGAAAAAAAAATTGTATTTTACGCGTTTTGTTATCTACAGAGAAAACGCGCGAATGGATTCGACGAGATTATTTTTGAAAAAAAACCTCATGTAATCACGTCTAAATAACAAAGCGCTCTGACTTCCGCGCGTAAATATCATAGTCGTGCATAGTTCTGGCCTATTTTCGCGCCGAGCCAAATACACGTTTGTAACGAAGAGTTGGACAAAGAGACAAAGAAGAAAATGAAGTAATAACCGTCTAAACTAAAACTGCGAGATTAGCGAAATAAGACGCTGTCTTTTATGGACATATATTTATTAAAATAAATTAAAGCGTATGACAAACAAATAGGATTTATAAAAAAAAAAAATTATAGGATGCAGCTCAATACTTTTGCACAAAATATAAAAATTCGAAATCCGATACGCGTAGACAGTTGACGAAGAAACAGTTGAATCGAAATACAATATCTAATATATAGACCACGAGAAACCCCGAACGTTTAAACACTGCAACGGAATAACGATTTTTTTTTTTTGTAATAGCAATGGCTGTTAAAATGGGCGTTTATGATATCACGTATTAACGATATACGCAGACATTTTGTTTTGAAGACTCTTATTGATAAACTCAAAAACGGCATTTGAAGAGTAGTTGTAGTTTAGTTGAAAGTTTCGGATACACTTTCTGTGAGATTACCGCATTGAGTCTGTTATTATATCTGCATCGATATTCTGTCATATAATGTGTTTAGTAAACGAGTTGAATTCCACGAGAAAGACACATTATTGGAGAATATTTTTCAGTCATTAACAGTGATCGTGGGCAATCATAGCGGAGTCTAGTTAAAATGCGACTTGGAAATTTTCTTGGAAGTTTTACTAATAGGAGGGGGGTGTACAAAGAGTCACGATTTGTTTGATTTCGTGGTGTTTTGTATGAGAAGAGTTCCAGATTTGCCTGCCACTCTTTGGAGGGAGTTTGATTGGAAGGAATACGTCTCGGAATTACGATTTTTTTTTTTTTAGTATACGTACAACAAATTCGATGGAAACACCGCGTTGACGATTATTATGAATCTCGTTTATATGACACGTACCACGGTTGTCATCACTATATTATATTGTCGTCGTCGTTAGTCTTTAACCGGCTCTCGCCGTACTGTATTACACCATCCACAGTCACAATCGAAATATCGTTGGTCGGTGAGAACACCTGCACAACACGAAATATAATATAAGAAATCGCGTGTAATACTGTCGATTACAGTTCCAACAGAATATTGTTATTAATTGCGTCGTCGTTAGCGTCGTTGTATTTATAAATAATTTGTGGTGAAAACGCTGCACGTGTAAATAGCAAAAAAATAAAATACTATAATAATATATCTAAATCGTATATATATATATGTGTTCAAAAGTGAAACGGTTAAGGCCTGCTACACTGCAATACGTCAAACACTGCAGTATATGCTATGCTGCTCGGATTTCTTTTTTTTTCGATATTTTTTTCCGCCGTCGTTGTGTAGAAAAAAGATTCGTTCGCGTTACAATATAGTCGGCGTATAAATTGTTCGCGAAAAGTGAATTATTATTAATTATACACTGAAACCCAACCACTAAATGTTATTTTTTTTCTTTGAATCAACGGGCGCGTTAAATGTACGCGTTAATACGCGTTTTTTTAAAAATTTTTTTTCCTCGTGTCTCCCAAAATGTTAGCTCGGAAATAAATGATGAAATGACCCCCGAGGTTTAAAGGAGCTCCTCTATATGGACTATAAGAGCGCGCCTATATTACTGCAAGGCGCCATGGCGCGTTTTGAATATTTATTTAGAGACGCGTCCCTATGACGAATCAGTAGAAGAAGAATTTTACTTTTGTAGAACGTCAAATTAAAATACACAAGTTTATTGATAATCAATTTTTGATGCGTTACGCGACGCATTTTCGAAAGCCTTATTCAAAGACACTATGCAGAATTTGACCAAGTCCTTACGTTCATAATGTACGCTTCTACAGGTAGTCGGACACAAATAATCCGATTTGAAAGGCCGAAATTAAAAATAATATATATATCAAATTACATAACACTGCATGCACAGATACACGGATGCGTAATTGTGGCTACTGAATTCAATCGATATTAATGGAATGTCAAAACAGCAACGGTTTCGTTCATGACGTCATCACGGTAACATTCTCGGTGTCGGGCAAATTTTCGGAATCACTCCCGGAGCCGTAAGACATATCCATGTAAAAAAAAATCGATTACCCATTTAAAATAAAATTGGAGTCTCTCTCTCTAAAATATTTATGAAAAAGTAACGGATTTGATAAGTTTTCGTTAATTAATGGTTTCGTATTTCGTAGTCGGGCGGTACACATCATTGGGTGAACGCGAGTGTCCCGTTTTGGAAAATGAATATATTGTTTCATCAAAGTATATATTGGCAAAATATCGATAATATTATTATTGATCGCAGACAATGTTCGTCAGAAATACAACAATCCCCGCGGTATACGACTGATTATCATATACAGACACAAACGAAACGCGTGTAATATAGAATGCTATTATACGCGTCCTGTGGGTTATTTGCATCATGCATTTAATTATTATTGTTATTCTAAAACGCGCGTAACTCTCCACGTGGGATCGTCGCCGTTGCTTGCATTACACGTGTATTTTATTAAAATTATGAGGACAAAAAAAAAAAATTGATTCTTTTTTTTTTTCTCTTTTTAATATACTTCGTGTCAATCGATTGTGAAACGATTGCGATTTTTTTTTTACTACGCGTCTAAACACACATGCGCGCGCGTTCTTATATTACGTACAAGAAATATTTATACTTTGTCTTTAGCATATTATTATTACTTATACGTGTATATAGTTTACCTATTTAGACACACACACTATAAAATATGACGTACTGTTGGCTGCAATAGTTAATTAAACGCGCGTGTCGAACCACCACCGCCGGCAACGGCTGCCTACGGGTAAAACAAATAATATTTACGTATATGCAACACAATATAAATAACTGCCTTATAATAACTATAATAACTAATAAAAACACACGAGTCTTACGTCGAACTTCCACGATTTCTGTAGACATAATATAATAATAATAATAATTACACTCGCCTGCGCAGGCAATAATATTATTGTTATTATTCGAACACTGATCGTGTGCAGCGCAGTTTTGAAAGTGAAATTCAATATACTCACTCGCCCCAAAAAAAAAAAAATATTAAAAATAAAAACTCGCAATTTTTTTTTCTTTTTCGTTAAATCATTTGACATATTTATTTGAGCTACTGCGTTATTAGAAAATATAATTGTGTGTTTGAACTACAGGAGACATTATGTGTTACTACACGCATCGTCCTGAAAACATATTTTCTAACATTATAAAATTTCGTTGAAAATCTTTACACTCCGTTTTATCGATACATATTATATATATATATACATAGCGGAAAGAAATTTACCTCTTCGCCGCATTAGTAGACACAGGAACTTTTTGCAGTGAAAATCGTTTGAAAATAGCTTATAGCATTTCTCAACAGATATAAAATCAGGTATTTAAAAAAACACGAACCTAATACATTATTTTGCATCTATAAAAAATGAGAGGCGTTTAAATTTATATATATATATATATATATAGTTTTGTTCTATCAATCGTTTAATTTTTCCGTTACTAGTTGTTTGAAATTAAATATTTCGATTTTTTTTTTTAAAGAACGAACCATATAATCACTGCAACGACATAATATGTGTCGAAAGAAAAAAAACCGACGTATTTAATCTCGTTATCCCGAGAATCGAATGAAATTTGGAAATTTCAAAAGTAAATCTATGAAATTGAGTGCCCCTCCTCCCCCAACGAAATAAATTTCTTGCTACGACACTGATACACTTGTAAAAATGTAAATGAGAATATCTTTGTTGTGGCTCGTGAAACTACTTATCCACCCAGTCGTTGTAAGGTTTTTTTTTTTTTTTTAATTATTTATGTAAATCACGGAGAGCAGGTTTTAAGCGTTATCTCCCCCGACTCGGCTTCGCACGCATTGTAGAGAAAACTGAAATAACTGGTTGCGTGTGAACGCGCGATTTTAGCATTTAAAAATCCGATAAATATTGTAGTGGGGCTCGGAAGTTACAGGAGCTAAAATAGACAAATTACGCAATTGAATTATATGCCAAAAATCAATCATTATACAAATGAAAAAAATTTAAACTAAATCAAATTTAACGATTCAATACTGACGTGTCCGTCATCGTTTATTCAGTATCGTTCCTGTATACTTAGTCGTCGAGGAAAATAAAAAATTTTTTTTCAACCGTATTAATGAAAAATAATAAAAAAATTTGAATAATTAATTCACAAAAAAAAAAAAAACGTAGCACTTAAAAATTTCCTTTTCAAACTCGCCGTTTGCATGAAATGCGCGTTTTACGCAGACACTGCAGGTCTGCTATAAACCGGTATAATGTACAGAAAAACGTGCAAAATTCTACAAACTTCCGAGTCCTACAATATACGAATATATATTATTATCACTACATATTAACAACGAAATTCGTTCTACGTTTCAAAACTCATCAACGTATAGTAGTTATCTTTCTATTCGTAGCCGCTTACAATGATCAAAATAAATTCATTGGCGTCCCGATTGAATTTTTAAATCCTTTAAATCCGTCGCGATAAATTCGACTCGAAATCGGGTGCTCCGATAATCCGCGTGAGAAATTTAAATGTGCCAGATCGAAGTGAAAATTCTTTCCGGTTCTCGGCCCAAGATCGAGAGATCGTTTCGATTACCAGAACATCATTGCGTTCAATAAAACGATTATGAACGAAGCTTCGGTGTAATAAACACTTTGCCGGAAAATGTTAAGTGGTAATAAAAAAAAAATTGTTCACTGCGTTATATTGTCCTAGATTTATTGAATATATAGTTAAAGTAACGCGTAAAATATTGCAGCCAAAAATCTTAAAACCAAAAAAAAAAACCCCTTATTTAATGACTTGAATTTGAATAGCTCGACATCTAAAAATCGCTTTAAATGACCAAAAATTGGAAAATTATTTTTGAAAATTTGTTTACAGTGCAAAGTTGCATGGTCGGTGTAAATTTTAAGTATCTATGACCGTTATTTATTATGCGTCGCGCATTTAAAAACTATTGATAAAATAAGTTTTCTTCCAATTTTTCTGAGTAATTTTGAATTACGCATAAGGGAACTATACTGAGAAAATCGACAAATTAGATGCAATTTGCTACCGGAACACGTAACGCGTTCATCCGAGCATTCTTTCTAGTCGAAAATCTGTACACAGAAAAAAGAAACATCGTTGTTACAATCAACAGCTTCCTCGCGCTCCATTCAGAATCTAAAATTAAAATAAATAGTAAATAGTATACGAGTAACTTGTTCGTACTTACCGTACACACACGTATATAAGCATAGACGAAACTACGAGCCAGGCCAGTCATCAGGTCATGGCCTGGTCTAATACTGACTGTATAACACACTGACTTAATAGAATTAAAAACCTTATTTCCCCATCTAAAATCCCTACAATGTTCTGTTTAAATAAATGTATATATATATACTTGATGTATAAATAAAACCACTCGTACCAAAAGTTGTTACCATTCAATCGTCGCCTATCAACTCACTTATTGTTTTATTTATATTTGTTTTTTATTTAATATTAAATACTTAACTTTAAAAAAACAAATGCTGTACATTTAAAAAAAAAAAAGGAAGAAAATTACCGTATAGAATATTGTATTTAGAATGTTTTTTTCGTATTCATCGTTTGGCCTGCCCTAACAAAATGTTCCATAGTTTCGCTTATGTACATAAGTATTTCAAACATAACGTACGCACTTAATATTGTACGTGTAAACGTCTACGTTAAACTGCATAATAATCACGTGTCTATAAGGTGATCACCTGCACAGTCCAATAACCGTATAAAATTTCTAGACACCGTATAAGGAATACGAATCACACGGAACAGAGTACAAATACATACGTATAATAACTCGTCTCCTCTCTACTTTAAAAGTTTCGTGTAATTTTTTTGAGGCATTTTTTTATACTTAGATCCGCCACTGATACGCGTCGCCGCTGCACCAATCCTCGTTCGTCCTGCAGTTTCGCTATAAACGTGTCTTTGCTTCGCCCGTGCGCGTCCATAGCCGTCGACACGTAACGTACACGTACAAAAACCTAAAAAATATTTTCTACCCAGTTATCGTATTATTGCGCATTCAAATACAGTCGTTTAACGGCGCCACTATTATTGGGTATTGTAAGACATTTTTATATAAATACAATATTGTCTTCGCAAAATAATTTAATATTATAGTTTATTCGACCGGAATATTTACGAAAACGTAAGAAATAAGACGAAAACATAAAAACAATCGATTATTGCAAAAACGTCGCGAGTCAATTGTTTAAAACTTTTAGATACAGGGACTTTTGGAACGACACAAGTCGTCGATTAAAGACGTTTTCGCTCTCAACCACATTTTTCGTTTGTAATAATTTTATAGAGTATAACTTACTATAAGACGTTTTTACACTCAACGCGTAGAAACACACGACTATAGTGCACGTTTTTACTATAATATCTCAATTTCATCAAATATTCGACTCGACGTGACGTTTCTGCAATCATCATCGATTCAAAAAAAAAAAATCGTTCCTTATCGCGTAGTTCGCAGTGTAGTGTACAATAATAATAATAATAATAAAAAAATTTACGTATCCGGCGCGATAGAAAATATTTACTATTTTTTTTTTTTAAAGATATATTTTAAACGGGGTAATTTGAAACCATTGTTGGTGATCCGAACGTTCAGACAATGATAACATTTTCGTAGGTACGCGGTGAAAAGACGGAGGAGTGTCTCACACACACACACACACACACGTATATATGGTAATGGGACGATGGTCGTCGGTTATTAGATATCCGGCCTATGCAGTGGCGTGCCGTCATTATAAATATATTGTGCAGTACAAACGCGCACACACACACGCACACACGCTGTACACAAAAAAACACACAAATGATGATGATCGTCACGTAATCCTCGGGGTGGTGTATTGTTGTTGTTGTTGTGCTGTTGTTGTCATCGTCGGTGTTCGATACCGGTAAAAACCTGCGGTACATAAAATACACGCACGCGTATTGCCGGCGGAGAGAACTACGTGCAGGTTTTTGTAACGCGTGCAGGCGCGTGTCCGTCGTCTTCGTAAAAACGCCGCGCGTAACCCGCCGCGCCGGCACCGGCGACGCGCCTATAGCCATTGCCGTTAGACACACTTGGCCGAGATACACTTTTTAAAAGTATTTTCGAATGCTTTACAAAAAGTGTTTGAAAATTTGTAGCACTCGTGGATTAAATTATTTTATTTTAATAAAATGAGTAAACTCTATTCCACGAAAAATATATATCACTTTTATTCGGCAGTAATATATACGTATTTCGACAACTGTGTTATCGTCATCAGTACACAGTACATTACTATTTGTTTTTATTCACACTGACCTTGCAAACTCTGGTGTCACCTTACGTTTCATACATTTTTTGAGGAAAAATATGTCGGCTCCAATCAGACGAATTTTCCTTTTTTTTTTTTGTAAGAGTTTGTTAAACCCGCGTTTATACTCGTATAAAGCTCGATAGCCACATATTATACTCGTATTTAAAAATTTTAGCACTTGTGGATTATTTTATTTCAATAAAATGAGTAAACTCTATTCCACGAAAAATATGTACTGATGATGATAACATATATAGTTATCGAAATACTTATATACTACCGAATAAAAGTGATACATATTTTTTGTGGAATAGAGTTTACTCGTTTTATTAAAATTACAAAAAGTATTCCGAATACTTTTAGAATACATTTTTTTTTTTATTACTTTTCTGTAATACAAATATTATTTTATTAATATTTAATCTAATACTAAGAGCCATCAACTGTTTATGGGGGGCAGGTTTAATATATTTTTTTTTTAATTCTGCGTTTATCAATAACGCAATAAAATTAATAATACCAATTTTGTTATAAAATATAACGCAATTATAATAAAAAATATAATACAGTTGATTATTTGAATAAAACTGGGTCCGGACACTAAAAACATGGCAAGATTATTGATAAAAAAATAATAATTATCGATGTGATGGTATCTACTGCTGCTACCTACTCATTTTTTTTTTTCCGAAACAAAATTACTTTTTACATTTAAGTAACAATGGGCCGGTTTCGCCGACGTTTGTTAACGATTTAACACGTCGTTAATTGTATTTAACAATTAGTCAGTGAAAATTAGGTTTCGCCGAGATTTGTTAACGCGTTGTTAAGTTTACCGTCCGAAATCGGCTTGTTAAAATTTAAACGGCTTGTTAAAATGCCACTATAGTACGTTAGGTTATAATCGCCTATTTCTAATATTATATTATCACTTAACAGTTATCACATTCCGCGATAACCGACGAGAACGTTAGAATCAAGGTAATCGTTTTGGTGACCCAACTGACGTTTCGTTACTTGACAAATCAATGAACTGAACAATAATAATGTAATGGCGAAACTCGTATAAAATTTAACCAGATGTTAAATTTAAACAAATTGTTAACTAACACGGTGTTAGAATGTATTTAACAATAGTCGGTTGAAATAAGTTATTACGTTTATTTATAGGTGTTATTCGAAATATGATTGATCTTTGAAAAGTATTCAGAATCCGTATAACATTCTTATAAAAATAATACCAATTTTATTTCGCGTATTTTTAACTTTTTTTGCATATTTAATACATATTTGTCATTTTTTAGCGCATATTTTTATTTTAAGTGCATATTTTTGTTTTTAACTTAGATTTTCACGTATTCCAGCTATGAAAATTTGTTAAATTACGCTTTTGAATAAATACCATTTTAAAATCACGAGTTTCACAACTTTCCAACGTATAATAAATTACGATCTGTCGTTATTGGTCGGAGATAAAAAAAATTGTCAACTTGTGTAGGCCTACTAAAAGGGCCCCTTAAGCTCCGGGTGCCCATGGGCCCTTGCAAAGCTTAAGACGGCCCTGAGTCTGTATACGAATGTACTTCGACGATAACTCTTTAATTTAAATTTTGGTTATTTTTTTTTTTTTTTTTTTGTAGACTGATAACGTTATCGGCGAAGACAACGAAACAAATTACTGATTTTCGTTTGATTTTAATACCTTTTTTTTTAAATAATTTTTTTCAATTATATTAAATTTTTAGCACATATTTAAAAACAAATGCATATTTTGTAGCATATTATAATGTTTTTTTTTTTTAAAGCATATTTCGAGGGTTTTTAGTGCATATATTATATCCGTTGCCTAATAATAATATTTTTACTTCGGCGCACCACCACACGCTGCGACTACGCACGCGTTTAAAAATAAGTATGTACGTTCATTTAAACCGCGAATCACAGTATAATAATATGTATTATATGAGTTATATTCTCGAAAGAACAAAAAATATAATACACACACTCAGTATCGGCCTGGCACACCGAAGGCCCCTGGATCTTTTTATTCTGGGCCCCCTGCCCCTTGGTTTAATATGAAGTTAAAAAATACATATCAAAAAAAAAAAACAATTCATTATATAGGGTGTCCCAAATCCAGGGGCGGAGTGACTCTAAAATTCTTACCGGGCAAATAAGATTTTTCCGGGCCACTTATGAAAAAAATTGATTTTTTTTTGGACTAGCGACTTCTGTTTCCATATAGAGTTAATACAGGTTAATAAAAGGATCTATGGTGAAGTTAGAATTTGGTGGTCGGATTTAGTTTTTAAGTTATAGCAATTTGAAATTTGACAATTTTACCGTGTTCCTTTAATAGGTTTATTTTTTCCGTTCTTCGGCTCGTACTATAATAGTCCAATGAATAAATACCACGATTTGACGTGTACGGTTCGGGGTTCGACGTTCGAACCTCTGTTCTCAAATCAATTTTCGCATTATTTTTATACATTATAATAATACAAGGCAAAGATTTCAAAACTGGTGGAGACATAGTGTTCAAAAATATTGGTATTCAAAAAAAAAAGAAAGATGGGGCCCCGGCCGCATTCGCGGCCTAGCGGCCATGGCCAGGCCGACCCTGCGCACACTATAGTGGTGTATAAAATATATATATATATATAACGTCTGGTACCTATATATATTAAACACATATTATTGTTGTAAGCCGGGTTTTCTAAGTCCGCGGTTACAAATTATTTGTGAGTGGTGAGTTGAGTTCAAAACACGATTAAAGAATAAAAACAATAATATAATTCGTATTTTGAAACAATATCGTATATATTTTGAAGTTTGGGCTACAGACACTGAGTGAACACGTCCGGCACCAAATCTCAACTGTCTTTTTATTATACATATTGGATATATATATATATATATGTATTATTACGGTAATATTATTCTTAATGGATATATGATTCATAACAAGATTACATTAATGATTTAAGATGTTTAGTTATCTGTTTTGTTTTGTTGCTGTAAATATTATTTTGTTTTAGATTTAGATAATTGTCGAGATTCAATGTGGTATCACAAAATCTCTTTAAATAGAAAAAAAAAAAAAAAAAAAAAAAAATGATTTAAGATAAATATTGTATTATATCTAAAATAAAATTAATATTAAATACGATAATTAATAATTAATTCTGGTGTGTCACATGAACAAGGTTCACGACATTATTGAAGAAGGAAAAAAATTATCCAGAGTCGTCGAACACGTCGTATAATAATATCTATTTACAGCTCGGCTTGTGCGTGTGTGTGCGTATACATTACACGTACACAACGCGTACACGAGCACAACACACGTACACGGAAATCGCCGTCGCGTCTCAAGTTCTCGGCCCTCTGCAGCAGCTCCGTCCGCATGCCGCCGACCGTATACCAGTGTTTCCCAACCGCAGTGGCGTAACAAGGATTATTCAATGAGTGTACGGGGGAGGGGAGGGGGTGTTTGAGTATGAATGAAACTATATTCTGGATTCTTACATTTGTTTTTAAACCCTTTTTCGAAAACTCAGCAATCTCGTTTTAAAATTTAGACTTGGATTATTTTATTTCATAAATAGAAATTTTCCCGAAAATATGTACTATATGAAAATATATGTTACAATTTACAATAAAAGTATACATTTTTGTGGAATAAGTTTATCTTTATAAATTCAAAAGTTCCGAATCTTTTAAAAATTTTTTTTTTTCTTTGTAACAATTTTTTTATTTACAATACACCTCAACGTTTATGGGGGGGTTATTTTTTTTTTAATTTTATACATAATTATACCATTTTTAAATTACGCATTTATAAATATAAATATATTAATAAACGGGTCGGACCTAAAAGATTATAGCAATTTGAAATTTGACAATTTTACCGTGTTCCTTTAATAGGTTTATTTTTTCCGTTCTTCGGCTCGTACTATAATAGTCCAATGAATAAATACCACGATTTGACGTGTACGGTTCGGGGTTCGACGTTCGAACCTCTGTTCTCAAATCAATTTTCGCATTATTTTTATACATTATAATAATACAAGGCAAAGATTTCAAAACTGGTGGAGACATAGTGTTCAAAAATATTGGTATTCAAAAAAAAGAAAGATGGGGCCCTGGCCGCATTCGCGGCCTAGCGGCCATGGCCAGGCCGACCCTGCGCACACTATAGTGGTGTATAAAATATATATATATATATAACGTCTGGTACCTATATATATTAAACACATATTATTGTTGTAAGCCGGGTTTTCTAAGTCCGCGGTTACAAATTATTTGTGAGTGGTGAGTTGAGTTCAAAACACGATTAAAGAATAAAAACAATAATATAATTCGTATTTTGAAACAATATCGTATATATTTTGAAGTTTGGGCTACAGACACTGAGTGAACACGTCCGGCACCAAATCTCAACTGTCTTTTTATTATACATATTGGATATATATATATATATATGTATTATTACGGTAATATTATTCTTAATGGATATATGATTCATAACAAGATTACATTAATGATTTAAGATGTTTAGTTATCTGTTTTGTTTTGTTGCTGTAAATATTATTTTGTTTTAGATTTAGATAATTGTCGAGATTCAATGTGGTATCACAAAATCTCTTTAAATAGAAAAAAAAAAAAAAAAAAAAAAAATGATTTAAGATAAATATTGTATTATATCTAAAATAAAATTAATATTAAATACGATAATTAATAATTAATTCTGGTGTGTCACATGAACAAGGTTCACGACATTATTGAAGAAGGAAAAAAATTATCCAGAGTCGTCGAACACGTCGTATAATAATATCTATTTACAGCTCGGCTTGTGCGTGTGTGTGCGTATACATTACACGTACACAACGCGTACACGAGCACAACACACGTACACGGAAATCGCCGTCGCGTCTCAAGTTCTCGGCCCTCTGCAGCAGCTCCGTCCGCATGCCGCCGACCGTATACCAGTGTTTCCCAACCGCAGTGGCGTAACAAGGATTATTCAATGAGTGTACGGGGGAGGGGAGGGGGTGTTTGAGTATGAATGAAACTATATTCTGGATTCTTACATTTTTCGTTAGGTTTGTCGCTTAATATGCTCATATTCTCATTGAACCAAATTAGAATTCAGACTCGGGTAAAATACTTTTTAAAAGTATTTGGAATACACGTTCCGAATAATTTGTAAAAAGTGTTCAGAACGTGTATTGGAATACTTCGTGAAAATAGTATTCTCTAATTATACTGAATACTTCAAAAAAATTATTCTAAATACTTTTAGAATAGTTTTTTTTTCAGTACTTAATACGAATATCAAACAGTAATTATATTACCGTTTATTGGAATATATAAACACAATGTTAGTATATGTATTTGGAGAGTTTAATAATTCTTTTTTTTTAATACTGTGTTTATAAATTAACACAATAACTAAGAAGTAAATTAATAATACCAATTAATTATATGAAATATAACAGTGAAATCAAGTATACAGTAGTCGCCGCTTATAATGATCAAGTCCGTCCAAGAATATTTTGATCACTATAACCGGAAATCGCTATAAGCGGCCACTTGAAAAGCATGTCGAAAATAACGTAAAACGTTTTTCAATTACATAATTTTAATTAGAACATTTTACATATTTTTGTGCATACGCAGTGTATTAAATTCTTATTTTCTTAACTTCTACTTGAATTTATTTAAAAAATCTGTAATATGGGCCTGTTTTTTCGGTATTGAGACTATTACATATAATATATTATGTATATTGTACCGTATTTCTGATCACTGTAACCGAAAATCTGAACACAGTAAGCGGCGGAAAACGCACTAATAATCGATGTGTGTTCCTGGCATTTTTGATCACTTTAAGCGGCTGATTCATACAGACCGGTGCAACACTATAAGCGGCGACTACTGTACTTGATTATTTGAATAAGACCGAGTTAAAACACCAAATATAGAGCGACATTATTGATAGAATAATAATTAATGTTGTTTTAAATACCTAGACAGTTGCTAGTTGTCGCTCATATTTATTTATTTAAATTATTATTGCTTTCACGGGAAATCCAGTTCAATGATTTGGAAATGTATTTGATATACCTATATATATGTATCTAAAATGAGATGAACGTTATATTTTTATTGATAATTAACAGAACGTGGGGGCATTAGTTATAAAATATAACGTAATTATTATAAAAATATATAATACAGTTGATTATTTAAATAAAACTGGGTCCGGACACTAAAAACGTGGCAAGATTATTGATAAAAAATAATAATTATCGATGTGATGGTATCTACTGCTGCTACCTACTCATTTTTTTTTTTCCGAAACAAAATTACTTTTTTACATTTAAGTAACAATGGGACGGTTTCGCTGACGTTTGTTAACGATTTAACACGTCGTTAATTGTATTTAACAATTAGTCAGTGAAAATTAGGTTTCGCCGAGATTTGTTAACGCGTTGTTAAGTTTACCGTCCGAAATCGGCTTGTTAAAATTTAAACGGCTTGTTAAAATGCCACTATAGTACGTTAGGTTATAATTGCCTATTTCTAATATTATATTATCACTTAACAGTTATCACATTCCGCGATAACCGACGAGAACGTTAGAATCAAGGTAATCGTTTTGGTGACCCAACTGACGTTTCGTTACTTGACAAATCAATGAACTGAACAATAATAATGTAATGGCGAAACTCGTATAAAATTTAACCAGATGTTAAATTTAAACAAATTGTTAACTAACACGGTGTTAGAATGTATTTAACAATAGTCGGTTGAAATAAGTTATTACGTTTATTTATAGGTGTTATTCGAAATATGATTGATCTTTTGAAAAGTATTCAGAATCCGTATAACATTCTTATAAAAATAATACCAATTTTATTTCGCGTATTTTTAACTTTTTTTGCATATTTAATACATATTTGTCATTTTTTATCGCATATTTTTATTTTAAGTGCATATTTTTGTTTTTAACTTAGATTTTCACGTATTCCAGCTACGAAAATTTGTTAAATTACGCTTTTGAATAAATACCATTTTAAAATCACGAGTTTCACAACTTTCCAACGTATAATAAATTACGATCTGTCGTTATTGGTCGGAGATAAAAAATTGTCAACTTGTGTAGGTTTACTAAAAGGGCCCTTAAGCTCCTGTGCCCATGGGCCCTGCAAAGCTTAAGACGGCCCTGAGTCTGTATATACGAATGTACTTCGACGATAACTCTTTAATTTAAATTTTGGTTATTTTTTTTTTTTTGTAGACTGATAACGTTATCGGCGAAGACAACGAAACAAATTACTGATTTTCGTTTGATTTTAATACCTTTTTTTAAATAATTTTTTTCAATTATATTAAATTTTAGCACATATATTTAAAACAAATGCATATTTTGTAGCATATTATAATGTTTTTTTTAAAGCATATTTCGAGGGTTTTTAGTATATATTATATCCGTTCCCTAATAATAATATTTTTACTGGCGCACTCCACCACACGCTGCGACTACGCACGCGTTTAAAAATAAGTATGTACGTTCATTTAAACCGCGAATCACAGTATAATAATATGTATTATATGAGTTATATTCTCGAAAGAACAAAAAATATAATACACACACTCAGTATCGGCCTGGCACACCGAAGGCCCCTGGATCTTTTTATTCTGGGCCCCCTGCCCCTTGGTTTAATATGAAGTTAAAAAATACATATCAAAAAAAAAAAAAACAATTCATTATATAGGGTGTCCCAAATCCAGGGGCGGAGTGACTCTAAAATTCTTACCGGGCAAATAAGATTTTTCCGGGCCACTTATGAAAAAAATTGATTTTTTTTTTTGGACTAGCGACTTCTGTTTCCATATAGAGTTAATACAGGTTAATAAAAGGATCTTATTTTGATACGAATAATAAAAATGTTAAACAAAATTTAATTACAAGTATTTGTAAATACTTTTACCAAGTATCTGTATTTTATACTCGAATACTTTTCTCATTAAGTACCTATTTAAATACTTTTAAAACAAAAATACCTGTATCTGTATTTGAATACTTTTAGAAAGTATCTTTACATGACTGCTGTTACGATTTGTGTTATTTTTTTATGCATATATAACACAAAAATCGAAAATGAGTTATGAAATTCGGCGTTTTATGTTGGCGCAAACTCGTAGTTTTTAACACAGAGTTACGGTGAATTGCACGCGTTTTATATACTTTCATCAGTGTACAGCGTCCTTTCGAGCGACATTCACAACAGCCCGCGGCTCGTTAGCTTTTTTTTTTTGATTTTATTTATGAACACCAGCGTTTCATAGCGAGGTACACGCGGACACGGACAAGCCGAACGGATAGAAAATGTAAAATAAATGAAAATTCTCGTGTACACACACACACACACACACCCGGAAGACGCGAATCCGTTTCCGCGATTAACGTCGCGAAGGACCTGTATAGGCACTGTCAACGCGCGCGTCGAGGCGTTACGTCGTAAAACTAATATTTTTTTTTTTTGTAAAAGAAAAAACGATTTCGTAACTCGTAGAACCGCCACAGTAACGTATAGGCGATTATTCGATTGCGAAATGAAATTGTAAATAAAAACGTTATTATATAATATAATGGCGAGCGAACGATACGCACAAAACTTGTATTTTTCTATATATGTACATATATTCGCCGCGGTAAAATCTGCTAAACACGCACAATAATTTAATTCGGTTAGTTTCTTTTTTTTTTCTTTTCCAAACGACGTTCCTGAGATTTTCGTAAAAAAAAAATGTTTGCGTCCTGGAGAGCTCAGAAACATTTCAATAGCGCGATTTCCGTCGTAATACGCGCAACACGGTCGGCCAGTGGCGTAGCCTGCAGGGGAACGTGTGTGAAGTTGGCCCCCCCACTTTGTCCAATCGACCCCAAACCACTGCCAATATTTTGCAAATAATTTGCAAATATTTGCAAATTGGTTTTCAGAATTTACAAATCATTTTTTAGCCCACAGTATAGAAAATAAGTTTGACAGAAAGAGATTTAAACAAAAATATAATTTTATACATTATTTTTTATGTTATACGGTGACCATTAATAATGGAGTTCGACCTGTCACGACCCGGGATAACAATCTAATCGATCTGATCGGGATTACCTGCATCGACTTGAACGGAAAAATCACAGCAGTGGTCAACGATGCCCACGACCAAAACAGTTTGCCAACTCATCATAAATGATTATTATGAAAAATGACAAAAGTTTTGTTTCATCATAGTTGGTGTCACTAAAAAACGTATTTGATTTTAAATACAGATACTCCTCTAGAAAAGTATTTAAAATATTACTTGCAAATACTCTTTTTAAAAGTATTTAAAATACGTATTCGAATACTTTTACTCAAATACTTTACAACACTGCGTAACGGTTAATTTCTTAAATTTAAAAATGACTTAATAAAAATAATAACAGATTATAGTTTCTCTCCTGTGATGTGGTACCAAAATTTGTTCGTTTTGATTGTGGCCCCGGTGTTTTGTGTTCGCGTAACCCGGTTTCAAGTCTCTTATTCGACGTGATGTGTAACATCCTCTTATAAATGAATTATACTCGGATAAAGATTTTCGAGTGTATTGTCCATCACTGTATATATAAATTTGAAAGCAATGATGCGTAATATCGTCGCATCCGACAAAACGATTCCGAGCGGAGCTTCGGTGTAATATTTTAGGTATATACAACAAAAACCAACTGTTTTTACGAATTAAAATACCCATAATTATTAAAAAATCTGTATATGTATATATATAAACAATAAATATACATACATATAAATGTATACTTAAATACACTATACTGCCAATGAGTATTACGTAAAAATGAAATAAAAAATATAAAATTGTTGTATAAAGAAGTTTATTACGACTGGTTTCGACTAAAGTCATCATCAGGTATAAATTACTTTTGCAAAATACAAATAAATTTTAATTTTAATTTTAATTTGTTTTTTTTTATATCCTTTTATTTTTATTTATTTATTTTTTATTTTTATTTTTGTCTATATTTTATTGTCTACAATCATTGTTACAAACAGTCCAAAATTAAAAGAAAGTTTTTGAAAACTATTTTTTGCTCGAATATAATGTACGCAGTTACGCTGTTATTCGTATCAGACGAATATTTCAAATTTCCATACACGCGTTGGTTTCGAAATTACGAAGAAATAACGACAATCGATTTCGACGAAATTGCGTTTTTCGTATATAATAAAATTTCAACTTTCATAATAATAATATTTCGATTATTAATTATTTAACGCGTCCGTGTGGCTGCTGCGGTCATCGATGCAGGAGCGTAATTAAGGGGGGATGAGGGGGATAGATCTCCCCCCAGAGCCTTTTTTTTAATCATGTATAAAAAAAAAAATAACTGAAAACTGTCATCATCTATTGTAGAGTCAAAATTTTTTTATTTTTTCTATTTTTATATACTTTACTTAAAATCTCTTTTTTATTTTAATGTTTAAATTATAGGCCTGCAGGGAAATTGGATTTAATTTTATAATTTACCAGTTAAAATAATAGTAAATATACGAGTAGTAATCAAATATTTCTATTGTGTATTTTGATTTAAATACATGAATAATATTAACTTAGTTAGATTACGAGTAAATTTTTTTTCTTTTTACTGATTTGTAGTATATAGTATGTACATAACAAGAAAATTTATAGTATGAATGGGTGTGTGTGTAGTTTCCATTGCACTGTAATGAAAAACGAGGGAAAAAGTCATCCCCCAGAACAAATTTCTAATTACGCCCACTGCATCAATGTATAGGATTGTTTTGTCTCGACGGAATCGCCCATTACCCGGCGGTCAACGCGTATTTTTTTTTTTAATGAAACTATTGAGTTTAATTTAATCATATACGTATTATATAAAACGTTAAATGTAAATAAAACATTTTTTATAAATTAATAATATAAATAAAAATGTTATCTTCCGCTTTCCTTCTGCTTGCAGGCGGCAAATCGTTTAATCCGCCGGTGAAACACGCGATATTTACAGGACTGCGGCGTTAGGGTTTCGAATTAATTTTCATATCGCACAATAAATATTGAAAAATATAATATTATTGAATTTTATATACAAATAAAGTGGATTATCAATAACTCGTATTAATAAATAAAGACGCCGCGAATATTGTACACAATCGCAAAAGTCGCACCGGGACCTCACCTCGGCGTTAACCGCGGTTACCGCGTATAGCCGCGCGTCGTCCGTCCGCTTCTGCTCGTCCGTGAATTCGCGGTTCCGCGTACGAAAACCGCGAAAAAGAAGAAGATTAACGTATTTCCGCTTGATTTCTTTTCGTATTTCGCGCGTGCGAGGCGTCCCGTCGGAGGTCGTCCGAACGGGTCGGAACGCGCGGTCGACGAGGAGAAAGGAAGAAGAGAGAAGGAAAATATTATCGTATCCGATGGTATTATATAATTAATAAAAACGTTTTTTTTTCTCCACTGTTCGACGACGACGGTCGAGTCGTGCCGCGCCAAACGCACGGCCCTGTCTTTCCGGGTCTAGTTGCGTGCAAAAAAAAAAAATTTTTAAATAAATTTACAAACGTTGCATTATAAAAGTCTTATGTATATAGATACCTATAATCTCGCTCATAACTGCGGTTGTTGCAGAATATGCTCGCGATAAATGATTATTATTATCAATGTATTTTCCGGACAAGTTTTCGGAAATGTTTTGAATTAAGGAAATGTACAACAGTATAAATTATAATAAATTTATACGGTTAAAACGTATAAAAAAAAAAAGCAACGAAAGAGGGGGGGGTGGTTAAACACCCAAACCCTTCCCACGCAAGCTACGCCACTGGCCGACCGTGTTGCGCGTATTACGACGGAAATCGCGCTGTTGAAATGTTTCTGAGCTCTCCAGGACGCAAACATTTTTTTTTACGAAAATCTCAGGAACGTCGTTTGGAAAAAAAAAAAAGAAACTAACCGAATTAAATTATTGTGCGTGTTTAGCAGATTTTACCGCGGCGAATATATGTACATATATAGAAAAATACAAGTTTTGTGCGTATCGTTCGCTCGCCATTATATTATATAATAACGTTTTTATTTACAATTTCATTTCGCAATCGAATAATCGCCTATACGTTACTGTGGCGGTTCTACGAGTTACGAAATCGTTTTTTCTTTTACAAAAAAAAAAAATATTAGTTTTACGACGTAACGCCTCGACGCGCGCGTCGACAGTGCCTATACAGGTCCTTCGCGACGTTAATCGCGGAAACGGATTCGCGTCTTCCGGGTGTGTGTGTGTGTGTGTACACGAGAATTTTCATTTATTTTACATTTTTCTATCCGTTCACGGCTTGTCCGTGTCCGCGTGTACCTCGCTATGAAACGCGCTGGTGTTCATAAAATAAAATCAAAAAAAAAATAGAAGCTAACGAGCCGCGGGCTGTTGTGAATGTCGCTCGAAAGGACGCTGTACACTGATGAAAGTATATAAAACGCGTGCAATTCACCGTAACTCTGTGTTAAAAAACTACGAGTTTGCGCCAACATAAAACGCCGAATTTCATAACTCGTTTCGATTTTGTGTTATATATGCAAAAAAAAAAAAAAAATAACACAAATCGTAACGGCAGTGTTGTAAAAGATACTTTCAAATACAGATACAGGTATTTTTGTTTTTAAAAGTATTTAAATAGGTACTTAATGAGAAAAGTATTCGAGTATAAAATACAGATACTTGGTAAAAGTATTTACAAATACTTGTAATTAAATTTTGTTTAACATTAGTTTTACTAATGTTAAAACTATAAAATCACTTATACTCCCTTGGACTATAAAACCTGTTAACACTTTGTACTATGACTTTTTGTGTGACTAATAATTATATTCTACACAGACGACACGACTCACGGCACACACGATTACAATGGAGGAACGTCCGAGAAAGAAAAATTACAAAAATATAATTTTATACATTATTTTTTATGTTATACGGTGACCATTAATAATGGAGTTCGACCTGTCACGACCCGGGATAACAATCTAATCGATCTGATCGGGATTACCTGCATCGACTTGAACGGAAAAATCACAGCAGTGGACAACGATGCCCACGACCAAAACAGTTTGCCAACTCATCATAAATGATTATTATGAAAAATGACAAAAGTTTTGTTTCATCATAGTTGGTGTCACTAAAAAACGTATTTGATTTTAAATACAGATACTCCTCTAGAAAAGTATTTAAAATATTACTTGCAAATACTCTTTTTAAAAGTATTTAAAATACGTATTCGAATACTTTTACTCAAATACTTTACAACACTGCGTAACGGTTAATTTCTTAAATTTAAAAATGACTTAATAAAAATAATAACAGATTATAGTTTCTCTCCTGTGATGTGGTACCAAAATTTGTTCGTTTTGATTGTGGCCCCGGTGTTTTGTGTTCGCGTAACCCGGTTTCAAGTCTCTTATTCGACGTGATGTGTAACATCCTCTTATAAATGAATTATACTCGGATAAAGATTTTCGAGTGTATTGTCCGTCACTGTATATATAAATTTGAAAGCAATGATGCGTATATCGTCGCATCCGACAAAACGATTCCGAGCGGAGCTTCGGTGTAATATTTTAGGTATATACAACAAAAACCAACTGTTTTTACGAATTAAAATACCCATAATTATTAAAAAATCTGTATATGTATATATTATATAAACAATAAATATACATACATATAAATGTATACTTAAATACACTATACTGCCAATGAGTATTACGTAAAAAATGAAATAAAAAAAATATAAAGTTGTTGTATAAAGAAGTTTATTACGACCGGTTTCGACTAAAAGTCATCATCAGGTATAAATTACTTTTTGCAAAATACAAATAAATTTTAATTTTAATTTTAATTTGTTTTTTTTTTACATATCCTTTTTATTTTTTATTTATTTATTTTTTATTTTTATTTTTGTCTATATTTTATTGTCTACAATCATTGTTACAAACAGTCCAAAATTAAAAGAAAGTTTTTGAAAACTATTTTTTGCTCGAATATAATGTACGCAGTTACGCTGTTATTCGTATCAGACGAATATTTCAAATTTCCATACACGCGTTGGTTTCGAAATTACGAAGAAATAACGACAATCGATTTCGACGAAATTGCGTTTTTCGTATATAATAAAATTTCAACTTTCATAATAATAATATTTCGATTATTAATTATTTAACGCGTCCGTGTGGCTGCTGCGGTCATCGATGCAGGAGCGTAATTAAGGGGGGATGAGGGGGATAGATCTCCCCCCAGAGCCTTTTTTTTAATCATGTATAAAAAAAAAAATAACTGAAAACTGTCATCATCTATTGTAGAGTCAAAATTTTTTTTATTTTTTCCTATTTTTATATACTTTACTTAAAATCTCTTTTTTATTTTAATGTTTAAATTATAGGCCTGCAGGAAATTGGATTTAATTTTATAATTTACCAGTTAAAAATAATAGTAAATATACGAGTAGTAATCAAATATTTCTATTGTGTATTTTGATTTAAATACATGAATAATATTAACTTAGTTAGATTACGAGTAAATTTTTTTCTTTTTTTTTACTGATTTGTAGTATATAGTATGTACATAACAAGAAAATTTATAGTATATGAAGGGTGTGTGTGTGTAGTTTCCCATTGCACTGTAATGAAAAACGAGGGAAAAAAGTCATCCCCCCCTCCAGAACAAATTTCTAATTACGCCACTGCATCAATGTATAGATAGATAAAGGATTGTTTTGTCTCGACGGAATCGCCCCCCATTACCCGCGGTCAACGCGTATTTTTTTTTGTTAATAAAACTATTGAGTTTTACCCATCATATATAAAACGTTAAATGTAAAATAAAACATTTTTTTATAAATTAATAATATAAATAAAAAAATGTTTATCTTCCGCTTTCCTTCTGCATGCAGGCGGCAAATCGTTTAATCCGCCGGTGAAACACGCGATATTTACAGGACTGCGGCGTTAGGGTTTCGAATTAATTTTCATATCGTACAATAAATATTGAAAATATATTATTATTGAATTTTATATACAAATAAAGTGGATTATCAATAACTCGTATTAATAACAAAGACGCCGCGAATATTGTACACAATCGCAAAAGTCGCAATCGGACCACCCCTCGGCGTTAACCGCGGTTACCGCGTATAGCCGCGTTTGTCGTCCGCTTCTTTGCTCGTCCGTGAATTCGCGGTTCCGCGTACGAAAACCGCGAAGAAGAAGAAGATTAACGTGTATTTCCGCTTTGATTTCTTTTCGTATTTCGCGCGTGCGAGGCGTCCCCGTCGGAGGTCGTCCGGAACGGGTCGGAACGCGCGCGCCGTGCGGTCGACGAGGAGAAAGGAAGAAGGAGAGAGAAGGAAAATATTATCGTATCCGATGAAAATTATATAAATAATAAAAACGTTTTTTTTTTCTCCACTGTTCGACGACGACGGTCGAGTCGTGCCGCGTCCAAACGCACGGCCCCGTCTTTCCGGTCTAGTTGCGTGCAACGGTCAAGATGTGGGTTATTGGGCGCTGCGCCTACTCCGCGGCCGCCTTCGCGCGCGTACTGTTGGACATTTTCTTTTTTTATTTTTTTTTCACCGGTTTCTTGTACGCGCGAGGAAAATTCGAGAGCGGAAAATGCGCAATCGATTTGACGAATTATTTATTTATTTGATTATTGTTATTATTATTGTTATTAAAATACGCGTTACGTGACGATAACACATACACGACGGAGAACGCGGAAAATTTGACACGGATTTCGTCGGATACGTAGAGAGAGAGAGAGAAAATGGTAAAACAATTCCGGAGACGCGCGTTACGTTACGCGTTCTTTTTTTCAAACGATTTTCCACTTATCGCACCACTATATCGGTTAACTTTTAACTTAATTATTTTTAATTAATATAAGGAGTTAGAAAAAAATTCGTTAAAACTCGCCCAGTTTCAATCAAAGGACAATAACGACACGCACGTCTCCCAAGCCCCCCTCCCCGGCAACTTCCTGCAATTTTTTTTTTTTTTTTTTACAAATATTTGGTACGCGATTCCTACGTCACCCGTTTAACCGGGGAACGAATTTTCTGTATGAAAGGACACCACTAAAAAAAAAAAACAACTATTTCTCCAATATATATTTTTTTCTTTATACATCCTGCAGTGTTGGATTGATTGGCGGGTAATATTATTTCCTCTCGTCTTCTCGTAACGTCCGCAGAAGGGGATGATTTCCGAATTTTTTTTTTCCGCGCGTTTCGTTTTAAAATCTGTTAGTCTGTTGTCGTTTAGTTTTGTGTTATCATCCAATATTGTTCAGCCGTGTTTCCGTTATTTTGTTTTTGACGTTGTCGATTGCCATCAGGGGCGTAATTAAGGGGGAGGGGGTATGAGGGGGATAGGACCCCCCTCAGAGCCTTTTTTTTAATCGCGTATAAAAAAAAAAATAACTGAAAACTGTCATCATCTATTGTAGAGTCAACATTTTTCTTATTTTTTCCTATTTTTATACTTTACTTAAAATCGCTTTTTTATTATATAATGTTTAAGTTTCAGTTTAGTATAAGTTTTCCATTGCACCGTAATGAAAAACGATGGAAAAAAGTCATCCCCTCCCCCCAGAACAAATTTCTAATTGCGCCACTGGTTACCATGTATTGTGTGTACATGATTATTATTCGCAGTGTGCACGACGCTATATGAGGTGTCTCGGATTTAGGCCAAACGCGCGGTATGCGTTTACAACAACGACAACGACACAATAACGCGCTGCGCGTCGATTAAAAAAAAAAATAACGTCACGTCCGTACGAGCGAGCATACAACGTCCTGATTTTGACGGGACGGCCCTTATCCTATACCTCGTCCTAAGGAAAAGGAAACGTCCTGACTGTTGAGGATTTACGTTTCCAGTGCGTTTTTTCAGTGACATTTTTTCGGGCTATTTCGTAGAATCCTGCGCTATATAATCATTAAGCTTGATTTTTTTTTTTTGAACTATACAAATTAAAATTGTATTTAAAATGATTCTTTTTTTTTGTTTAATCCAAAATCCCATTTTATAATTTTGTAAAAAAAAAAAAATAATAAATAAAATTGGCGTTATAGAAACGTTTATTTACCGTAAGTGTTCGTTAATCGTCTACAATTTTATTTTTTTATGTTTACCGGAGAATGTCAATTTCTTTCATTATGGTGAACCCGCGGACGGCTACCGAAACGAAGACTCGTTTCGCTGAAGAAATTGACATTTTCGTAAACTTTGAAAAATTGTAAAAAAAAAATTAAAGAACAAGTAAACAATTGTAAAACGAAAATTTTTTTAACTTTTATTATAATATGGATATTTTCGATTTTTAACATTTTAGTTAAAAAAAAAAAGTACGTTAAATTAAATCTAAAATATAATAATAGTAACGCAGAACACTGGTCAAATAATTATTACCGGAAAAAAAATAAACTTGAAAATATTGATATTTGAACAAAAATCTCCGTGAGACAACACGTCGTTTATGTTAACTTGAGATAATAGCGTGTATTATATATTCCTAAAATAATATTCTTTTGATTTCGCAAAGGACGAAAAACGTCCTGATTTAGCTCCGAAGAGAGCTGTTAATAACATAATATAATATTACAATTATTATTATTATTATTACGTGCACCGTAACGTTTGTTTAAAAATCGTTTTGTTGTCTCGCATTTTTCGCGCAACAATGGCTCGTGCCGATAATCTGTAGGTAATAATAATAATAATAATAATAATAATAAAAATAAATAAATAAATAGATTCTTCGGAAACTGTATAACATATGTATTATATACAGCCGCGATTTCTCTTTGTTTAGGGAGTCAATTATTATTTTTTTTTTATACGTACGCGTCCATGTATTATGACGAGGGTATAAGCGGGGCGGTGGCGCCGCTTGACAGGATAATATTTTCGTTTGGGGCATTTCTCCATAAATATTTCTTACGAAAATATTGTAATTGGATTTTTTTTTCTCTTCGGTTTTTGGTTTTTCGATTTTCGCTTATCGTGTTATAATCACCGCCGCAATACAACAATAATTTGCGATTCCCTCGTCACCGGTAATCTGCAGGTAACGACTGATAATTCTTCTTTGGTTTCGGCCAATTAAGACCAATATTGCAATACATCTCCGTCTTCCGTCATTCCCTTCCCTTCACATTGCTTCGTCCCTTTTCCCGTCTTAACCTCGGTCTCTTTAAAAGTCTTCTCCGTGCTTGATGGATTCCTCAATTACTTTTCTCATCAGCGAATCCAGACGTGTCCTGCCCGAACCGATCTCCTTTTTTCGTTTTCAATCTCCTTTACTACACAGGACGTCCGCGGTCGCCGAAAAAAGGACTTGCCCGCGTCGTTATATGTATGTACGTACATCGTAATTCCCTCCGTTCAATTCTCTGAGCATCAAAAGTGTGCCCCGTAAATTTTCTTTTGGTACTATTCTCTCAAACATTGCAGCCATCCTTAGTTTTTCGGTTTTTTTCAGAGACCGTGTTTCAACTTCGGAAAGCACGATTGGCAATGCTTATATTCTCCTATACGATATAGAAATGTAATTTTTATACACAAATTCGTTTCGTGTCATTCTGATTCTATAAATAAATCTTTTTTTTTTTTTTTGCTTTTTTCCGCTTATTTTAACGTAAATACTTTTTTTATTGCATTTTTACAATTATTCCAGTTTTGGCACTTTATTACGTTTATTGTGCCGTAATATTTCTAAAAAAAAACTTTAATTTAATAAATTAACGAGAAATAAAAAAAAGTACGCTTTTTACTTGTGTATGACTGCAGTACGATATATTATTATTACCTTATTTAGATAATATTGTGAACCTTAATAATGTTATCGGCCTTCACAAACGTACGGCAGTACGACTGCTATAACGTTCACCATTACAACGCGTAGAAATAATTTAAAATTTCTTAATTAATTTAAAACAGATTTTCGATTTTTTTTTTAATTTTATAATTTAAGTCGATTTTTAGTCGTGTTTTTTTTTTGTAGCTTTTTATTTGTAATTCATCTCGCTTTAAAATCCGAGCCCTATAGTAATGACTAATATTTAATATAATATTACACATTAGGTACATAAAAAAAAATCTATATAGTATATATACACTACGCGTTAACATTTAGGTAATATACAATCGACGTCGTAGGAATAACGACGTTTGAAAAACCAGTTTTTGAGTAATTTTGAAAAACTAACGACGAATCGTCGTTGCGGTGAAATACCACAAAATTGAAGGGACCGCATTCCGAAGACGCGCGCGCGTTAGGTAGGCAATCGAAAAATAAACAAAAAAAAAAAACAGAAATGAAACGAAATACCCTATAGACTATAATATATAGTGTGTATACCTATATTTCATATTATATTACACGCCGTCCGAATTTTTATTTTATTTATTTTTTCCCCGTTTTTATCTTATAGACGAACACGCGGCGGAATGCGCGTATATTTACGTAATGTTATCTCGAAGGATAAATATAGCTGACCATCGCGAGTCTAAAATAAAAAAAACGATTATTTCTAGGCACTGCAGTATAATATATATATATATATAATATGTTTGTATATACGGTTTATTTAAGCGGTAAAAGTAAACGAGACTCGGCTGCTGCTGATGCTGCACGCGCGGGCTTCACGACGAAATACGGCGTCGGCGGCGTTTGAATAAAACGAATTTTCGCGTTTCCTTTCCCGAAATCCGTTCTCTCTTGTACGGGATTATTTCGTTACGGTTTATTGTTAGCACGCGTTGTCCGCGTTTACGCGACGGCGACACCGCCTGTTTATTATTATAATAATTACATTAATAATCTAAAAAAAAAAAAAATCGAGGCGATTGAAATCCATAGTATTTAATTCAGGCATATTATATACTACGTCCTTAGCTTCAGCTATTGCGCACACGCCGCGAAAGAAACATGTATTTTTTTCGGTAAAATATACACGCGCGTTTTCCCGGCATTCAACGCACTACATATTAGACCAGCGGTTCCCAACCTTTTTGAGACCATTACCCCCATAAATCGGGGTACATATTAGCAATTACCCCCTCCCTCCAACTAAAAAAAGTTTAGTTTAAAAATTTAAAAAAAATCAAAAACGGAATTTACCGAAATTATTAGTATAACCGTATCCAACAATATTATAATATTACGTCGTTAGTCACACCTTGGTATTTTCGACCGCGTTATAATAAAAATAAAAATTAGTCTCATCTTTGCCCCTCAGAAAATCCCGTTTTACCCCTTGGGGGGTAATTACCCCCAGGTTGGAATCATCGACAGATCGATATTCGATTCGAATTCGTAGCGATTTTCTCGTGTTTCCAGAAATGTTCGTTTTTCTTCGTAAATCGTTCCATAATAATTAATCGGACATATACGAGTGAAACGGAAAGAAAGTAAAACGTACAATATTAGAAGGAATAAATGAAAAGAGGATTCCCTTGAAATCGATAACGCAGAGAGAAAACACGCTAATCGGACTTGTTGTCCGTCATAATCATTTCCTGAAAAACGTCTACGAAGGTACGGACAGCAGATCTAGAGGAAGACCAAAAACCCGCTTCTTTAAAGAGCTAGAAGACCGCACGAACTGTTCCTGTTACCGCAAGAACTCAAACGGGCCGCAAAAAATAGACGAGTTTTACCGCGTCGACAAGGCTATTATAGTATTTAAAAGGCCGACGGAACGAGAAAAAAATTGGAGGAAAAGTCCAGTTCTGCAATAAAATTGCGTCGGTACTTGTAAGAAGTAGAATTTCACTTCACGTGTATACAAACACTGCGGACGACCGTTATTGGGGATCAGTTTTTTAATCACCCAACAGCTTTTGACGGTTGAAACGTTATTATTCCACTATACTAATAGTACGCATTTTTTTTTTTTTTTTTTTAATTTCGCTTTATACGTTATTATAAAACCTTTGACGTATAAAATCGCGTGTCGATGGCCGTGGACAAATTATTTTGTACCGTTCACCGTTCTGAAAATTACGTTATAGCGCGTAAAAGACACGGATGGAAGAAAGTACGCTCGTTTTCAGTGCAAACGCCGCGGATTTCGAATATGAGGTCCAACAATAAATATCAAATCACTGAAATATAAACGCACACGTACCGCCCCATACGGCAACAGACGTGTTGTTTTCAATAATTTCTTTTTTTTTTTTTCTCTAATCTTCACGGTATTTTCATCGCCAACGTGTTTACGCTCGCGTTCGAATGCCCGACAGATTTTCGGAGCCAATAATAACAATAAACAAATAACACTGGACGTCTTTTGGTGTTCTCCGCCAGCAGCTGCTGCGACTCTTAATGCGCAGCGAGTCTTTTTATAAATGTGTGTGTGTGTGTGTGTGTGTGTGAACGTCCCGCAAAAATAATAATAATATTTTCCGAGGGAAATTGATTTCGAAATACCACGTAAAATATTTGTTTAGTGCGCCTGTTGGATAAATGCACGTCTTCAGATTATACCGTGAACTTTCCAACAGAAAGAGTAAAACGTATATTTAAACTATTCGTATTTACTCAAAACGATATGAAAAAAGAAAAAAATCAAATACGAAAACAATTTTTAATATGAGACGCGCAATTTAACGAAAATAATGTTTATAGTTTATGGTACTTTCATCGTATGTGTGATGTATAATTATAGATTGGTGAAAATATTATCTTTTTTTGCCTAAAAGAATTACGCTTTATCTCGAACGCTTCGCGTATAGAAAATATTGTTGGTATTGAAAATTAAATTTGAAAAAAATAAATTGTAAACCCTGGTGTGGTGATTCAAAAGTCTTCAAATTCGATTTAAAAAAAAAAAATTCCCATTTGTTTTATAAACGAAGATACGGATATGAGGTAAAGAGAAAAAAAATATTCTGAAAATAATACAGTTTGAATACAGTTAGGTTACAAGTGTTCAATGTCTTCTTTTCCGGAAACGAAATCGCAAAAATCAGTATAACAGTTTTTGCTTGTCGTTTTTGCTAATCGTTTGTATTTGATATAATATATATATATGCCTTCGACGTTAAACGACACAGTGACGGTAGTGTTAATATAGAGGATCTCGCGAAACACGAGTTTATTCGCAATCAAAATAAATTCGACTTTCCATCGTCTATTGCAGTGATATATGGATCGTTTACACGCGATATTAACGAGTCAATATCAGTGTGTAATCGGATCAAGTACTTTTGAATCACACTCAGTGTACCCCTTAAACACGGAGAGAATGTGTATCATCTGCACGATTTTTGAAGTGATTAAGGAAGCGGGAATTATTCTCTCCTTTGTGTTGCACGCACGCGAAACATACGTAGTGAAATAAACGTTTTCTATACTTCCACCCAGTGATGCCATAAGGATTTAAAAAAAACAGATTCGAATTCGTTGTGAATTTTCCTATATAAATCGACCATGTCGCTTTTTTCCATTTTATTTTATTACTTTTTTTTTCAAGTTTGAGTTTTTTTTTCGATTAATCCTTCGGAGGGATTTGTGCGGAGAAAAAAAAATTCGAAACGCGAGAAAGTCGATCTACAGTAAAATTCACGACGAATTCAAATCCGTTTTCAAAATCCTCATCGCATCGCTATACTAAACCCAACGTTGCAAGTGTGAAACGTCTATATTTTACCGTGTTCCGTGTGTACGAGAGAGAAACTGCTCAAGACTACTAACTTTACTATATTAACTTGTAACTATGTAACCATAGCCGTCCCAAGGGGGGGGGGCAAATGGGGCAAGTGCCCTAGGGCGTCCAAAGTATTATGAATGCAGGGGGCGTCAAAAAAATGAATGACAAAAAGAAAAAATGTGTTGTTTTATTTTTAATTTCCCTTGTATCTATATGATGATTTCGAGGATGAGTGTATTTACTATTAAAATGTATAAAATTATGTAATTAGATATTACGTTAGTTGTACAAATTTTTTTTGGGGAGGGGGGCGTCAAATATTATTGCCATAGGGCGTTATTGGTGGTTAGGACGGCACTGTATGTAACTTTACCATATTATAACCGTACGCTCATAATAATACATTTACGACACTCGTACACGTTCTCGAAAATTTCACCCAAAACGTCTCGTCCGTATTAGTGTTACGAATGACTAATATATATATAATATAATATTATTTATTTCGGTCACGACGCGCGCGTGTACTATAGTATAATATGTTATATTGTTTCTTTTTTTATTTATTTATTTAAAAAAAAAAAAAAAAAACCTGTCAATTGGAAATACGATGATATTCCGTTTATTGTTGAATTACAAATAATAACGACGAATGTATTATATTATGTTATAAACACTGAATGACCGTCGTCCCACGACGCAGTAATACAATATATTATATTATATACACGTACGCTGCGCGTAGCACTGAATCGTCGAAAACAATTGAAAATAAAACTAACAATTATCATTATTATTAACCACGTGTAGGAAGTATAATATGGTGAACCGCGCATTGTATCCCACGTGATACGCGTAAAGGCCGATTCGATACAGGTCAGTTCGGTACAGAGTTGACTGCGTATACGTATATATTCGTAAATTATAATACGCGTAAAATACAATCGAAATTGTTCGAAATTATTGTCGTTTTGTCGGCGAACGTATATAGGAGATCATAATAATATTATACTATAAGTGCTCAAATGTGCGCGACATACCTGTTATCAAGATGGTCTTGATAACCGCGTCGAGCACCCGTAAACTTTTAGTCGCGATTCCGCTTTCGGATTTTTACATATATAGGTACCTAGTATTTAAAAAAATATATATTATGTACAAAAAATCCTTTTGAAAACATCCCATCAAAACGATTTCAATATATATACTTATAGTAAAATTATCGCGATAATAATAGTTGTTATTATTGCGCTAATTTTACATGTTTTCGTCGCCCTGGCGTGACTATGAATTTCCAGGAGCCCCGGGGCAGTGTCGAGTTTTGGACTCCTCGTCTGTTTATGCTATCAAAAAAATGATCGTTTTACAAAATTTAAGTTCTACTATGTTCGCGCACATAAAGGTATTAGGTATATTAAAAAAAAATAATAATAATGCGCCCGTTTAAAAATTATTTTTGGCGATTTAGGTGGAGATTTAAACCATCGTGTCTGAACATCAAACACTGATCGCACTTCCTACCCCCCGTTTATAATAATTTATACGAATAAATATACCTTATATATAAATATATAAGGACGAAGAGCTCTGGACAAGAAGACATTACATAATATATATTATAGTATATTGCGAATACTGCAAATTGAACGGTAGAAGTGAGAAGAAAGTTACACGCGTTCAAGTGATGTATGCCGTTAAAAATATAAGTGTTAATGAATTCGCACGGTCAAAAAAAACGTCAGGTTTCTACGACAATCATTAGTTTCAAAATTACGAGACGAAATAACGTTAATCGATTTTGACGAAATTGCGTTTTTACGTAATTTTTCGGTAGTTTTTTCTGACGCTCGAAAAAAAAAAAGTATTGAGAAAGTCGAAAAATGACCTTTCTAAAGTATACCGACTAGATGCAATTTACTACCGGAAAATACTGAATAATATTATTTTTTTCATAAAAGTTAGAATTATTAGTAAGAACGATGAACAAGATACAACAAAAAAGAATTATTTTTTTACTTCTCGGACGAAGAACCATATATTTATTAATTCTAAAAATCTTCATCATCTGTTAGTTACTCCATAATATTACTGTGCGAAGTTACAAATAGTTTTTGTTTATAAGTACAGTGTTACAGTAGATATTATATATTACGGTTACAGGTAGAGTACGAAAGGTAGGTATGTAACGCGACCACTACGCATACCTATTAGATAAAGTAAAATTATTATTTATAAAACGTTTATTTTTAACATTACCCGTTTTCGTACTTTACCCGTAACACATGAATTATAAGTCTCTGTAGTAATTATGAAAGTTATGTTTACCCGTTTTAAATCGTATTTAAATACAAAATAATTTTTAAAATAACAACTATTTACTAACGATTAATGATCTACTAATTTAATGGACTTTTGAAACGTACTACGATATCATGAGAACTGATATTATTACCGATAACGATTTTACTCGATGAATATTAATTTTTTCCTACGGTCTAGTTCAGTTGAACTCAGTTTAACCGAGGAAATTTGTAGGATTAACTGAAAACGGATTTGATCCTAGTTCAACTTTTAAATAACTCGCGTTATACAACATGACAATTGTATTTAATCGGAGATCAATGTTGATCAAATACGACTTGTACAACTGGCACTTATTATTAATTACGGGGATACGCGGCCGCCGTAAATATATTATTATTGACATTTTTTTTTTTGTAACGGACCGTTTTCCGCGATATTATATTTTACACCCGACCTAACCTAACTAAGAGGCGCTTCTTTTATTTTTTTTTCTGCGCACTTTCCGTACAACCGAATGGAAATAATTACAACACACAGCCAGATTAATAACGCGCGGATATTGGAAAAATCGGCGGGCGCCACGCCGCCGCCGCCGGCGCGAATATTTTCTGAGATGACCCGGAAATCGCGCGTGTGGTACGGTAGCGGCCGCGTGGCGGCGCGTTGGGCGTGGACGATTGACGCGGTCGGTCGGTCGGTCGGTCGGTCGCCGCCGCGCCGGCCGCCTACGCGACTTTGGCGCGCCGACGCCTCGCGAGAACTCCTCCGCGCCGTTACGCGCGTTACGGTGCTCTCGTGTGTTTCGCGAGAACGCGTGTGTACCGCGCACCACCGTATCGCGAATTATTCACCTACATCGCGTGTATTATCGTTGTTGATCTGCTCGATTCTCTCTGCGAGGAAAGTAGTAATTTTTTTTTTTTTGTAGGTAAACCGTCTTGGTTATTATTATTATTTTGTTTTTGACGAATCCGGATTCATTTTTCCGGTGAACACGGGCGGACGCGGGGGATATGCGGCTGCACACCCTAATCTTTGCTTCGTCTCGATATGGGATGGCTGTGCCTTTACCTGTTCCAGGCTTACCGCAGGGAATGGCAGTGGGGGATTGTTAGTTAGTTAGTCGGTCTGCCCAAGTTGACGGGTACGGTTTGTGTAAGTGTTTGGTTGGTTGTCGGTAGGGAGTGTGTTTTTCCAAGGAGGCGGATGTGTTTGCGGTCGGAAAAGGAGTTTTTGTAGAACATCGTTTTGGATTGAGTTTGAATTGAGTTGAAATCCGTCGATTTATGGGAGGACCGAATTTTTGACGATTTTATACGGATGCCGATGTTCTGGACGGATTCAATGCGTTTCCACTGCAGTGAGGGACCAATGAAGGGCCCCCAAGAGTAACCAGCATATGTGAGAATCATACCCTAAGGGAATCCCTTAGGGGATCATACCCTAATCGAGTAAAAATATGACGTATTAAGCAATTATTATTATTATTTTTTTTTTAAATAGTAATAATTATTTAAATAAGTACCTCGGCTATTAGTAATTTGTAAAAAAAACCGTATTATTATACAAATTAATTGTTAAAGGTCGATAAATAATTTAAAAATCAAAGTATATCAATTTTTTTTTTTGGTCGGCCCAGAAATCTGACCTCTTGCATATACCCTAATCGTACGAGGTCTGCTATGCTGGTGATCGGACTGATTCATCGGTAAAAATTCATCGCACGACTGCAGTTGATTAGAAATCGTCGTTACCTGCCCAACACAATATACTATTTACACGGGCAAAACATTTTGGCCGATGTGAAAACGATCGTTTTCCCCGTATTTCTTATAAATTTCCATAATAAGAGCGACTTGGAAACGCCCAAAACTATAAAAAGGTAACGAGCCGTGGGTGCCGGCGATTTTTTCTTTTAACTCTCGTGTATGGTTGAAATGCTTTGTCTTTTCAAAGTCCTATTTATGGGAACGAGAAAAAGTCACCACGTCTGCTGATTACGGTGGCTGCGGCATCAAGGCAATGTGTCTTTTTTTTTAAATCCACGGATTACAGATGAAGCGTGAGCAGCTGCTGGTGCGTTATCGTTATCGTGGTCGTTTTTCTTTCCGAATTGACTCGCGTAAACGGCGCAAACAACTTCAAAGTAATGCTCTTTATTTACTGTACGACGGGATGGTGAGACTCATGACATGCCGTTGTAACTTAAAAACGCTGTAAAAAAAAACGTATTAACATTCTATCGAACTCGGCGTGCTCTTTTTGGTTTTGATTCTCCATCAGGGAGATTTCATCCGGACGCTTGAACTCTTGTTTCAGTATCATAGCCGCAGTTTTACCACCAGCTGTTAGGTACGACGCAAAATCGTTTTAAATTGCTCTACTAAGGCCCAAGATTCCCTCCCCCGTAAATCCCGCTGTTTTCCGGATCACGGAACAGGTTTCGGGGGTTATCCGCTTATAAATAAAAGTTCTTAACGTCATCGCAATAAACCACCAAGTTCGTTTGTGAGTACCTATATATAATATTATTGTTATCACCTACAGAGTACTGCGATTTTGTATAATTCTGGTGTTTTCAAAAATCCTAAAAAATTTTTTTTTTTTACGAAGTAAAATCCACGTATATAACTAAATGTATTTTAAAAATGTTTACCGCGGTTGTATTCACACGGTTCGCTGATCTAACGGTCAATAGCAAAAATATTAAATATAACGACCATAACCGCGCTAACAGTTTATATTTTTTCACGCGATAATACGCGCGGTGTGTGCTCGTGTTCCATTTTTATATCCTTCAGATTATTCGAAATTGCCCGTCGTCCGCATAATAATGTGTTGGACGAATAAGTGTTACGAAAATTAATTTAAAATCAAATATTATACATATATATATATACCAGATAAACGGATTATAAAAAAAGTGCATAATTTTTAAGTATAATCGTAGCCCCTACAAATTTAAAATAATTGTTTCCCGAAAACGTATATATGTATGTATAATAAATCAATTCGATATTAATATAAAATGTTTCGCGCTGATCCGGCGTAAATATTTAATCTAAGCTGGTATCCACCAAACACAAAAAGATCCGGACGACTTTGCATAATAGTAGGACATATTATAATTGATGCGCGAAATGTTATTTTGCTCGTATAATTGCGCGTAAAAAAAAAAATAAATAAAATGTTTAATCGCGTCAATTTTATCGAAATAGAAAATTCAAAATTTAATAATCCGTTTATTTTTTGACCACATATATCGATCATTGCATATACGATTTCCTACTATATACTTATTTGTCCGCGCAATACATGCCAACCGTGTCCGTGTTCGATGCACCGATATAAATGTTATTCACATATATATATATGCAGTATAAACATGACTTTTAAAACACGAATATTACTTTTTTTTATTATTATTTCTAGTATAGTGTACACGTTCACTGTAAATCTAATTGTGTATAATAGTATATAATCTCGACGATTGTCGTATATATATATATTATATAATATGTAATAACACAACGTTGTTCGCGTGTGTAAATAACCGGCGACAATGTTTTAGAAGTCCTTTCTTAAAAAAATATACTGTCGAGGGGGCAAAAAACAAACCTAACAACAAGACTATATACTGCTGCATGAATGTCCATATAGATAATAATATAATAAAGATGGTTTATCGCGCGTGTGGCACGAGATTATGATATATTTTTTTTCTTTTTTCAAAATCGTATTGTAATAATAAATAGTATGTGTGCAACAGTTGGACACTCGACACGCTGTGTATCATTTTTTTTTTTTTTTTGTCTTTTCGCGGAGAAAGGAGAGAGAAAGAGAATTTTTCTCTCTCTATATATATATATATATATATATATATATATATTTATATATAAAAAATAAAAGAGACATTTTTACGAAATTGATAATAATAAATGCGAATAAAACGCGAAAACTGCCCCGTTCAAATCGAACGAGTTGTTTTATACGAAGGTTTATTAAAAAAAAAAAACGACGTGTGTGCGCCGCGCGTGCAGTCGTATATTATATTTATTTAGGTTATCCGATGGCGCGTTAATATGTATCGTGTGATTCATTCGAATTTACGGTAAAACGCGTTACACATGATCGAAATTCTACGTGTGCGTGTGTGTATATATTATATATTATAAATTATATATTATAGCGAGAGCCCGTTAGCGTGGATTTTTTTTTTTTTTTATAGTATACGTATACTAAATATTATACTCAGTATACGCAAATATTCATTGGAATATTTATTTCTAAACTCGAATGAATAAATAAAGAGAAAAAAAAAATCACGCGTTCCTACATTATAATATACGCGTTACAATACGTGTAATTGTCATCGAATTGTAAGAAATTAAATTTAATACTGTTAAATATAATTACAACTAATTGAATTTCATTAGAGAAACGGAATTCAATTAATAAAAACAGTTATCGATTGCAGTACTCGATTTCGCATGTATAATTACCGTAATAAGGAGATGGCGTTGAACGCTTAAAAAAAAAATCCCAATAGCCCCTCGATCGGGGAAAGAGTTATTTATTCGCGCGTTTAACCTATATATACTCGATCATTTTCATTTTACTTGTACAGGTATTTCAGTGAAACGTGTAGGTACTTGTAATGGACTGCCATTTGAATTTTCTTCTTTTTTTTTTCGAGATAGAAAAAAATTAAAATACCGTCAGTGAAAAAACAATGAATATATAATAATTATATTTATGTCTCTTAATAATAAAAAAAATAATAATAATAATTATTATCATAATAATCATAATACATATATATGGACGTGTCCTGCCCATTCTATAACCAGCTTTTTCTGATTACGAAATATGCTCGGTTTCGTATACTGCAGTTGCCATATGTTTTCGTTGGTTCTTCTTCGGAAGCTTTCCTTTCTGGATTTTTTTTGTTATATTATCGCGCCTATTAATAAGATCGAAATCCTTTTTTTTTTTTAATATTATGTTGAAACATCATTTGTCAGAGCTTTGATATTTTCCCTATATATAATATATACTTCCCGGGGGCCGAACGATGCAGCGAAACCGGACGCTATAAGATAGTTTTCAAGTATAGGTACTTTAAATTTTGAAATAACGGAAAATAGAATAGGGGGGCTAAGGGGCTTAGCCCCTTTCGAGCTGTAGTCATTTCTTAAAAAATTATACAAATAATTTTGTGATTTCTGTATCCGAGCCTGCTACGCACATACTATACATAGACCGAGCTATATAGAGCATCGTGGTCGTCGTACAGCAGGCACGTCAGACTCAAAGTATCAAGCGGGCCAAATATATTGAATAGTTTACTATATGCGGGCCGCACACAAACATTTAATGAAAAAAAAAATATTTTATACAAATTTTTCAATTTTATTCTTTACGAACGCACAACAATAGTACAGTATAAATTTAAAAATTAAAAAAAAAAAATTAACATTTTCATTTAAAAAAAAAAATCATATTAATTATTTACGAGATAGGTATATATTATTTAAATTACAAAACAAAATTAATAATTATTTTTGGACGTCTCTTTTCTCTCCCACCAATACTGTTCAATTTCGGGAGAAATTTTACATTTTGGCCGAAGCCATTAATTTAACATTGGATTTAGACGCGTGTCGGTTAATATCTGCAGGATCTTACGGCGGGCGATTTATCGCTGTTCATATTAATGAAAATATAGTTGTTCACATTGATAACAGCAGTACACTAGTAAACATAGAAATAATTTTACACGCGAATCTACGAGTTTCTACATAATATCTGGCACGGAAATTGTAAAAATCAGTCGCCCCGCCGACCCCGTTGAATTTGTTTTTTTTTTTTAATTCGAATCGTTTTGAATAATATATCGATCAGTTCCGTTTGTACGCACGTGCTGGAACTTTTACTGCGTCTATTGGAAAAAGGAACAAGGCAAAATCGTATAAAATATAATAAATATTTTATAATTTTCTTTTTTTTATACTATATAATTATAATATATTTATATTTATAAAATTATATTATTATATAATAATTAAAATATTTCAATATTATGGTAGCCTGCACGGGCCGCAAAAAAAATTTGACCGTCGGCCGCACGCGTGTTTGACATGCCTGATGTCGTACGGGCCACGCACGCGAAATAAAAAGTATAGCGATAATACGAGTATGGGGGGTATACAACAGCAGCGGTGTATGTCAGCCGTGTGAATAAAAAAAAAAAAAACGAAGCGTCCGTGACGAATTTTTCTTATATTATTTCTTTTTTTCCAACGTGCCGCCGCCGCCGCCGCGGTGACAACCGCTATACACTATATATACGCGGAGACGGTTTTCGCTGTTTTCACAGGCAACGACCTGCAGCGTATAATATAATACGTCTCGCGCGCGCGCCACAGATATCGCAATAATAATAATAATAATAATTATCATTTTATTAACCGCGGAATTCGAAATATCGGTTTTCGTACGCGCAACGGCGGAGTAACTGTATTAGGTTTTTATGATTTTCCACTTGTTTTTTTTTTCTTTTCGTTTATAATTTTTTTTTTTTCGTTTTCTGGCGTGTATATAGTCACGTTTTTCACAAAAACTATACGCCCACGCGCGAAGTGTGCACACGCGCTGTAAAATATAGTACATATAACCAGTGGCGTAGCCAGGATTATGTAATGGGGGGGGGTTTAAGTATAAATAAAATTATAAGCTTTTACATTTTTTGTTAAGTTTGTTGCACAATGCTCATACTCTTATTGAACCATACAAGGACCGGGTTTAGTGGTGTATATACAAAAAAATAAAAATAAAATAAATAAATATATAAGCACTGCTGCAATATGAAATTCTTTTATTATTTTATAGAAATACGTAGAAAATCGATTGTTATCAATCTGGACTCTGGACGAGTTTTCAAACAGTATTAAAATGCTTTACTTGTGAAACGACATAATATATATATATATATTTTTTGCAGTATATATTAATTTATTTAGGTACTAGAATTTAATGAAATATACAATTGTACTTACAAAAATTTTTAGCTTTTACATATTTTTTTTTTTATTATTATAAACAATTACAAAGTTAAGCGTGGAAACTTTGTCTAAAATTTGATAGCCGTTTAGTTGTATATTAATCTAGAAGTTTTTTTTTTGTTCATTAAAATACGTTTTTCATTTTAATGGTGTTATTGATTAAATTTAAGCACAATTTACAAATGTTTAAACACCTTGGAATAAACACAATATATAAGCTCCCTGGCTACGCCAATTATCATGAAAATAACGCGTATATATACGCGTTGAAATATAAAAAGACGATCCGAGCGTATTTGCTTGGCACACATTATACGTTATATTATTATTATTATTATTACAACTATTCGCTGTCGGATCACGATTTTGTTGCAGAGTGCTCGCGATTGAGTAACACTGCGCCGCGCACACCGCACCAAACGCGCGTTTTTCCAATGATGTAACCGCGATGTCCTTTGAGCGCGCGCGAGATTGTTCACTTCACTCCGACGACAGTCTATAATATTATCACCATATTACGCGCCATTATATTATATTATTACGTTAGAAATTTGTGTTTAATAAAATATACACTATATACTCGACGTGTACGCGCGTTCGTAACCATCATAATAATAATAATAATTAAAAACAGGACTTTTGTGTTTTTACTGAGAGTTTGCAGCTCCGTCAATCGCAGGATGATCTTTCACGACGATTCGTTTATCGTAAACAAAACGTGTTCAGAACATAAAACAGCGTGGTCCAAGGTCAGAGAATATTTTGTGCAAAACGCGATACGCGTTTTAGGAACATAATATTGAGGTTTGATTCGGTGAACATTTCACAAAAAAAAAAAAATGTAATGGTTCGTGGAAAAAAAAACGCAAAAATAATTCCGTTAGTTTCTACACCCTCCGGACGCCATTGGATTAGATCGGGTGAAATTTACCGTTCGACTCGGAACGCGCGATATATCAATATTATTTAGTAAATTAAATTTTTTTTGTTTTGAACGTGTTATTTTTATTTTCAGCTCGTAACGACTGAATATTATTTTTATGTACAAATAATTTATTATTTCTATTTTTTTTTATTACGCTTGATAAAGTGAAATATACCTAAACCAGCGGTTCCCAACCTTTTTGAGACCATTACCCATAAATCGGGTTAGATATTAGCAATTACCCCCCAAAAAAAAAAATAGTTCAGTTTAAAAATTTTAAAAAGAATTTACCGAAATTATACTATAACCGTATCCAATAATTATATTATGTCGTTAGTCGCACAATTCTATTTTCGATCGCGTTATAATAAAAATAAAAATTAGTCTTTGCTTTACCCCTCAGAAAATCCCGTTTTACCCCTTGGGGGGTAATTACCCCCGGGTTGGGAACCGCTGACCTAAACAGTATAATATACATTTCACCAACTATCAAGTACACGGCCGTTTGAGTAATTTTTTCAACATTAATGTGTCTTACAATTTTTATAAATCGTTACTATTATTTCAATTTTTATAGTGTTTTCAATACACTTTTATGAAACACCATAAATTTCCAAAAAAAAAAAAATATTTACGCGCATAAAAAAAGATTATTTCGATGAAATTATAGAGCATAAAAACGTCTTATATTTAGGATTTTAAACGCATATAAATCCGGTCTCTAATAATTATAGACGTGTGTGTGTGTGTGTATACTGCGGGTCCGAGCGTAAACCGATTTCCAAACGATTATTGTCGAGAATTACCGGATTTCCGTTTTATCCGCCGAACAAATTGCACTATATAAATGGCTGCCGTTAAGCCTATCTTATAATATTGTGTACATATACGTCGGTGGTGGACCGCGGTTTGTGATTATATAATTAAATACATTATACGCACACCTGCAGTGCATAATGTTTTTCACGTGAAAATCGCGGGCTTAAATAACGCGTGTTCGAATTAATTATGTTTTTTTTTTTTGCTCTCCACTCGAAATGGTTTTTATGAAGATTTATTATTTTATTTGTGTGCGCGCGAATACACAGTAGATATTACGAAAAACGAAGGAACGTAATGATTGCAGTTTGTTATAATGCGTACCGGTTTCGGCAAAAAGTCATCAAGGGCGAAATATATATATGCGATTTTCGTGGTTACCGATAAGTTCTGTGTTGACGAATTTTTTTCTAATTACGCGATTTGGTCGCGTTAGAGAAATACGGTCGCATAAAGTGAATCGCTCGGATTAAAGATTTTGGTGTTTTGTTTTTATTGTAAATTTGAAAGCAACGACAAATCATTGCGTTCGATAAAACGATTCTGAGCGGAGCTCCGGTGTAATAAATAAACGACAATCGATTAAGGCGAAATTGCATTTTTATGTAATTCTTGGTAGTTTTTCCTGACTTTTGCAAAAAGTATTTGAGAAAATCGAAAAACGACACGTTTAAAGTACAAACTAGACGCGATTTGCGTTCAGAAAAGGTGCTACACGAAAAGACCGGAGCACTCCTTTTGCAGGTAGAATTTTCGGGTACAAAAAAAAAAAAAACACATCATTGTAAAACTCCAATACATTCCTCGCTCCGCTCAGAATCTAAAAACCGAGTGCTGTGCCACGTCTGTTTACATAATATAGCCGTGTAGGGCTATTCTAAAAAAAAAAAAAAAAACGTTTTAAACACAAAAAAAAAAAATTATTCGAACTGCACAATAATTCAGATAATACCTACTCGGAATTATTTGTGTATCTTAACGTGGAAAACGCCCGGGTGCACCGAACAGCAGCTTTATTAAAAATAGATAACGGCAAACGGTAGATAACGTTTACGGGTAAAACTCGTCTCTATAGTAAACATAACATATTTTACAATATTCTATAGAGAATAACCGCGAATTATATAGCCGTTACAGTGTCTTCGCTCGATATAAACAATAATAATAACAATATATGTGCAGAAACGAAACCTATCGGTCATTGCAGATTTATATTATGTAAATCCGAAAGAAGAACGAACGCCGAATTAAAAGAACTGTTTAATGAAACCGACATAGTAGGTGTTCTAAAAAGCCGAAGACTTAGCTGGGCAGGACATGTATGGAGAGCGAAGGATAAAATAATAAACGAGGTCACAATGTGGAAGCCAGATCGAAAAAGACCAATAGGACGACCAAGACAGCGGTGGAGCGACCGTGTCAAAGAAGATCTGAAACTCCTAGGAATTAGGGACGGAGAAACAAGAGCTTTGGATAGAGAGGCTTGGCGAGGCATAGTGGAAGCGGCGATGGGTCTAAACGGCCCCGAATAAGCCTAAAAAAAAAAATAAATAAATAAATAAATAAATCCGGGCCGGTGCTAGAAATTTTCGCCACGTATGCGAATCTAAAATCATTTGATATTTTGATGTTATAATAATTTTTTCGTATTCAATTCAAAATAATATGCCACTCTCATATAATTCCGTCGTAGTAGGCCTGGGCCTACGTCGCCTACGCCTTAAACCGGCCCTGTTTATATATGAGGTTTATACGAGAATGAATAATAATAATAATAATAAAATGTGTGTAGGTATATTACTACTATATATACGTATACGTAGGGGAAAAGAATGTGCGAATTCGAGTAGAGCTGTATAAAACGCGCGTTCTCCGCATATCGGGTTTCCTGGGCGACAACCTATCGCGCGCGCGTGTGCGTCTCCGTCGTGTCCAGTCAACCCGGCCCGCCGGCTGCTGTTAACACACCGCGGTCGACGTCCACGACATAATTATTACTGTTTCTCGTGTTTAAACCGCCAAAAGTGTCGAATAAACACGGCAATATAATCACTGTGAGTTTATACGTGTAAAAAAAAAAATTAATACCGACAGAACGCGGTCAATGCGCATATTATCATATAACGCACTCCTCGAATTCACGTCGGTTTTCAAATCTCTGCGCGTCCGCAGCCGGTCTTGGGCCGACTCTGAGGTATAGGCGAGCCACGGCGTCCCTGCAGACTAGAGCGGCGTTTTAAAAAAAAAAAAAAAACCATCCTTAAATATATTTGTTTAACATTTCTATCGACGTATATGTGTATACGTCTATTATAATAGAAATTTTTTAACACCAGCTTGGTGCTACACACACACACACACACACACACGTTAAAATATTGATGTATACAATAAATAAAGAGTGTTGACTCGAACGGTCATTATCCGATATAGTGGGTATAGAGTAAAATAATATTCAATATAGAAAACACACTATCATCGCGGATGAAAGTGTTTTGACGTTGAATTTCTCATTTGTGTTAATTCCTTGTCCTATAAAACGTCGATGGTAAAAACGTTTTTTCGATCTAATGAAAAATAACAAGTATTTTTAAAAAAAATAAACGGTAAAATTAAGTCCTTTTTGTATTCTATTGTTGGCGGGGTTTAAAATTTTGCCTATTTTTTTTTTTTTGCTTGAGCCGGTCCTTTATTATACTTTTATTATTTGGTACACAATTTTCCGGAGGTAAAATATCGTACGGGTGTAACTCAAAACAATCTTTTCGCTTGCATCTTATGTAAAAAAAAAAAAAAAGTTTAAACATTACTTTTTTTTCGTTTTATTAATACGCAAGTATATGTTTTTTTTTTTGTCTTCTCATTTCAATCGTACCGCGTGTACGGAGACTTACCGTTTAAACGCGTGTGTAACCGTTATGGAATGTTTGAATCACCCGACGATAAAAATGTAAAAAAAAAAACACGCGTAACAATTTGATTACGAAGTTATTTTGAAACTATGTGAGTTGTAAATTATCACGCTGTCTACACGCGCGCATACAATAACCGCGGTTTAAAAAAAACCGTCCAGTATACCTACGTGTATATGCAACGAATACAGCTGGCGTTGGTCTCTTACGCGCGATATTAATCACTGCACTGTACTTTAATATCGTAAATAATATTCTATGTCCTGATACTTAACGGTCATTTTTCTTGTTTGTTTCAGGTGAGTTATTCTCGAAAACCGTACGCGATTTTACACGCTTTGCTAGAGCCTTAAGGAAAATGAGTCGAACCCGGTAGAGTATGAAAATATATTTTATAAACGCGCAGTAGACGCGATAGATCGACGATTTTGATGTGCCTAATCCGTATAGGAATGTTTTTATACAATACAAGTATAGGTGTACGCGTTATATTATGTCGTACCCGTAGCGGTGAAATGTCGTCTCTTATGCGAGGCGAACAGTCGAAAATCAAACAGATTTGCCCGTTTGAGCTTTACACTAAATACCGAGTTATAGGCGAAAATTAATTATAATCGAAATATAAATGGACTCGCGTAACTGCAGATATTCGTGGAACGGTGTAAGTTGGCACAATAGGCTGGTCTAATACAAAAAAAAAAATTCGGCGTTCATAAGAACCCGTAGACTCCAGTTCGTTTCAAATGTGTAACATAGTATATAGCGTATATGTGCATTCTGCAACGGTCAAGAATTTGTTAAACGTCATTTGTACGACGACTGGACCGGTTTTCAAACAAAACATTCGATTAAATCCACCAAATAAACGAGTATAAATAATATTTTCAAACATTGTTTTGACATGGATTATATGTCTTACGGCTGGGGGCATTCAGAAAATTTGTCCGACACCGTGAATATTACCATGATGACGTCATGAACGAAACCGTTGCTATTTTGACATTTCTATGTCGACTGAATTCAGTAGCCACAAGACACATCTATATGTACCGATGCATTTGATTGCATGTATTTTGATTTTTTTCATATTCGTTGTCCGTTGTTATTAACACTCGATGTGTTAATTGCCCGACTCGGAATAGGCGTTTATGGTTTAAACGTCCAGACGAATAGTGAATTTTCTGTTAAAGCGTTAATCATTTCGCTTTTTGCTTTGCCCTTTAGGCATTTGATTAATTGCCAGATTTGAATATATACTAATCATTTCGTGCAAAAAGTCCACATATACATACATTGCGAAAATATAAAAACTCCGCAGATCCGTTTGATACCGATACACCCGTGGTCAATTAGTTCCTATTTATTTATATGTCATCTCGTTGCTAAATTCTGCTTAACAAAATTCCAAAACGTCGTCGTAGGACTTTCGTCCGTTTTTTCGTGTAGGAGACGGTGTTGATAGGTATTGACATACCGTGGATTCAGTATAAAAAAAAACATTATTTGCAGCAGTTATAACACACACCTTTATTTATTCCTTTCGTGCAGGATTCATGCAAAAAAGGTTCATGACATTTTTTTACTCGTAAAAAACGAGACGCATTTTTGTTTTTGGCTCAATACAATACTATATCGACTGTGCGAAGCAGGTCGGTGTTGCTGCACAAAAGCGGACTTATTATCGCATGAAACGATTCGTTTGCGCCCACTTTGAAACAGTGCAACGGAATTCCAAACAGTGGTTCATAAAATATAGTAAAAACGTTAAAGAAATGCTAACGAGGATATCTGCAGTGACAGCTGGCGCGAGGTGACGGTGAAAAATGTTCTCGTACCAGAAGGCTTCCGCGCTCACAGCGGGCTTCCTCGCCGCGTATCCAATACGTTCCGATGACAAATCGTTTTCCGTCTTATTTTATTTTTGAGGATTATTTTTGAATTTATGAAAAGCACTTAAATAATACTTAAAAGAATACATCCAGTATTAATAGTTTACGACATACTCAACATAAATATTATAAATTATACTGACATTAGTGCGTGAATAACGATTACTAAGCTACATTGTGTGTATTCTTATTAGCGTCGTTTTTATCGTCTTCGCATTGAAAATATAAAAATAAAACAAGTAGTTTTTCTACACTGCAGCGGGCAATAAAACGGGCTATTATTTTGAACGTTGGCGGAGTCGCGTATACAATAATAACGGTCGTTTTCCGGCTATTTCTCTCTACTGAATTTTCGCAAAAAAAAATTAGCGCATAACTGCATACATATTTGATAGGTTTTTAAGGCATATAAATATCTGCCCTATTCGTAACATTACATTTGATCGAAAATTACGATTAGACGAATTCACGAGGTAATACGCCAAGACACGTTTGCAGAACACGTTTCCCGCGCCGTCCCGTTCCGCTGCTCGCAGAACTCGAAAAGCGTTTTTTTTTTGGAAAACGATTCGCGATGAAAACCTACACCGCATCAGTTGAAAAGCGTTTTTTTTTTTTTTAATAATAATCGCTTATAATAACTGTCGATTGGAATTTATCGAGTTAAACGATAACCGTTTTTTTTTTCGTCCTTTTTTTGTATATATATATATATTTTTTTTTTAATACCGAGTTGCGGAATTCGATCGAAACATTACCACACTCGTGTGTGCGAAAACAATTCGCAACGTTCGTGGTGAGTCGGCGAATAGTCGATATCGTATATTTTCGTATTATTTAACACGCGCGTTTTTTTTTTTTGTAACCGGTGATTTCAATCGTCCCGCAGTATCGAAATGAACATTTTTATGAATATATTATATTTTGTGTTGTTACGGTGAAATAATATTATAAACGTACGACTGTTTCGAAATTATTACACGATAGATTTCTTCGCGCGAAAATTCGTGTCTATATGTATAGGTTTCAATCGAATAATTTCCCGTAATAGTCATAATAAATCGATTATTATTGTACAATAAGCGTAGCCAGACGGAAATTTGCAGTAACCCTCTCCCCCCCCCCTAGACCATATTATTTCAATCAGAATTTAAAATATACGCGCGTATAGCAGCGTCGTTTTTTAAAAACGAGTATCCTAAACGCGAATTAAGAGCAATTAAGATGTGTAAAGTAAAAAGTCAAAAAGACAATGCGATTTATCACAATACGTTTCGAATTGGTACACGCAGTGTTTTGCGCGTTATATATTACAGTTTGCAAATTTATCTAGAACTTCACTCGGAAGCAAATTTTTCGTTCGCGACAAGCGCTTTTGAGTCGATCTTGTCCGATACTCTACTTGTCTTAAATGGCTTTTAACACAATATTCCGTTTGCCGAAGCTGCAGTGTCTTTCGACTCCCGCAGTAGTCAGAGGAACGGTAGGAAGCGATAACGACTTTGCGGTGTAAATAACGACGGCGATAATCGTGAAACCAGCAGAGAGCGCGACGACGGAAACAGATAGAAGACCGCGAGTATAATTTATTATTATAATTGATGATGGGTATCAAAATGTTCGGTGGGTTTTATATGAAATACTCGTACCTACACAGTATTAGAGTCTGAATAAATTACTTAAGAAATTACTTATTCGATAGACTGTAGAATTGCGGCCGCGCGGTAACACTGTGTCACTTCGCCCTGGGACAACTGCTGCAGTTGAAACGATTTATCCGAACGGTTTTCGATCGCGTTTTTTCTCGTCTCAAAAAATAAATATTTCGTTTCTAACAACACGTAGTCAACAGCTGTATTATTACGCGCGTCACCGTATGATTAACGTAATATCATTCGCTATATTTTGTTTTGACGTTGTCGGGTAGGATCTGTACCAGGAGGCAGGAAGTGCCTTGAAGTGTCGACGGGGATATTGTTGGACTATCAGGATAGATGGTCACTGCGAGACGTGGAAAAAAAAACGTATCGGTGACGGCGAACAAAAGCCGTATTTTCCACGTAGAATTATTTTATTGTAATACGGAAGGCGCTTTTTTTGTTTCACTCGAGTTTTCAGCTATACACGTCCCCCCCATCCCGCAAGCCGATCGTCCTCGTTCCAACAACGGTGGTAATAACGTTGAAATACACGAGACCGTTGAATAGCAGACAAAAACGATATCCTCGGTGGACAGGTGCGTTTATTTTATTATTAATAAACGCAATCGTTTCTTTCTCGTTTTATTTTACTTTTTTTTTTTGACCAGTCATTATTGCAATAATATATCATATATTTTTTTTTTTTGCCAAGCGCGTCGTTTTTCCACGTGACACCGCCTGCAGCGAATCCTGCGTTCCTTTCCTTTTTACATTATTTACTATTAATAATAATAAATATTCGTATACCTCGCCACCACCATTACCACACCGCGTCAATCGTGACGTCGCGTTTTTCTTCGCTACGAGACCGTCCGAAACTATTGTCGGTCCACACGAAAAACGGACGTTATTCCGACCACTATTGTCGGTCAAATAATTTCTATTACTGTAAGTGTATTCTGTAACAGTAGTACAATAACGAATGTTCAATGTCGGTATATTTTTACCTGTGTTCCAGTAGTGTTTTTTTATTATTTCGGCTTAGTGTTGATCGTTCGCCGATTTTTATAAACGTTGCTAAAAAAATCCAAAACAAAAAAAAAGTAACGAGCCGCCACGGGGCGTTGTCGCTTAAACGAATTATACTCGGGATAAAGTTCTAGAGTTTTGTCATTGCTATGAACTTGAAATCAATAAAAAAACGATTCTGAGCCGTGCTTCGGTGTATTACGCATTTTTTTTTGAAAAATTTTAACCGTTTATAAAAACTAGAAAATTGAGACTTAACAGATTGTCAAGATCTTTTTCGTACGGTATTCGAAGGACAGCCGTGTTTCGCAAACTTTTGCACTCCTTAAAAACTAAAAAATTAGGTCTAAATAGCTCAAAATCTAATGAGTAGATATATAAATTGGAAGAAATCGTTTACGTACCTATATACAGTGCAAAATTACGTATTCGGTGTACATTTCAACAATGGTTCAAAGACCGTTAATTTGGTAGTTTGCGTTTTTGTGCGCCGCGTCAAAAAATCTATGTAAGAATTGTTTTTGGGTTGTTTTTGAATATCGCGCATAAGAAAATCACTGATGAGGAAACGGGAAAACGTTTTTTAAATAAAGTAACAATTTGCTGCTGGGTGGAACGTAACGAACACGACGCGATCACCCGAACGTTCTTTCTAATCGAAAATTTGTACACCACATTTCTGTGCAGAAAAGCCTCACCTCATCCAGTCCATAGCGCTGCAAAGACCAAAGACCAAAGTCAAAGACCCATTGAGTCAATGGGGAATTTGTATAAACGCGTTTTGCGCTTCGAGACACTACGGCCACAGTGTTAATCGTTTTGAGCTATTCCGCGTCGGCCGGCGGGAGATTTTGCGGGGCCCAGGGCAGATTTTTTTTCGCGGGGCCCTAGAACTTGTATGTCGTTTTTTCTGTTTCACATAGCTCGTGTAGTAAACATTTTTTTTTTACGCACACAATTATTAAACAAAGTATTAAAATACCGTACAAATACTCATATGTGACAGACAGTACTTGTTATTTAATTTTAAAAACAAAATTTTAACCTCAAAAATCGTTAAATCCCATGAAAATTGCGGGGCCCGTCAAATAGCGGGGCCCCGGGCATCTGCCCCTTCCGCCCTGCCCTTCCACCGGCGCTGGGTCGACGTTTTTTTTTTTGAAAAGTACAAATGTACGCGAAACGCTCATTTATAGTGTCCAAATATAAATATTTATTTATATATTTATATTTATTAATATAATATAAATATTATAACGTACAAACCAAAATGCTTGTATAACGGAATCCGTGCTGGACTGCAGGCAACAAACGCGCCCGAATCGTGGCGGAAAACCGAACGGACGATAGTGTTGTAAACGTTTACGTATCTATACTGTACTGAGCCATTATGTGGTGGACTACCTTGACCGGACCGAAAGCGTCCGGATCGTGTGTACGCATCAGTTCTACACACACACACACACACCTATTCGTAATAATATAATATAATTTATATAGAAATGATCAGATCCGAAAGTGGCTGCGACCTTACGAAGACGGCGGCGTTTTTTTTTTACTTTTATTATTATTATTCACATCTCCGCAAAGGACACGACGACGATTTACGTTTCACGTGTACGCACGTGCAGTGTGTGTGTGTGTATTGCGTAATTCCAAAGACAATCGCGCGGCGACATTGACGGCGTACGAACAGTAATAAAAGAAACAAACGTGTCTGTTCACTTTCGTTTTGTGTGACGCGGCCGCCACCGTTCCGCGTGTGTTATTATCAGTGCCGGCTATATCCTATACATAGATAATACATAACGGATAGGCCGTGTGTATACAATGTGTGTAACGGGCAGCGTTCCTGAATATGAAGAAGAGAGATAGCGATATTAAAACCGTATTATCTTCTATCCCAGCGTTTCCCAAATGGCGGGTCGCGACCCACTACCGGGCCACGAAAATATAATACCGGGTCGCATAATTAATAAACTTCTCATATTAAATTTTGTTATTTGTCATTTTGTTTGATAATTTGAACTTTTTAGCAAGAATAAATTCATCAATACGAATAACTATTATTTACAAAAAAAAAAGAATAATTATTATTGAGATTATCGACTAGACTTCATGAAAAATCCGTATGACATTCAAACGTGTTTTATTTTGCATTTTTTTTTACAAAACGATAAATGTAAAATATTATGGTGGATCGCGAAGGGAAAAAATATTAATTACCGGGCCAGCTCAAACAAGAGTTTGGGAAACGCTGTTCTATCCTACTCAGCGAGAAATTATTTTTTGTTCCATGAAATAATAATTTGTTCCATGGAATAATAATTGAAAAATAGTGTATTCTGTTATCAATACGTATCGGTAATCCGAATATTTGCCGAGTGAGACAGACGATTCGGGAACGTCTGATAACGAATACGGCCTATCCATTATATGTATTATCTATGATCTTATACCTCAAGTGTATCGACGGATACACATTATTTTGGGGTGGGTGTGTAGGTGGCTTGACCATATTATAGGTATTATAATATAGACATACACACAGTACTTGCACCAATCAACTGAATTCATTCGACAAATCTCTAACGCTGGTCGCAGTAGCAGTAACGCAGACGCGAGACACGCAGCATGCTCTGATGGCGCTGGGGGAATATGTCATGGCGATGCATTCTATTAGAATGATTCTAATACACTTTTAACGAACCCCGCGTCCCCAGCTCGTAATAATATTATGATACACACGGCCACTCGGGTGTAAAAAATAATACACTCGGGTGTAAAAAATAATCGCTTTTAAAATATAATCCGGGGTCTTGCTATAATGCGATTATGGTGTTGACCGTTGATATTAATATACGAGAAAACGGTTGTGTTCCACACCTGCCAATAGTTGTCTTTATTGTAAGTGTTATGCCAAAATGTTGATAACAGTAAATTTATTTTCAGAATTGGCCACTTAATTTTTGGAAATATAAACACTGATAACACGTTTATATGTACGTGTATATAAGGAAAGGTATTGGTGGGTGGGCGTCCACAGATTTTAGTAATTTGGATACGCGTGGTAAATTTACTGTAGCCGCCACTGGTTATTACGTGTAGAGAGAGAGAGAGAGAAAAAACGTACGGTAATGTATTTTTATCATTTATTTTTTTTTTTTTTAAAGCGCGGGTCACCACTATCTTCGTATACGCGTCAACCGTAATAATATAAGCGAAAGAAAATTCTACGCGTTAATTCAATTAGAAAAATCTGAACGTACAAACGAATCCTTCGACTTTTTTTTGTTTTAGACGTTTTTAAGCGTATAAGTCCCGAAATAAAAAAAAACGCCCCCCGAAATTTATTATGTCGACCGATTAATAAATCGGTAGAGGTCGCGGCTACACGACGGCGTTCTCCGCAACCGTTTGCGTGAACGCGCGCGTTTGGTTGCGTTCCACGTCCGTTTTCACGGGGCGCGCATAAGCATTCTATATATTATGAGCTCGGCACCTGTGTATAAATCACACACTACGATTGGTTTATTTGAAAACGCCGCCGAACATTTCATCATTACCATTATCACGGGATATCCATGACATTTGTGAACAAATCAAACGTGCGCACTTCAATGACTTTAGGTGATTTTTTCATAACAAATCATTGGATATTTTTAGTCGATTAAGTTCCGACAGGAGCGAGCGATTGGAGGTGTCTAAGCGAGCGTAGCTCGTTCAGACTCGTCAGGATGAGTGTAATATACTCGTAATCATGGCTAAATATCTAGGTATGACAACAGATTGTCCAAATTGCGACTCGGTCTGCGCATCCATGGAAAAAACAATAATATCGTATTTTTTTCCATGGAACTGGCAACCGGAATATTATTTTGTCATTTATGTAGATATTTAGCCATGCGCAACATTAACAAGTAATATGATAAAGATTTTTTCTTCTATGGAAGTGGTGGCACTTTCATAGAAGAAAAAAATCATACCTGCGTATCACAAATCTGTTGGCATACCTAGATATTTAGCCATGCTCGTAATAATAATAATACACTGACATCACGAATGTCGTGGAACATAATTCCGGATTTATACTCTCTTTTATACTTGGCGGTATTTTCAAATAAACCAATCGTCGTAGTGCGTGATTTATATACAAGTGCCGAGCTCGTGTACAAAACGCTTATATTATGCTCACGGTGGTTAACGTAGTTATACGGTAAGACAAAAATTCGTCGGAGAACGTTGTTCAATCGAACGTTCGCGTGTAATACAGAAAACTTGTCTGAACGTTTATATTACGCCGTCGTTTCGACGAGCTTAGATTTCTTTTTATAAAATTTTCCATTTCAATTAACTTTACTCAATAATTTCACACGAAACTTATTATTAATAATGTACGAACGGATTGTCGATTTTTTTTTTTTTTTTATTACGTACCGTATTATATAGTTGTATTGTTGTTCGTGAGCTAATCAGATACATTCAACACGACCTACACCCTCGAGAATTTTCGGTAATTTTTTTTTGATTTTAAAGTTGCGTTTTACGCGGCGGCTTATTTAGAGTCAGAGGGGAGGGGGAGGGGTAGGCGACACATAAACTTGTATTCAGGGCGATGAAATTCGTAAATACGCGCGCCACTGCAGGTCTTACGTGTTGAACGGCCTGCAGTATTATGTCGACCGATCATCATGAGCCGTGTCAGTGGCGTATTTGAGACTTCACCTCGGGGGGCGATGGTAAAAACCCCCCTTCCCACCAATAAAAAAAAATTATATGTAGGAATATAATTATCGAACAAAACACATATTATTTAATTAATTTACAAAACCAAGTCTATATTTCTTTTTTTACTATTGGCAAATGTATCGATTATACATCGTCTACATTCAATGTTATAGTATGGTGAATATTAAGCAATGCCAAACCCGTTAGGCGATCTTGCCCCATTTTTGATCTCGGCCAATATAATATAAAATAATGTAATTTTTTTTTAAATCTCTCGGCGGTGGGGGCGATTGTCCCCCCTATCGCCCCTCCCCCCTCAAATACGCCACTGAGCTGTGTGGCTGCGGAACACGAGCGAACGGAACAGATAAATTTGCGCCACGCGCCGAAATTCGAACGACTGCGCGCCACTGCAGTCGTCGGCGCGCGCGTCACGCGATTAGCCGCGGAATTCGTCGTCGCCAGCGCGCTACAGCGTTTTCGGCGCTCGTTAGCAATTTAAACGCTTTCTCGTCGTCGTCGTAGGCCGTGACGACGCGGTTGCGTACACAACACTATTGGCGTAATAGCGACGTTTTTTACCGTTTATATGTATATATAATTTAGAGTGGCCCTTATATTTACACGTGATTTTTTTATTTTTAAAGTGCTACCTTCTCAAACGGTTACCAACAATGAAAAAGGAATTCCGTCAAAATTTGAACCATATCGGTCGAGGTTGACCCGTGCCTCGCAAACGTTGTTAAAACGTTGTTAACAGTGCCGTCCTTACCACCAATAACGCCCTAGGGCAATAATATTTGACGCCCCCCCAAAAAAAAAAAAAATTCACAACTAACGTAATACTTAATTACATAATTTTATACATTTTAATGGTAAATACACTTATCCTCGAAATCCTCGTATAGATACAAGAGAAATTAATATCTAAAATAAAACAAGAAATTTTTTCTTTTTGTCGTTCATTTTTATGACGCCCCCTGCATTCATAATACTTTGGACGCCCTAGGGCATTTGCCCCATTTGCCACCCCCTTGGGACGGCTATGGTTGTTAACGACAATAATTTATTGAAAAATCATTATTAACCCGGCTACGCCTCTCGGTGAGGGTCGGTAGAACAAAATCCATTGTACGTACTCGTATATAATATACAATGTACGTTGAATTGAAATTATTATAATTTAATATGGCGAGAAAGGAATTAAACTTCAAATTCAATGACTACTCTTTTTTTTTCATCAAAGTTAGAGCGTTTTCCGCAACACATAGTCGAAAAGATGGTCAAGTTTACAAATAAATTTATTTTCTCTCTCTCTCTCTCTCTTTGTGTAGACAATTTTTTTTCTAGTAGAACATTTTCGGATACTATACGCCATTCGTCGTACAGACGTTTCAGTTTGTAGGTATGGAATTTTTTTCACTTCCAACTGGGATTCTCGCTTTTTCCCAAAACACCATTGCTTCCCGAATGCGTTTAACGCGCACTATCTTGCAAATCTAAATTCACTACTCTCAAATTGTAAAATAAAACTTTCGACATTTGTCTCCTGGAAAGTAATTTGTTACCGATTATTTGAGACGAAAAATAGCCGATTTACGATACTTTGCAATCTTTGCGCGAAATAGTCCGCGATGTTGAAGCCGTGATAAAAAAAAAAAAAATTATGAATAACCACGCTGCACAATAGATATATATTAATAATTAAATATTATTTAAAAAAAAAAAATTAAATTATTTATCAAATAATATTACGTTCGTGTGTATGAAACGAGCGAAGAAGATGAAAAAAAAAAACATTGTCGACGGCATAGGCGTAACTAGGGGGGGACAGGGGAGCTTAGCCCCCCCAGTCACCAATTTAGCCCCCCACCAAAAAAAGGCGACCCGACTACATTAAAAATGTACAGTATTTTCTATATTTTCTAATATTCCTAGTTATTGGGTAATTGAAAGTTTTCTTTTTTTTTTTTTTTGCTTATTAATTTTAGCCGCCCCCTAAAATTTAGTGCTGTTACGCCTATGGTCGACGGTCCGCGTAATTTATATATATATATACATTTAATCGGTAAAATAAATGAATAAAGTTTCGAATTTCCACGCTCTGCAGCCCTACTGTATAATATGTAGGTATAAGGGATTCGAAAAAAAAAAATCGATAGGATTTATAATTTTTTTTTTTTTTTTGTGAAAAAAAAACGCGCCCAAAGGTTTCTCTAGTACAGTACGGCGACCGTTTAATGCAGTGTTTCCCAACCTACGGATCGCAAAATATTTTTAACGAGTCGCTGCGCGTAAACTATAATTACAAGGAAAACCTATCTTAATTATCAAAAATAAATATATATTATATAATTTTATGAGTAAATTTAAAAATTCTAAAATTCATTTTACCGTGTTAATTCGTATTCGTATTAAGTATATTATTTTAAGTGCAAATGTTTTTATCTGAAAAATAATCTTGATATTTACCAGAATTATAATTTATTATGTAAGTATTGTATTATATTACACGATAAAATTGCTTGTGAAAAAAAATGATTATCAACGTTGTATTATATTATGATTTATGTTTTTTTTTTTTTTGGTATACTTACTTGGATTTTTTTTTTTTTGTAAGGGTCGCATATCGAATAAAGAATAAATTTGTGGATCGCCGTAACAAAAATGTTTGGAAACACTGGCTTAATATGTATATATAATCATTTTGGTACTGTAATAACACTAAACGAAAATTGAAAAAAATAACAAAACGCGTACGTCAAATCAAAAGTTAATATCACAATATATTAAATTCAATACACACGTAGTTATTAAAAAAAAAAAATTATGTATTTAAAATATACATAACTTAAAATCGTTTAAAAAAAAAATTAAAATATAAATATGTATATTAACCACTATACTAACTTGGAAAAAAATTCTTTGATTTACGTCTGTTTCTTTTTTTACTGTTCAGAGATCAAAATATTCATATTTGTATTGTGGTTTAAAATTTGACGAGTTATACGAGTTTGCAAGGGGTTTTTTTTTTTGTCTGTCTTTTATATATTCCGAATTAATTGCTGTTTTCTACGCACAGTAGTTGTGCAATCGGCTCGGGTTGAAGTGAGAACATTTTTTTTCTCCATATTTTTCAATCGAAACGCTCGTATTCGTAGAGAGTTTTTGAGAATTTATTAGCGAAAAAAATCGAATGTAAAATCGTTAAATAATAAGATAGTAATATATATACAGCACGCTATTATAAAATGAAAATTGAATAATTGAACGGCTGAGTATAATACGTATAGAGGAGGAAAAAGCTATAAAATATTGCAAAAATACGAAAAAAAAATTTGTCCAGCTCATTAAAATGCGTTATGTATAGAAAAAAAAAAATCTGTTTATTAATAATGCTCTCGTATTTTAGTGTGTTAAAAAAGGTACTGCGCGGTATATTGTACGGCGGATTAGTTTTTTTATTCGAATAAAAATTCAAGGAAACGTTCTTTAATTTTCCGGAAGTCCGGTATTGGAAAAATATTTTATCCCTTTTCCGCGCGTTCTCCAGTTCAATATTTTAAGTCGCTTGTTTTTGATAATTTAAAATTTAAATACGTCCAATAATATTTACACGCGTAATCCGTTTCCGACTTTTGTACGCGTAAAAATACATTTTTTTTAATCCGTTTTACCGTTTTTATTATTAACTCTTGCGATTAATACTCGTATTAAATCGATTTTTTTTTTTTATTGATTTGAAATGATCGAGTGCGTGTTTCGTACAACGTTCTTATAAAACCCTGCACAATCGATATTTAAAAAAAACTCTTTTTTTTTTTTGTTGACAGACAATACGATTTCACGTCTAATTATTATGATATACTACGCGATTATTAAATCACGCACAGTGAAAACTATATGGAAACGGTCGTCGTCGTCGTCGTCGTCGTCGTCGGACGTGGTGTAACGCGACGCAATTATTAAATCATTTTGTAATCCGCTCGTTACTTAGCGGTGAACGAAAATTCTTTAATAATACCTAATTTGTTTTGCGTTCGAAGAAAATATCGTCTGACAATATATACACATGTAATGTTCTGCTGTAATGCGTTATAATATAGGGTAATTGTAAAATTTACTCTTTTTTTTTTCTGCCCAATAAACCCGCGTTTTATTCGTTAGCCTCGTGTTTGAGAAATAAATCGCTTTTCTCTGCACGCACTATAGTCAACGGAAAAAATAGAATAAATCCTCTTCGTATACGATACTTCAATCATACGCGAGACGTCCACAACTATACACGGTGCTAATTTTGCACACTATCCGCATAGGCGCGACTAGAGTAGGGGGGTGCTAGGGTGACTTTAGCACCCCCAAAATATTCAGATTAAATTTTTTAATGAAAAAAAAAAAAACAATTCGAAACGAGGTTTTTCCTAACTTGTAAATACAAGTAATTTCAAATTTAACGCTTTACTGACGTGTAAACATTGAGAGGCGTGTTGCAAATAATATGAAAACAGGAATACTGAATCGGTGAGATAAGTACTACAATACGCAAGTACAGTGTTCAGATTCAACATCATAAACACGCCGTAAATTGTTGTATTGTATTACATAACTATATACTCGAATGCACTTCGATACGTTTAAACGGTGTATTAAAATATTTGAAGTGCACGTACGTTATGTGATAAATTTTTAATATTTTTTTTTGAGATATAATTTTCAACGACCGATTAGGATTAAGAGTTAAAACCAATACGAATTATAGTCGTGAGTCTTTTCATAATTATGTGTATAAATTTTAGGGCGGGCCGAGAAGTGTTGGGGTAGGCCCGGGCCCACTGGGTGGCGGAGACGTTATTCGATTTTCGGCGCGTAGTACATAAATACAGGCGCGTTATTTATCGTGGTCCGCGAGCGGTTTTTAATATTAATATTACACCACCGTTACCGACCGACCTCGGCATTGGGTCAGTGGCGTCATTTGGTGGTGGGGGGCAGGGTGGGCATTTGCCCCCCTTGTTAACAGTGGGCCGACATGATTTGTGCCGAGATGATGTTAAATAATAGTCATTCTAACCAAATCTGTAGCTAAAGGTTGTATGACCAAGGCGGCGAGAAAGATAGGTAGAAACTAAACAAGATGCTCGGAACTGGTCACAAAACCTTCATTTATAACATGTTTAATTTCACGACAAGGGAGACTTCAAAACTTGAATCTCGTATGTACTATATATAGTTTATTATGATACGTTTAATATAGCTGACAAAGTAATGAATTTCCTCGCCCCCCACCCCACCCCAAATAAATAATAAAAATATCGGGTGATTCGTGCCTGTATGATAACGAAAATATCAAAATTATGTAAAACAAAAAATGGTATTGAGCCAAAAAATGGTAAGTGGAAAACAGTTAAATGGGCCGGTTAAAACTTTTGCCTCCTCCCCCTTTCGAAAACTGAAATGACGCCACTGCATCGGGTAAATATCACGGAGTAAGAATGTAAATATATGTAGTAAAAAAATAATAATAAAATATATACACGCCGAAGCGACGTGATTTAATATTCATACGGCCGGGCCGAAACGGTCGGCGTGCGCGCGCAGTGCTGCTGCTGCTGCTGCGAAGAGATTCGCGACGAAGGAAGGAGGGAATAATAATGAAAAAAAAAATACGCGTTTTGTTCGCGCGTCGGTCCGGTCGACGGTTATCACCTCGCGCGCGCATTATAATATTATTCGTTTTATATTTTTCGTATGTATATATTACAGTGGCGCCGGAGAAGGGGGGCAGAGGGGGCAGTTGCCCCCAGATATAATTCTGGGAGGGCTAAGTTATACTTTTGCCCCCTCGGATAAAATGAACAGTCATCATCAATGTAAACATATATAATTAATCTCAAAATAATTTTTATAAATCATACAATAACAAGCAGATGGTAAAACTACAGTACATTTTATCAACATCTAAAAATAAATATGCTACGGGTTTTTAATTTTTGCATCTGTGTCAGTCGTGGATTTTGTTTACTTCCTCGAGCATACGTATTTTTTTTTATAAAGGAATAACTTCCTTTTATTGGTTATTAATGTTATTAACTTTGTACATATGTTACTAGTTACTACAATATACACAAACACACGTATTTTAAGTAAATGATACACATACTAAATAATATATTATATATATATAGGTTAGGTTAGGTATATATATATATATATATATAAAGAAAAACTATGATATTTTTAATATATATTTTTTGTTTAACCGGTTTCATACATTCTTAGACATTTTATATACCTCAAAATGAGGCAACATTGATAAAAAAAAACATGTTTAGTTTTTGTTTATAAATTGAAAAAAAATATATATTTTTTTTATTTTAATTAGTATATATATTTTTCTGTCCTTAATTCTTCGGTTTCATATCATTCTTAGGCCTTCCTAGTGATCTCTTTCCATTGGGGACATTTTAATATACTTGGTCTTGTGCTCTTCCATATATGTCCTCTAATACGCTTGCTCTTCAGCAGTGCTATTAGGACAACATTGATAAAAAAATATAGTTTTCCTGTTCATCCGTTTTTTGTCCATTATATAAAGCAACTGGACGTAATTTGTATAATATTGAAAAAAATTATATATTAGCTATATAATTTCTATGATTATCTCCATCAAATGTTTTGAATGTAATTACACGTTTGAAAAGCATCCTTTTAAATCATTATATATGTTTACTTTAATTATTTTTATTCACAACGCCCTAACCAGGGTTTTGCTGGTCATATTTTTTTAAAATTAATGAAAAAATGATATATATTATATATACATCAAATGTTTGCCCCCCATCCCCCCACCGAGTGAAAAATAGTTCCTGCGCCACTGATATATTATTATGACGAGACGTGGGTTAGGCTGAAACAGTGTGTCTCCCGCATTACATATTCAATGATGGAAAAATCTGCAACGATCCCGCGCCGTAATAATTATTATGTGTGTGTGTATACGTCATGGCGGCGGCGGCGGCGGCGGCCCGTGCGTATTATTATTATAATAAAATATTATACGACCGGCGGGCGGAGGAGCGGAGAAAATAATTTTTTTTTTTTCGTCCCCCTCCGTCCCACCCATCACCCATCATACGATATTCAACGCGCGTCGTATTTAATGTTAAAACGCGCGCGCGCTCACACACACACACACGCGCGCGTCTCGGACCGACAGAACAACGAGCCGTGCCCCTGTCCACCCACCCCACACACACGCACACCCGCCGCCAACAAATTCCACACGTGTACGGACTGTCTGTACACGTACCCCCGCCCGCACGCCGCGACCGCGCGACGCGTATAACTGGGGTCCGTTTTGGGCACCTGTATACGATTACGCTCTCTACGATTCAGTGGCGTATTTAGGCCGGGGCCCCCAATATAGGTCCAAGTTGAGAGGGGCCACCACAAGAGGACCTATTAATTATTATTACATATTGAAAAAAAACTCTAAACATTTTTTTTTTTTTTGTATAATATTTATATTGAAATTAATTTAATATTTAAAATACCAAAGAAAAAAAAATGTACACGGCGGCGGCGGTGTATCATTTTACAGACGTCGCTAGTTTTTCAAACGGACATCGGTTAGTTTTAAAAAAATTCCTATTTTTCGCTTTTAGAATCGCTGTTTAATAATTAATATTCTTATTATGATTTAATTTTTGTGATAAAGCGTCTCTTTTGTCGGCCCTAGGGCCCACCGAGTTTCGCGCTACGCCACTGCAGTCCGATTGGTCGATTTTGAATTTCCCGCCTATTTTTTTAATACCTATTACATAAAGACGGTGTATCGTGATAATGAATGTTCGATGTGCGGCAAGTGTGAAAATTCGGCATTATATTTTGTTCCTTGGACATTTGTGATGTCAGTGTGTTATTATTATTATAATATTATACTCGTCCTAACAAGTCTAAACTCGCTTAGACACCTCCTCCACTCGTTCGGTTCGCGAGCTCCTGTCGGAATTTAGACTAAAAATATCTATTGATTCGTTCTGAAAAACCACCTGAATAGTTACTGAAGTGCGCGTGTTTGGTCTGTCTGATAATAATACACTGCCATAACAAATGTCAGGCGGGAAATTTAAAACCGACCGATCGGAGAGCGTAATCGAATGCAGGTGACCAAACGGAACCCGGAATGCTAATGTGCGACCGCGCGCGCCGCTATAATTTCGAATTTCGGTCGTTCGACAAAATGTAACAACAACAATAATAATAATAACGATCGGGGGCGGGTCCAGACCAAGATAACGGAGGAGGGATGGATTTTAAAGGGCACACGTGATATAGATAAAATTAAAAATAATAATTTTGATATAGTCGTTTTAGATTCCGAGACGGATAGCGAGGGATCTAGTGGTTTTACAATGATGTTTATTTTTATTTTTTTTTTGCGTGTCGCGTAAGTGAACATTATACTAGGATAAAAGGTTTTTAGAGGGTTTTGTTGTAATGAGATAATAAAAATTCCTTTTTTTCAAATTTTTCATGAAGACGAGTGTAAAAAAAAAAAATCTGTTAACTCCTACTGGATACAGTACGGTGCCTCCCGTGAGTTTAATCGACTGCAATCGAACCTCGATGGTGGTTTTTTCTTTTTACAATTTACTCGCCCTAATAACGTGTCGACCCCCGTCACATAATAATTACTATTGTATCCGTCGTGTTTAAGACCAATCCCGCGAGTTGGTCGTTTCGTATAACGAATCGGGCCGGAGATATTGTGCGACGCGGAAAATACGAGTGGAGTGGAGGATGAGTAAGAGGATTTTCGCCCGGAAGCGAATGGATTTTTGTAGAAAAAAAAAATTGAAAAGAGACAATAATCGTAATGATCGGGTGGTGGTAATAACGAATTCGCCTCGGGAATTTAACCGATCGTATGGAGCGTACATTTGTTTAGGAAAAAAAAAAATACCTACCGACCTAGTGTGTTCCCGTACAGAAACGAAATCGAACGTGAACGAAATAAAAACGCTTTTTTTCGTGGTACGCGCGTGATGTGCTGCTGTCAACGGGGGAAAAACTAAATCCATTATTATTATTATTACTATCATCGCGTCGTTTCTTCTAGAAATCCTCCGAACGTGCTCTTCGCCGTTATCTGGACGGCGTGCGACCGGACACGTTTCTCTTCCGAAATCTGTAAACGCGCCCCGGACCGGAGACGTGCTGCTGCGAACGATTAGGTGGTCGGCCCGGCCCGGTGACGTTTTTTCGTACGCATTTAAAAATACATAACGCGCGCGTACCCCGTGCGGCGGCGGCGGCGACCGCGTTACAACGTTACCCCGCGGTGGGAACTGTTTTGGTCCGAAACCGGTGGTGAACGCAAAGGAAATGGCTTTCTGTACAGCGCGCGCGCGCGTTTTTGTGAATGGCCGGCGAGAGTGTCGCGGCCACCGCACGCGTACAAATTGTTTTTTTTTTCATTGCTCCTCGAAACGTTTGCCATAACAATTTTACCGGCACGTCAGAATGGAATTTATCAATTACCTGACATAGTAATAATAATAATATTATTAATAATAATAATAATAATAATAATAATAATAATAATAATAATAATAATAATAATAATAATAATAATAATAATAATAATAATGATAATAATAATAATAATAATAATAATAATGATAATAATGATAATAATGATAATAATATAATAATAATAATAATAATAATAATAATAATAATAATAATAATATAATAATAATATAATAATAATAATAATAATAATAATAATAATAATAATAATAACAATAAAATAACAATAATAATAATAATAATAAAAACGAGTCTGCTAGTACTCGAGACGTTGATGTGTAAACGTCGCGCGAGCGGTAAAAATGGAACTGAATTGTGATTGGGATTTGTCAATATTGGTATCTTTATTCAAAGTAATTTCGATAATAAATATTATTATTATTTGTCACGACAACAGCTTACACATTGCACGCAATTTATAATTGCGTGTAAATTAGATAATATTAATATTATTAATATTAATAAATATTATTATTAGTTGTCATGACAACAGCTTACACATTTCCGTCTCATTTCCCAAAATTTACCCTCATACCGCCGTAATAGATGTTTACACATCAGTAATAATGACAATAACAATAACAATAATAATGATGATAATGATGATGATGATAATGATGATAATACAGTGAAACGTCTAAATACCGGGCACACTCTAGGTAGCCGAAATTTCGTCTGCTATTCGAAGCGGTTTCCGCTATTATTCAGAGAATGTTCTACTTGTTGTAGGATTGGGGGAATGAAATGTATTTTCCATACCGATCATTGTTATTTGTATATCAATTAAAACTACGTATATTTAATGTACAATAATGAAAAATATTTTATTTCGTATTTATTATTAATATTTTACGAGTGTAATTATTATACTAATTATATATATAATAAAAGTATTTATTGAGTATTTGAAATTTATGAAAAGTTAAATAAAACGAATTTCAAGGTAAAATTAACATTTACTTGAAAAAAAATCACTTATTATATTTAATTTGTTAAATACCTTAACGCTTATAGTCGTATCAAACTGGTTTAATAATAATAATAATAATAACGAGTAAAATATGTACGCATTGTAATAAAATATACTTAGACAATTACGATAAAAAATAGGCTATATTAGCCGAGTCAAATAGAGTAAATAGAGCGCGGGTATTTTAATGGTGTTACTCGTTCCAAAAGATACTGGTAATCATTTCTGGACATTGGTGTGTGAAATACGAATACGCAGTGGAATCTTCTACACTAATTTCTTTCAATAACTTGGCGTGCACTTCTTCTTCGTCTCTTCTCGACATTCAATTTCTCGCCACAATCGTTTTGTTCTTTTATTTTTCGTCAGTTCCTTTTTTTTCTTTTGAATCAAAATGCACATTAAAACTGCAGCGGCAACGCGTTCGTGGCCCGACGTGATTTTTAATAAGAAGTATTGCCGATGAGTACGCGATCGGTACTGTGTCCGTTCACTCTATCGAGAGAAATACATTCTACAAGCGTGCGACATGAGCCGTAGACTGATCTAGGTAAATTAGCTGTATACGACGCGCTCTCCGAGACTGCTCTGTCCAGAGCAAATGTCTTCATAACGTAAACACACATCTAGCGCAGTCTAGCTAGACCGATCTTGCTCTAGCTATGTTTTTCTCTACAGTTTACAGGCACCTCAATAACGAAAATTTCTTATTAATGAATTTAGGATACCGCGTTCAAATACCCCTCACCACCCGTTTTAACTGTTTGACCGGCCCGTCGGGAAATCTCTCGGTCTCCCCGACCTAGCGGTCCATCTCTGGTTCACGACATCGCGGACAATATTAAAACACGACGGAGCAGTGTGGTAGTGTACCGGACAACGTGATGGATTCGAAGAAACAAAGAACTATAAGCATTATCAACCGATTACCATCGCGGTGACGCGATGACGGTGGCGGTGGTGTGGACTGTGGCTGACTGCGTCTCGATCTAGTCTCTCTCGTCTCGGTAAAGAGAATAGATCTCTAACAATCGTCGTGTTATTATAATAATACGTATTCAAACCCGATTAATTCGACGTATCGGAATTTGACCCAGACCTTGACAGGAGTCAACAGCTCGAACGTGGGTGGCTCGACGGCGCGTTTTATATAAATGATCCGGCGGCGGCTGTCTTGTACCCGTAACAAAAATTATAATATTTATCGTTAGATTTATGCGCGCGGCCGGGTGCTGCGCAAGAGCGATATGATGCTTGGACGCGGCGGGGACACTTATATTTTAACACAAACTCGGAGCATGAGTTCTGAGCACTGAGCGACACGCGGTACTGTTCCCGTTCTCGGGTTTATTCATATAATGTCATGCCGTGCGAGAATATATTTGTTTTATATACAAAAAAAAAAATACATTTTTTAAAGCGTTTTAGTACTCGAACTGTTGTGAAAAACTAATAAATCGGACTTTCGTAACTGCAACAAGTAGAAAACGATATATTTACTTATAGATATTGAATTTTAATCTACTTCGTCGTTAAGTTATCGACGATACTTAATAATAAATCAGACCGAACTCTTTAAAACTCTTTAAATCTTCTAAAATCGTATAGAAGAGGTAAAGTTTTAAGTCTCGCCCCCCAAACCCATGGATTTTACCCAGGTACACAGGCCGAATTATTCAAATTACAAACAGAAAACTATTCGGAATGTTTATATATTTTGTACCTGTACGCGTACAATAATATTTTCCTGCGGACCATTTACCATTTGGCGTTTCCGAGCCAAAACTATAGTAGTAACGCGTATTATTATAATTTTTTTATTCGATACAGATGGGTATGCAGAACTCGGTTTTAGGAAGCTCATTTCCCAAAATTTACCCTCATACCGCCGTAATAGATGTTTACACATCAGTAATAATGACAATAACAATAACAATAATAATGATGATAATGATGATGATGATAATAAAAATAATACAGTGAAACGTCTAAATACCGGGCACACTCTAGGTAGCCGAAATTTCGTCTGCTATTCGAAGCTGTTTCCGCTATTATTCAGAGAATGTTCTACTTGTTGTAGGATTGGGGGGGGGGGGAATGAAATGTATTTTCCATACCGATCATTGTTATTTGTATATCAATTAAAACTACGTATATTTAATGTATAATAATGAAAATATTTTATTTCGTATTTATTATTAATATTTTACGAGTGTAATTATTATACTAATTATATATATATAATAAAAGTATTTATTGAGTATTTGAAATTTATGAAAAGTTAAATAAAACGAATTTCAAGGTAAAAATTAACATTTACTTGAAAAAAAATCACTTATTATATTTAATTTGTTAAATACCTTAACGCTTATAGTCGTATCAAACTGGTTTAATAATAATAATAATAATAACGAGTAAAAATATGTACGCATTGTAATAAAATATACTTAGACAATTACGATAAAAAATAGGCTATATTAGCCGAGTCAAATAGAGTAAATAGAGCGCGGGTATTTTAATGGTGTTACTCGTTCCAAAAGATACTGGTAATCATTTCTGGACATTGGTGTGTGAAATACGAATACGCAGTGGAATCTTCTACGCTAATTTCTTTCAATAACTTGGCGTGCACTTCTTCTTCGTCTCTTCTCGACATTCAATTTCTCGCCACAATCTTTTTGTTCTTTTATTTTTCGTCAGTTCCTTTTTTTTCTTTTGAATCAAAATGCACATTAAAACTGCAGCGGCAACGCGTTCGTGGCCCGACGTGATTTTTAATAAGAAGTATTGCCGATGAGTACGCGATCGGTACTGTGCCCGTTCACTCTATCGAGAGAAATACATTCTACAAGCGTGCGACATGAGCCGTAGACTGATCTAGGTAAATTAGCTGTATACGACGCGCTCTCCGAGACTGCTCTGTCCAGAGCAAATGTCTTCATAACGTAAACACACATCTAGCGCAGTCTAGCTAGACCGATCTTGCTCTAGCTATGTTTTTCTCTACAGTTTACAGGCACCTCAATAACGAAAATTTCTTATTAATGAATTTAGGATACCGCGTTCAAATACCCCTCACCACCCGTTTTAACTGTTTGACCGGCCCGTCGGGAAATCTCTCGGTCTCCCGACCTAGCGGTCCATCTCTGGTTCACGACATCGCGGACAATATTAAAACACGACGGAGCAGTGTGGTAGTGTACCGGACAACGTGATGGATTCGAAGAAACAAAGAACTATAAGCATTATCAACCGATTACCATCGCGGTGACGCGATGACGGTGGCGGTGGTGTGGACTGTGGCTGACTGCGTCTCGATCTAGTCTCTCTCGTCTCGGTAAAGAGAATAGATCTCTAACAATCGTCGTGTTATTATAATAATACGTATTCAAACCCGATTAATTCGACGTATCGGAATTTGACCCAGACCTTGACAGGAGTCAACAGCTCGAACGTGGGTGGCTCGACGGCGCGTTTTATATAAATGATCCGGCGGCGGCTGTCTTGTACCCGTAACAAAAATTATAATATTTATCGTTAGATTTATGCGCGCGGCCGGGTGCTGCGCAAGAGCGATATGATGCTTGGACGCGGCGGGGACACTTATATTTTAACACAAACTCGGAGCATGAGTTCTGAGCACTGAGCGACACGCGGTACTGTTCCCGTTCTCGGGTTTATTCATATAATGTCATGCCGTGCGAGAATATATTTGTTTTTATATACAAAAAAAAAAAAAATACATTTTTTTAAAGCGTTTTTAGTACTCGAACTGTTGTGAAAAACTAATAAATCGGACTTTCGTAACTGCAACAAGTAGAAAACGATATATTTACTTATAGATATTGAATTTTAATCTACTTCGTCGTTAAGTTATCGACGATACTTAATAATAAATCAGACCGAACTCTTTAAAACTCTTTAAATCTTCTAAAATCGTATAGAAGAGGTAAAGTTTTTAAGTCTCGCCCCCCAAACCCATGGATTTTTACCCAGGTACACAGGCCGAATTATTCAAATTACAAACAGAAAACTATTCGGAATGTTTATATATTTTGTACCTGTACGCGTACAATAATATTTTCCTGCGGACCATTTACCATTTGGCGTTTCCGAGCCAAAACTATAGTAGTAACGCGTATTATTATAATTTTTTTTATTCGATACAGATGGGTATGCAGAACTCGGTTTTAGGAGTGAAAAATCGAGTTTAACGTAACGCTACGCGGGCAAACGAATCGGAGCAGAGAGAATGCGCGCTGTTATATCGTAGCTAGAGTATACGGCGAAAAAACAGAAAATGTTCAAAAAAAAAAAAACCGAGAAATGTTTAAAAAAGACTACTGCAATCATAATTTAGACACCGAGTTTTTAAACGAAATAAATATTTACTATATTATCTATGTCCTTAATTCTTAAGAAGTTACGAGGTTATTAAAAAAAAAATGTATTTTTAAAATCCTTATAACTTTTTTAGAATTAAAGCTGTTTAAAAAACGGCTACGTTATTGCACATATGGGTAATATTGTGAATTTTTTTTTTGTAAAAATTTGGTATCTACAATAAGACTACAGAATTTTGTCCCGCGCGAAGCGATTATTTTGATGAAAATTATAGGATAGTGTAGAGCGTCCTCCGCATTAACGTAAAACGTTAAAAAATGAATTACTATTTTTATCGTTTTCGTGATATATTTAATATATACGTGGTAATTGCGGGTAGATAAACTATATGGTTATCCACCGTATAATTTGTACAGATAACCTCTTAAAATTATATAGACGCGTTATCGAGGCGAAATAATAATAATGAAAAAATAATAATGATTTTTTCATTCGCATTTTATAGACTATTATAGGACTGTTGTATTATACGAAAATTATTTTTCCACTATCGTACGCTTTATTCATTTTCCCGTGCGTTCACTGTAAATCGTAATACGATAAATCGCATTGCGTGCAGTATAAAACGAATCCGAGCTGAGCTTCGGTGTAATGCACACTTTGTCGAAAAATTGTATGCGGTTAAAAAAATTTTGCAGCCCTTTTAAAATTACTCATAAAATGACCGTTTAACATAATAAATTGCTATAAATAATCAAAAATTGCAAAAAAAATTTGTTGAAAATTTGTCTACGCACAATTCACATGCAGTGCAAAGACACGCGTTCGGAGTCAAGACTCTAGGACCGCATTATTTTCAAAGTGCCGGAGAAATACAATAATGAACTCTGACGAAATCGGGTTTTTTTTTAATTCATTATTTATACTTATGAAAGACGAAAAAACTTATTGATAAATGTTTGTTTTATTTTTTTCTCTTTTTGCGAACTTTTTCGTATGGTACCGAAGCAATATTCTCGAATTGTTCAGCTTTTCTCGACTTCAATGCTCTCTCTCTCTCTCCCCCTCTGCATCGATTGGGGGGGGGGTCTGTAACAAGAGCTCGAATCGAATCAGTTGGTCAGAAAAAAACCACATTTATCGTTTTACAGGAAAAATCCGTGTTCACGGATTCCTCATATCGTTTTCAGATCTTTCGGTAATTTCTCGAGGTTCCTCCGTCGTAAGCGGCTGCCGAACAACGATTTCTATTCTGTGTCGCCTCTATGCGTGTCACATCGAAACCTTTTGCGTATTTTCACTGCACCGGTCGTTCAATAACGATAAAACGGTTATTGGTTTTTGAGTATTTCCGACTCGACCGCGGACGATCTCCCCTATCCCGCCGGAGATGGCGACACAATTTCCTTCCCTTTATTACGTCCACTATTGCAATCGCGCATAAAGGGACGTCCTGTCAGCGTTTCTATGTCCTCTGAAACGCAGTCAATTATTACGCGTAATTATTCGACGCGGACGCCGGTCGATTATTCTCTGTGTCGTTATACACACCGTGTCGCATATTATAACACGAGTGTGTGTCCACACGACGACGGCGTTACCGCGGATATATTATTGTTGTATTGCTCTGTTGGTTTACCGGTCTGAAATTTGTCACACGACCCGTGGAGAATTCGCGGTGTATATACCGGCTGACCGCCACTGCACCGGTAGGTAACCCTGCGACGAATCGCCATAACGAATCGACAAACGAAACGCGCGCGTAACGCGATTAAATAATAATAATAATAATCGGTTACACAAACACTCGTAAATACGAGTATATTCAAAATATTATCACTTGCCGTGTACTCGATAATTGGCGCGTCGTCGTGGAATCAGAGATTTTCACGAGGTTTTCGCTCCTCCCTCTCGTTTATACCGTAATAGAATTTCAATTGCGATGAATAGGGACCGCGAAAATCAAAGAAGTCGTTTCTCGCTCGCGTTAATATATTTTTATTCGTACGTATTTTCTCGGTATTTATTATCCATCTAAACGCTGTTAAAAACGCGTACGACCTTCCGAGTGAAATATATCCATTTGTTCGTTCCCACGCAGAGTCCGCTTCAAGTTCGTCCCTCCTCTCATCCACGACATTTGTATAGAACTCGTGGACTGTACGAGAGACCGCTAGGGAGCGCTCGCGTTCCATACGCGTTCCTTTGCCTATGTACCACCTGTTGCTGTGTACCGATATAATAGCGTAATATTGTTATTATTTGTGTTTATCAATGGCTGCTGTTAGGCGGTACCCAACGTTGTTGTCCGGATTGAGATAATCCTGAGTAGACACTGAATAATTTGTTTTTGTGTTTAAAAAGTGTATTTTTAGAATATTCCTAAAAAAAAAAATCTACAACGATTCTTATAACCAAAATTGGTAATCGCTGCAAGTAACCGACGACGGACGAGTCTTAAAAGTTAGGTTCGGCGTCTTTCGGAAAATCGTCATGGCCGATTTCAGATACAAAACTAAACGGAAACAGTGGAGGGTATCGACTGCAGGAAATTGTCCATTGCCAAGTGACAGCGATTTTCTCCTCGTAATTGTGCCCATTTAATTTTCTCGAATTTAGTTGTTTGTAATTTTGTTTTTTCTAATTTTCTAATATGAATTTTGTGTAAACAATTACTGCGGTAATTCTTTATCGTGCGAATCGATTATTTGTGATGAAAATCATAGGTGTGTCCTCTTACGGCCCATATCCCGTGTCATTGCGGCTCACCCAGTACAACCATAGCGTTACAACTATTATAGCCACTATGACATCACTCCCCGTCCCTTCCAATATGCTTTAGTTCTTCTATATTTATATACATATATATTTTTATTTTTTTGTTATTAACCTTAATTGACAATCATTAGACTATGATAACGTGTTTTATCTCATCTAAATATCGTAAACAAAATATCATATTTTCGTATAGGGTCTATACGTTATATTATTATCTCGTGTGTGTCGTAATGGTATGCACCGTATACAATAAAAAACATATTACACGACGTAAACACTAAACGTTAAATATTAAAAACACGTTTTTAAATTATAGAAAAACAAAATATTATTTTCCGTCTCGATATTATATCACACGCCGCACGTATTGACGTGCATTAAACACCGCTTATTGAATATTGGATAAAACAAATTGGCCTTAAAAACACTCGTTATTGTAAGTCTGTCGGGTGAAAAATTTTTTTTTTTAAATCGCGTATGGACGTTGTAATGAAAATCCGAAGAATTTCGTATACGTATGTATAAAACGAAATAAAACTATAACGTGTAATATGCGAAAAATTTCGTTTCCCTATATATTTTTGTTACATTCGTGATTTGTTTACGTTATAATAAAGTAATGGAATCTATGTAGAAAAATTTCACGGACAATGTACGATATTACTACGTAATTTATTCGAACAATGTTAATTGTTAATTTTTATTCGCTGTACACGATGTACGTTTAATTTAGAAATACGTAATTTTTTTTTTTTATGTGATTATTACGCTTAAACAATCGTTTACACAGGCGTTTTAGGTGTTGAAATTGATGAAACTTCTGCACTGGGATCCTATAAGAAGAAATGGAAGTGGAAGCTTCTTATTTAGGCAATTTGGACGCGTTTTTTCTTATTATTCTTTTGTATATTTATTTCTGACGATTTTGTTTATTTATTTTTCGAAGCTAAAAAAAATAGATAATATGCACTAAAAATCGATATCGGAACATACGTGTTTTTGCTGCTGCTCACCTTGCAGACAGTTCTGCCCGCTTTTGAAACTTTCGCTTTATTTACAACAAATGTTTTTTTTTATCGCCTAAAGCGCTTTTTCGTGATAGCCATCACGTTTCTCAGCTGTGAATATGATGCGGACGTCCACGAGGTGCTTCAGATCTTGAAAGTATGAAGTTTTTGGTCGTCCTCTAGTTCTTTTCCCCGAGTACTTTCCTTCGAAGATGCTCCTTATCCCAAGGTGTTTTTTTTCTAAACAAGCGTCCTGTTGGTTTCCGTTTTCCGGCTCTTCAACACGCGTTCCATTAGAATCCTTTTTTTCTCCTGCGTCTCGTAACACTCGCTCGTTCGTCTTTCTTTCAGGCCACGATATTTCGCTCATTTTCTCGACGTCGAAACGTTTACACTAGTTAACCGATTGTATTCCTTCGTGGACGTTCGTTTGGTTAAACGTGATATTTTAATGTCTACGGTAGATTTATTATTGTGTGTGTGTGTGATTGTGCTGCCCGGATAACAGAATCGTTCGACTTCTTGAATTATCGTTTTTTTTTTTATGTATTTTAAACTGATCGTTCGTGCATTTATCGTTAGATACATATTTGTTTTTAAAAGGAGTTATTTAAATTTAAACGCTATTTCGTATTAAAATACTCGTACAGCGTTCTGTTTTTTTTTTGTCATGGACGTGATGACGTATGAAAATTATGTACCGAAATGTGCGCTGCAAAAAAAAAGTCCTGCGCGCCACTACCGTTTTCGTAACGAGTTAATAGTATATAGTGTTTTGTTTTCGCTTTCTTCCCGTTTCCCGTTGGCCGACACAATATAATAATTTATTTGATGTGGATTAACGCGTACATAGTTCGGTGAAAGAGATGGACGAGGCGGGGAACGCTTCCGTAATATAATATGCGCGTATACGGTTAGCCCGTAATCGCAGTTACACGGCGGCGGTGACGGTCACATAATAACACGGCGTCTTTACACAGCAGCGCACCGCCGTGATTTATCGCGCGAAAAGCTTGCGCCGAGCCGTCGTATACTGATACGCGTTTGTGACGCAGTGGTGTAGACAGCATTTGTAAATCGTTTATTTTATTCAATTTGTATTTATTATGTAGTAATTTTTAATGAAATAATGCCTCGTATTTACAAAAAAAAACAAAATCAACTCTCGCCGATAGTCAGAAACGGATCTACGGGGGGAGAGAAAATTCCTCCCCCCCCCAAAAAAAAAAAAAATTAATAAGATAAAAAAAAAAAAAGGTCATAGACTTTTTCTGTATTATGCCGACAAACCTAAAAATCGTAACGACTAAACGGCCGATTGACATTAATTTACCTGGCTGTTTTCCTTCACTGAAAACAAATTAAAAAAATAAAAATAAAAACAGGTCGTCCCATTATTAGTGAAGAAATGTCGTATGCTTTTTATTAATTTTTTTCACTATTACTCTGTGGCGATACCAATAAAAATACCAATCAAAGTGAATTGGCTTGGCGCTGTTACATTTTCATCAGCTGATATATTGAAATTATCGAACTGTTTGCAAAGCCTGGGTCGCGTCGAATGATTTTATAAACTGTTTTTTTTCCATATTACATTATTATCAATAAATACGTTCGATTATTGTAATAAATTACAAAAAGAAAAAATAGCAACCAGTCTTCAGATATCCAAAATACACACACACACACATATATATTATAATTTATAACAACATCATTACGTTAATCGTAAACGGTTTTTAAGGGGGCTAATAATGTATATGGGAGGAGAATAAATTCTTAAAAGTCGTGTATTAAGTGTAAATAGAGACACGCGCCTGTTATGCTCGAATAGAATTTAATAAAAGTGTTAAAATTGTTTTAATGATCAATCGCTGTCTCGGAGTTTGATTTCTCACGCGTATAATACGGAATGTATATTTTTGTTATTTCGTCGTTTGCCGCCTGAATATTGTTTACAGATATCAGCAAAAATAAACCGATCGAGTCTTCTGCCAATTTGTATCCAAGCGATATCCAAAAAATATTCGAGTATCCGTCGTGCGACCGCCACTCCTAGTCTTGGGGCTCTTAAAAATAAAAAAATTCCAGGACGCACCTATGATTATTATTGTGTTACGGTGTCGGAAAGTCGATTCCATAGGGTAATCTGCGCAGGGTAATACGGTTTGGGTTTAGCGTCTGCTCCGAAGTCCGAGTAACGCAGTGGATTCGACGAAAAACTGATATCAATCCTATTGCCCGTTCGTGTAATTTTATGTCCCCTCTCCCCCGGTGACTGTTATAATACAGGTCACGGTAATGGACACTGCACAGCGCGTAAACGATTTTCAAAAATACTCTTACGTTTTTATTGTACAAATCGATAATAACGCGTTTCGATAATAACGCGTTTCGATCGAACCTTTTTTGTCGTTATTCCTTTGACAATGCGCGCGCCCTAATAAGCCTGAAATCCGAGGACAACTGCGCACCCATCACGTCCCGCTGCGTAAAATAACGTTATTTGTAATAATACGTGTACCTAACACACGTATTATCCTTTCTTCTTTCGGGTATACGGCCGCTGTGACCGTCCCGTCAAACACACCCATTCCTCCAGCCGTCTCTGTCGGATTCTCGTCCCTTCCAGTCTTCTCATCTCGTACAACGTCTTCTCAGTGGCCTCTTTCCAGCTGGCCACTCTTCCAATACTACGTGCAGCAAGGTACTTTGGCTACGCCACGCGTGTCCTGCCCACTGTTTTTTTTTTTTTTATGTCCTTTAAAGTGTTGGGTCTATGGAAAATTGATTTTAATTCGTTATTTGTTCGTCTTCTCCTCCACTCCTTTGCTATTGATATCCTTTGTTGGTCCGTTAATCTTCATTCGACAAAATCTGGCACCCTGAGACACGTTGTCCCATAACAGCTACGCTACTGCAGGTATACCGTCAGAAAATTGATGGAAACACCGCTGCTCGTACGACATATTACACAGGACGCGCCATAAAAATTGGATGGCTTTGGATCAGCTTTTACTCGTCGTCGGGTAGGACGAATAGGGAAGGACGTGGCCAACGTGTAGATAGATTAATACAGTTTCGGTCGGCATCGTGTCTTGGTCCGAAACCCGCCGTGCGTTTGCAGTCGTAACAGTTTTTTTATTTTCAAACCAGCAACGAACGTTCCGCACGGATTTTGAACTCGCGCGTCGGTATAGTAGTGTACCCAGCGTGGAACGCGAATTTGCGCTGGGTCGAATGTTTTTCGCAAAACTGCTTTTGCAATGAAAAATACGCCACCGGGTCGGCCACGTAGTAGTGTTAGGAATACGACTACGTAGTGAGGCGGTCGATTTTACAGATCAGAGCGCAAACAAAACTCTCCGGTTATCGGACCATTGAAAAGAACGTTACAAAACATTGTTCAACCGAGGCGCTAAAGCGTCGCTCGTTAATGCCAACTGAATCTGGTTCCGACACTAGACGGGGTCTAGACAGATGTCCCGAGCTATACCACCTTACGCCGTGCGATTTTTTTTTTTTATACGAGGCCAATTAAAAAGTGTATACACACCGGTCCACGCAGTTCGGACGAGCTGGAATCGCCGTTTTCAGAAGGGATCCAAAGGAGTATTCCAAAATTTGTCCAAAATCTTACGCGCAGCGTACTCGCAGAGATGTCCGCCGTACGGACTGTGTCGATTTCTTACAGATCAATTTTTCGCGAGTTCTTTTTGCGATTTTTCAAATCCATCCGGTTTTTTTTTCTGCGGGCCGCACCACTCCGTACAAACTGAACAATCCGAAAATCGTCTAGCCCTTCGGTCGTGACAAGTGTAGTAATTCGGGCTCAGCGTATAGTTTTTGTCGGGGGTGCCGGCGGCGGTCTCTCTCTCGGTTCTTTTATCGCTCGGCGTGGTCCGGATGACCGCCGCGGCGGTAAATATTAATATATTAAATATATTAATACGCCTGCAGTATAGCGAAAGTCGTGTATACATAATTATTATTCGTAATAATATTAGTATTCATGTGTACACGGTACGCTCGGTTCTTTTTTTTTTTTTGTCAATAACGTTTCCCGTTTGTCGGCGGACGCGCGCGTTTGTCGTCGAAAACGACCCGGTGAAAATGTACAATAATCGGTCGCGTGAAAGTATCGCGCCGCCGATAATGGCTCGCATAATATTATTATATTAGTGTACATACCACACACACACACACAAAGGAGATCTAGACTTACACGCGCGACGCACCTGTATAGATATTGTATAATTAATATATTATTTTACGCGTATAAACGGAGGGGAAAAAATAGAACTTTTGCTTGTAGTGTGTAATTTTGGAGGAAAAAAAAAAGTGTTTTTAAAAAAATTTTTACGTATTTACATTTAAATATTTAAAAATTATTTTAATATTTTTAATATTATCTAAAAAAAAAACTCATTAAGCGCACGTTCTACACCTGACTCAGTTGTCTTTGTCTGACACACGCGTAACGTAGTAAAATCTGGTTTCGTATTTCCAATATTGTGAGTAGTAATTGGCTGATTTCTGAACATGACGTTATTAATTAATAAAAATCTATGACACGTTGGAATTACTTTTTCGATCGATTGAATTTTAAACGAAATATTTATAATTTGATTATCACGTTATTTATGCGCTTGTAAAAAAAAAAACTAAAAATACAATTTATCGAAAAAATAATTCCTACGTGTCATAGATTACGTTATTTCTATTAATTATTATCGTAGGTCATCGTGTCCAAAAATTAGCCAATTACTCACAATATCGGAAATACGAAACCAGATTTTACTATGTTACGTGTTGACAAAGACAACTGAGTCAGGTAGAACGTCCCCTTAAGACTACTACGATTTCCATCGAAAGACTTCTGCTACTACTACTATTACTGCACTCGCATACTTTACACGAAATACACGCGATAAACGTCAAGTCGTTTTTTTTTCAAATATCTTCAATTCTCTTCAAAAGTCATAAGCGTTTTAAAAACTTGTTAAGAATTAAATAAAAAAAAAAAAAACGACTCCGAAATCTTGATATTTCATTTCTTTGTAACGTTTCCGTTTTTTCTTACACTTCGTTTTTTTTTTTGCTTATGATATCATTTATTTTATTATCGATACGTGTACTCGTAATTTTTATGAACGTTTTGCATTGCGCATTTAATAAAATGTTTATAAATTGATAAATGTGTTTGTATGGGCTGAACAAAATACAACATTGCGTTTGGAACGGAAAGGATCAGAATTGTTATAGTAGTCCTCGCCAACGAACATGTAAATTGAGGCACACGTTTCAGGAGGATATCATGAGCTTTCTGATGTGTAATTTTCCGAGCGCGAGCTCAGTCAGTATCTTTTCCTATTGGCCAGCGTACACTCAATTGGTATATTATATTCTTCTTTTACACCGGTACTCAATTAGTACATTTTTTTTCCTCATTGGCGCCTAGGACTCGGTTCAGTGAGGTACTTATGGGGAGAGGGGTTTGGATTTCACCTCCCCCTAGGACCAAAGGAAAAAGGTTAAAAATTATATAGTTGGTAACAATGATGTGGTTTTTTTTTATGTCTGTACCCAACAATTCTACCAGAAGGAGTGCTCCGATCTTTACGTGTAACATTATTTTCCCGTAGCAAATTGCGTCTATATAGTCGGTACTTAAAACAGGTCGTTTTTCGATTTTCTCAATACTTTTTTAAAGCGTAAGAAAAAAAACTACCGAAAAAATTACGTAAAAACGACGAAAACGCCATTTCGATTATCTTTTTTTCTTCGTAATTTTAAAACTAATGGTCATAGAAACGTGAAATTTTCACCAAACGTCTAACTCTGGACCGTATTAACGAGACAAATTTTTCAAAAAAAAAATCTTGAAAAACCTTATGTCAACATTTCTGTTCATGACCAATTCAATTTTTCGACATCATATATATATATATTTGATACGGTTTATTTGTCTCAGTAATACGGTTGAATTCGAAATATTATTATGGGGACGAAGTTTCAATGTTTTACGTAAACCCTCCCTCCCCAGAGAGAAATTGAAAGTACTCCACACGCGCGGGGAAATAATGATAAAATTGTTTTTATTAATATTTCAATCGCGCGGAGGCAATCATTTTTTATTTTTTTTCATAATAAAAAATTTCGAAAATTCAATTCGTTATTACGCGAGTAATACAGCTGCTATTGTCAACAGAAGAATCGCTACGTGCGTGTGTACACACGTATTGTGTTTGGCTATTTTTTTTTTTTTCTTATTCGATTTGTTAAACCGGAGCCAACGCGAGCTGTGGTACGTACGCGTAGGACCGACACGGCGCGCGTGCTAATCGCGAAGAGAATATTTCGAATTCGTCGTTGTTTAAATATTCGCGACGAAAGAGACTGTGGAAAAAAAATTTGTCACGCGTTCGAATTCTAAATGCGTGTAATAATATATAGAGACGACCGGCGGCGGAGGTCTGTGTAGGCACGGAAATTTTCTCTTTTTGTGGGGAGAGACTGAAGTATTATCGTCGTCGAATAATTCCTAAATTCTAATCCGAGAATAAACCTCGAAATTAGAAAAAAAAAAAAAGTTGCTGAATTCTCGGCCAATTAAAAACGCGAGCGTCTAGAAGACACCGTATGAGCAAATTTCTTATCAATTATCACATTGTCAACACAATTATATAAGATCTTCACTCGGGTCTCGCGGTACATCTATATTATATATTTTAAACGATTCGGTAAAAATTTAAATTTTAAATACGGCACATTACTGTACATTAATGTTGTTTTAATAATATATATATATATATAAACGCAGCGTATAAAAACAATGTCTTATTTTGCATACGCGTGATATCAATACGGACATAATGTAGGAGACCCTACTTTTTCGTGCAAGTCGTCTGTTATTATTATCTGCTTTCTCGCGTTTAATATGTCGGTTCATTTAATCTGTTGTTCTTCGGGTACTTTTAAACGAAATTTTTTTTGTTGAAAAAAATCGCAACCGCTTTTCAACGTTTCCGTTAGCTGGTTCTTGAATTTCATTTCTGTTCAATGAAACAAAAACGTTACATATATATATAGAATTTTTGAATTTGAATAAATTAATAATAGTTAATAAAATTCGTATACACCCAACAGAAAATTTGATGTACTCACAGTATTATTTAATTATTTATGTTCGTATTTGAATTTATAGGAATTTGCTCGTGTTCTGACACTCGTATTAAAAACAACTGTTACGAATTTAGTGTACGTTCGGCGGCCGTTTCCTTCGCGTCGATTGTTGTTGTTATTATGATTTTTATAACGAAAACGTAACATCCTATGGAGCACATAAAGGAATAGTACATAAAAGAATTTTCCTGAAATTTCGGGGAGAGCTGAAGCCCCGTTAGCCTCCCTTCACTGTAAATACGCACCTGTCACCCGGTGCGTTTGTGTTTTTTGCGAACAAAACGTTTTTAGAAGTTTTCTGCTTTCGCATACCTATACCAAAAATATAGACGGAATTTCCATCAAACGTTATATTAAACGTGAAAGTTATGAACTTAAAGTTAAAACTCTAGTAAATGTGGGTTTAAATATAGATAAAAATAGCTGAGTAAATTAGAAATTTTGTTGTTTCACGCGTCGACGATTATTGCGTTTTTTTTTTTGACGTACTTCAAACGTTTTAGATTTTTAACGCTGTTTTTTCAATTTTGACGCTAATTTTTTCCACTTTTTTTTTCTTCACCTTTTCTACGCGTTAATTAAAATTATTTCGTATTTTTTCATAAATACCTCGTAATCTCGCGAAGGGACCTTTATTAATAATATAATTCACGAATAAAACTATTCTTTTTTATGCTCTTTTTTTTTACGGTTTTTAATGGCACAATTCTATAATATATTGTTATAATTATATTATTATTAACGCACATTTCAGTATATCACGTTAAATGTACAAAATATTACGTTCGTCGCGGTATAGTTATCGATTTTAAAATTGTTTGCGATGAAAATATATTGTAAATGTCAATTAATTTAATGCGTTAAAAATAAAATTCAATTCTTTACGAATATAAGCGCGATTAGTTTATGGCGTCTACAATATATAGTTAAATATGAACAAAAAAAAAAATTATTATAATATATACTGTGATTTTGGGAGAAACGTATTGGCGTGTATACGTTGTGGGAGAGAGTTGATGAGTACGGTTTAGGGAGTGGTAACAGCGGCGTAGCTATCCCGCAACAAATTGAGGCGGTGCCCCGGAGCTCAGGGCTAGTTGAATAATTTTACGATTTCCCCCCCGCCCAGCACAATTTCTTATGTAATTTTATTATTTTATATTTTATATGTATTGACCTTTTACCGTTATTTCCCACCATTCCTGTGACTTCTGCAAATACGGTTTCAACAAACGGAATATTGTTAAAAGCTATTTAAAAACAGTACGCCGGACAAGGTCGGCAAAAAAAAAACACTGCATCAAAGTCGGCTGTAAGTGAAGTTATAGATAAATCCGAAAAATATATATTAAAGCACGTATAAAAATACCGTAAATTTAATTCGAAACGCATATATTAGGTAATTGCTCGATAAATCACGCGGTAATGACTATTTTTTAACGTTATGACTTTATTTTTCCATTGCGTTTCCATAGTAAATCAAGTGAATGATTTTTAAAAAAAAAACAATGCTATACGCGTATATTTTAAATTTTGATGAAAATAATATTGATCAAGTTGGAGGGGGGGAGCTCAGTCGAATTATACCGCGGCTCCGGGGCCTTTTCCCGTTTGTAGCTAAGCCACTGGAAGGTAAGACCTTTTTAAACGTTTACAAAAAATTATTAATAATTATGATATATTATAATGAAAGACTTACGAACATTGTAAACTATATATAAGGCGGACGAACCGATATTTATTTTTTTGTAGAAGGTCGCGCGGAGCCAGAAACGTCGTTAAATACACACTGCGGTTTATTACTAAACACGAATGTACTCGACGAATGGATATTATTAAAAAAAAAAAATGTTTTTTCTGTGAACGAACCGCCTTTTTCGTTTTGCACGCGTGCGATGATAAACACGTAATAATTCACGTTCCCGTGTTATTTTCGAATGCACACAACACGTATGTATATTATTATTATTATATCGCGCAGAGCCAAAATATAATATTCAAAAACGACGGTTTTACGGTTTTGAAACATTTTCTTCTTCTCTCGCCACCCGTACAGTATTATTCCGTGTATACACCGTGTAGATATTCTTTTTCCCGAACGGGACGGATATATTATTGTTAAAATCGCCGTTCGGGCGACGGATCGCCAGGATTTCTAAAATCTATTGGCAAAAAAAAAAAAATGTCACGCATAATACGTCCGAAATAAAGAATATACTTTGGGACATATTTATAATAGATCGACGAAATCCGTGTGTCCCAAAAACCGTCGAACAATTCGATTGCACACTACGTATAATGTAATAAATCGATATTTCGGACGAAATCGCATTGACGCATACGCTTTATATAATATAAATGTACAAAAGTCGGTGTTGAAATGCGGACGAGATTTTTTTTTCTGTATTTCACATCCGTACATACGACTTGAAAATAATGTATCCGAAACCTGTATACCTAAAGAAATCGTGAAAAAAAAAAAAAACGTTTTATTAGAAAAATCTGTTCTTCTTCTTCTTCTTCTTCTTTTCAATCGCCGATGTGTTATGTCACAGTCAAAATTCACTGGATATATGTATGAGCAAATACAATATGTTTATCGCGTATCCGCCGACTGCAGCAGCGTGTGGGGTCTATTTTTCAAAAATAACGATAAATTTCCAAAAAAAAAAAAAAGAAACAAGACTACTCGTAGAAGAACGCGTTCGCAACAGGTAAGACACATCACAGAAATGCCGCCTTTTCCGATTTTATCGTCCTCACACACAACACACAATATAGGTAGTCGACATTATATTCTTTCACTATTATTATTCCACAATATATAAAACTATTTTGTAAAATACGGCGCATATATCCCGGCCGTAACGCCGCGTATACTGCGCGCAGTGTCTATATACACACGGATATACGAATATTTCGTATTGGTGACGGTCGCTCGTGTACGCCTGCAAAACGCGTATTGAACGATTTTATATTGAAAACTACATATAATAGTTAAACAAATAGTACAACATTATATAGTTGCAGTAGCGCACCCAAGGGGGGGGGGCTAACGGGCTTAAGCCCCCAAAAAAAACAACAAACCGCATTTCGATATAAAGCGTTTAGTAATTTTTGTATTATTCACACACGAATTACAACAGTTGCGATTCTATATTGAAATAGTTTTTTTTTAATACGCGTGCACGAAATGATTGTATAGAAAAAAAATATTAAAAAACTATATATATATATATAATTATAATATACAATTGAATTATCGCAGGTGTGTCGCAATATGTTTGAGCCCCAAACTCGAATTCATATTTATATATATTTTATAAATTATTAATTTGTCGAAACTTTTCCGGATTTTATCATCATTATTATTATTATCATCCGTGTTGTACATTTTTTTTTTTTGCTCTTGACACACCGCCCCAATCGGGGAAAAAAATTATAATAAAACTATTATAACGAATATTCGATAATATTCGTATACGAAGTGTAACGTGTTTGTTTGATAAATTATTTTAATTAATAGATCGTTGTATTTTTTTTTAACGCTACGATCGAAACCAAACGATAACACATATCGCGATATGTGGAAAACACACGCTAGTCAAAACGCATTTTTCGATTTAATTAAAAAAAAAACCCCCCTCGTATACTGCCGGTACATCAATATAAGTCCGCCGCGGAACATAATAAAATACAAACCGTCGGACAAAATGCTGTTAATCTCGCGGTAATGAAATATTGATTTCGTGTAGTATACGGAGTGTTTATTCAATACGATATTATATTATACGCGTTATATAATTATTCATGAAAAAAAAAAAACGAGAATGTTTAAAACGGACGAAAAAAAAAAAAATGTTTTTTCGACACACGACGATCGTTTTAATAAATTACCGTTTTAACTAATGGCGTATACAAACGTTTTTGTTCAATATATTATTATATTAAACGATTAATATTGTGCTCCTCGCGTCCGTCCGCTGTCGCGTATTTGTTTCTTGTCTGCAGCGCCGTCGAGGGGTTATACTTCGTATATACTCGTGTACGTATCGTTATTATTATTATGCACCGAAACCACAGTAAAACAACAACAACGATTTAGACACGTGATTTATCGAATTATCCCCGTACAGATTTATAATAATTGTCTTTCGAATCCGCGTGTCCGAACACACCACACGTCGGTTAACTACAGATCGCTTTCGTTGAAATAGGCATAGGCGGCACTTGAGGATGATTCCAGGGGGGGGGGGCAAACAATTAATTGACTTTCATAACCCGATTCTCCCGAAATAAACTTAAAATAACCAAAATAACTTTTGTTGACCACTGTGACCAGTGACCACCACCGCGTTTATTTATCTGTACTTATACTACTTAACTGATATCCTCTAATCAGTGACTGGCGTTGTAGATAGTGCTAGTAAAGTGATTACCAACCGTGTTTTCTAGATGAATTAATTTTGATAACAATTATTATTATTTTATCGATATTCGATTATTCAATAAACATGAGTATAATTCTAATATTCTTCTTAATCAGCTTCAAATTGAATTTGGAATTTCAAAAACTATTTTCTTGTTTTACATCAGAAATTAAAATTACAGAGGGAATATCATTAATTATTTTAAATTAAATTCAACTTTTCGGCGTTCATTAATAAAAGATTGAAATAACAGGTTTTTTCGTTAACTTTTTTTTGGGAGCAAATGTATACTTTTTCCCTCCTCCCCAACAAATTTGGGGGTGGGGGCAACTGTCTCCTCATGACCCGTCCCCCCAAGTGCCGCCTATGGAAATAGGTAAAGAACTGCGATGATAACGCTATATACACGCGTTCGGTGGAAGCTGCAAGAGGAACAGTGGACACCAGTGGCTTCACCAACTGCCCTTCCCCGAATATATGTCTCGAATTACTCTCAAATTGTCTCCGTTAGCCTAAATAAAACACAGAAAAATGTTACTATAATAACAAAAAAAAAATGTGAAATTGTGATAGATGAAAGATGACTAAAGGCATTAGTATTCCCCTACTTGGATACGTACGCAATTTTATTTGAATTTATTTACATTTTGTTGTGATAATATTGATTATTGACCGTTTAAACTATAGATATTACGTAGATAATTTGAATTAACAACAAAGCGATTTAATTTCGCTAATGCATCGGCCGTCAAGCAACGAAGTGTAGACTAAATTATTCAAATCATTATATGTACATATATATATTTTTTTTTTTATAATTAAAAATATTGATTTATTAAAAAACAAAACGGAGAATTCTTTTTTTTTTTTTCTATTTGCAAAGCGATCAATAATTGACTCTACCGAAATATCAAGTTCTAGGTATGAAACAACCACAAGTCGATCTTGGTACGTCTCTGTTTTAAGTTTTGTAAGTTTTAAGCCTAAAACGTTAAAACATAAAAGTGTTTTCGTCACCACTCACTGTCGGAAATTGCTAGCAATTATCTAAGTTACATAACTAAAGAATAACAAAAAAAAAATCAAATAATTATTTGAATACAAACGTATCGTGTGTAAAAAAAAAAAAATCGACCACACAATAACCGTATAGTGTGATTTACGTATACGTGTCGACCAACAGTCGAATAATCCGTTACAAATTATATCGAATAAATATAGATTTGTATTCATTTAAAAAGTGTATTCGAATAATTCTAATATTTGACTAAATTATATTACGGCGATTTCGCTGGCAATTATTGCATTGCGTTTGAAGGGTAGCAGCGTTTATTCTAACGTGTAGTACCACACAGGGCCGTAGACACGGGGGTTTAGGGTTCAAACCCCCCCTTGAGCATCGGATACTGCATGAATTATCTAAGAAACCGAGAAAAATTGATATATTGTTATAAATTAATTATAGTGTATAAAAATAATATAAATCATTCACACTTTCTTGATGTTTTAAAAAAAAAAAAAACAGAATATACACAAAGTAATGAGTTATATACGGAAAACAAAATGAGAATTTTTTTTTTTTATTATTGCGGTAAATATTGAAAATCTTGCTTAAAACTCATTAAAATTAGTTCATTTTTAAAATTGCGTTTAAAATATAAAGGACTTTTTCTTCTTAATATTAACTTCCATCGTCCGTTTCGCGTTCAACGATCATTCTATATAACGATCTTTGTCCGGGAAATAGCCGCAGATCCGAGATCCGCAGTGTTACTGCGAATATCAATAACGATCGTAAATTCTCGGTTTTCACGTTCAGAGAATTTATCGAACTCGTTTACAAGCGGTTGTTGCGCTAATTATTCTCTTAACGTGCTTACGAGGCTCGGCATCTCGATAACAGTATTGCCATAATAATCAGAATCGTTTTAAAATTAAGATCGCCAGCTATTTAGATTGTATACGATTTAAGAGCTATACAGATTAGGGCCCTGTTCAACACGATCACTGCATATTTAAGTCAGCTTCTGACTCTGTAATAACGTATAATATAATGTGACGAACGCACGTAATAATATTATAATCGTTTGCTAGCTTTAAAAAAATTTCTTTTAAAACTTTCAATTATTTTTTTTTTTTAACTTGCACCAACAATATAAGTATTTATTGCCTTTATTTAATTTGTATAGAGCAAATGTATTCTTCTTCGAATACGGGGTTTTAAACGCCTATAGTTTAGTGTCAACTAAAACGGGAGGAGTTGCGTGAAAACTGCGGCGTCTGAAATAACTAAAAATAACGGGTATTTTAACTGGACGAAAAGTCGGAAAGCGATTAAATATTATATGGTCGAATTTAACTATATGAACAGAACAGTTTCGTATTTTAAACACATTTTCATACCCGTACGCGTCGATTTTAGTGTAGGTATATACCATTGTAATTTAGTGCGTATAGCTACGACCGACGTACGAGTTATATTACTGTTATTTTTTTTTTAGTCGAAATAAATGTAATTTTAGAAGAATAAAAATAAACAACTAGAATTTATTTTTTACACGGTCAATAGGTAATAACGTCCGAATGCGGTCTGAATGCGTTCACGTATATACACAACAAAGACGTGCGCCTGTCTAATAATAGTAAAATATTTTTTTTAACACGCTTTGCAGCTAAACAAAACAGCAGGCGCACGATACGAATTGTGATTAAAATTATCGTTTATATTAAAATATAATATAAAAAAAAATTTTTTTAGAACGAGCACGAATGGTCATAAAAAAAAAAAATAAATAAATAACCGCCACTGTACAAGCGTTTTATTCCGAGTACACGGCACACGCACGGCGCACACACACACACTCGTTACCCCTTCTTTTTTTCTCTTCGGAAAATAAACGTATAATGCATTAATGTGTACGTGGATTTTTTTTATTTTAAAAACGTACTCGTATCATTATTATTATTATTTTATGGTGTACACGCGTGTAAGTGCCGATAGTGCGATGATATCCTAAAATATTCTTAGTGTCGAGTACACGAACATATTGAATATTCTGTAGAGACGGTTCTTTTTTCCCCTACTATTAAGTGGTCTCGGGTGACAGACATCGTTTCTTCTTGTTCTTTACACAATAAAAATAATAATACTAATAATAAAAAAAAAAATTACCTCTCTAAATACAAACGACTACATACGCGCGTTATAACGGTCCTCGTCCCCGACCATATTATGACCGTATTAAAATCGACTATCAATACACGTTGTGTACTCGCATATACCAGTTATAATAATAGTTTCACCGGTAACCTTTCGAACGTATTGTAATAATAATAATAATAATATTATTATTATTATTGTTCTACCGTTTTCCACATATTTTCACATTGAAAAAATAAATCTATCCGTGTGCGCGTGTATACACACACACACAAGTTCCTGTAACATATTACACGTGTATACACAAAATCGTTCCGACTTCAAATATCAAACAAAACGTAACGACAGATTTTCGTTATATATAATATAATATAATATAATAGTCGAGCGTATTAAATATTTCTTCTATATAATATACGTATATTTAAAGAGAGACGAGACGTTGATGGTAATCGCAAAACTCAGAAACTACACTGAACCGATTTTGGTGTTTTTTTTTTTGTGATTTCCTGATAGTGTTATATACTCGTATGTGTTAACAAGGCCGAATTTAAGTGCGTGGAGAATTTCGGGCGGAAAAAGCGAGGCACACATATTTTTTACTCGCAAACGAAAATTGTTAATGTTGTCTCGTCTTTATTACTTATTAAATTTAATTTATGATTAAAAGAATTATACAATTATATGTTATTGTAAATAGCTCGAAATGAAAAAAAAACTCACTGTTTGTGCTGCAACTTGACCAGATGTATTTTTTGACGGGCTGTGCATAGGTATTCCCTACGTAAAATTTTTGAGAATTTTTTTTTTTTTTTTTGTACGCAATTTATTATTTTAAATTTGACTCGATTGATTTAAAAACGTTCGAACGACGGACGATGGCATCGCCCACTCTCTCAATAACACTGCGTTCACTCCGATATACTAATATAACGTACGTACCATTGTAAACTTGATGTTTTTTTTTCTCTTGTTTGATTATTCAAAGAATACGTACAATTTTCCAATGGCTTTTCTCAAGTAATAACAATAATAATAATATTGGCGGACAGTTTTTTTAACATCAATTAAATGTATTTTTTTTTTTTAAAAAAACCCGATTTTTCGACGTGTAGTCTGAATAAAACGCGTACACTTCACGCGCCATGACGTATAATAATAATAATAATAATAATAATAATAATAATAATAATAATAATAATAATAATAATAATAATAATAATAATAATAATAATAATAATAATAATAATAATAATAATAATAATAATAATAATGATTTTAATTCGCGTATATATAACGAGAAATATAATAAGCCGGAGCAGCAGGATTGGGAAGGACGAGGAGTGGTCTCGACCGATCGTCAATCATCCACCGCGCCGATACTCGCGTGCCGTTCACGTACCGCGCCCACAATATAATATCTCAATTTTTGCGCGCGCGCGATTTTCTTTCCGTTGGCTTAGTTAGATAATAATAATTTACAAACACACGAGATAAATAATAAATTGTTTTTATTGCGAATTATCGCATTTCATACGCGACAATTTTGAACGATTTTTTTTTTTGTGTACAGTCTTCAACGTTACACGACGTATATATGTACCATTTCAATGCATAACGTGTGTATATGTAATAACTTTTAGACGAGTGCGTCCAAGGCCGGGTCGAAGAAAGTTAACGCCCCGGGGAAAAACAATAAAATACGCCCATTGTAAATTTCCGAAAATGAAACGCGGGTTAAAATAGAGATATGAATTACTTCGTTTAGTCGTTTCGCTCGAAATCTATTTTATTGCGCGTCATATTATGCGCACCTTCTGCGAATAAAAAAAAAAAATTGTTTGTGTACATTTAGAATTGATAAGAATTCGAACAATTCAGTTTTTTACTATTATGTAATAATCAATATCGTCACATATAATGTTTTATCATATTTATGTTATTATTAAAAAAAAATAAAAATAAAAAAAAGCGAGCGTGTTATGAAGAATTCGGCAGAATTGTATTTTTCTCGGTTTAATCGCAGAAAAGTCATCGCGATAACAGTATAACGACAACTCTCCGTCATTAACGCAATTTTGTTTTTTAATCTATTATAGATTAGGAGTCTATAAATGGTCGCGGATTGTATGCAATGTGTGTTTGAATTAATTCGCGCGTATTGCGGTACGAGGCGATGTTCGAAAATTATTCGGCAAAATACAGAACGTTCAATATTGTATTATATATAGTTTCAACCGAATGGTATTCGAAATAAAATATTGAAAAAAAAACTGCACTTTTCCGGTGTAAACGCCGGATTTCGTAATTATGGCGATTGTACGTGATCGCGTTTGTTTTTTTAAAAATATTAATACCGACTGCGGCGTGCACCACTGGACTTTATATTTTCATTGACACACGAATATGTACAATATATATTAATACGTGTATAATATAGAATTAACGATAAAAAATATATTCGTTCGTATACGCTGCCGTCGAATTCTCCGTAATTTAAATAAAAAATCATTTGTACCCGTGTCTCGGAATCGATTATTATTATTACCAGAGTTTTAGTACCGCACCTACCTATTATATATATATATATAATATATTACGTAACACACGCGTATTTCGCATTCATTCACTATAATATAAATATTATATAAATTCAAGACCGTGTTGCTTTTACGATAATGTTACAATATCCAGAGTCTCTTTATTAATGGGTTTCGTTGACTGCAGGATGCTGCGAAAACTGGTTATTTTAGTACCAGCTATATATCCTAATGCCGAGCGCTGCAATTAGAGATTAATAGTTATAATAAATAAGATAAATATTGCGCGGACCAGCCGTATGTGTGTGTGTGTGTGTGTGTGTGTGTGTATATGGAGAACATTTAATGAAATTCGAACGTTATTAAAAAAAAAAACTCTCGTTGATATTATAAACGAAAATTGAAAAAAATAAATAAATACCGACCGAACGAGCGATCGCGTTCTAATTTATTATTATCACTCCTCGAAAATAATATAATATATACGTAACTATATAATAGTATTATATATTAAAAAAAAAAAACGTATCTCGAAGTATGATTAAATATTCAATACGATATATATAAAAAAAAACGTATTCTTTATATAATAATATATAGTGTACCACGATCCAAATATATTGCGTAGTAAAAAAAAAAAAGATGGATAAAAGCGCGAATTGTACAATACTGTCCGGCAAATCTATATAAAATTATAATTTTTTTTTTTTAATATGCTACAATAACACAACCGTTTTTCAAATATCTTTAATTCTTAAAAAAAGTTCTAAGCATTTCAAGAATACAATTTTTTTTATTTTTTAATCTCATGACTAGTTAAGAACGTTAAAGATATTTAAAAAAAAAACAGCTCTGTTATTGCGCGTATAGATAATTGTATTTTGTGTGAAAATTCGGTGTCTTACATACAAATAATGTGACCTTCGGCGTTCTGTCTATACCGTGAAACGGTTTTATGGCGGTAAACGTTTCTCGGTTTTTGAACGTTTCCCGTATGTACTTTTGGTGGGGCGTTGCACGGTTTCGTTTGACTGTTTAGCGTCCTCTTAATTATACCAATTACTTAAGCGTCTGTCGAAGGAATAGCTTCTGCGAAGCGAAAATGACTCCGCGAGGGACCGGCACGCGATTTCTCAAAACCGACTAATCGAGCCGTACTATAAAATTGCTGAAGAAAAAAAAACAACGAAATACAAGTAAGTAAACGGAAACGTAGGCGAAAATTTAAAGCGAAAAAAAAAAAAAGAAGGGAAGGGACGGTTTTTACTATTAATTTTACGGTGAAAATATGGGCCTCGCAAAAATCGAAAACGCCGAGATTATTGCGCGTATATAATATTAGCATATTTTACGTAAATCGCGTGATTACGATGTATACAGACGAACATTATAGTGGTTTTTTTTTTTTTATTATACAGATTTAAATATTATTATTTACGTTCGCCTGTACCAGTGGTTCCTAACTGGTGGTCCGCTGTGTCTTAATTCTTTTTTTTTTTAATTTCAATTTTTGAAATTCAAAAAAAAATAATAATAATTATAAAATTAATGTCGCGTCGTTATTCCGTGTTATAATACGCGTGCAACAGCCGCGACTGCCACAATCGATCTCGAACGGGTCACAATAATTGTGTACACCCAGGACCGGGGCTTCTCATACTAGATATATTAATTATGAAACAATGTTGTACACTCTATCGTAATTTCAGTAAATAAATTTTCTAATTGGGTACCCCACATATTACTATATACAATGACTATTATAGAAACACAATATTTAACTAAAAATCAAAAACCGTTGCGACGGATAAGTAATTAAAATTGTATTATTTTATTACAAATTGATTTATTAACGTATTTAAATAATATCGGTTATTTATCAATTTCTTTTTTTTTTTTAATATTCTATACGCATACATACGCCGACACCGTATTATAATATTTCAAGGTAAAAACGAGGTGCGAAATGATTCTACGAAACGACAAAAAAGTATTACATAGTATTATTGTGTATTTCAAATTAATGGCAACACGAGTAAAGTTAAAATTTTTGTTTTCAATAACAATAATTTTTTTTTTTAAATATCAAATTCCTATTCTACATGGGCCGTTTTGTGATCAGCGCGCTGGACGATCGCCCGGGTCGCCCATACCTTTCGCCGGCCCTGTGCGTACCTGTATTAATTTAAACGTTTTATCTGAAATTATGTAGTGCGACAAATATGAGTTTTTAATATTTTTTTCCTACGACATTTACCGGGGTAGCGTAATGCACTTGAGCAGAGTAGTGCGTAATATTGAAAATTCGCAAAATTCGAATCGAGTTTGAGCTCAATGGCCTATATATACAGGAACGAACGATATTTTCGCAACAATCTTTATTATAATACGCAGTGATCGACGAAATCATTTCGTATCTCGCGCGCATTCCGTACACGTCCACACAATATTTATTATTTTAACAATATAAAATACGCGTCATCGTAGAAAATGTTATTGCGTTGTATACGAAAACGATCTCGTGTATGGACGATAAACCGCGAATTTTCAAAACGCTTTCCACGATATTACGTATAGTATTTAGGACGGATTTAATTATTAAAGGAGTTGTGAAACCGCAGCTGTGGTGAGAGAGGGGATACACGGGATGATTTCAAGGGAAATCGGTTTAAAAACGGTGCAAAGTTTTCCTCGCACTCGTGTATACTGTGCAGAGCGTTACACGACGCGGCTGGAGTAAGGAGGACCCAAGCACGTATTTGAAGGGGGGGCGATGGGAGCGATCGCCGCCCCCCCCCCAAGACCCGTATTATAGTCTATCTTATAAGATTATAAATATTATGTAATCTACTTTTTTAATAAATTTGTATATATAATAATCATGATTTTCAATCAAACTAGCTTTGTTAAATATACATAGAGAAATAGAAATTTCCACTGAAGACATCATTCAACGGTTCGCTAAAATGAAAAAGAGACATACCGATCTAATTTTGTAGAAAACGACAATTGTAATAAATTTGTTATGACATTTAATAAATGTTTTATTAGGCACAAAAAATTATTATTATTATTTTTTTAATACAAGAGCACACTGACACGTATAATAAAAGTATTCTAAAAAAATTAATCGCCCCCCCCCCAAGATAAGGTCCCAGTTACGTCCCTGGGAGGACCGTTTTTGCTGGCTGGGCAACTGGGAATCGGCGCAGAATCCGTTGTTCTGGAGTCGAGCGGCAGAGCGCTGTTGGAACGAAAATCGAATCGAAACGATAAATATCACTACTGATTGCTGCATCGTGACCTTCTTCGCCTGTCCTCCTGTGCGAATCTCCGCCGCGATATCCGATCGAACCGTGGGGGGGGGGGAAAGAAATTTGCGCGTGCGTTTTGTACATAAAAGAAGAAAAAAAATTCGCTTTTCTTATTTCATCTCGGACCGCGGAACGATCTGTGCCTCGCCGTCGGAATTTAACCCTGAAATTCTCGTCGCGTGCGCGCTGCTATGACGGACGGAGAGCGCGTGCAGAGCGCGCGTCATATCCGTGTGCGCGCGTCAGTCGAATAATATTATAAGAGTGTAATTTTTTTTGCAACTTTTTACACTCTGAGCGGAACGAGGGATCCAGCGGTTTTACAATGACGTTTATTTTTTTATTTTTTCTTCTATCCCGTGTACAGGTTTTCGACCAGAAGGAGTGTTCCGATCTTTTCGCGTAGCACATTTTCCGAAAGCGAAACACATCACTATGGTACTTTGAAGAGATCGTTTTTCGATTTTCTCAATAGTTTTTTAACGCGACGCGATAAACTACCGAAAAATTACAGACAAAAAAAACCGTTAATTTCGTCAATATCACGCGTATAGTTTTTTCGCTGTAATATTCGAAAACAATCATTCTATTGTCTTGAAATTTTCAAAAAGTTTCATTCGATTTTAGGCTGTTTTTAGATTTCGAGGTTTTTCGTTCATAAAACAGTTAATTTTGAATTTTTTTTTTTTACTTGAAATTCGGACACGACTTTAGACACATATTACTTTAATTTTGTAGAAAAAATAGACAAAGCGTATTTTTTACACCGACGCTCCGCTCAGAATCGTTTTGTCGAACGCAATGATTTATCATTGCTTTCAAATTTATAATAAAAACAAAACTCTAAAATCTTTATCCGAGTAATTCGCTTTAACGATATCCACAACACTCGCTGCCTTTTTTTTGGTGTCTTATCGAGGGCCTCTTCGTCCTCGTTTCGTATTATTACTTCACGCGGTTTTCGGCTCCTTTCGCGGATCCCATCGAACAAAACGCAAATGAATGTACGATATAATGTGTTTCCCTGTTACGTTTCTATGTAACACAGTAGTTGCAATCGATAACGTTTTTTGACACGTAATGACGTCGAATCGTATTTTAATACACTCGTGTTGATATTAAAAAAAAACAAAACACGGGCATCGTTTGCAGATAACGTTTTTTCAGAGAAAACCAAATCAAAGCGGCGTGTGACTTCAAATGCATTTTCGAAACGACTCGAATCCGAATCCGAATCCGAATTGGGAAAACGTCGAACAATTCATTAGATAAATTTCCTTTTTAAATCGTTATAATAATGTAATTATATTATAAGCAATAGTATAATAGTCGCGTTGATAACAATTAATATGTATTACATAATATAATAGTCGAGGGTTCTGCGCGCGTCAAAATGTTAAAATTTATATAGAAAAAAAATAAAACTACTCAAAAAATGATATCGTAACATAAAAAAAAAACTTTGAAAAAAAAAACCGGTCATTCCTAACCTGGTGCTGTTAAAAAAAAATAGGTGATACTATTTAAAAAAAAAAAAAAGAGTTAAAAATGACATAAAATGTGTAGTTTTTTTTTTCTTGTTTTTTACCCCCTTATAAGCACCCCAGAAAATTCGTTTCGATACAATATATCACCCGGCCGAAATATTTATAGTGTAATACCAGAAAAAAAAAAAATGATCGCACTGTGTACGTATACTATTATAAAAGCCGGCGGAGGAAAACCAGCGTGAAGTATATTATTATTATAATAATAATAATAATAATAAAATAGTGGTTGTCGCTGCTCGTTATTCCGTTGTCGCGACGTGTCCGGGGACGGGATTAACGCGCATTGTCGAACGGGAAAATACAAAAAATAATAATTACGTTTTCTGGAGGGTAGAAAATTCGATACCGCGCACGAAAAAGGATTGTCGTACGTGCATAAGAGGAGGATTACCAAAAAAAAAACATCTAAGTAAAAAAAAATAAATCCGTCTGTCGTATACAGTAGCTGCACGTGGGGAAAAAGAAGAGTTTTTTTTTTTGATTATCTTTCGGACGACTTTAAAAAAATATAATAATAATAATAATAATAAATGTCTTTCTCGTCTCTTCTTCTTTTCTTACAATATTACATACGTACACACGTACGTCGGACTACGACGGCGTATAAGAAACGGTGGCGGCGACCAGTGTCCAGACGTCTGGACGGTGTCTCCGGGCACCAGACCCCACCGAACAACACACACACATAACCTTTTCTTTTTAATATATTATATTTATATATATATATATTTATTATATACAACAAAATGGACTGTACACGTTCGTGCGGTATCTTCGGTTTTTATCCGTTTCGGCGAGCATCGTTTCCACGATACGCATTTTCGGCGGCGACACTGCGCGCACGCCTGTAACATGTTTTGGCGCGTCATCGCGTCAGGCGAGGTTCGGTCGGTGCCGCGCCGGGCCCGTAGTCCGCGTCGTTTCGCTTCACCTCCGCCGCTACACCACCGCCGCCGCCGCCGCCGCCGCTTTTACGTGCGCGTTAATATAGCGGCGTCGTAGCCGGTGTTCCGCCGATATTCTCATCGATTGGAAACGGATATTTTCCCTCTTTGTCTGTTGCTGCACAGCATACGAAACGTACAGTAAAATCCAAGGCCGTAGCCTTGCGGGGGGGTTAAGGGTTCAGACCCTCCCTAAAATGTTTTCCTAAAATAAAATCTAATGATTTATATTCTATTATCGATGTGTAAACATCTATTACGGCGGTATGAGGGTAAAAAAAAATGAGACGGAAATGTGTAAGCTGTTGTCGTGACAACTAATAAAAGTATTTATTAATATTAATTAATTTACAAGCAATTATGAATTGCGTGTAATGCATAAAATGGTGTCGCGACAACTAGTGATAATATTTATTATCGAAATTACTTTGAACAAACATACCAATGTTCACAAATCCCAATCACAGTTCCGTTCCATTTTTACCGCTCACGCGACGTTTACACATCAATGTCTCGAGTACTAGCAGACTCGTTTATTTTTAATTTAGTATTTTTATTTCATTTCATATTCATACTCTCAGCCTCCCCCCTCCCCAAAAAAAATAATAATAATAATAATTTTTTGCTGGCTACGGTCTTGGTAAAATCGTACCACCACCCCCCGATCTTTTTTTATCCATCCGTCGACGGTTGCTTGTTGTAATCTTCTTCTTCTTCTTCTTCTTCTCGTGTCCGGTTAGAATCGCCAATAATTCATAATGTTTTTAATTAATAACAAAATAAATAAATTATGTATACATAACAGTCGTAAAGTGAATAACAAAGTAATTAAAACGATTGGTAACTCGATATTATTATATTATATATATTATAGGTCATCCCCGGTGCGCTGTGCCGGGTCGTTGTAATGAAACGCGGATAAGAATTATCTGAAAACACATTTGAATTCGAGACATGAATAGTCTACTCGAGATCGCGGGTCAGGCGACTTTCTTTTTTAACCCCATAACTCTGGTAAATTCGGTATTTTAATGTTTTATAAATTTCGTAACACTTATTTTATACGTGATTGTTTGAAGAAGAAAAACGGACAATTTTTAAAAAAAGTTGTCTGACCGTTTTCGCGCCGAATTCAAATCCGTTTTCAGAATTCCTTATCGCTTCATTACGATCAACCGACGGACGGATGGACAAAGGATCTGGATGGTTTTACTTTGTGTTTTCTTATACGTGCGGCAAGACAAAGAGAGAAAATACCCGCTCACGTTCCCTCTAAAGAGAAGACGCTGCTACGATTTCCATTAAAAATAATCGAAAAAAAAAACTCCGGAAGCTACCTGCAGTGTTGGACTGCAGTCATATAGTATATTTTAAACAACAAATTTTTACGCGAAATAAATCACAATATTTTAAATGTTTTAATTCTTCTTAAGAATTAAAGATTTTTTTTAAAAAAACGGCTCCGTTATCGCGTATATCTATATATAAAGTATTGTAATTTATTTCGTCTAAAAATTCGAATACATCTGTGGCCCTCCCCGTGAATTCCTTTTCCGCCCTTTAATCCGGACCCGTGTGTTTTTTATGCGTATTTCGTAAAAAAAAAAAAAAACTATAAACACGACCAACGACGTAGACGTATTAGAAAACGATCGCATAATCCAATGACCGCGCGAAAAGTCTTTTAACATTGTAAAAATTAGAATCACTGCAGTCAGCCGTGTAATGTACTGTTGGGAAGTAAAAAAATCCCCAGCGTTTAAGTCCGGCCGTTTTTACTGATTCGGTTGGATTTTATGTAGAAAAAAAAACACGGTATCGCCGCGTGTGATATCGGTATTGTACACAAGAATCGCTTAAAAACGCGGTAGAAAAAAATACATTTTTTTGAAAATTTTTCTCGAAATCCAGAAAATTCCAGGCCATCCTTATAAAAATAATACGTGCAAACGAAAACCCGAATCCGAAGTGTCGCACTGCAGCTATGTGTATTTATTATATTTTTCATATACCTTCGTGTAATTAACTCGTATATAATATAATTTTTACTTTCTTGCCCGTTTTGAATTTGAAAAACAATTGTCCATAAACGTACCAGTGGCGTAATTAGAAATTTGTTCTGGGGGATGACTTTTTTCCCTCGTTTTTCATTACAGTGCAGTGGGAAACTTCACATACACTCTTCATACTATAAATTTTCTTGTTATGTAGTACATACTGTACTACAAATCAGTAAAAAAAAAGAAAAAAAAATTTACTCGTAATCTAACTAAGTTAATATTATTCGAGTATTTAAATCAAAATACACAATAGAAATATTTGATTACTACTCGTATATTTACTATTATTTTTAACTGGTAAATTATAAAATTAAATCCAATTTCCGAGGCCTATAATTTAAACATTATATAATAAAAAAGCGATTTTAAGTAAAGTATAATAATAGGAAAAATAAGAAAAATTTTGACTCTACAATAGATGATGACAGTTTTCAGTTATTTTTTTTTTATACATGATTAAAAAAAAGGCTCTGGGGGCGATCTATCCCCCTTGATTACGCCCCTGAAACGTACCATTATATTATACGATCGGAACGATCAAAAACGGTAAATTACGTTGTCGATAAATCGTTCTGTATCACTCCGAAGCACCTATATATTCGATTTTCAACGGGTGGTTTTTTTGTTTTTGTTCGATAATTCCCGAATTAAAAACGGTCGGGGATTGACGACGTGTTTTTAAAGAATTCTAAATTCGATTTTCGTTTTCATACACACATCGTTGTCGCGCGGACGACTGTATTGTATGACGGACACACGCGCGCGTCTGGAATGCAAATTATAATATTACGTGTTCGCCGCGGACGAGAGCCGCATCGTCAATGCGCACCCTAGACTGCATGATCGACACTGTGACGACTTACGATTCGTACAAATACGGTGCCGCGCTGGGCGAGAGGGGAGGGGAAGGATCGATGGGTTGGTTAAATAAGTATACGCTTACGGAATATATATTTAGAGATAATCTCCGCTCGTCTCTCATACACAGACATGAATTCGCTTATATATAATATTTATATATAAATAAAAAGTTTTATATGAGGTATATAGAGAGAGTCCGTGTAATATAACCGCGAAAGTGAATATCGCACTCCAATATTATATACCAATACGTGTATACTGTAAACTGCGCGTATAAAATATTAATAAAATATCTGAAACGGTGCAGAAAATAATAAAAATTGATACGGAGGGGAAAGAAAGAGAAATAAAAAAAAAGAAAAACTGTAAATTTCAATAAACCGGTAAATATATAAATAACAAACAATTTTTGTTACGAAAAATACGAAAAATAATGGAATACCGCAGGGAGTTTTTCGTATGAAATGTGTTGATTTACGTGGGTATACTGAATTCATCGTCATAGCGGCTGGTATTAAGCGCGAAAAAAAAAACCGAACAAAATTACACTGCAAAGAAAATTGCGAATGCTACAATAAATATAATAGTATATAGAGTTTAAAAAATAAATTAATATACGGCGAAGAAATTGTGAATTAAATCGGTTTGTATATTTTAAAATTTATTTTCGCGCGTCCTTCCAAAACCGAATTTATATATATATATATATTTAATGCACGGATATATTTAAAAACGCCTATATATAATTCGCATTATAAAATATGGTACGTGTTATATTTTCTAAAACGTGATGCGCAAAATCCGTTCGAATTAGTTTTTTTTAATTTTATTTCAGAGATGTTCTTATTATAGCTAATATAATAAGCCGTTTTAAAATATAATTTCTATTCGTTTTTTTTTTTTTTTACCGCAACGTAGAAAATATTAAAAAATATATATTTATATATTTGGAAAATCCATTACGATTTTACTGATTTCCGGTGAAATTCTTTTATTCGTTTAATTAAATATTTTAAGGAATATTTTTACGTAATATTATATGTATATCGTCGTCTTCGCGGTATATAAACAATGGAGTCTTTCAGAAGAAAAAAATGTAAATTTACTAATATTATTGTAGTAAACACGAAGAGTTCGGAAATAATCTTCGTTTTTTTTTTTATTCCGACTTTTAAATACTTCACAAATCACTTTCAAAAATCGATAAATTAATAAATATTCAAAACGATTGGTTTCGGCGCGGAATCAAGAGTCTTTTACCATACACGGGGTTTTATATGTTACCACTGTGGTAACTGATAATGTGTTATTACTCGAGACGTAATAAAACGTTGCGTTCTTATCACAAAACTATTAATATCCGTAGATACTAAATTATTTTATCTATGCGGTGGTATCTATCAGTGACCTGCAGCCATACCTGGTTAATAATAAAACGCTTTTGATTTCGCACCGAAACAGATCGTTTTGAAACGGTCAATTTTCAAAAAAAAAAAAAAAATCATAAATCCTAAAAAAAAAAACGAACCGAAATCAAAAATATTATTATATTCTCACTCGGGCCATCCTACACAATTATAGAGAAAAATACGAGTACATTTGAAAATTTCTGAAACACTCCATTACTCTAAAATATATAATCCACTCGTTTTAACACGCCCATTTCGTATGGGCGAAAAGTTCTTGTTTTTTTCTGCGTACACCTAGTGCACGAAACGCTAATTTTTAATATTTCGGAGGATTATAATAAGCAGGGCCGGCCCGACGCCACAGCAAAATAGACAGCCGCCTAGGGCGGCAATTTTATAATGAGCCAAAATCTGAAGTGATAAAATCATCGTAAACCGTGTACGATTTATGTATTTTTTTAACGCATATTTTATGGTTAAGGAAGGGAGGCGAATGCCCCTATCACCCTCCCTTGAGAGGCAGCGTAAAATATATGCCTAGGACGGCGAAATAATGAATATTAATATTAGTTGTCACGACAACAGCTTACACGTTTCCGTCCCATTTCCCGAGATTTATACCATCATACCGCCGTAACAGACGTTTACACATTAATAATTTAAAAATAATAAACTAATAATAGAATGTAAATCGTTAAATTTTATTTTAAGAAAAAATTTCGGTGTTGGGGAGGGGGTCGTCTGAACCCTAAGCCCCTTCCCCCACGGCTACGGACTTGTTCTCAGGACTCTAAACCCGTCCGATTCGGTAGAATCGTCGGAATACAAACTGTTTAACCACACTCGAAAACACACATACACACAGAGAGATTATTAAAAACGTATCACGACGTAGACCGACCGAACGAATCCACTCCCGTCCGCCAGCCCGTCTTTATACACACAAAATAACGCGTTGTAAAGAGACGGCGACGGCACTATAACCGCGCCCGTTGCAGACGGGCCATTAAAACGTTCTCGGGGCCGTTGGTGAACAATTACGCGCCCGACTACATTATCAACCGATGCGACGTATTAACAGAAAAAAAAAATTTTTTAAAAAAACGATATAAAAAAAAAAACGTAATAAAATGTCATGACGTTCACGTGTATAATATAATAGTGACCGTGAACTCGAAAAACTTATCGGAGGGCTGCACACGAGAACAGCGCGAGTACATAATAATAGTATTATTGTGCGTCTTCGTTTTTATGCCAAGCCCGTTTTTTTTTTTTTTTTTAGAGGAGAAAAAACTCCGTTTCTGTCTCTTCTAGAATAATAAAAAAATCGAAATTTATCGCGTCAAAAGTCGAGAGTAAAAATACGAACGCCGTCGAATCGGTGGCGTACTTTAAGGTGCGAAGGGGGGTACCTACCCCGAGAAGCTTTATCCTTTTTCTTAATGCGCGTAGTTATTTTCGATTACCTACGTAATACGTTTTCAACAATATAATCGTGTGTGGGTATTCAGGTTTTTTTATTTTTTATATACGACTTATCGATATATATATATATAGGTAAATAGCATGATTTGATCGAATTAATATTTTAAAAGCATGAGCGTCTCGAGGGGAAGGGCAGTAAGGAACAATTCTCCCCCTCCCCCTCGGAGTTTTGACAAATGATTGGGGAAATCGCCGCGCGTTTTATTTATAATTTTAAAATAATTTATCACACACAAGAGCTTATTTTATCGGTTGATATTCTCGAGCAATTATTCGCCAATCGAACCACGATTGTATTAGATACCTACGTATTCGATCTTAACAATACGCATCGGCGATAAACGATCAAACTATAATTTAATAACTCTACACCGAAACTCGCGTTAATTAATTGATGTCGTCCGTTAACTTTTACAGTATCCCGTCTCCCGTTTTTGCGCAATAAAATCTTTATGAGGTGAAATCAGTTCTTATTTAAAATATTATGGACACTAGGAACTTATTCCGAAAACGTATATCTGACAAAGTAAATACGCGGTGTAAAAAAGAGCTAAGCTAGACAATCCGACTGGTTCAACCATGTACACTTAATATTACGGATTCGAGCCATATCGGTTCTATTATGGATCATTTTTCTAAATTACGTTTGCGCCCCACCCGGAAAAAAGTTTGCAGACTCCCGTGTTTAGAAATAATGGTTACGATCGCATTAGGCGAGGACGTTATAACTATATTTTATCGACGTTTTCGAGCGTTGAGAACGTCAGGCTACTGCTGATGTTATCTGTAATCAAATTAAAAATTTTTAATCGATATCCATTTTCACGACGTTTATCGTTTTTCCGAGTCGTTTCTGTTTACTCGTACACGTTCAAGGGGGGTTTTTTTTTGCGCCTGTGACTTTATTGTTTTCACTTATGAGTTTGAAAATCAGACGGTGAGAAAATGTCGAAACCAAGTACACTTCACTCAGAGACCACTGACTCGGTTCATGATATAATATATATATAAAAAAAACGGACTTCTTTACACTTCAAAGTGAGGTATTAAAATATGTTGCACCACTCGCCCGAAAATGTTTCACGCGTGCACGCCAATGCGTCGAATCGATCACACAACACTGCAGTGTATATATATATATACACGGACTATAGAAGCGATTATATTCTTCAGAGTGTTACTCTGTACACGGGAAAATATCGGCCGAACCGGTTCGGCGGGATTTAATCGTGTTTAAGACGTAACGATCGGGTGTGCGTGTATAAACGGTGTGTGTATTTTACGATATTTATGTAAGATCGGCCAGAGGACGTTTTCGCTGGGGCAACGAAAATCAAACGCGGATCTCGCAAACCGCGTCTAATATCATACGGTCATTACGTGACGTCTAATTCGAGTTTCGGATACGCGCGCGAATCGTTAAAACGCTTTAAAATAACGGAGACTGGGTCTGGGTTGACGACCGAATACGATCGAAACGGATTTCGACGAAGAAAATAGCGTTTGAAAAAGGGATAAATCCGATTTAAATACCGGTCGTTTGCGTGGAAAAAATGTATAACCGCCCGTTGGTCTACTACGACTACTGCGAACTGCTTTTTTTTCGATTTCAATTTCGATTTCCCTCTTCACTGCTGCTGCTGCTGCAGCAACGCGTCCGTTAAAGAAAAGCGGTTCGAACGCAAAAATTTATTATTGAAATATTACGTCCGTATTAGTAATATAACTAAACAGTTTTTTACGCCGATAGCGTTTTTTTTTTTCTAACGATTACTTCAGAATTCGAGGGGAAAGGGTCCCTCCTTCCATTTGAGGCCACGCTGTATGTGGCCAAATTCAATGGCACATTTCATGCGGGATGGGCACAGCGAACTCGTGTCCCTCCCGTCTGCTGTACGTACACGTTCTATAATATATTTTATGAACGCAAAATCTGTGTTTAATACCGATTGAACTTGTAATTCGTACAAATTATTAAAATTGAATACAATGCGCAAACTAATTTTGAGAGTTAAATAATATTGTTAAATTTGACTGTTTGAAATTTTTTCGTCAACTCGGTAATATTTTTTGTAGAAATACGATTACGAATAACAAATTTTAAATTTTGTTGGTGCCCCCTCCCGATTACACATTTCCAAATACGCCCCTGAGCAAAACGGTTTTCGAAAATTACCCGGACGAAATTCCCGAACCGGTTTCGATCGTTTTTTGTTACGGACAGTGACGTATCCAAGGGGGTAGACTATTGGGTCCGGATCGGCCCCGAAATCTTTTTCGTTTTTATATTATTTACCTACTAATAACCCGACATTTTTGCAAACCACTTCGGGCTAAGTCCTAATGATTGTTACGAAAAACTGTAAACACGCGCGGAAACTTTGAAATAAATCAATTTTCGCGACTTCCGAACGTTTTCGAACCCGACGGAACGTGTTGTCACGTCCATCATCGGGCAAAAACAAATTCCTTAGGTGCCGAAGAGCAACTCTTCGCTGCCCCGGTAGTTGTGCAACGACAATTATATGCGCATTACAGTTAGTACACACACACACACACGCCCGTCACAGCTGGTATAATATGACGAAAGACGGAGTTATTAAATATAACGCGATATTGTGTGTATATTGACGTTCAAGGGCAGTCCGGGCGTGTATTGCGCAGCGTAGGAAAATACAAATAATTATTATTATTATTATTTTATCGTCGGAGGCGCAACAATAATATTATTGTATCACGTTTAAACGCGTAGCGCGGACCGAGAAGTGTGAAAAATTCTGCCGCGAATTTCCTGTATAACAATATCCTCCTTCTTCCAGTGGCGGATTAACGTATAGGCCAAGCAGGACTGGGCCTAGGTGCGCCTTAATTTTAAATCGTATAAAGGGCGCTGTCCACTTTGTCCAGCACTAGTGGCAAAATTACGAAAACGGCGTTCCCTTGCAATAATTCTAAAATAGTAAATTTTTTTTCGGCCAATTCGGCACGATTTAGAAAAAATCTTAAATTTTAAAGGCGCTATTTTATACAGGGCCTAGGGGCGCTAAATCTCTTAATCCGGCACTGGGCGTATTTATGGGGGGAAGGTGGTTTGAACCTCCTTCCCATGATCTAAAAAAAAAAATTTTAAACGACCATTTATGCCGTTTGTAAAATTATATCAGAAATCGAAATGCGCAGCTATCATTTTTATCGTTTCACGCTTAATATTTTGTCACACATTTTCTTCGGTAATATTATACAGTGTACAATATGACTGGTGATAAAGTGTACAAACTTCAGGGGTTATTGTACACCTTAAACGCAACAAAAAGTAAGTTCCTCTCACCTGTGGTCTGATTCTCAAGTATAAGTTAGAAATTTCAGTTTTTTTCTCCTTGAACTGACCGCATATTTCCTGAACTATTGATCCTACAACAAATTTGAAAACCTCATTAAACTTTCTCGGAGAAAACATACGGAGCAATATTATTTTGGCAAGCATAGTGACATTCCTGAAAATATAAAAATTCGAAAACATCTACATTTTAACTCCTATTTAAGGATTTTTTTCACTCGGAGGTGTGCAAATTTTACAAACATTTTCTTTTTTAATAAGCTTTCCAACGGTATACTATTTTTTTTTAGAAAACTTCTGTTTTGGGGAGAAAAAACTCGCACTTTAATTGTAAAAAAAAAACTGTATGGTAAACTGTACACAGTACTTCCATGAAATTAATCCAGGTAACACGTGAGCGTGGCGTGTAAAGCCCCCATGACTCAAATATTAAAAGATCACTTCATCCTCCTTGCCATTTGAAATTTTCTAAACACGTCTCTGCCTTCTTCTTCGAGCTCCGTGTAAAATGGCTCGTCGAGAACCCTGCACAATTCTCTGTCTTTCCAGTTACCGTATAATCGCACCTATACCCGTCCGTGATTAAATAATTAGCTATGGTCTATATCAGTGATTTCCAACGTGGGCGCTACCGCCCCCTTGTGGGCATTTTTTATTTTGAAGGAGGCGTTTTTCATAACTGATTGCAATGAAATGTATAACTGCGTAGAATAAAAACTAATTTAAAACAAAAATCTTTTGAAAAAATTGATTGGGGGGCGGTATGAGATTTTTAAAATCTAAAAGGGGCATTGAGTAAAAAAAAGGTTGGAAAACACTGGTCTGTATTAAGTCGTTCGATGTCCAACAGTCTCCGTTCCCCAGTTTGCAGCGTGCCGATCGATCGTTATTCTTTCTGCAGCGCGTGATCTCGTTTGATTCTTCGACGGTCGTTCACAAAGTCCGTATAATCCGCGTTCGTCTCTTTCCGTATCGAAAATAAAAAAGACCAGTAAACGTTTATCTCTCTCTCTCTCTCTCTCTCTCTCGTTGTTGACCGCGTATAGAGTCTCTTCGAAAACACATAACTCTGATCCGAAATAATATATTGTAATAAAATAATTAAAATACGATATATATATACGAGTATATCGAATATTCACTCCGTTACACAGCTGACGCCTACGCAGCAGCAGCAACGGCAGCAGCGTATATAATATTATATGTATTGAAGAGGAGGTATAGGTGTACACACACGGCAGTCGGCCGCATTCCGCCGCGCGCTCCTGCAGCAGGCCCGGCGGTTAAGTTATAAACGTTATTGCGCGTATCCCGTACAGCAGCAAGTAGCAGAGGCAGCACACCGATTCCCTCCGCTCTAGAGCCGTGCAGGTGCGCCGCCGTCATGATATCCCCCCGCGACGATGGCCACCGCCGCTGCCGTTGCCCCTCCATTCCCCCCGACCACAACTGCCGCGCCATCGCTGGCCGCCGTACTGGTATAATAATAATAATAATATTATTATTATTTCTACACGCGCGTCTTCTCCGGCGGAATAATTAAAAAAAAAAAAAAAAATTCGACCCGAAGGCAATCCGCGCGCGCCGTCAAGGACGCGATTTTAGCGATTGAAAACTCGTAATAATATTACGTATATATATACGAGTATCGGCCGTCCTGCCGCAGGAGCGTATCATACGATCCTGCAGTGGCGCGTATTCTGCAGGAACGGGCGATCAGGGTGATTACACGACCCTTCTTTTTCAAAAAAAAAAAATTCGTCTTTTAGATCCTCTGATTCTCAAACTTTTGAGGTTCATGCCCCCTTTTATACCAGAGTATTAGGTCACGCCCCTCCCATTAGATTGTAGTATAAATATAGTAGTGTACACATATCAGGTGCTTATTGTACACCCCAAATGTTACAAAAAAAAGTTCCTTGTGGCTATAGTCCGATTCTCGACTATAAAGTAGAAATTTCAATTTTTCCCCTTTAACTGGCCATGTCTTCTGAACTACTAGATCCATAGCGAATTTGAAAATTTCATTGAAAAGCTCATGACATTTTTTTCCAAGAAAACGTACCGAACAAGGTTCCAATATCATTTTCTCCAGCACAAGCATAATTAAATATTCGAAAGCGTCTAAATTTTAAAAAATTTACTTCTATCTAATGATTTTTTTCAGGTGTGCAAATTTCACAAAAACTTTATTTTTTACAAAACTTTCACGCCTCCCTTGAAATTCTATAACGCCTCCCTAGGGGAGCGCGCTCCCAGTTTGAGAATCCTCGTATTAGATAGTGAGGATTTTATCCTCTCCCAGTTCGCTTCTGCGGTCGCGCGATTTGCTGCTATAACAACACGTAAATTCGGTTTTATACGCACCAGAAATCAAGAGGCATCAGTCACTAATGGAAATCAGTGTGTAAAAAATTGTTGTTTGTAATCACGCGGAATCTTGCGTGGTGGTAATCGTAGGAAATCTCATAGTAATTTTTTGGAAATCTCGTTAGTAATCCCAGGAAATCAATTGTCTGTCGACTTTGACATTGACCCTGTTGAAATCCCGGATCAAAATATGTTACCATTCTCCAGTCAAATATTATATTTCGCGGTTATATTATATTTTCTATAACGTTAAAACATTTTATTTACGAAATACGATTTAAAAAATATATTGAAATGCGTGTAGACGGTTTTTATGTAATTTTTTTTTTATTTTCACAATTTAGAATAGGTTTGGGAAAGGGTAGTAAGTGGAAATGTTTAATGAACAACATTTCTAAAACAAAAATTGTCTTATAACAGCTTTAATACAAAGTAAACACGTTTAATAATACCTTCTGTATATGTTCTAAATACTCTATAACACGAGGACGGGCACCAAAAATGCATTCGGTGCTCGGTATAAAATAATAAAACTATTTTATAAGAGTCATGTTCGAAGCGTGGTGAAACACGCAGAAAGAGGAGTGGCAGCGAGGCGTAGATTTTTTTTTTTTGGTCATCGCCAGAAATATTTTTTTTTTTTTAATACACCACTGGGCGTGTAAAAATCCGATAGCTGCGCCGAGTATTGTAACCTCCGGACTTTGCATTTACATTTAGTGTAGACTTTATACAGAGATCGTGAGCTTGTCACGTATACACTATTTTTATAAACATCGGAAACGGACGATTTAGCAGATCGCCGCCACTGCAGCGCTGTCCGAGCCTCAAAACAAAAATTAGCTAACGTTGCCGATTAAACTACCGTTAGATCCGCCACCGGCAATGCGCGCATTTATAATAAATGAATGCCGATAAGTCATATTATTAATAATAATCATAGTAAACCGTGCACTGCTTCAGATTCGCGAATACCGACGGAGAGGACGTGAGTGGTTTGAACTGTTTTTTTTTTTTTTTTTATCTTTCTTTCTATTCGCGACGCGATGCTTGTACAATATTTTACGTATAGAAAAAATATATTTGCAAACGACTTCGACTGATGGGGCGTCCGCCGAACGAGTTGCCCCCGAGCTGCTGCTGCAACGCGACTCCTCGATACATGATTTTCTCGATAGATTTCCATCGCGACATGTGTGTATAGTCAATTCCGTCGGGCTCGTGCCGACTGCACCCACTCGTATAATTAATAGTCGACGAATAAATCGTTTTATTATTGTGATACGCGTGTTTCGGTTGAACGTTTTATATTTCAGAGGCGTCTAAAGAAGAAGAAAAACGGCCACACATCTATCAGATTTTTCGTTACGGAAACGCGCGCTTCTCCTCTCTCCGAGTCGAGTTGTGTAAACGGATAGTTTCGTGCAAGACCGACCAAAGCAGCCGCTTGCAGTGCTAAAAAATAAGAGTGGAAAAGTATTTAAATCTTGGACTTGATAAGACCTTATTTATACGACACGAAAAGAGACGTACAACATATTAGAATTTTTTAAAGCAGAATATTTAGCAACAAGACTACACATATAAATAATGGGGGCTCAAGTGCCGGCAATAAACGAGGATGAATTTGACACATGGTGTATCGAAATCACACGGATCTGTATGAAGGTTTTTGATTTTTTTCAAAATTCCAGTCTTTTCGATTTGCCCGTCGTCGATCGCGTATATTAAGTGCGTACACGCGCTTGGGTAGTGTGTCGTCAAATAACCGAAAGCGGAAGTCGAAACAAGACAAAAAATCGAATCGCGCGGCCTACGTACGAGTTAAATAGATTCGAATATTTAATTCGTTTCGTGTGATTATATCTCCTCCGTCGGATATTATAGAAAACATGTACAATAATACACAGGACTCGGATTCTGTATGTATATAGCATTCGTTAATATTACTATTGAATAAATATGTTAACAGAGTAAGTTATAAATTTGTTTAGTTTGTCATCATCAATTTCGTCGTGACCTTATGGGGATTGGAAGCGGGTATTTTCGCTCTTTTTGTCTTGCACACACGAAACGTATACCAAGTGAAATAAACGTTTCCTGCGGTGCGATAAGAAATTTTGAAAGCATATTTCGTCGTGAAGTCTACTTGAAGTCGACTTACCCACATTTCTAATACTCAATTTTTGAAGACCTTAAGATAGAAAAATGGAAAATCGCGATCTATAGTTAAATTCACGACGAAATTCTTATCACTAGATCGATCGGTTTCGTCTAGGAAACGTATTTACGAGTAAATGCGTGTTTCGTGTGTGCGAAACAAAGAAAAAGTTCCAAATTCCTCTTAAGAAAGTAAGAAAAATTACCGTTCACATTTCGTATTGTAATCATATATTTTCCGGTATAAATTCTGTTTGCTATTTTCGCTGTTTTCAGGGCATGTTAAAAAAACGTTTTCCCGTCATATTACAGCGCACATTTCAGTATTTTTAGTGCTATAAAATCCACGTCTTCGCGATCATCGAGGCGTGATGTGGTCACACATTTCGTACATATTTCGTGTTTTATTACACGCGGTCTTTAAACAATAATCCTAAAAAAACAAAAAAAACGCCTTAAGTGTATATTTTAACACATTATTTGTAGATACGCGTCGTGTTCTTCTCCACGCGGCCGTACTAGTTCGTTTCTTTTGTCGTTTTGACAACACCGTATCGCAAAGTTTTCGTTATTATTTTTTAAGGCATCCAGTTTTTTTTTTAAAACTATTTCGCACTATCTTCTATTCTCGTATTCTTTGTACTTATTGTTTACGTAGTGCGATTATTATTTTGAGAGAATATTTCGGTTTTTTTTTTGCTCTCAAACACTTTTATAACTCGAACATTTTTATCGAGAAATAATTTACGTATGATTTAACTATTCGGGTAAACATTTTTGTCGAGACAAAACGGTTCGAGCGAATAACGGAATAGAAGAAAAAATTCAAACACACCGCGGCCGTTTGCAAACGACTGAAAAATCGAATGAAATAACGTGTATAATATGAGTAATAACTAATAAGTAATAACCACACTTACGCGAAATAATAAACGTCTCTCTAATCGAATCGCAATATTATAAGAGTATATAGTGTATTTAATATTCTTATTATAATACAGTTATATATATATATATATATATCATGTAAATTATACGAGTATATTGTAAAAAAAGTCTCGTATTTTTTTTACTCTGCATATTTTAATAGAATTTAACCGATCACAACCGGTACACTATACGCGTATATTAATGTAATGTGTACCGTCGAATCGCGAGCAATTTTCTTCTGTAGTGAATATACGTACGCGCTGCAACAAGTACAACGAGTTCAGAGTGTTCGCACTGGGACAAGTTAATATGACAATAAATATTAAATAAAAATGACGTATTACTGGAAATCGCCGGTATAATCCACGTCGTCGTCGCCAATAATACGTCATCGTTATATTATTATAATATTGTGATACCGTTCTCGCGTCACGATATTATTATAAATTATTATAATTACTTTTTAAAAGTTACAAAGTGTGGATGGTATACAAAATTTAACGAATCGTAATTTTTGTTTTTTTTATTCGGCAAAAATTTTATTTTATTTAATAAAAAGTAACTGTTTACGTTTAAAGTTTAAAAATAAATATCAATAAATGTCGATATAAATTGTCAAAGCAGTCAAAATAGTCAGTAAACAAAAAAAAAAGCGATAGAACTCGTAGCTCTGTCTGTTTTGCTCTGTATCGACCCCCTAACCTCTCTCTCTCTCTCTCTATGCGCGCCACGCGGTCCGTGATTTAATTCACGAGCGTCTAGAGACAGCGCCTCGATATCATCAATTGTCTTATCAGTTATCAAAACCTGCTATCACATATTAATACGTATCAATTAACATTTCATCTATTTTGTCAAGGTGTTGATTTTTGTATTTGGACTATATACAAATCGTATACATATTTTAAAATCCTGTTCCTGTTTATATTCATATATAATGATAGCATTTACTAATAGTTAAATTAATTTAAAAAATGTTTGTGGTATTGTTAATTAATAATTTAAAACTTATCGGAAATTACTTGTATTTTTGTAAACAAATGTAAATAATAAAGTAAAATAAAACAATAAAGTTTTATTTATTAATAAGTAAAAGTATTGTGTTATACAAAGAAAAGACAATGTTAACAATAATAATAATAATAATAATAATAATAATAATAAAGAGCTATCGGGTACTAAAAACTGGGGAAAACACATAAATAAATATTTAAAACTTGTATTTTTCGGTTTTCAAATGTTGAAATTGTTTTTAGGTTGGCATTCCATAATTGAGTAAAATTATTGTTTAAGATGAAATAAAGATTATACTTAAATTTCGTTTTTTAACTGTAGTAAAAAAACAGTCAAATTTGTATGTCATCACTGTACGACAGTGCCGTAGCCAGGATTTTTTTTTTCGGGGGAGGCTTAAATGTTGATGACTAATAAGGACAACAAATTAAGTTCGCACTGTACTGCTGACAATATAATTCGTACATTTATAGTTACATATTATTATCAAAACAATGCTGTTTGGACTAGGCTTCGTTATTTGTTCTGATCACATCACGTTTTCACTTATAACGATTATCTATAAATGTGGTAACAATACAGAGGATACTTCATATAATTTTTTTATTATCATAGAATGGTTAATGATTTTTTTTTTTTTAGCTGTTCACCGTATTCGGTGCCATCACTGCAGCATCACGCAGATAAAATTGTATTTTCAATTCAAATGTTCAATTAATAAAATTATTGTCGTCTGACATTTCGGGGGGGGGGGTTGGTCTTGAGCCCGGAACGCCTCCCCCGCCGTCTACGGCAATGTTGTACGATACTGATAACTGATAAGAAAATTGATATTGAGGCGCTGTCTCTAGAGAGACGCACGTCTATGGTCCCAGTCCTCGGTAGAACAAAAAAGCGTAAAACGCGCGCGCGCGATTCGTTTTTTATCATATAAAACGACAAACCGGCCTCGGTGGCGCAGACGATATTCATCGCCGAAAACTAGTGCGTGACGAGCCGTGTGGATGTTGTTATTATACGCGCGTAACTCGTATAAACACGCCACCTATGCGTACGACACATTATTATTATTATTTTTTTTTTTTTTTACTATTTATTTTTATATAACTGAGAGTGCGCACTCGGCTGTAAGAAATTGAACCGTCCTCGTCGTCACGATGATCGCGCGGTAAACGCTGTGTAAATATATACGCCGTAACTGTGCAGTAATATTATAACTGTACACTCGATTACATTATACTGTCGTCGTCATAGTCGTCGCTTCGGTCGCTTCAATTACACGCGGTTCGTTTTGCGTTATAATCGCGCGCGTGCACCGGTTAAACGCGAATCGGAATAATAATAAAAAAATAAATAAATAAAACCCGCGCGCCCGGCGTATCAAACGAGCAGCAGTACCACCTACTGGCTGCGCCAGGAGGAAATCTCCGTATCGCGCGAGGGGGGGGGGAGGGGGAATACAACTTAAGCGACCACTCCTCTCCCCAGAAGGCTACTTCGTCGTGCTGTGTGTATTAGATTCGCGTGCGGGTCAATTATTATTTACTATATGCACATTATGTAGTTACAAAGTCGCGTAACTCGACGACAAGAGAGACCTATAGAGACCGGATTTATACGAGTTACAAAAAAACAAAAAAAATCCTAAAGATAAGATGTTTTTACGCTATATAATTTCATCGAATTTCATCTTTTATATGATTAAATAATGTATTTTTTTTTTTTTATGAAAATACCTGCGATGTAGTGGCGTAACTGAGAGGGATCAGAGGGTACGGTCGCACCTGCAGGGCTCGTGCGCTTAGGGGGCCCGAAGTAAAACAATGTGTCAATGATGTATGAGATATTAAGAACGTACGGAAAACATACGATTTTGCACTCGTTCAAAACGGAGTTGGTCTTTCGCAAGGATAATGGGTGCCAAACGACCGGCGTGTTTGTCTGCAGTGTATGCAGGTATCCGTATGTTTAGAAAAGGCGCGCGTACGTGACAAGAGTTCCGACAGGTTCTGAGAAAAACGTGAAAAATAGATGATAAAAAATGTGGATGGATAAAACGCACGGAGAGAATGTACAACGGGTGTTTTGTGCGACGACGAGATTGAAAGGCATGTAGATGTTATGTAAGACGGTGTACGTGTTGTAATGGTCGGGAATGTTGGGCAGTGGGTAAGAAAACGAAACGGAGGAGTACACGAGCTGTGTAACGGAGATATGAGAACGGATAAGATGGACGTATAGGAAACGTATAGAGTATTATAAGTGAATACATATTATATGGTGCGGATAGTGAGAGTTGTTATGGAAGTGAGCGTAGAAGGAATGAAAGGGAGACCGAAGAGGACTCGGTGGATATAGATTGAATAGAGAGTGCAGATATGTATGTGGAGGATGGCTGATGTGAGTGGACGAGAGGTAGGAGACACGCGATGTCTTATGGAAGTGCGTAGGACTGAGTCGAAGTAGAAAAAGGTATAAACAAAAGATACTTGTAGAAAAAACGGTCACGAGAATAAATGTTATATAAATGAAAGATTGGCTTAAAAAAGTTTATTTATTAATTTTTTTTTTTTTTTTTACGGTATAAAATCGATTTTTCTCGTCTTTTCCACCAGTGTGTCGAACACTCCTCCCCACCCCCCACCCCGTATATATATAATATGCATTTGAATTTCTCTGTGAATATTTAACTGGGCGTTGCCGATTCATTGACATAATCTATCTCGGCGAAATGTTTTATTGACACTCGGGAGGATACGCGTTGGTTGTAATTTTGAGCGATGTGTTTGAACGAACGTGATTTGAGTTCGGCAAATACCAGTACTATACAAAGGTGAAAAATAATATGGTAAAATATTGCAGTGGCCTTATCGAATGTATCGAACCGGGTTGATGCGCGCGTTTCAACCGTGGTCGATTTGTATGTTTTTGTTACAGTTTATTCGATGCAGTTGTTGTAAATTTTAAAAAATAATGCGTTTTATAATTGTCGCTAAAAAAAATCCGAATTTTTTTTTTATTTTATCAATCGATAAATTTATATTTGTATATATTTATGATATGTTCGGCGATACTCGCCTTCCCTGTCCCTACATAGAGCTCAAACTTTATTGCACACTAAAAAGCGACCGAAATTGCTTTCACTATTGCACATTATAAATCATTAAAAAAAAAGAAACGAAATTCTAATAAAAATTCATCTGTTGGATAATTCGAATTGAATGCGAAAATTACTTTAAAAAATGCAGACGATAATTGATATAAAAACAAATAAAAAAAATACCTTTATTAAACGTAATAGTTCACATAATAGTATCAAAATATATGCCATTTATCAGTGTCATTGTGAAAATCCGAAATCTCGTTCACACATAGTTCTCCCGCGCGGTGTTCTGCGGGCGTAGCGGAAAAATTAAATCCGATTTTTAATAAAATATATTATCATACAAAAATTATTAAAACGATTAATACGTATAGTGAAATTATTTATGTAAATCTGTTCGTTAAATTGCGTAGTATATAATATGTTACAGTTAAAGTATTGAATTACGTTATTCTATAAAATAACTAAAATGCATAGGTAAAGTGTAGAATTTATACCTTAACTAGTCACTTTGTACATTTCTATCGTTCACTACGTTAATGTATTGAAAGTATTACCTAGGTAAAGGTATCAATGATTTTAATTGTAGCATACGTATAATACCTAATCTTAATTTATTATCTTTTAACATTATCACGATTGTCTGAATCTGCAGTTCTCATATTAGCTATAATATATACGTCTTGTATGTATAATACATTTTAACGGAAATTAAATTGTGATTGTATGTAATATAACTAGGGATTCTATGATGAAATAACTAGGTTGTATTGATGATTTCATACTTTTTAGCGCAATTTTCGAAGTCGGTTTCTTTTTTCTAAAAAAAAAATATTTTTATTTCATCCTTTTTAGTCATAATAGTCATTCCTGTTCCTACGTTTGACTGGGCGGTTGGATAGGTGGATACTATAGGCCGATCCTTATGAAATCGGAAAATATGAAAAATTAAAAAAAAAAACTAAATTACCGACCGAACACTAGGCCAATACTAGACCGAAATTTGTATGGGACCGCCGGGAGGTGATAGTCTTTCGTATAAAAAAAGATTCATTCGAATCGGTTTATAAATAACGGAGTTATGAGGTAACGAAAAAGAAAAAAAACGAATCTGCTAGCACTCGAGACGTTGATGCGTAAACGTCGCGCGAGCGGTAAAAACGGAACGGAATATTATGATTGGCATTTGTGAATATTGGTACCTGTCTTTATTCAGAGTAATTTCGATAATAAATATTATTATTAGTTGTCGCGACAACAGCTTAGGCCTCTTTCACACAGCAGTGGCGTATTTGAGGGGGGGGGCGATAGGGGCAATCGCCCCCCTGAGAGATTTAAAAAAATTATATTATTTTATATTATACTGGCTGAGATCAAAAATGGGGCAAGATCGCCTAACGGGTTTGGCATTGCTTAATATTCACCATACTATAACATTAAATGTAGATGATGTAATTGATACATTTGCTAATAGTAAAAAAAGAAATATAGACTTAGTTTTGTAAATGAAATAAATAAAATAATAATAAATAAAATGCGTTTTGTTCAATAATTATATTCCTACATATAATTTTTTTTATTGGTGGGAAGGGGGGAGTTTTTTTACCATCGCCCCCCCTGAGGTGAAGTCTCAAATACGCCACTGTCACCCAGTCCGTTTCTTTAACGGCAACGGAAACGGATCGGATAAAAGTAAAAAACGGACAGCATTTTCACACTGTCCGTTTAATTAACGGCAACATCAACAAATGCCAAACACATTTCCTTCCGTGCATCCCTCGTTAAACGTCCGTCTTTGTAAATGTTATTGCGTGCAAATGAATTAATATTAATAAATATTATTATTAGTTGTCGTGACAAACAGCTCACACATTTCCCGGAGATTCACTCTCATACCGCCGTAATAGATGTTTACACGTAAAAAAAAAAAAAAATACGACCGAATATTGAGTGAGAACCGCCCCCCTTCTTTTCCGATGTCGATTAGAAGACAAAACAGCAACGAAATCCCAGTGCGCGCGCACACACCCAAAACGACGACGACACTTGACGAGCGCGACGCGTGCGTTTGCCCGGCCGATCCAACAGGTGGCGCTAGCGACGAGGACGCGGCCGCGCGACTCGAACGAGGAAGCCCCCGGCTGGAGTGTGCTGGATCAGTTCAAGTTCGTGTGCCGTGCTATGTGCTTCGTGTAGTGTCTGCGTGTGCCGTCCGTCGTGTACCGGTCATTTTTGCCGAGTGCGAACGTTTATCATATTTTCGTTTTTCGACGATCACCGAACGCGCGCGTTACGGGCCAGTGTTTTAAACGTCTACTCGATTTTCGTGCGTTTCGTTCAACGGTTCTCGGCGAACGTATTATTCGGTGGTACGTTTTTTTTCCACCTGCCCTCCTGACCGTCGTCGTCCGTGGACGTGAATCGTCTCGAGAAATGCCGGCGAATCGTATCAACAAGTAATATTCGCATCGTTTATCGTAATTCATTATATTAACAATACAATATAATATTAACACGGTATTGTATTATTATTATTTACCGCGCGTGACAATAGGAAACGGCCGGTTCCGAGAATGTTACAAAATACGCGACGGCTACGGTCGTTTAGGGTACCGCGCGCGAATTATTTCGTGACATTAATGTTGCTTTCCGTCCGCACCAAAAGACACGCCCCTCGTCGCTCTATAATAATAATAATAATAATAACCGACCGGTAATTAGCTACATAATTTCACGAGAAACCGATCGCTCGTTTTCGATTTTCAAACGAATATTCACACGTCTTTTGAACGCGTTCAACGGTCGTCTTTGTCGCGTATTCTGTATCATTCGTATCGCCCAAAACGGATCCATTACGTTTTAATAAAACTAACGTGGTCGTTTTAATAGAGAATTTTTTTTTTTTGTACCCGACGTTCTTGGACGGCTTTAAGCTAATAGGTACGCGTTTTTCGCTACTACCGCTGTTAAATTGCCGATATTTATCGCGTCGTCGGACACGGTGTTCTTTTTTTTGTCGGTCTTAATAACGTCGACAGCAATGGCCATTAGTTATGAGAACATTTTTGTAGAATTTCCAATTCATCGCAATTTTACGTTTCGATTAATTTTATTACATTAAAATTATACGTATTGGATGTTTTTAAAAGATTTTTAATTGTTGTCGTCTGTGTTCGGTCCTATAGTGTTGCGTCTAAAGACGTTGGGAATGTTGAATTTGGCGATGTCTTCTGTATGCCGGTGGCATTCTGTGAATACGTGTTTTTCGTAAGGTATCCGTGTGTCAGTCCGGTGCGGCCGACGCAGAGTCTATTGATCATGACTTTTTCTCTTCTGTTTAATAAACACACTGTTATTCTATACACAATATAATATATAGAATCAAGTGTCAACGTGCCGATTTCCTAAGGTGACATCCGAAAATACTAGCGACGAATTTATTTCTTCATTCACAATCGTACGCGCCGTTATAATAATATTATTATTGAACGCTCAAACGGCGAACCCACTGTATTATATTTCTAAATAACTCTCCCTTGATTGATTATGAACGAAATCCGTCGATTTTCCTATAAATTTTCTTTTTTTCGAGCGCGAGTCCCGCTCGCCCCTCCCCTCTAAAGGGCGGTCTTGCGTCCGCGCCACCGCCGTCTGACGACAACCGCGGTAGTACTCGACGAATTCTACTTGTAACGTAGTTTTACGGTAATTTAATATAGGTTTTTTCTTTTCACCGTAACCGCGGTCGTGTTTTTCGCACAAACCACGGTACACGCAAAACCAAGTCCGAAGTAATTATATAACACGTGACGACACACACACATCAGCTGGTCGGGCGCGGATCACAACGACTAATCCGCAATAAATAATACACGCCTTTTGTTATTTATTATTATTATTCGATATAGATACACGGAATAAGGCGCGTACAATGTTTTATAATTATATTATTTAAATAATATTTCTCCATCGAACCGTTTATTGTTTACCGTGTATTTTTGTAGTAACATACGCTTATCTAAATTCCTTTTATAGACTCGTTGAGAACGGAAAAAAAATCGGTGCGCAGCGCCGCGATCATACGCGCGCGCGCGCGCGTCGTACGTTTCAAATACACAAAACAAAAACAGAAAGAAAAAAACTTCCTGTTCGTGTTGTTGCCAGCGTGTATATTATATCGAAAAAATAAAACCGGTACGCGACAGAATTTTGGCGATTAAACAAAATTTCGTTACATCATTTCCGAGAGTCAAAACGACTTTTTTTTTTATTCGCGAATTCGGAAATGAATGCAAATCCGGAGAACACACTCGCAGTTACCACCGCGTGGACCGGTGTATGGTTGTCGAAAGACTTGACTCCGGTCGTCCGAGTGATGTTATCCTCCCCATACATTTTTACCGGTGGACAGGAGAGTAATAATCGCCTGTGGTATTAAATATAATCATTTTTTTTTCACTAATGATTTATTACTACAATAGAATTGTGTGTTTTTTTTTATTATTTAGAATTATTAATATTATTTAGTATATTTATTTGTATTATTACCTCCAGTACATTTTTACCGGTGGAGGGGGGAGGGTAATAATAAAATATATCGATACACACGACTATATAACTAATATATGTCTAAGTAATAATAATAATTTTTATTTTTATAATAATATTCTAAATTAATCTAAAGATATGTATTCTTGTGCTTTCCCGCGGTTCGTTTATATGTCATCGTTCTCTTTCCTGTTTCGGGTTCGCGTGATGGTAAATGTTTAATGTCTTTGGCTTTTATATATTGTCTTTATTGTCTTTGGCAAATACATAATACCAAATAGATTATTGGTAAAAAAAATATATATATATATATTAAAACCTCGGGCGATTATTATCCCCCATCCACCGGTATTAAAAATATACAGGGGGTAATAATCGCCTGTTATATACTACTAGGCGATTATTACACCGGGGTGTAAAAATATGGGAGGTATGAATTTCCTGTGACACCGGAAAGCCGAATCCGACGGCACTTACCGAATCTCCGACACACGTGTTTTTGGACACTATGGACAACACGTGTTTTCGCAGCTCTCTTCTGCTAAATACTGTACCACGCCGTACATTGCAATTCGAACGACCTTGGAAACGTCCAATAAATAATATTGTTCTATTACCATCATTATTATTATTTTCGCTGTATCTCGTAGCTTCTTTCTTCTATACCATGGTGGTTGTTGTTCTGGGAATCACCGGGCTCACGCCGTGAGCCTAAGGTTCTTCCTCCGGATGATGGATATTATTGTGTGCTTGTGTCATAGTACTTTACGTACTATGTGGACAGTACTCAACACAACTGCCTTCTTGAGAGTGAGAAGATTATGTTTGCCAGGGACTTCTTTGATGGTTTCACAGGTTGTTTTGGATATTAGCCCCGTGGCGCCGATGACAACAGGTATTATTACTTTGGTTTTCATGTTCCATAACCTTTAAATTTCTATTCGCAGATCTTTGTATTTTAGCCTTTTTTCCACCTCCTTTTGTGTGATATTGTAGTCGAAAGGTGTATGGCTACATCTATTAGTAGGCATGTGTGTTTCTTCTTGTCTTTAACGACGATGTCCGGTTTATTATTGATTATTGTGTACGCGCGAACAAGCTAGTCGAAAAATTGTGAGAAAACACGTTTCTGCGGGAGGAACGATCGTCTGTCGGTGGAAATTCGAACGAACCGTCAGAATTTATTATCGCTGGATTATTCTGTAGTAATAAGGAGAAAACAAAACGTTTCTCTATACGAACGTTTATTAATGATAATAAATGCGCTGTAACGCATTTGCATAACAGGTGGCGAGAAAATTCACTTCCGAAACGATTTTTTTTCTTACTCTTCTTATCGCGTGTCGATGCGTTTTCTCTCTCCAAGAGTCGTTGTATTCAAACGAGTTTTTGAACCGTTTGCGTCGGGTGAAGATGTCCAAAGACGCGCGCTATAAAGTAATGAAAAAAAATTTTCCGTCGCACTATATACTGTAACGCGCGCGTAGATGTTGTTGTTGTCGTTGCGCGTATATATAATATTCGAGTGCGTCATCGGAGCCGCGCATTCGAAGAAAAACGTTGTAGTTCACGTGACGTGAATCACGACTGTCGAAGTCTCTCTGCGCCACCGACCGGTTTCGGTAATATTCGGTCACGTGATATTTCGGTTATTGAAAAAAACGTCCATAACGTGAAACCGTAATGTATAACATTAAAGGGAAAAAAGGGTAGCGAGCCGCGGGGGTGTTGTGGATATCGCTTAAGCGAATTACTCGGATTTTAGAGTTTTGTTTTTATTATAAATTTGAAAGCAGTGATAAATCATTGCGTTCGATAAAACGATTCTGAGCGGAGCTTCGGTGTAATACACTTTGTCGACAAATTCGGAAGAGTTATGAAAAGAAATTGTGACAGACGATTTGCAAGATTTTTTTTTTTGATATAGTTGAAGTATAGGTATTTCAACGTTTTTTTGAAAATTTCAAGACAATAGAATGATTATTTTCGAAATTATAGCGAAAAACTATACGTGATATTGACGAAATCCCGTTTTTAGCGGTTTTTCGTAATTTTTCGGTAATTTATCGCGTCGCGTTAAAAAACTATTGAGAAAATCGAAAAATGATCTCTCTAAAGTACCGACTAGAGACGAATTGCTGCCGGAAACAAATAAATAAACAATATTTTATTTTAACGATAAGACTTCTTAGTTAATATACATTTTCGTGAATAATCGCGTTTAGGATACATGCGAGTGACTTTCTTGGTTTTGACGTTTGCTGATTGTAATACTTGCCTTGAAATCTAAGACCGTACGGGATGGAGCATTACGCGCGTATCGTCTTTGCCACACGTCTCCGGTCGGTTTCGTGAACAAGTTTTGATTATATGAAAATAATAAAGTTCGCAAAAAAAAAAATTCACCTTAAAAGTAAATACCTAAGTTTCTACCTGGATTCGTCGAAAGATTTGGATTAATTTCAAACGAATTTATTTTCGGGTTAAAAGGAACTCACAGCTACTCCGAGTGGATCCCCCGGCGGTCCGTGGACCACCGGTCTTAAGAACTCCCGGTCCATACTACTATTTTCTTCGTTCCTGATTCTCAAGCACTGCAATAAATTTTATACGCAGAAAAAAAATTGCATGTGCTCGCGCGCGCGTTCTTTATGTAATAAACCTCGTTTACGTTTTATCTCGTCGAAACTAAAAACCGCGCTCTCGCACAAGTGAAATTGATTTCGACTGCATAATAATAGCGTGCGGCGGTCTGGCCGCAAAAACGCCGTCGGCTAAAATAATTAAACAAACATTCGTCGTCTCCGTTTTTACGTGTTACGTCGTCTTCGGTTATTATTAGGGCAGAGGACTTGTAGCATTTGCATATTTGTTTTACTCAATCAAAAAAATAGCAGAGTAAAAAACAAATACGTTTTATGTTAAAACAAAGCTAGATTTCTAATTTTATTTTGCATATAAACGCATGTTTTGAGTTTTTTTTTGTTTTTAGGCCATATTTCTTCCATTTTATACTTTTTGAGAAATATTTAGTACAATTAATAATTTTCTCTATCGACGTTTTTATTTCATTTAATATTACAACCAAAATTGATGAATTTAAATTTATTTTTAATTTTTATCATATAATATTGTTTTTGACTGTTCGCCGAATGCACGTTTTTCCTAGAAACGCTTGAGGACCGTCGATTACATTAATTTTCCAGTTTTTAATTTTATTTATATACAGTAAACAACGTTGGTCTATATCATAATTCCTTGAAAACATTTGATTTCTGACAGTAGATGGCACACTAATTTTCCTTTACCTTGTAGTTTGAAATTTAAATCGTTGATATGTTTAAATATATCTGTCAAAAAGCGATAGATATGACATGTTCTTTTATTTCAAGGAAATCTAAATAGTCTTTTGCACATAATTGATCACTGCTAGAAAGGAATAACTTGATCTCGTCCAATATTGCGAAAAATCGTTGAAGTACAAAACCTTTGCTCAACCATCTTACATTATTGTATAGCTGTAAATCACCATATTGTGATTTAACTTCATCGAAAATGATTTAAATTGACGGTGCTTCGATGATGATTTGGCTCGAATAAAGTTTACTATTTTGATCACTTGTGTCATTGTAGCTTCGAGATTTAAATTTAACTTGCAACACAACACACTTTGATGGATAATGCAGTGATAAGATATTATCTTGTTATTGCATTTCGGATTATTAATTAGTCTCTGAACAAAACCTTTTTTATTTCCAATCATCGATGGCGCGCCGTCTGTTGTTAATGAAATAAGTTTTTTCATATCTAATTTATATTTTTCGAAATATTCTATAACAGCTTTATATATGTCATCACCACAAGTGGTCCCTAACAGTGGTAAAATAGTTAATATTTCTTCAACAAACTGTTCACTGGTATTGTCGAAATATCGTACAAAATACACAACTGAGCTGTATCCGTCTTATCACACGATTCATCCATAGCTAAAGCATAATAATCCGAGGCCGATAAAGATTGTATTAAATTAGAATGATTTTCCTTTGCTAATAGTTCTGTATTTCAGTATTTGAAGACGTAGATAACGGAATATTACGAATAGTCTCCATAATATCGTTTTACTATCAAATAACGCATTTCCAGCTTCAATCATACATTCTTTGATTATATCAGCATCGGTAAACGGTTTCATGTGTTTAGCAAGTATCCATGAAATACGCATAGAAGCCTCTGTACATTTTTCTTGTTCACTCATTAATCCCCGATAGGACAATAACGATTCCATAAACGATAACAGAATATTTCATTGCACTTTTTTCAATCATTGTTTGTTAATAAAATTAAATTAATTTAGTCTCAGTTATTATTTAAAATTAAATTTTATTAACAATTTTGTTAGAAAATTATTTATATTTTATTAAAAAATATTCATTTTGCATATTTTCAGTGCGTATTATAGGGTTTTTAAGTGCGTAAGTGCTCGCATATTTAGTGCTTTTTTTTTAGAGCTACAAGTCCTCTGCCTTAGTTATTATTATTTTGTTAATTCTCTCTACAAGACGGTGTGTCCCCGACGCTCGTACCTGTTATAATATTATGACAGCAGCAACGTTCTTTCGTCGCTTTCCGGCCGACCGAGTTCCGGACAACCGAATACACACCGCGCGAAGAGGCGAAGTTTTTTTATTTTATTTCATTTTTTTTTTTTGATACGCGCGCGCGCGCTGCGCATACGGACGGGACACGCCCAAACAAATTTCACGCTCCATTAACGAGACTGCGGCGGTGGCGGCGGCCGATGATCGTTCGACGTACCACTCGGTCGTCGTAATAGCGATAAAATGTAGCTCGAGAAAAACATATCAACGACCTCGTTTCGGCTATATAATACGTACGATGAAGACGATGCAGGCGACAGAGAACTGAAATCGAAAACGTATTGCGCAATAACTCGCGGACGATTCGCGTATTATAATAATAATTTACGTTATGGTAAAACGTTAAAAAAAAAAATATATATAACGACGAACGGTTTATTATAATAATAATAATATACGCGTATTATAATAATAGTGTATGTATATAGTATTGTTTGCGGCGGTGCGGGGAGTTTTTTCTTCTTCTTCGCAGTACACGAGGGCGTATATCCCTCCTTTTCGTGGGACATAAAAAAAATGACAATACTCCTAAATCGTATATTATGTATATAACGGAAAATATTAAAAAAATTGTACCGTACACACATCGCCGCGTATTTCGATTATTATTATTTTTTTTTTTTTTATTAGAAGTTTTGTTTTTACGTTATACTTCAACGATCGTATACAATAAATATAATGTTTACAGCTTAACGTGTACTACACAAAAAAACCCCAGTAGAAGTAAACCAAATTCGATAGTAGTTCTACAACTAATAGGGTGGGCAAACGTGTAAAAAAAAAACATTATCGACAGGAACGTGAATTCCTTCAAGGGTCTTCTTCTTAAAAAGGACCTTTCTTTGTGTGACTAGAGTGGAACGTGAAAACAACGGATGAGCGAGGTGGCGCTTTTGGGGGTTGTAGAGTACACGTAGGTTGAACGAAAAGAAGGCTTCGAGAAGAAGTTCGAGCTATTTCGATTATAGCCGTGTATGTGTTATTATTGAAAATTCGATCTTATTTCTTGTCGCGCGCTCGGTTCGTTTTTCGAGAATAATCGAGAAATCCATAAAAAAAAAACGTCGATATCGCCCTTTTTTTTCATGGTATATTACGAAGAGAAAAAAAGCGCGTGATTATTTCTCTACTATACACACTACTCGTTTGTTGTGAGTGTTCGGCAGAACGGTCAAAGGAACGCCGCGTATAGCGTTCGCGGTCCATGCAATATCGTTGCGGTAATAATAATGCGCGCGATAAAAATATGTTGCGTTTGATCAACCGCGCCGCTGTGGTGTGTGTGGTGGATATGTGCTTACACGACGAAATTTATACGAAATAGTAATTACGCCGCACATCATAATAATATGATGTGCTCGGGGCGAATTAAATTTTAATAACTCTTTATTACGCAATATTCCGCGGGACGCGGTCGACGGTCCGCGATATATTTTCTTCTGTTATAACGTGTTATATACGTCAGGCCGCAGTGGCGTAGCCAGGAATTTCGTTTGGGGAGAGAAAGTGGCTAAAATCTAAATATTACCTACGTAATACTATTAGCGTCGTAGATACGAGTGTTAGGTTACTCCAACCCTCCTCCCCAAAACAAACAAAAAAAATCTTGTTCCTGTCATTTAAAATTTCGAAATATCATTTCGTTGATTGAATTCAAATATTGACAAATTCATATTGTATTCTATAAAAAAAAAAAACAATGAGATTTCAGTACAACAAAAGTATTTTTAAAAGTTTCTTTTACCCCCCGCCCCTCCCGACAGAAAAAAATAGTAGTGCGGTTGATCCCCTTAACTTTCAATATATAGTCCCCCAAACGGCCCGTTTTGATAACGGTACTATTAATGTCGAAAAAGAAAACGTCATCAATATCAATTTAGAAACAGCTGTGATGTCTGTCATCTTCAAGATCTTTATACATTACCTATTGATTTTCACGAGTAAAGTAATCGATTATTTATTATTTTTTAATGTTTAAAATGCTATTATTACTATTTATGCGTATTGCGATTCGTGGGGTTAAGGAAGAAAATTATAAAAGCAGGAGACAATGTACCTATATCTCTTTGTATATATAGCTCGATAAAAATTCAATATGGCCTGCTTGAAACTTTTCACACCAAAAAAAAAAAAACTGAAATGATGCCCCTGATTTATAAGTAACGGTGCTGATTGGAACGACTCGAAGAAGTTTCTTTGACATTCATATACGCGTACGTATAATAAAATGATTCCCAGTCTCTCTCTCTCTCTCTCTCTCGATTTCTACGCCACCCCCGTTTTCATTAAATCCGAAAAATACAGAAAATGACGTATCGCGCAGTGTAACAACGAACACTATAACAGGGATGGCCACTAACCTTAATTTTGGGAGCCGCAAATTTATAAAGCTAATTCAAAGCGAGCCACATTGTTCAGAGATGTTTATAAAATGAAGACACATTTTTCATTTTATATCAAATGATGGAACATTATTATTATTATTATTATTATTATTATTATTATTGACATAATATTGTTCATGTGTACATCAAGAAACGAGATTTTACTTATGAGAAGTGCTTTTTCGAGTGTTAATTTTTTTCTGTTAGTTTTTAAAATCTGGCTGATAATTGGTAAGCGTAGTTCTCACAAGTTCACTTAAATGTTCATCATTTAGTTCAGATCGTTATTTAGATTTAATGAATTTAAGCGTTGAGTACAATGATTCACACACACACACACATGAGTAGTCCCAAAGTCTTTTAACACACTCTTTTCTTAGTGGGTATTTTTCTTCTGGAACATTTTTCCAAAATTCTATGGTAGAAACGTCACTTCGTTTGAGTCCTCTTGCAGTTCTAGTAGCTCCAACTACACTAGTACTAACTAGTAACTCCAATCTATAATAACGACTGTAATGATAACGAAACCGACGGCGATAACCGATACCGTCTAACGGAATTTATTAATTTTACTCTAGGCGCTTGGTTTCAAGAGCCGCGTTGTGGCCACCCCCTGCACTATAATAATAATTATTATTGGCGGCGCGGGAAAAAAAAAATTGCGCTGAAAACGACCGCGTAGTCGTAACCGTCGGCCGGCCGAGCACAGTCCCACCGCGGCCGCCGCGTGCGGGTACAACAGACGACGTGACGCGCGACGTTGCACAAACGCGTTCTTTGTGCGCCGCATCCGTTTTTTTCATAAATGGAGACGACTGGTTCCTTTTACGCCGATGGTGCCGGTTTATAAGCCGCCATCGCGTATTACGCGCGTACGTACCGCGGCGGTCGTGCAGCAGCGTCGCGTCGTCGCGTGTAATTAACAGGAAACGGCTGGCGAAAATCGCGCGAGAAATATAGAAAAAATATAAAATTTAAAAAAAAAAAAAAAGTAATACGCGCGATATATAATATTATGTACGACGTCGATTGACGCGCGCGAGTATATATAAAAAAAATATATATATATATATAATCGTATATTATACGGAATAATATATTTGTGTATACAACAAACGCCGTTGACCTTGGAGGGTATCAAATCACGTATACCCGCCGAAATGTATATACCTATATACTATATATATATATATGTACGCACTCGTGTGTGTGTGTACATATATGTGTGTGTGTGTAATTATATTGTATTATGGGCATACGGCCAGCAGCCAGGTGCCTATATAATAATAATAATAATAATAATCGTCGTAGCCGACGGACGATACCGCGGTGCGCGGAGGCGGCGCGGCGGTGGGATTCGTGCGCCGCAGCAACAGCAACAGCAACAGCAGCAGCAGCGTACACGTCTGCCGAATACCTGACGAAAACTACACCACTGCTTCGTTCTTTCCGACGCGCACCGTCCCGGACAATATATTATTTCCGCGCGTATTATTCACCACAACGCATTATACGCGAGGCCCCCAGATCGTAAACTACGCATGTTATAATATACCGACCGATTCCCAATATAAAATTGTATTCGTCTAAAATAGCGCGCTATTTTACGATTTTCGTCGAAAAAAAATCGTTTGAAGAACACTATACTTTGCTCTGCAGAAGGCTATTGCATATATACTACATATAGTGTTTGAATTGGGGGAGCTCCTCTTCGATGTTTTCATATTTTGATAGTAACCATTTTAAATGATTTTCATTAGAACGGAGGAACGGAACGTGTTATTTTGTTAAAATAATATTGAAATTTCGATTTTGTAAAGTTGCGTCGAATTAATTACGAGAAAATTTTTCATAAAAAACTATTTAAAGGATTATTTTTTGATAATTCATAACAAGAATATGAAATTGTGTTGGACCTTCAGTACAGACTTTAAAACCCGGCTCTTGTGTATTGTCTTGGATACGCGCAGACGAGAAAAGATCTGCTGAAGAAGAATGTCGCCCATAAAAGGAAAAATACAGAAGTGAATCACAGCTACCGAAAGTTGTGGAATCTCATTTAATTAGGCGCCAAATTACCTGGAGTGCATTTTTATGTAGTTATTAATTTTTATATGTTTATAAATGACAAGTTTTAAAAAATATATTCATTGTAATATTGTTGGTATATGTTATTGATATAATGTATTGCAATAATGTGATGAAAATGAATGGTTGGAGGTATGGTGGAGACCTCATAATTTTTATAAAGTCTTGGAATCTCCTTTCTTTTATTTCTTCAATCCAAGCACTGTATATATAATATAGGTACAAGTACTTTAGGCCAGCGGTTCCCGACCTATGGTACGCGAAGAAATTTTTCCATATAATTTTCGTCGTATGATTTATTATTAACATTCAATTTTGGTTTATTTGATATTAGCAGCTGATTTATGTGTAATACACTTGTGTATGTATATTGAAAATAAGTTCCATTCATCCAGAATATTGATGTTCTTATAGAAAGTAAACAACAACAAATTTCAAATTGAATTTAAAAATTGTTATTAAAATATTAAGATTTACCTAAAACCTATAAGATTTTCCTACTTTTACGTATACAATACAATAAAAAATATTAATAAATGAATTAATATAATAAAACATATTATTTAAAAAAAAAAATGAAGTTTGACTCCTAATTTAGTTTTAGAATTAAGGTATCGATCATAAAAGTGTCCTGCACTCGGTGATAAAAACTAAGAAGGTTAAACCGCTGCTAAAGACATCAAATTTTACGCAAAACCTACAAAAAAAAGTTATAAGCATTTTAAAAATACGATTTTAAGCGTTTTTTTTATATCACACTGCCTATAGATAATATTGTGGGATTTATTTCGTGTAAAAATTTGGCGTCTAAATAGAATGACTGCAGAAGTAGCCTTCAGAGTTCTTTCTCTGCGATTATTTCGATGAAAATCGTGTATAGGAGTGTCGTAAACATCTATAGACGCATGTAGAAGAGATTTCATTTACGGTTTTTTTTATTTGTAGAGTAATTTACGCGGATCGTTTTACGCGTACTTTGAAAAATATAGTGTCCCTTGCGGTGGGGTGAGAGTGACAAATTCTTAAAAGTATTTCACACGATAAAATAAAACAATCGTAAAACTACACTCTGTGCAAATGGTAATAAAGCGTAATGCGATATGCTCCTCCGTGTAATAGAAAAATGTTTACATAAACACTATAATAGTGATTATTATTATTATTATTCGATAAATTGGTACGCAGTGTAAGAAAAAGCCGTATCGATTTTCTCACACGTATAAATGTATACAGAGTATAAAATATAAAGGGTTTATCTGTTAAAAAAAAAAATTGTATTCTCACGGACGGAGGCTGGGTCGGATCAGTGCGCGTGTTCCCGCGTATAACCACGACACTTAAGCGACAACATTATATTTTTAACCGCAGGTTTACGCCTTTTTAGTGACAAAATCTTATATTTTTATTTCTCTTTAATCATACCTTCAATGATTTACTAGATCTAACCGTATGGATCCTTGATCGATTCTCGGACGACAACAGGAGTTTATACGTGTTAAACCCACGAGTCTGCAGCTGCGCTCATCTGTGAGAATATAATTTTTTTTTAAACAAAATAATTTTTTATATTTTAGTCTATATACATAGGTATATATTGCGTTTATGCGTGAGAAAATTATTACTGGTCTTATTCCTTATATATATATATTTTTTTTTAAATACAACGCATAATATGTCATAATAGAGAAAAATACACATTTTTTTTACTCAGAAATATTAACGTCTAAATACGTTTATTATTATATTGATTAAACGTTATAAATTTATCATAACGCGTATTATCAATAATATCAGATAGTATTGTCGCGGTGTAACAGTTTTGCGATATTATTTCCTTGACTTAGTGCGTATCGTATTATTTTGGCGATGCTGATTACCCGAGAATATATCGTTATGTTGTCAACATTCATTTTCAGTATACCAGCTTGCCGTTTCTTTAGTTACTATTACAACTGCACAAGGCCGTAGCCAGGGGAAGTTTAGGGTTCAGACCCTAGACATTTTTTCTTAAAATAAAATGTAATGTTTTATATTCTATTTGTATTATTAGTTTATTATTTTTATTTTATTTCATAATTATTATACTCTCAGCCCCCGCAAAAATGTTTGCTGGCTACGGTCTTGCAACTGCAGGACACCAACCCGGTATAATATAGCCAGCGTTCGACTGTTTAATAAATTTCAAATCCGTTTGGAAAATTATCGACGACGTTATTTGAGTAATTTACCTGTATTGAATAATTCGATAGTTTTTGATTCGTGTCAATTATACACGAGTCCCCCCTCGTAGGCGTTTGAAATATGCCGACCGTCTGCGTACATATTATGTAGTTTCACAGCGAACGTCCAAAAACGTAATAATCGATATTTTATTTAACATCATCGTGATTCGTCGCTGGTCGATTCTGTGTATGTATTTTACTTTCGTGATATTACGCGCGTTCCATAGGTATATTTTAATGACTGCCACATTTCTGTGCGTTTCAAATCTATAGTAGTTATTCGATAACTATAATTATAGTATATAGGCGAAGCAATTTATTATATATATTATATATATATAGTATTATCATAAGACGCGGTGATAGTAATATACTATTATAAGTACTTAACGCGTTCGTTTATGATAAAATACATATGGTCGAACCGAAAAAAATTTAAACGCGATAATAATCACATTAAGCATTGCCAGCAGCAGCTAATCGTTTATATTTTTCACGTGTATACGTGCAGGCGTCAGTGGCGGCGTACTTGGACTCGAATTTTCTTTTTTAGGTGTTGGGGAGTTTGTGAATATACTGATTGGATGTTTGGATGATCTGAACAGAACATTCGTTATTATTTATTAAATGTAAATAAAATTGATGCGTATCGGTGTATAGTATAAAATATCGAAATGTTTACATGACATACGATAACATATCATATCATATATATAGTATTTCTCGCATTCGTCGTTAGAATATAAATTTTCTATATTTTTTTTTTCGTGAACAAATATCGTTAACTTCATTAGTTTCAAAATATTACTCGATAGAGCCAATCCGTTAAGTCGATTGGGAATCCGAGTCCTATGCCTCCATAACCTCCTCCAACCTGTTGTTCGCTCACACTTGCAGCTGTCTTCAAGTCTGTGTATTTTCAATTCCATCCGTTCACTTATTCCGCGGTGTCCCTTTTTCATTTCTTCCACGCTCGTTTCCGTAACGACTCATATACACACACACACACACACACACATGAATTTAACGGTTTGCCGGAAAAACGTCGTCGCGGTGTTGCAGGCGTCTCTGCGCGCAGGACTCGGCATAATATGTATATTTTTATTCAGTACGAGTAAGTGGGAACGAGGTAAGTGAGGTTGAAAGTTTTAAGTATTTAGGGTCCTTTGTACAAAAGAACGGGGGTTTTGACAACGATGTGAAACATAGGATTAAGTGCGGGTGTTCTGTGCGATAAGAGAATTCCAATAAGGCTGAAAGTTCTCTAAGAGTGTAGTGGGACCAACGATGTTGTATGGTTTATATAGTGTTGGGCGGTGGACAAGAAAACAGAGCAGAGAATGAGTGTAACAGAGATGAGAATGCTTAGACGGATGAGTGAGGTGACAAAAGAAGAAGCGTAGGAGTAGCATCGATCGTGGAGACGATAAGAGAGAATAGTCTTAGGTGGTTTGGTCATGTTATGAGAAGAGAAGAACGGTTATGAAAATAAATGTTGAAGGAAGAAGAGGAAGAGGAAGACCGAAGAAGAAGTGGTTGAATGCGATTGAGTGTGATATGAGGACTGCTGGTGTGTGCGTGGAAGATGTGGGAGGTCGCGTCAAGTGGAGGTTTAGATGGCCGACCCCAAATAGTTGGGGTATAGAGGCGAGGGAAAAGAGGAAGAAGAAGTATACTCGGTACGTACAGTAATATAGTTACACCCCCGGGATACGGTGTCCGAATTAGTCGTCTATTCTCTCTTGTTAGACGCTGCAGAGCGCGTACGGTAACATTATAATATTATGTGCAGTGCTGTGTGCCGGGCAATCCTCGCGGTTCATTAATTTACATGACGCGGAAATCGGCGCGCGCGCGCTCGAGTTTTCGACACACGTTGTGACCCCGTTTGTCGGGTTCGGCGCGACGCCGCTGCAGCAGCTGCTGCGCGCGGGGTAGCCTCGTTTTCGCGCCGCGTTGATTTTTTTTTTGGTAGGTATATCGCGTAACGGTGATCACACGCCTACTATACATTCATTAACGGCGTATACTAATAATAATAATAATATGGAAATGCGTAGTCCGTTCGTATATATATATATATATATATAAAATAATGTCTTCGTCTGCATATCACGGGCTTGAGACGGCGCGCCGTTAATAAAACTTGACGACGGCGGCCGCTGCTGCTCGAGACTTGAAAACGTCCAAACGCCGCGTACGCTTAGAAAATATGTATGAGTTATATATTCACGCATAATTTACAGTGTCAATAGATTAATATTGAAAGTCAGTGGCTAATGTGTTTATATTATTAACTCTGTTTACAGAAATTAACTTTTTCATGACATTTACGGTAATAGTAAACCGGATTCACAACGAGTATTACTAAGAGAAATTGTATCAAAAACTGTTTGTGTTGAATAAGCACTAACGGGTATTTCATTTTGATAACTCGAATTGTAAATTATATTTTAATTTAGTGTACGTACTGCTGCATAGCGTTGTTACACTATCTTGTAAATGAATGAACAATATACATACATAAGTGTGTTAATTTTAATAGTACCTATATTATTATTGCCTGCTGTAGTAGTTCTGAATCTCTGATGGCGGTGATTCGCGTCGCATCCTCGTCCACCAAGGAGAATCCGACGTTACCCATCAAAAAATACGCGTTATATATATATATATATATATATATATATAATATTTAAACGTCAGAATCCCAGAAGAAAAACACGAACGACTTACTATTTTTATTTTATATTTTATTGAAAATATAAAAAATACAATACGCAAAAACATAAGCAATAACATCGTGTTCACGCGGAATCGTAGCGAGAAAGCCGAAATATTAACGCGAAATTTGGCCCTGGTGATTTTTAGTGGAAAAAGCGACGATATGTTATTATATCGCTTTTCACTGCCTTTTTTGCGAGTCTTTTCTTTTTTTTTTATTCATATTCGTAAATACGGCAAATAATTTTAATAAAAAAATTTTTAATTCGCTCATTTTTTTTCTCTTTTCTCCCAGGATTTTGCGTCCATATCAATCCGGATTAATGACATATCACAGCGGCTACTAAGAACCGCTGTAGTACAGCTGTTTGTATAGTAATCGCTATATAATACTCGGAATAGTTATGTAGGATTAGCGCGTTTTT